>CM053593.1:75444487-75465899 GCA_028646575.1 Pseudocheirus occidentalis | reverse complement strand
AATGTTCTGGGCTGGGGGGTAGGGGCAAAAAGGGGAGAAAATCTGTAACTCAAAACCTTGTGGAAATGATGTAACCAAGAAAATAAATTAAAATTAAAAAAAAACTTCATTTCCTTATGAAGTCTTTCTACATTCAGGGTTATCCCTCAGGAAATTATCTGGGTTTCTAACTATCACTTGTTTAACAATTGTAATAACTGAAGACATATATGGAAAATTTGTAAAACATTCAGATCATAATCCCAAGTAAATACAAAAAGTTCAAAATACTATTTGTGAAGAATGGTGTGTTTGTCACTTAGAGGAGAAGGGAAATATAACTGTCTTCTTGTATTAGGGATTTAACTTTGTCCTATTTGGTCCCAGAGGAACACTGGAACATCTACTACATACAAGATACTGTGTAGAGATGAAATAGAAGAGTCTCTTCCCTTAAGGAGTTCATGATCCAATGTTAAGGTTAAGATATCCATGCAAATAATCCTGGCTGTAAAGGGAAAATGATATTTCAAGATTCCAGACTACGCATTTTTCAAACTGTTTTTTTCCCTCCGAAAAGCATGTCTCTTCCTACATTTTATTCTATGTAAGTTCTGATCACAAATGAGAAATAGGTTTTAGCAGACAAATATTAAATTAAAGAAAATTAACTGGCCTAATCATTCAGTTACAGCTGGTTCTGTCATAGTTAAGTAAGCATAGTCAGGCTCAGAACCCTAAAGTACTGTCATTTTTGTATGAACAGTCAGTGATTATTCAATGGATTATTAGTTATTATCCAAGCCAGGGATTTTTCATATTCTTAACATACCTCCATTTATCCTGGCTTATCCTTAACCCTATTTTATAGAAATAAGCTAAGGAGATGTATTCTGGTTGACTCTATAGGACCAAAAATGGCAAAAGACTTTATAATGTGACATGAAAACATTTAAACATCTACATATCTAAATTGTTTATGTTATCCCTGTACCCCCTAATTATTACAGAGCATATACTCATATAATGTGTAATTCTGACAACTGGGGGGGGGGATATAAGAAGTAATCTCATCCAAGTATCTTGTCTACAAATTTCCCAACTGGCCATTTAACCTCTGCTTATAGGATTCTATTTTCATAAATTGTACTAACTCCTGAGGCAGCCTATTCCATTTTTGAATAACTAATTATTAGGAATGTCTATCTCTTATTGAGTTGTAATTATCTTCCTCTAATAGTAAGCCAGCACTCCTAATTGTGTCCTCCAGGGCAATGAGAGCAAATTTAATCTTTCATATATGTGATGTTCTTCAATGCTTCAAATAATCTGTGATTTCCCTAGCACCCCTACTTCCTCCCTTGATGTAGACTGCAACAGTTCTACATTTTACTGGATGGTTTTCGTGAGTTTCTGCAGCAAAAATAAATCAATATTTTAAAATGTTCATATGATGATGTGGCTTGACATTTTTGTGCCTGTAAAACAAAATTAGTTGTTGGAGTCAGACTTTAGGAGAGTAGAATTTCTGTATGCCAATCCTTCAGATGTTTGAGAGCAGATTTCATGTACCTCTCCTCTCTCCAAAGTCTTCTTTAGTATAAACATCAAATTTATTATACTGGTACTCATATGTCATGGTCTTGGCCCTCTTGGGCCTTTGCTAAAATCCAGGCCCTAACAACTGTTGTTCATCCTTCATTTTCTGAAGAGAACCAATGACATCATGGGATGGTCTTAACTTGTGGATGAATTGTATTTAAGAGAAGCAGAGTGACACAAAATCATCAACCTTTCTCTCTTCCAGAGTCGTCAAAGTCCAGTGACAAGATCAAAGTCAAGATGACTAATGATGATTCAGGATGCAGTAGACAAACTGGATGTCTTCAATGTCTGACCAATCTTTAAGTGATTCCTAAAACCTGCTTTAGCTGCCTTCATGGCCGTTGGAACAAACTGTTCTCATCTGCCCCTTTTTCCAGAAGTTTTACGTGTTTGGAACAGACATCCCCTTGGAACTCCCCAATGGGTTTGAGTCCAATCAGTTACCCTCAACCTGGCATAGCTTGTCTGCCAAGATGTTTTTTTGAGAGTGGCTGTTATGCATGGTACAGCTTCTTGGAGCCACGGGTGAGATTTGGCAGTGAAGTGGACACCTAAAGTGGATAAGCAGCCTTGAAAGGGTCTCAGTAAGCCCATCACACTAGTGGTTCTAGTGTTCCCCAAACATTCCATACACCCCGAGATCCTAACAATAGATGCAGTTTGATCAAGTCAGAAATACAAAGGAACTATGTCCATACCCATTCTAAATCCCATTTTTAAATGCTGAGCTTTTTATGAATGAAACTTAAGTTTGTGCTTGTTTTATTTTTCTGGTCCCATCACATTGTTGCTGACAAATTAAATTTCCCTCAATATTTCTTGTGTGGATTGTTGTCAGTTAACTTTGTCTGCCACATCCTATGTTTATGCATTGGAATTTTTATTATGTGTCCTGAATGTAAAAGGTAAATGTGTATTCGAATTGAATCTAAAAGGAGTGTTTTCTACTTATCTATGTTAGTTTTTTCCTTATTAAATTTGTCCATTAGTCTAGCCTACGAAAATTCTTATACATCTCAATATTGTCACTCAGAACAAAGTGATTTTTGCTGCCATGTGTCCAGATAATGTTGTATTGGACACTGAAGAGAAAAAAAAAACCAATTCTTCTTCTTTCTTCATTCACATTCACCTGACTGCTATCTACTATCCCCCCTTCCTTTCTGGTTTAAGACAAGAAGTTATGAACTTCTCTGTTTGGGAGCAAAGAGAGAGCCCCAAAATATTTTCCTTGGGATTACGCCTCTGACAAGCTTGCAATATCTTTACTGAATGTCTCATCACTTTTTCTTTCTTTCTGTTGAGTCTTTCATATATTCTCATGACAAAATTGCTTCTGTTTTGCTTTCTGTTATTCTTTACCAAATGTTCTCTACTCTATTCCCCCCCTTTCTTTTGTAGATTTCTTCACATAACTATACCCTTGTTGTTGACAGTATTCCCATAGGCCTTTTGCCTGCTTTATGTCTTTTGAACAAATTACATCCATTAGGAGTCATATTCAGGTAATAGGTCTCATCACATCAACTCATTGAAGCCTATAAAGCCAAATTCACTTCATTACATTACTTTACCTTATTCCCTTTACTTTTTGTTTAAATTCTTGGGATTTGTTTATAAACATTGGAGTCCCTAGATTTTACTACTGGCTCTTTTCTTAGATTTTGTCTCCTGCTTATGCGGACATTTTGGTAGCTATTCTTCATTGGATATTGTAACCTCTCTTAATTTATCTGTCTTGATGGTGAAACATAGTTATCTATCCTTCCTTGCTCCTTTTCAGTTTAAACTCTTAGAATGCATCCTTACCCACCCTTGTTAAATGTACTTCATCCCTTATGAGGAGTTTGGTATTCCTATATTTAAACAGTAGCCAAGAAATCTAAGTCCCATTCTTAGACATCAACTTATTGGCCAGCCATTAACTCCCCAGTACATAAAGTATTATAACAACTTTTCAGCCTTCCCTATAAATCCCTATCATAATTCATTGCTTGCCCATTCATTCTCACAAACTCCCCACCCCGATTTATTTGTAGTTAATGTATGTTCTAGTCTGATGCTGCATGTTTTTTTTTTTCTTTACCCACTTGGAATTACTTCATAAAGTCTTTCCTGATTTCTTGGGCTTTTCAGTTGAAATAGCATTGTAATATTCAGTTTAACTAATGTAACATAATTTTAGTCCTTATCAATTGGACATTCACTTTGCTTCTAGGTAGTGGTGGTGGTGAAGGTTGTAGTTGTTGCTGCTGCTGCTGCTGCTCTTCTTTTTCAGTATCATTATCATCATTATTGTTATTATGGTACTATGAACAGGTAATTCTTTCATCATTGTATTTATAATACATTCAAAATATATTCCAAGTGATAGAGAAGAGCAAGCCTGTAAACGCTTTAAGAGCAGGAACTATGATTTTATCTTTTTGCATCTTCAGTGCTTTGCACGGGGCCTACCATTTTGTGGGCACTTAATAAATATTTATTATTTTTGTACGTTTGCCCTGTAATGTCAGATTGTTCTCCAGAAAGATTCTATAAATTTCATATATCACCAACAATGAGTACAATTATTTTTCCATAACCATGACAGCATAAATGCATTGCTTTTTAAATATTTTTACCTACTTAATGAATGAAAAGTTGGTTTACTTTTCACATTTTGATTATTACTAAGGATGAATTTTTTTTCATGTGCTTATTATCAATTTGTGGTTCCTCTTTTGAAAATCATGGATTTTTCCCCACTTTATTAATATCTCCATTGTACTTGGCTGGAGCCAGTATAAATGTTTAACAGGGCTTTTATATTTTACATGTCATATTTTTGTCTTTTTAACCATAAATATTTCCAGTAGATTCTCTTTGTTTTTTCTTGAATTATATTGTTTTGTTGTCCTTTAATTTTTTAATGCAAGGTTAATCTTATTCATATTAATTCTTTCTCTGTGTTTCAACAACTGGGATGAGATAAACGTGCTACACATTTTCCTCACATATGCATATAATATTTGAATCTACCATCCCTGGATCTAAACTTAAATAAATGCAATGAATCATTTTAAATCCCTTTATTGCTAATTCATCAACTAATTTCCCTGAGGATATGTGATCAATAATGAATTGTTTCCTCAATTTCTTTATTTTCTCCTATAGTTTTACTAAACATTAATCTTTTATATAACTTTACTTGGGTGTCTGTTTTATCTATTCAATTCCATTGTCCTAATTCTGTTTCCACCCAGTAAACAATATAATTAATAAATCATTTGTAATATATATTTAAAGTCTCAGAATTGAATATGATTTTCATTAGTTTTTTTCTCTTCAGTAGGCTTTTTGATCTTCTTGACTTTTTTACCCCAAATGATTGTTATTTGAATATTTCTATTTAATTAAAGAAAGTCCTTGAAATTTTCATTAGTATTACATTAAGCATTCACATTAATCTGAAGACAATTGTCATTGAAGGCCTTTCCAATTACATAGGTCACTTCTCCCATTTCCTACAAGTATTTGAGTGTATGGATCTCCAAAAGTGCAAGTTATTGGGGTGGCTAGGTGGCACAGTGAATAGAGCACTGGCCCTGGAGTCAAGAGGACCTGAATTCAAATCTGGCCTCAGACACTTAACACAAAAACTAGCTGTGTGACCTTGGGCAAGTCACTTAACCCCAATTGCCCTCCAAAAAGCAAAAAGAAAAAAAAAATTTAAGTGCAAGTTGTTTCATCCTCATGAGATGTAATTTCTCTGGGCTAGGTTACTCAATTCAATACGGCATGGTATAAAAACCACTGAACTTGGTTCTCAAGTTCAAATTATATAGTTGTATAAGGAATACTAGTAGACTTTCTTTTCATTGCTTCACTTTTCTTGGATTTTGATTCTCTTAATTTTTTATGTTTTAGATTATTTGAATCTACTACTCATATAATTTAAGATAATTATACTAATAACAAAAGCTATTTTCTGTCCCATTTCCCTCCCCCCATTTCCTGCTACATCAAGGCTAAATTTTCCTATCTGGTATTTAATGCCTCAAATAATTTCAATTCACTTCATATTCATTTCAAAGCATAAGCCTTGCAATCTAGGCATATTGCTATACTCATCCTGAAAACATGACATGCCTGTTTCTATCTCTATAATTTTGTTAAAGTCCTACATATCACCTGGCACTTTTCTTACTATTTTTTCTGCCCATTTAAATTCATTAGCTCTATAAAGAACTCGTTTAAGACTCTTCTTCAAGAAGCTTGCCATAACCGCTACAATGAATCCAATGACTCATCTCTTGGGTCTTTGATTTTCTATATCATTTATAAAACTTACGATCTCTACCACAAAATACATTATTTAAATATTGTCTAGTATTTGGTAATATTTTTATACCTTGTAGCCTGCCAACTTATGACAAAATGATAAACTCATAATGGCATATAATATCTGTTCCATATTATTTGCTCTCCATCAGCACCTTATCCAATCCAATTCAATGAGCATTTGTCAATTGACACCTAAATGAAAGTCACTGAATATTTCAATACAAACAATAAATGATAAATAGTCCTTGCCTTCAAGGTCCTTACATTCTCCAGGGGATTACAACAGGTAAAAAAGTTTAAAGCCATCAAACTCTGCAGTTCCAATCATAGAGTATATACTCAATATCTCATTGCTAAAGAAGCATTGACCTTTTTCTACTTCTATTGTAAGGAAGGAAGGTTTAGTCATAGAAAGTTACTGAAGAAAATCCCATAAGTTCACATTTTATTTTTAAATTAATTTATTTTCAGTTAAAATAGGAAAACTTAATTGTGACCTGGGGGTGGATGGCCTTTGTACAAACTTTCCACTATCCCTTAAAGATGACTGACTTAATGATAATCAATCAATCAATATAGAGTACCCAAGTGAAGTTTCCTTTCATCCTTAAGTAGAGGCTGGCTTACAATCATCCTCAAGAAGTAATCATCCTTAAGGGATAAGGGGAAGTACAAAGGCCCCCACCCCTATGTCACAGTAAGTCATAATCTCATCAGTCAGCACTAAGTACCCAAGTAAAGATCCTTTCATCTTAACTCCAGGTTGACTTCCAAACTTCATGGTTCCTCTTCCTTGCTCCCAGTTCTGGCCTGTATTTACCTATTTACTTTTACTATTCTTTTTCACCCTGAGGTGCTATTTTATCTTGTTTTTGGGGAAAGTCTGGAGAGCTTCAAGTTTTCTGACCTGCTCTGTCATCTTCCCAGAATCCTCTCTAAAATCAAATTTTAAACCTTATGAGACAAATTCTAAAACAGTAACTGTTGAAATTAACAAATTTTAGAGATGAATTTTTATGACTGTAAGTAATACAATTTGTATTTTCTAGGTTTTTTTACATGTATTATCATATACAGAGTATATTTTCTAGGATATATATTCTAGATACAATCCTCCATCAATGGAAATTCTTTTTGGTTTCTCTCTCAATACAGAAACCTGTTTCTTTACCTAAAGAAGATAAATAAGGCTATCATGCTCTCCTATTGAAAGTATGGAAATATATTAAATACATATATACATAAAATATAAAGTTCACATATAGAGTTATATAATGTATGAAATATAAACACATAACATATAAGCTTCATATATAGTATATACATATATAACTTCTAAGTGATAAATATGAAGTCAAAGCATAAACCTTGTTCATTTATGTGAGGTTTATATGTTGTTTCTATATGATATGCATGTAGCACATGTGCCTCAGATTGTTATAATTCCCAAATTTAATATGTAACAATATGTGCTGTGTTGTATTTTGTACATGTGTATATATTTGTTTTATCATTCCTTTTAGCATTCATTTCAAGAAAACACTATCTAAGGAAAGGAAGGCAGCAATGTCTTCCAAAACAATTCAATAGCATGCTTCAGCCTATTCCTTAGTTTGAAGATACAGGTATCATTTTCCTCCTTTATAAGGAAACTTTAAATGAACATTACAAAGAGGACACATAAACAGTTGTCAAAATAGTTGCATTCCTTTTGTACACTCAGTGGAAGCTTGCTTTATTAGCATTCCAGAAAGCTACAATACCCAAAGACCAAGCCACTTAAAAATACGTTGCTTGCAAGGTCACGCTGAGTCAAAAAGACACATATTATTCTTGCATAACATAGCAACCCTATTACATACATAAAGATGAATTTTTGCAGTGTGAGAAATATGCCACTTGCCATTTGGCTGCCAGGTTCATGAGTCAATGGAGAAATCTATTGTATGTGGCACTGTGAAAGCTTCTTTCATGATGTTGCTCTGAGCTGATTTCCTAGTGTCATAGATTTCATACTGGAATGGAACTTAAAGGGCATATAGTTCAATTATCTAGGCCCAGAGATGTGCAATAACTTGTTGTTCAAGATCATACAGGAACAAATAGTGAAGTTAGGTTTTGAAAACCGATTTTTTTTTAACCTCAAATGTAGTAGTTTCTTCCACTTGGTCATTCTGTTGGATACTAAGATGCTCCTTTTTACTATTTATTTTCTTTCTATACTTTTATATACTTGCATATCAAATCTGACCATATATTTCTAAAGGTCAAGCAAAAACAATATCAGGCTATATGTTTGTTCCAATTCAACCCAATAAACATTTATAAAGTCCTGACTCTGTGCCCGGCACTGTGCTAAGCACTAGGGATACAATTAATAGAAAAACAATGTTAATCCCTACCATTAAGGAGGTTACAATCTAAAACAGCAGGGCAATACTCTAAAGGAGAGAAGAAATGTGGTGTGGGAGGATAGGGAACACTTATTGGGGTATAGAGGAGACCAGGGAATACCCAGTGTAGGCATCTCATCTCATGGAATTGAAACCAGGTAGAGCACCAGAAGGAGAGAAGAGAGCTGAAAAGTCCAGTTTCTGCTCTCTATAAAGGAAAGTATCTAGAGTTTGGTACTCCACCCTTCAGTCCTCCAATCAAAGAAGAGAAGAGACTGAGGGAGGTGATATCAGTCAAGGCTAGAGTTAGAAACATGGTGATGAAAGCAGAGCTTAACATGGGACAGGCATCTTATTCCATGGAGTTGAAACCAGGCACACCAGCAGATGGAAAGTTGGTCAAAATCTGTTGTATTGAAACTATGAGGAAACATGTATTCTCCAAATATTATACCCATATATATTTCTGTTATGGAAAATATATGTTTTACACATTTTACATAAAACAAAAATGTATATTAAAACTATAGAGAAGGGGTAGCTAGGTGGCACAGTGAATAGAGCACCAGTCTTGGAGTCAGGAGGACCTGAGTTCAAATCCACCTTCAGATACTTAACTAGCTGTGTGACCTTGGACAAGTCACTTAATCCCAATTGTCCTGCCTTCCCCCTCCAAAAATAATATATATATATATAGAGAGAGAGAGAGAATGGACAAATGACATCAAAATGTTGTTTAACATGACATAAAATGACATAAATATCCTTTGTAATGCTGCATAAAGGTTTTTTTTTCCCTCATGATAATGGGTAAATTATGTAGTTCAATTACTATAGGGCAGCTAGGTCATACAGTGATACAGCACTGGACCTGAAGTCAGAAAGACCTAAGGTCAAATCTGACCTCAGGAACTTATTAGTTGTGTGACCCTGGATGAGTCACTTAACCCTGTTTACCTTAGTTTCTTCATATATAAAATGAGCTGGAGAAGAAAATAGTAAACCTTTCCAGTACTTTGCAAGGAAAACCCCACATGTGGTCACAAAGTGTAAGATAAGACTGATACAACTGGACAACAACAAAATTAATATTATTTACTATTTTAAATGAGGGAACAAAAACTTAGAGGAGTTCATTGACTTTTTTTTTTGGAGGGCAGTTGGGGTTAAGTGACTTGCCCAAGTCACAAGGCTAGTTTTTGTGGTAAGTGTCTGAGGCCAGATTTGAACTCAGTTACTCCTGACTCCAGGGCCAGTGCTCTACTCACTGCGCCACCTAGCCGCCCCCATTGACTTTCTTTTACTTTTATGGGTACTGAGTGGTAGAACTTCAATTCAAAGTTAGGTATTCTGATTTTAAATTCAGTCTTCCCACTGTTATCATTGAGTGAGCACTTCAAATCTATATTGTGTCTCTCTCAGCTTTTATTTATATATTTCTTAATAAAGAAGTGTCAGCAGTTAGGAAGCAGGCTGATTCAGGGGGTTATGCTTGGCAATTCCAGTTTTGGTATTATCTGTAGACTAAACAGTAAATTAATTCTTGGGCTTGCATAGCTAGAAAAATAATTTGGATGAATTTCTTCCTCCCTTCCCTGTCAGACTAGTTGACTGAAGTGAATAGTTACTTCAAAAAGGGCAAAGAAGTTGTTTATATAAACATTGAATCATGGAATTAATAGAACTTTAGAGTTGGAAGAGACCTAAGCAAATATCTAGCCCAACCTATACTAGAAGGAATATGACCTCTTCAACATCTGTGACAAGTGTTCATTCAATCTTTATTGTGAGATCTCCAAGGAAGGGAACTCCAGTACCTCCTGAGAACCCACATTCCACTTTTAGAAGGTTTTACATTTTATACCATGTATTTTTCTTCCTTTTAGATGAAGTCTAAATTGTCTTATTTGAAATATCCATCTGTGTGAATCATGCAAGTAACTATTGCTTCTTAGTCTACTCTTTGGGACTAAGAAAAATCATCCTTTAATTCAGAATAACATTATCTTCATTCCCTTTCAAATATTTGAAGAGAGTTATAATTTCTCCTAAATTCTTCCCTTTGAACATTCCCTGTTTCTTCAACTTTTGTTTGCATGATATAATTTCCAGTTCTCTCACCATTATGATCGCTTTCTAGAAACATTCAGTCTTCAATGTTTGCCAATATTCTTCTTAAAATGTGATGTCCTGTACTGAATAAAATAGATCATATGTGGCATGACTAGGGAAGAGAACTGCTACATTGTCAGCTTTACAATTCTTGCTCCCATTCCTTTATGATTATGGCCTAGGATAGCAGTGTAATTTTTGGCAGCTATGCTATATTGTAATTTACATTGTTTTTGCAATTAACGAAAATGCCTGTCATCCTTCTGAAGTTAACATTATTGTGAACCAAAACATAAAATGACATTTATCTTAAAGAATTTTTGTTTCATTAGATGTCTCATAATTCAATACTTTCAATATCTTTTTGGATCCATACAATGTAATTCAGTATGTTAGCTTTCCTTCCTAAGAAGTCCTTTATATAGGAAATGTACATCTTATACACCTTCATCTATTTGCTTTATTAAAATACTTAATGAAGACTGATTATTACTATTTTCCAGGTAAGAAATAGAAAGTCAAAGTTCCTTAACCAGGGCACCATAGGTAGAACTAGGTTTAAGACCTAGGTCTTTGGATTCCAAATTCATTATTATTTCCACTAGACTGTAGTATCTAAACTTCAGCAGGCATTTGAATGTGAAGTGAAAATTTATAAATAGTAATCTAAGTTAAATCTATCTTCTAAATATCAATCCTAGTTTCATAATCCTCTCCCATCATTAAAAGTTTTACTACTAAATGAAAATTATATAATTTCTTCCTCTCTTGGTCTTATTTATAAGTGTGTGTGTGTGTGTGTGTGTGTGTGTGTGTTAGAAACTTAGCAATATCAGCTGATTATTCCCATTTGGACTATTAAACAGAGCATAGTTATTTTACTAGGGAAAGAATAGGATGAATGTGCATAATAATATATCATCAGGGAGCTTCACAGGCAAAAAATATATACACCTGCAGATTTTTATGACTAATTAAATTATCTACAAGCTTCCATTGTTCTCTTTGCAGCAACCACTCACTGTATTATGTTAGAATATGAATTCATTTCATGTATGGGTTAGATTAGATGGTTTTAAAGTGACTTCCATCTCCCAAACTCCATAATTCTGTGACTGTAACCTATATACCTCAGATTCTTAGTGAATGAGAAGAGGGCATATGAAAGTAATTGAAGAGGACAAATATGTTCCTGTCATACACACCTATCAACAAACATTTTGTACCTCCGTGAAATACCAGAAAAGAAAATATTTTGCAAGCTTAGGTGAAGCATCTAAATAAAAGATTAAAAAGGAAGTCATATTCAATGTGTTATTTGGAGATTAATAGAATACAAAAATTGAATTATTTGTTATAACACTAAAGTAGGAAAAAGCAGGAGACTTTGGGGAAAGATATTTGACTTCAGTAGATAGAATTCTGTTAATGGAGACTGGTTAAAAGGAAGGGCTTGGGATACCCTGTGGGCACTGTCAAGCTTAGCAAGAGAATAAGGTAGATTCAGGCAAGAGAAGAAGCTCACCTGTGCTGAATCAGACTTTCAAATGTCAGGTGCCTTCAGACAAAACTCATGTTATCCCATCCTTGTCTTTCCTCTGGTAGTGTACCAACTGCATGAAATAAAGATGAAGATGAGATTTTTATTAAATTCAATACCAGATCTTATGATTATGGTAAAATGAAAGTTTGACAGTTACTTACCCTATTAAAATACAATTTATATTATAACTCCAGAATAAGCACTTCTTTGTTTATCACATATTTAATGTTTAAAACCTCTCCAAAAAGATGACTCATTGCAAAAGTTCTTCAAAAAATAGCTCAAAATACTTTTTTAAATATGACTTTCCAGTTTATCACATACATGTTTTTCATTATTGGCATTTTTGTTACGAGAGCTTTTCTTTATGGTAACAATAAAAAATAAATACAACCATAACTAATTTTTGTGAGTATTTTTTGTAATATTCTAAATTCTAGGCCTTTTAAAAAATAATTTCTATTATGAAGGTTAACTATTTGTAAAAAAAAATCTCTAACTGGGAGAAGACAGCACCTGTAGTTTAATTCAATTATGGGAAGACACGAAATACGGCTATTTCTAGAGTTACTAAGGGTTACTGGACTCTTAAGAAGATAGTCAAGAAGGCTAAGGTCAATGTGAAAATAGACATAAAGAAAATAATCTTGGTTATTTAGTAGTAATCCAGTAATATCCACAGCTGCATCCAGTATACTTGCTGCTGCTACTTCATCCAGGTGTTGGAAGACTGAGTTTAGATCCTCTCTTAAACATGTTGTGGCCTTCTTGTGAGGTTGTAAAAGCACTGCCTGAAAATTTGGGGTAGTTCATACCTTAGCACAGATTCAACAAATACTATCAAAGTCTTTAGATGAATCCAGACAATAAAGGCTTCTCTGAAGTTTACCTTGTGCCAGCGCAAAAAGGGAACCTCACCCTGCCCTCACTCTTTGTCTTTCTCCTTCTGCCCCATAGTGGACCTACCAGGGTTCCCTATCAGGGTTATCTTAACCATGTGATCCAAGAAGCTAGATGATCTCTTTTTAAGGGCAACACGTCGTTTGATACTGTTGCTTCTTTTTAGAGGGCAATTATTTCTTCCCTTTCAGTTTTAATTTCTTTTTCGTCATAGAAAAAAATCATGGACAATGCACTTGTTGTCTTTGGCCTTGACTTTGAAATCATTGATCACCCTCGGAAACATCGTGACTGTAAAAAGGTTTCCCTCGTTCTCCTCAGCAATCAATCAGTTTGGTTGATCGAGGTACCACCATGTTGGAGAGAGATTCATACCTTTTTTGCCACTGTGAATAGTTTGGCTTTGGAACTATCACTAGGAGAGTGATGAAATACTCTGAATATAGCACAACATCTTCTTTGTTCACAATATCATCTAATGTCCGAGTGAAGAGATTTCCCATGGATTTCTTTTCCAGATTCTCCAGGTTTCCTTTCAGAGTGTTGTAGGCAGTTGTTCGAGCTTTCAGGTCTGTTTCTTTTTGTGCTCATTGCTTTGCTAATGTGTCCACTACAGCCACAAGCGTCTGCTCGGCAGGATACTTGGCCATGTCCCATTCAAAGTGGGTCAAAAAAGTAGTTAAGTCAACTCCTCTCATGAACTCTGCCCTTCACATCTTCCATAACTTCTATTACACACTGAGCCATCTTCTTTATAAGGCTTTCAGCGAAGCTATCAGGTTTCCCCAACTCATCTGAGACCAACAAGAGAATCCAAGGCCCTACCTTGAAGTCAGGAATGGCAAATTTGGTGTTGTGGGACAGATTAGATTTGGAGGTTACTGTGTTCATCCGTTCCAAAGCCTCCAAATTCTCCTTATCTCCAGGAGCAAAAATTAGCCAAAATTTTGACAGGCTTGAAGTCTTGCCTTTGAGTGAAGGTTACTGGCATAGAATGAGAGGGGCTCGCATGCCAGGATGCGTAGGAAGGACTGAGGGCAGAGAGGTTGGAGGTTGGAGGCTGGAGGCAGACGTGAGCTCCGGTTCCGGACGATGCGTTCGTTCTGCCTGGACAGCCTTGGGGTGGGGACACGTCCGGCCCTTCGGGGAGTCACTTCGGGCACTGCAACAGGCGGGAGCCGGGGCTGGGGGAACTGGGGAGTGCTGGGCCGCCTCCTGCAGCTGGCTGCTAGATGGCAGGTGCTAACCCGTTTGCCCAAATGAGTCCTCTGAGCAGACGCCGGTTGCGGCTCCACCTTCTCGGCCATTACTTGAATGTGTAGTGCTTATGAACAAGTGTATATAAATTCTAAGCATTTTCTTTACTCTTTCCAACTTTTCTTAAATATTTTGGTGATTTAAAAATCCTGATCATATTTTATGTGCAACTGGAGAAGGTAGTGCTAAAAAAAAAAGTATCACTTACTTTATCTTCATCAGTCTCAGTTTTTACCTGAATTAAAACTATTAAGTAATCAATTGGGTACTAGAAGTATTTTGCAAAATGCGTCAATGACTATATTTCTGCATCAATATTTGGGAAGAATCCAATTTGCTCACTGGTTCTTTGGTACCAAAAGTTGTGCTCTACTTTAATCAAAACCTGTCATTGAAACTCCAGATTAACACAAATGATCCATTAATGAATAAAAAGACTTTTTTTTTGCTTTTTTTTTTGGAGGGCAGTTGGGGTTAAGTGACTTGCCCAAGGTCACACGGCTAGTTTTTGTGTTAAGTGTCTGAGGCCGGATTTGAACTCAGGTCCTCCTGACTCCAGGGCTGGTGCTCTATTCACTGCACCACCTAGCTGCCCAGACTTTTTTTTTTTTGCTTTTTTTTTGGAGGATGAATAAAAAGGATAAATCATGGAAGTGATATTCCATTTACAAAATAATGACTAAATTAATAGCCAGTAAACCTGTATTAAACACATTTTCTGTATCAGACATGATGCAATTCTCTGGGGATACAAAAAGAAAGACAGTCCCTGTCCTCAAAGAGCTAACAGTCTAATGAGAGAAGACAAAACACAAAAGGAAATCTGGGCTAGGAGGAAAGGCATGACAAAATCTAGAGAAAGGACAGAGGGTACTGATAAAGGCTGAAGTGACCTAGTAGGGTGATGAGGTTCCTAGGATCAGGATGAAGTCCAAAGGAGTACTGTCAAGTACAAGATAGCAGTATCCCATAGAAATTTCTAAATGGATTTTAATTTACAAACTTTTCTAAAATGTCATTATTATAGAAAATGAGGCTGTAATGTTAATTGTATTTAAGATCTCCTTAAATCTTCCTCACCCATTATTAGGTCTCACATGGAGCCCATTAAGGAAAGCTTTCTTAGGGAAGGCTTGCCTATAGGAAAGTTCATACCTTTTGTTAATTTCTAATTAGGCACTGAGTCAAGAGAGTTGTGGTAACTCCTGGTTCTGAGAAGTGTACATGTACTCTGAATTTATATTTTGCTTTGGTGGCTTGCTTATGGAAAGGACTTTGTGATTCCCTGGTAAAGATTCTGAGTGTCCCCATGTTTAAAGTTTCCTGACTGCTTAGATATAAAGGCTCTTTTGGTCTAGGGATGTATGCAAAGTGGATAGATGATTCAGGCCATCAGAGCCCTGTCTGTTGGTCTTTATTTCTCTGCTTGTATTTTCTCTGTATTTTTTTTCTGTTTGTATTTAATCTAAAGTTTAGGGTGCTGACTTTTCCCCTGAACTAGTGAATATAATTTAAAAAGATTGTTCATCTTTCCTAGTAAAGCATATCTAATAACCTGTGCTAGCAGCCATCCTGAGTATACCAGTATGGTTACCACTGCAGAAGCATATAGATAGAGATCAATAATTCTTTAGATATGATGTTTTTCAAGATCTGTCAAGAGGCAGTGTATATAATGGAAAGATTGCTTTATTAGGAATCATGGAAAGCAGGTCTATATTTTGGCTCCAAAATTGTGTCACCTTAGGCATTACCCTCTCTCACCCACAGTGTTCTGATGTGTTAAATGTATATAATAATATTTGCACTCCCTACCTTTTGGGGTTCTTGGAGAAAGAACTTTGTAAACTTTAGAGTACTACATAAACACTGGCAATTAGTCTGCACAGTGCTTCATATATGTTGTATCATTTGATGCAAAACCAGAAGAGAACAGGAGAGAATTGAGAGACAGAGAAGCAGACAGTCCCAAGCTGCCTCAAAAGACTCTGGTACCTTATCTTTATTGCCCTTCTATAAATGGCTTCAACAAATCCAATCCAGAGATAATACCTGACCCAATATATTTTTAAAAATTAATAGCATGCAGCTTATAGGCTCTACATTTTGAATCGAGATCATTTTTGCTGACAAACACCTATTTTTCAGTCTTTTTATTGTTGTCGAAGGTAAGGTTTTAGGTAAGATAATTATTCAATTACCTCATTAAAGGATATGTTTTAAACATCAAACCAATGCAAAGTTTTCTATTTTTCCAGACTCACTCTTTATCCATTTTAGCACTGCATTTCTTAACTCATAAAACTTGTATAAATCAGAAAATTGATTTGACCACAAAAAGAAAATGAAATCTGAACTCGGGAAAGATCTTGATAAAGACAAAATGTAGGCTTCTGACTTCTTTGGTTCTCTTTCCTAAAAGGATGTAAGAATCTTTTTCAGTTATTTAATGGGTCCTCCTCCAAGTTTCTAATCCTTAATAAATTGACATAAAAGTAAAAGTTAAGAGATTTTCCATATTCCTTTATATTCTTAATATGATATCGAATTGCTGAATTTAGGCAGTTTTAATTGCTCCTATGACCGTAAATAATAGCACATCCTCAAATAATGTTTAAATGTTTTCCACTGAGGGTTTTTAAAAATATTCCACCCCATGATTCTGATTATGAATTTTAAAATTTCCAGCTTACACAAAAGGGCTTTCTTAACTTTCTTTTCTTTCTTAACTTAAAGGAGGGCTAGAAACCAACAGTTCCTAATTATAAGAATTAAGCCACATTTAAAACATTACATAGATAGAGACACTAACTGTAGGATTTAATTTCATTTTAAATATGAATCTTAAAGATGGATGTTATATTATCAGGTTTAATTGAATTTATAGTTTATCATTGAAGGAAGAAGAAAACATCCTAGTCTGGGAGTCAACCAGAACATCAAGAGATTTGTCTTCATTTGTCAATCTTCATAGATCAAAGACTAGTTCCTTCCTCCTATATTTTGGTATTCTTCCACTATCACCCCTCTTCCCCTCACCCAAGACAAAGAACTGACTTATCAAACCAAACTGTCTCAGTTGTATGTGAAAAGAATGCAGTAGACATTCATTGTAAATTGGATGTGATCCAGACCAAGATGACCTCAACTGAAATTGAAAAATTCACAGGAGACTGATTACAGAAGTGGGGAGTTAAAGATATGGAAATTACACTTGATAGACATGACACATTTTGCTAAGAATAGGAAGGACTATAAAAGCCATAAAGAACCGATGTGATAACTTGGAAAAACAAGCAAGTAGCATGCAGTATTTTTTCTCCTCAAGACAAGGAGACATTTTTCCCCTGAATGAATTTAAAAGATTTAGGAGAAGTATAATTTTATTTTCCTATGTCCCATTTATACACAGAAGCTGGTGCTTTTTAAATGTAAAACTCTCTAAATGAGGAAGTGTCAAAAACTAAATAAAAGTACAATTATAACTCACTTATATAGCAATTTGAAGCCTATCAAACACTTTTCTCACAGTGACCCTCTAAGAACTCAAAGAGGTGGGCCTATAGTCATGGAGCTAGCAAGATTAAGTGTCCATAGGAGTGCTGACTCAGTCCATTCATCTTTTCAGGACACAACACTGGTGGTGTACTCAATGGGTTCAACTAGCCCTTGATATACTCAGACATACACAAGACCCATCTGTTATTTCATTGCCATGGAGAATTTGCAGTGGAAGGACTCTCTTCATCTGTTCAGGTCATAACACAATAGTTAATAATGAGAAAGAGGAAAAGGATGAGGAGAAAAGGGAGGAAAATAATGGCTACCAATTTTATATAGGATTTTAAGGTTTGGAAAGCAATTTGCCTGGTGCCATACCAATCAGACCACCAAAGAATTATATTATAGAAGTAGAAGAAGAAGAAGAATAAAACTCATCCAGAGGAACAAAAGTTCAAGAGTATAAAGGGAATTGATGAAAAAAATGTTAAGGAAAGGGGCCTAATAGTACCAGATTTTAAGCTATATTAGAAAGCACTAATTATCAGTGGGTATTGGATAAGAAATAAAATGGTTAATCAATGGAATAGATTAGGTGCACAATACATGCAAGCAAATGAACAAAATAATTTAGTATTTGATAAATCAGAAGATCCCAGTTATTGAAATAAGAACTCACTATTTGACAAATCTGTTAGCAAAACTAGAAAGCAGTCTGCCAGAAACTAGACACAGAACACTACATCAAATTATATACCAAGATAATTTCCAAATTGGTACAAGATTTAGACGTAAAGGGTATATCACAGGCAAATTTGAGGAGTGTGGACAAAAAAGTACCTCTCCAATGTATGGGTAGGGAAAGAGCTCATGACCAAAAAAAGGTGAAATGGATAATTTGATTTCATTAAATTAAAAAGTGGTTTTTTTATACAAATAAAGCTAATTCAGGCAAAATTAGAAGAAAAAAAACAACAGGAAACTGGGGGGAAAATATAGCAAGCTTCTCTGATAAAGTTTCATTTTTATATAAGATATATGCATATGATTGTATACAGGAACATAATATATAGGTTATATAATAATATTTTATATGTAAGAAACTAAGTCAAATTTATTTTTGTAAATAGCCATTTTCCAAATGTTAAGTGGTTAAATAATATGAATTGGCATTTTTCAAAAACTAAAAGTGATCAGTACTCATATAAAAATGCAGTAAATCAGTAATAATTGGAGGAATGTGAATTAAAACAACTCTGACATGCCACATTACATCTATAAGACTGGCTGATATGGCAGAAAAGGAAAATGACAAATATTGGAGTTGATGTGGTAAAATAGAAATGTTAATGCACAATGTTAGTGGTGTTGTGAATTAGTCCAGTCATTCTGAAGAACAATTTTGGAACCATGCCCAAAGGGCTATAAAACTGTGCAACTTTTTTTTTTTTTTTTTTTTGCTAATGTGCATTCAATCACCAGAGGACTGAAGATGGTTTGGGTTTTTATTCTGTAATGTTTCTAAGACTGTGTCCATTAAATGCAAACAAAAAAGGAAGAGGTCTTTGCACAACAGGAGAAGTGATGGGCACTGGATGTTGAGATTGAATTTAAATATTATTCATGGCATACAGCCTAGTCCATGCTTTGGCTGTTTCTATGGCTTGGGCTTCATTGGTCTTCCACTGCTCAGCTACATCATTTGCTAATGGATCTTCTGGATTGGGAGCACTTAACAAAGCTTGGATTGAGAGCAGCACTGTACAGATCTGTAATGCTGGAGGTCATTTATCTTTCAAAATGTCTAAACATATTCTTCCCAACTTGTCTACATTCCGGTGATAAATTTTGGTCATGAAACGTACTTTAGGAGCTGCCATTGGATATTCTTCTGGAAGAAATAGTTCAAGTTTAAAAGTCCCTCCCTCAAAAGGGGAATCCTGTGGGCCTGCAATGACCACATAAAAATAACGTGCATTGCTTTCATCAGGTTCTGCTTTTATCCCAGGAACTGGTTCTGCCAGCAAACGCTGGGTTTCCTTAATAATCCTGCGGGGCAGCCCGGCCATGTTGTCTGATCTGGAATTCAGCCTCGAGATCTCCTCTCTGGTTCCGCTCGCCTCACACACGAGTGGAAGTCCCTGGCTTCACTTCCGGGCAACGCCACCCGCCGTCTCGCTGCCGCTGCCACTGTCGGGCCCCAAGGGAAATCTGTGCATACCTTTTTTTTTTTTTTTCCTTTTTGGAGGAAAATTGGGTTTAGGTGACTTGCCCAAAGTCGTATGGCTAGTGTGTTAAGCGACTGAGGCTGGATTTGAAGTCAGGTCCTCCTCACTCTAGGGCTAGCGCTCTATTCACTGCACCGCCTAGCTGCCCTGCTAAGGACCCACTGAATTTAGAAAATTATATGTAGCTATTATGCTGAGAAGATTTTTGTTTGTTTGTTTGTTTGTTATATTTATCTTCCATACCTTATAGTCTCTGTATAGAATCATCTAAACCTGAGATAAAAAGTGGTCTTTTGGGATGTATTTATGAAAAATTAGATATGAACTTAAATGTTTATGGATATCTTTTAAGGCAATACTAGTGTTTTCTTCTCCCTGAGTACTACCATTTATTTCCCTTGTGGAATTTAGCACCATAAAAGTTAATCATTAAAACATTATTATTAATTAAACATTTCATTGTGTTCAATTGCTAAACCATTTTCCTTTTAGAAAACTAGCAAGTCTTCAGATATCATAAACAAGCTAAGCAATAAAGTCATAAGAGTCAGCAGTCAGACCTCCCACCAGCCAGTCTAATGGTCTTTGCATTAAAATTCCCTCAGGCCTAGACCCTTATACATAGGCTACTGAGTAAAAAGGAATCTTCGAGATCATGAAACCTAATCTCCTTTTACTTTTTCTTTTTTTACAAATTAGGAAACTGAATTTCTTAGAAAAAGAAATCTTTCTTTAAAATTATATCCTCACTTTTTATAGAAATTTTATACTTCACATAAATATTTTGTGTCTTTAGTACCCACTAATTGATCTTCAAAATTGTGACATTACAGTTGTTGCTAACAGTTTACAAATGACCCTATATTTCTGTACATCTTTGGCTATGGCATGCTTACAGAGAAAACTTTGACTCAGTGTCTAAAATAAAATGAAGTGACTTGTAGTATATTTCTATCAAGTTCAAAAATATTTCATTGCAAAAAAATGTAATTAATTTAAGAGAGCATCTTTAGAACCAAACAAAAATGAGTTACTGTGTAATTAGATTAAGAATCTTTCATTGACATAAAAAAACTAGTAAGACTTTTTCATTAGTAAAATAATTACTAAACTTACTATTTTAAAATTCAGTAAAAATATTATTTAAAAAAAGATTCTCAAGTCCTAAAACAAGTTGTTCTCAGCTATTTGTTCAACAAATGAGAAAAACTATGTTCAAATTGATTGGCTTTTATGTGGTTCTTTTTAAATTTATTTTTATTTGTTTTCTTGTTTACATTATTCATTTTCATTACATTTTTGAATTATGCATTTTCTCCGCGTCTTGCCCCTGCCCAAACCCTAAAACAGCAATCCCATTGTAAAGCCCCTCTCCTGCTCTGTTCTCTTCTTGTAGGGCAGGGAGGGTCTCCCTATCCCAGCCCTTGTATATATAATTGCAGGTATTGGAGAACTTTAAATTCTAGATTCTTTTGATTCCTCCCTTGTCACCCACCCCCACTGGAAGGACACTCAGTTCAATACAGGCTATGGATGTGTGATTATACAGCACATCTTCATAGTGGACA
>CM053593.1:75412953-75443987 GCA_028646575.1 Pseudocheirus occidentalis | reverse complement strand
CTCACAAAGTCATTAGCTTCTACTTGCTCCACTCTAATTCTGAAGGAATTATTCTCTTCAGAATGCTTCTGAGATTCTTTTTCCATCTGGGAAATTCGACTTTTTAAGGCATTCTTCTCCTCACTGGCTTTCTGGTCTTCTTTTGCCATTTGAGTTAATGTATTCTTTAAAATGTTGTTTTCTTCAATCAGGTTGACTCTCTTTTCATGATTTTCTCACATCATTCTCATTTCTCTTCCCAATTTTTCCTCCACTTCTCTTATTTGGTTTTCAAAGTCCTTTTTCAGTTGATGTATAGCTTCTAGGGCATTCTACAATTGTCTTGGAAGCATTTGCTGGGGGAATTCTGAGTTCTGGGCTCTCTTCCTCCCGTTCCTTGCTTTGACCCTTTTTATCCACAAAAACGGATTCTAGAGTTTTATTGGTGTTTTTATTTTGCCTCCTTTTCCTCATGATGGCCAGTCAATTAATTGGTTGGTTTTTTTAGTCCTGTGAAACTCTGCTTCCAAGGGGGGAAGCTCTGTTCCAAATCGCTGGGGTTTTCTCAACTGCCGGAGCTATTAGGGGGGTGTTGGAAGTTCCCCCAGCTTTGGCTTGCTGAAAGTGCACCCCAGGACATCCACCCAAGACCACGATCTGGATCCAGGCCGCTCAATGCAAGAGCACTTGGCCCTGATCAAACGATTCAGCCCCACTGCAGAGTCCGCAGGCCAGGGATTCTGAAGCAGCCAGTGGGGGCCACCGGTTCCAGCAGTTCCCTTCCCCCACTGCTTCCTTGCCCTGGGGGCAGATTGGCCAAACTGCTTTACCACCCCCAAATTAAGTTTCAAAGTTTCACTTTCACTAACCGTCTCTGACGATTTGAAGCTCCCCTAAGGCAGGTGCTTTAGATTTTCTTTGAAGTAGACTCAAGCTGCCATTTGGGAGGCTCCGCTCCTCATGGCCGCCCTGGGGCCTTGCCTGGCCGCGGCTGTGGTTTTGGGCTGGCCGGGTCTCTGCTCCACTGCCATGCGAGCTGCCCCTCTCTCGTCCCCATTCCTCATGCCTTGGCAGATGTGGAGGTGCTGGAGGTTGTAGGACCTCTGCAGACTGGCTGTGGGGCTTTGTTCAGGTCAGCCCGGCTCCTTCCCACCGTCCCAGGCCTGGCCGGGGTCTCAGCTTCAGGCTGTTTCAGTCTCCTCTCCTGTCCGCCGCAATGAGCCCCTGCTGCCGAGTTGCCTTCAGCAAGAGATGTGTTCTCTGTAGTTTTGTGAGTCTGAGAGTCCTAGGCTTTGTCTGGGCTCATATTTTTATGGGTGTTTAGGGTGGCGGTGTGGGAGCTGCGGGACCTCGCTGCTTCTACTCCGCCATCTTGGCTCCGCCCCCCTATGTGGTTCTTAATATACATATGAGATTATACACTCACACACACACACACACACACACACACACACACATATGTCACTTTAACTCCCAAGCACAAGTTCAATAAAGAGGCTAATAAATTACCACTACCATCCTAGCCTTTTCACCTATATTGGCCATCCTCTTGGTGTATTGCAGGGTATTCAAAGAGGATTAGCACCTCTGGCATAAGAGCTTTCTGAGTCCTTTTCAAACTTCTGTCTATTTGCACCCAAATCTCATTTGTGGATCCAAGAACCTGTAGCACTCACAGTGGCCAAACCCTGGTAAACCTCAGCTGATAGGCTACACCAAATTGATTGTAACTGACAGGCCTCAAACCTTTTGATGAGTTTGGGGATCTCTACTCACATGCGTAAGAAGACTTTCCCCAGATAAAAAGTTTGTTCCAATGACCACGAAGGCAGGTGAAACGATTGTAGAGTACTATAAAGCCAAGCACAAGCAGCTTTCCAGACGACTGTGGCTGTGAACAGCTTCATGGTTCTTCTTACATAGTGTAGTGCACTCTCTATTTATTCAGCAGTAAATTAAGACAAAACATTCACAGAAATCAAAGTACAGCATTCACTATGTTATGACATAACAACTTATCACTAAAATGGCCACCTAAGTGGCCACATAGTTTTAAACAAAGTATAATAATTTAGTAACTGAATCATTTAGTAAATGCTTAATTCAATCATCCTTAAGGAGGCTTGCCTCCTTAATGGACACAAAGTAAAAAGGTCAAAGTTCTCCACCCCTATGTCACAGTTAATCATAATCTTCTCAGTCAGCATCAGGTACCCAAGAAGAGATCTATTCATCTTGACTTGAAGCTGGCTCTCAGCTTTTATGGTTCCCCTTCCACAGTCCCAGCTCCTGCCCAAATCTACACAACTGTCACCTGGGTTCAAAGGCAGGCAGCTCCCAGTTTCTTGTCCAGCTCCTTCTCCAGTTACCTATCCAGTTCCCATTCAATATTGATACTCACAGTGTCCAGTCCACCTCAAGTCCTTCACAGTTGCTGTTTCTGGGAAGACAAAGCTTAAAATAGCCACAATAATATACGTTCACATTGTCAGCACCATCATCAATTCACTATGTGCCTGTGAAATAGAAATCAACAAACAAGGTACATAAGGTCCATACAAATCATCAGTAGAGTCCCAGGACCTCTAAAACCCTCTTCCAAGGCTGCTGTTAACATACAACTAGAAAATCCTCTTTCAGGGCTTCCAGTAAGGTCCCAGGTATCTATAGAAAGAATCACAAACAAACATCAACACAGAGAGAAAAGACAAACATGGAGTAGTAGGATATCAAAAGTTTTCTCTTTCACCACAAGAGCTCCCCTTTCAGTTCTGCTCTCTCCAACCTGTGCTTCTCCTTATGTATGGTCATTAGTTCCTCCCCTTCTTGTTGCACAAGTAATAGGAATTCACAGGTTCTAGGGTTCACAACTTGTGGGGTTCACAAGTTTTGCTTCTCAATCATAGGCAAGGCTCCGAAGAAACTTTAACTGAAAAAAGGTGTCAACTAAATAGCAGAAGCAAAGTATTTACTTCTTTGCTTGCCATTATACATACTGAGAGCTGGATCAGACATTAAAGATGCCAAGGTCATCCACTGCATTCTGGGCCATCCTCAGTAGTATTCAGGAATAGGGAATTAGGATAATGACTTTGCATAACTCTGTCTCACTTAATTCACTGGCAAACCAAGATATCACCTATGTGGAGGGAGGCAAGATGGCAGAGGAAAAGTAGGGACTCACCTGAACCTTCCCTCAGACCCCTCCAAATATCTTTAATTAAGTACTCTAAAAATTTCTAGAATGGCAGAACCTACAAAAAAGACAGAGTGAAACAATTTTCCAGCCAAGGCAACTCAAAAAGTCAACAGGAAAAGTTTATTTCACCTTGGTGAGAGTGGAACATAGTGCAGCACAAACCATGGCAGTACAGACTGGTCCTCAGCAAACCATGAGCAGGTCTCAAGAGACACTAAATCAGAAGCAGTAGTGACTGCTTCCAGAACTCTCAGTCCACAAATAGTAAAGGATTTGAAAAACCTTTTTTGATTTGAAAGGAGATTTACAAGGGTCTCTTTGCTGGCACTGGGGGTAGGAATCTAGTGCTTTGCTCATACTTGAATAAGGGTTGCAGTTATGGGCAGCAGAAGCAGGGAAAGGAGGAGCACTAACTTGCAGCCACAATGGAGCAGGGATGCTCATAACAGTTCCAGGGAAGGAAAGAGTGCTTGTAGCTTCTCTCAGACTAAAGCACAAGACAGGAGAGTAATAAATACTTCTCCTTACATCATACCAACTTAGAGGAACTGAAAACGTATAGGTCCTTAGATGTGTCTCTGAAAACAGCTGCACAAAACCCCTGAAGTTTGGGACAATGCACCTTTCACAGTGGAAGCTAAGACCTACTTTAACAAAGAATTCAAAGTCAAGAATTAGACTGGAAAAATGAGCAAACAAAATTTAAAAAATTAATTGTGACCATAGAAAGTTGCTATTGTGACAAGGAAGAACAAAATACACACTCAAAAGATAACACATTGAAAGCTCCAACAGCCAAAGCCCCCAAGAAAAATATGAATTTGTCTCAGGTCATGGCAGAATTCAAAAAGGATTTTGAAAATCAAATAAGAGAGACAGAAGAAAAATTGAGAAGAGAAATTAAAGTGGTGCAAGAAAATCATGAAAAACAAGTCAATAGCTTGGTAACAGAGACACAAGAAAATACTGAAGAAAATAACACCTAAAAAACATACTAGGTCAAATGGTAAAAGAGGTACAAAAATTAAAGGGGAAAATAATGCCTTGAAAAAGCAGAATAGGCCAAATAGAACAATAAGCACAAAAATTCGCTAAAGAGGAGAATTCCTTAAAAAGTAGAATTGGCCAAATAGAAAAGGAGGTCCAAATGCTCACTGCAGAAAATAATTACTTAAAAATTAGAATTGAGCAAATGGAAGTTAACGACTTCATGAGAAATTGAGAAACAATAAAAACCCAAAGAATGAAAAATAATAGAAGACAATGTGAAATATTTCACTGGAAATACAACTGACCTGGGAGATAGATACAGGAGAGATAATTGGAAAATTATTGGACTACCTGAAAGTCATGACCAAAAAAAGAGCCAAGACATCATCTTTCAAAAATTATCAAGGAAAACTATCCTGATAGTCTTGAGCCAGAGGTAAAATAAAAATTGAAATAATCCTATAATCACCTCCTGAAGGAGATTACAAAATGAAAACTCCCAGGAATATTACAAAGAAATTCCACATCTCCCAGGTCAAGGAGAAAATATTTCAAGTAGACAGAAAGAAACAATTCAAGTATCGGGGAGCCACAGTCAGGAAAATACAAGATTTAGCAACTTCTACATGAAAGGAGAGGAGGATTTGGACTATGATATTCTGGAGGGTAAAGGGGATAGGATTACAAACAAAAATCACCTACCCAGCAAAACTGAGTAGAATTCTTCAGAAGAAAAATGAATATTCAATGAATTAAAGAGTTTTCAAGCATTCTTGATTAAAAGACCGGAACTGAATACAAAATTTAACTTTCAAATACAATACTCAAAAGAAGTATAAAAGGGTGAAAAGGAAGGGCAATCATAAGGCACTTAATAAGGTTAAACTGATTACATTCCTACATGGGAAAATGATACTTGTAACTCATAAGAACTTTCATATTATTAGGGCAGTTAGAAGTATATATAGACAGAGGGCACAGGTGTGAGTTGATGAAGGAATAATTAAATTAAAATAAAATAAAATAAAAATAACGTGTGAGAGAGTATAATGGTTATGGGATCTGAAGATCTTCCATGCCCCTTGAACTTGCTGATATAGCAGGAAGGGGTGTGATGGGAAGGTGCTAGAGCTGAGTAGGAGCCAGGCTGGAGGCAAAGCAGTGACTTGAAGTGGCAGCTGTGGCAGAGCAAACTCATTTTTTTTTATCCAGCCAGAACTTCTGCTAAGGACTCCTGCTGAAGATTGCTGGGGACAGGAACTGCAGGGGCTGGAACTGGGACTAGGCTTTGTCGAGGCTGAACAGTTACCATTAGGAGAGGAGGATCTTTGCCTTAGGTAGCCTGTTCTATTGAAGGCTTGAGAATGTGGGTGTTTACTGCACTATGTTTGATAACTCTGTGGCTACTGTGATAGCTTTGACTTTCTGGTTTTGGAACTCAGTTTTCTGGTATCTGAATAAATAGTGCCCCTTGCAGAAAGCCTGTTACATTTTGTTAGTAATAACCATATCAGCATATTTATAGTTACCATAGGCATTGTAAATATTGCATTGTTGATACAGAGAGGAACTGGGAGAAAGATAAAGGAAGAGAGAGATGGGAGTAAATTATCTTACATAAAAGAGGGAGTTTTTATAATAGAGGGGGATAAAAGGGAAGGAGCAGGTGAGTGAATGAACCTTATTTTCATTAGAAATGGCTCAAAGGGGGAATAACATACACACTCAGTTGAGTATCGGAACCTATTTTACCTTACAGGAACATAAGTGGGGAAGGGGATAAGAGAAGGAGGGTAGTCAGAAGCAAACACACTTTTGAAGAGGAAAATGATGAGAGAATAGAGAGAATAGAATAAAAGGGGAGAATAGGATGGAGGGAAATGCAGTTAGCAATACAACTGTGGGAAAAAAGAATTAAAGCAAGTTTCTCTGATAAAGGCCTCAAATGTCAAACATATACAGAACTGAGGCTAATTTATGAAAATAAAAGCCATTCCCCAACTGATAAAAGATCAAAAGACATGAACAGTTTTCAGATGAAACAAAAAGACATGAACGGTTTTCAGATGAAACAATCAAAGATGCTTGTAACCACATGAAAAAATGCTCTAACTCACTATTGATTGAAAATTAAGAAAAAAAATTGAGTTACTACCTCATACCTATTAAATTGACTAATAGGATAGAAAAGAAAAATGACAAATGGTGGAAGGGGTATGGGAAAAATAAGGCATTGAATTTGTATACTGATTCAACCATTCTGTAGAGGAATTTGGAACTATGCCCAAAAAGCTATAAAACCATGCATACCCTTTGACTTAGCAATACCACTACAAGTTCTATATCCCCAAAACAAAACAAAAAAGGAGAGGACCCATATGTACAAAAATACTTATAGCAGCTCTTTTCTTAGCAAAGAATTGGACATTGAGGGTTTGCACTTCAATTTAGGAATGTCTGAATAAATTGTGGTATGTGATTATGATGGAATGCTATTGTTCTGTAGGAAATTATGGCAGGATTCTATCAGAAAAACTTGGAAAGACTTCCACAAGTTGATGCAAAGTGAAATGTACTACGTACAGATTAATAGCAATATTTGAAAATGATCAGCTGTGAATAACTTAGCTATTCTGAGCAATACAATGATCCAAGACAACTCTGAAATACCTATGATGAAAAATGCCATCCATCTTGAGAAAGAACTGATGGTGTCTGAATACAGAATGAAGTATACTTTTTTAAACATTTGTTTTTACTTTTACTTTCTATTTTATTGAGACTTTTTGGGGGAGAGGATCTATATTTTCTTTTATAACGACTATTATGGAAATATTTTTGAATGACTACAAATGCATAACATATCAAATTGCTTGCCTTTTCAATGAGGTGGACTGGAGAGAGAGATAGCAAGAGAATTCAGAACTCAAAGTTTAAAAAAATGTTTAAAATTTCTTTACATGTAACTAGGGAAACATAAAATACTACATAAATTTAATGGAAGAAAGTTGTGGAGAAAATTTTAATAATTCAGATTACATTTAAAATTTTGTTTAGCATATATTTTCCCCTTGGGGAGCCAATTATTAAACATTTAATAGAACTGGAAAAAAGATATCACATTTGATGTTATTGTTCTTCTTTGAAAATTAAGGATGAACAGACATCTTCTCTAGAGTTTCCACTAAATTTCCTCCGCTAATCAATTCCACAAAATTTCTGTCAAATAAAATTCACTGAAAATGGTATCTTTTCTGTTAATCTAATATTCAAGAACTCCCAATGATACTACATTAAGTACTGAAAAAGTTCAAGCACTTTTGAGTACAATTTAATATCTTTCTCTACATAGCTGGATCTCAAATAATCTATGTAATTAGGTGATACAGTGGGTAGAACAATGGCCTCGAAAGTAAGAAGATTTGAATTCAAATCCAGATTCAAATATTTAATAGCTATGTGAGCTTTAGTATGTCACTTTATCCCTTTCTGCTTTAGGTTCCTTATCAGTAAAATGGTAATAATAATAGCACCCACCTACTATGGGTATCTGTGAGGTTAAAAAACATGAGACTGTTTTTGCAAAATTCTTTGAAAAATTTAAAGCACTGAATAAGTGCTACTTATTAGATATCATATTTTGTACTTATCACTACTAACTTCCTTATAATATTACAGATAGTATACTAAAAGTATCAGGAATATCTGAATTTAACTCTTTATCTCTGACTTTGGTCAAATTACCTAATCTTATGAGTCTAAGATTGTTCCTCCATAAAACACTTCCATTTTATAATAATAATTTTTAAAAAGCTTACAGCATGGATCTCACAGTGTCATGATTCAGCTCAGCATATATAAATTGTCTTTTTTACATTTAAATAGCATCATTTTCAGAACTATGAATAACTTTTAATTAGGTCAGACAATATTCCTTTAAGAATCATCTATATAGTTCTATCAGAAATGTTCTTAACATGTTACATTTTCTTCTATATGTAATATACATACTATTACTAAAGCATTCAAATTATGACATGAAAAACACACTGTGTGGTAATATGAAATATATTGTAAAAATGTTCCAGTTATTTTTTTCCTTTAAAGAGTCCAAGTTGTCACATGGGATACATTAAAAGGGAACCAGTCATCCCAAATGGAGTAATTCTAGGACCAACTTCTAGATCAATACAAAGGATACTCCCAAATGAACCCAGATAATAGCCCCACAATAGCTGATCAATGATAATGATAAGTATAGTTTCTTAATGCAGAGAGAAATGGTAGAAAGAAAAATCAGTTTGAAGAAAGTTTAGCATGCTAACCAACTAAAAAAGTCATTTTAAGGTATTTAAGAATGAAAATTGAAGCATGATAATAAATAGAAAAAATGGAAAAGATCTATAGTTCTGTAATAGTAAGGAAATTTGAAGATCTTTTTGTATTGGAAAGCTATGAGGTACTTAGCACCTAGTTTCAAATTAAGCCTCTGTTAAAGAAACAGAAGGTGTGAGCCCCTGCTGCTGATGTAACAGGAAGGGACCAAACATGGAGAAGCAATAGAGTATATTAGGGAAAACACTAGCTGGGAAAGTCGGAACTTCTTGGGATGAACATTACAAGGTTAGGCTGCTGCTGTTGCTGGACTGGAACTTCTATGGAGAAAGTGATTTTGATTTTGAGAATTGGAGAAAATTATTTTGATTTTGAGAAGAATTCTGAGGGCCAGCTGGAGCTGCTGAGGATTTCCAAGGGCCAGCCAGAGCTGCAGAAGAAGACTGAGGAAGCATGACAGTGGTATCAGTATTTTGTACAAATGTTGTTGTGGCTTTGTTAATGTGTATGAATGTTCTTGCGGCTTTGTTAAGCCTTGTCTTCCCAGGAACAGAGGCTGTGAAGGATTTGAAATGTATTGAACACTTTGAGCTCCAATTTGGATCAGGAACTGCAAGGAAAGCTGGACCAGGAGCTGGGAGTTGTCTACCTTTGAACTCAGGTGGAAGTTGATTATATTTAGGCAGAATCTGGGACCATGGAGTAGGAGCCATGGAAGCTGAAAGCCTGCCTTGAGTCAAGAATAAAAGACCTCTGCATGGGTACTGAGTAGTGATGAAATTGTGATTTAGGTGTCACCAAGGGATGGATGGCCTTTGTATTTTCCACTAGCCCTTAAAAGGGTACTGAGTAATGACTGATGACTGAGTAGTCACTGATGATTGAATAGTGACTGATGGCTGAAAAGTGACTGATTTGTAACTTAGTGTGCCCCGTGGATGGAGGTCTTTGACCTTTTGTATTTTATGATTGAATGATTGAGTTATTAAGTGATTGGTTAACTAAATGATTGTACTTTGTTCAAAACTATATGTTCACTTTGGTGAAAACTAAGTGGCCATTTTAGTGATAAGTTCTTGAGTTGTGACATGGTGAATGCTGTATTTTGATTTTCTGTGGATAAGTTGTAATATTGTGAATGCTGTACCTTGATTTTCTGTGAATGTTTGGCTCTGATTTCTTACTGAATAAATAGAGAATTTACTATACTATGTAATCAGAACCTTGAAAGCTGTTCAAAGAAGACATCCTGTGGAAAGCTGCTCATGCATGGCTTTGCAAATTATAATACATTTTTCATCCATAAAGAACAGAAAAGATGACATACTCAGAATATAATACTGTAGTCCTGAATATGCTTATTGAGGAGGGAGAATAACACTAAAGTTAACAAAGATGGGAAAAGCAGCCAGATCACCAAAATGTATTTGAACAAGATCTATGCTGGAGACAGACAACCCAACTGTTGAGGACACTGAAGGATCAATGTAAAACATATCTGAATGAAGGGAAGATAACAAATTCACAGGAAACAAAAAGATGACCAAGAATACATGAATAACTATGTATATGCTTACATCCTCATCTACACAAAATTTTTATGTGATTCACTAACATATGAATTGAGGATGTCAAAGGTAGAAGTAAGAAATAAGCAGTTTCACAAGTATTCAACAGTGTGCTCATCATTTGTTAATAAGGAAAAATAATTTCATTCAGCAGAACAAAGTTCTGCTTTGCAGGTTCTTTTATATTAAGCTGCCTCCCATCCATTATTAGAGTCATTCAAGATCCCTTGATACTATGACATTAATTAGATGGTTCAAAGTCCCTCTACTCATAAAGATCAAGTGAGATGTTGGTCACTGTGATGGAGGAGAAATGGTACAGAATTCAATTAGAAGAGGTTTCAGTCTCTATGAATAGTGTGGGCTTGCCAGATTGATTCTTTTGTTTGCAGATGACAATGTATTGATTCGATCATGCATCCAAATATTGTAGAGCCTCCTAGAAGAGACTGGTAATCACTCCAAGGAATTTGGCCTGACTATGCACAAAGTAAAAACCAAATAGAAAAAATGTTTATTGACCCAACATTTCTTGAAATTTTGTACTCAGCTTTTTGTTTAATAATGTTTTTTTAGTGATGACAGGGTTTCTCAATTTATCCTTCCTTTACTTGCTTCCTTCTAGGTTGTTTAAAAATAATAGCTTTTATTTCTTTCTTTTTTATCTTTTTGTTGTTTTAATTTATTTTTAATTTATTTTTCATGAGTTCAGATTAGTCAAACCTTTTTTTAAAGGAAATATACTGTTGGCTAAGGTTTTCCATCTTCTGTTCAAAGCTATTTTTTCTATATTTTTTAAGCTCTTAAATTTCATTTTTAGATCTTTGTTTCTTCCTTTCAGTCCTAGAGGCCTTGTGGACAATTCTGTTTTTTTTTTTCTGAGTCTCTTCTTGTACACATAGAATGTTTTTTCTTCCTGTGGATTTATCTCAAACTTCTCCTAATCAATAGTATTTCTTTACTATGTTCAGATTTTACAACATTCATATTTATTCTTTACTATATTTTCTTTTGTTTATTCAAAATTCTATCCTTGCTTCCTGGGTCATGTCTATGTCAAAAACTGGCCCCTAGACCTAGGCCAGTGCAGCACACCCAGAAGAAATCTGGAGTAGCGGCAAATTGATTCACCAACCCCAAGGGCCGTTGCCAGGCCTATCACCTCAGAGCCAAGAGCTGTCAGAACTGGGTCAGAGACAAATGCAGGGCCCATGGCAGTGGCAGCAGCTGCTCCTGGGGCTAAAAAGCACCTATCTGAATTTTCAGGGACCAGGACGGGAGAGTGAACCCCAGCTACTCCAATCTCTCCCTCTGACCCTGAAAACACAGATATCATTTCCCCAGAACAAAATTTTAAAACATTGAAGGCTTGGGAGTCTTAGAGGAAGGGTGTGACTAAGGACTTGCCTCAACATGGATAAAAAAAATAACCAGAATGTAAAGACAAAGACTGTAGAATCCTATTATTGCAAGCAAGAGGAACCAAATTCATAAGGAGATAGCATTAAATCCACATCCACAGTTGAAGCCTCAACAGGGAATATGAACTAGCCTCATCCTCACTCAGAGTTCTAGATTTCAGCTCTAATTACATTAATTTGGCTTCAACCTTCCCTCATTCATCCCTCTTTGAGCATGGAAAACCTTCTGACAGTATCCTTATGAAGTCTTGGGTTAGTTGCAGGAACTTAATGGTGTTTCTCTTATGTCTTACTGATTATTGTTACATTAAGTGGTCTTTTCAATCTTTGCTGGAATGATTGTGATAGAGTGGGCTTCCCCTGAGATTTTTGATATACTCATTTTAATTGCAAGTTTTAACTAACATTTCATGTATTTATTCTTTTATCTCTCCTAGTAGATAACAACTTTTATAGGCTTGTGTATATATTTCATTTTATCTCAGTATGATTACCATATTGTTGTTTCCTGAATAGTAGGAGCCCAATAAATATTTGTTGAATGAATGATTGACTTGTAAAACAAAAAGATACTAAAATCTTCATTTACCAAACAGTAATTCAGCTTGCAAATCAACCAGACTCTACTTCTCCTTTTCATAAACATTGCTTGTCTCTTAATCATGTCATTAACATTTCTAAGGGCAGGCATGGGTAAAATTTAAATCAGTACTGTTGTTAATGAGGATTTGTGGGAGAGATGAAAGATATGTGGGAGAAAATGTTTAAAAGTAATGGTTACAGGGAGGTTCTCTAAGAGCTATAGTCCTTACTGCCTTTAGTCTTTGCTGAGCCTCCCTTTCACTAACACGAAGATAAAAAATTAGCTAGGCCTCTTAATAAATACTGCTATATAGTCAATGTAAGAACAATCTTAAACAATCAGGGAGTCCACTTGAATTTACATTTCCTAAGCACATAGTATAATTATGGTTCTCATTTTTACTGTCCTTATACTTTGGTAATTCTCCCTAACCTGAGTATATTAATGACATTTAGACAAACAAGGACTAGAAAATGCAGTTGGCACAGCCTACCAAAAGATTTATATAACAGAGTCACAGGAAGCAAGAGCTTTCCACTTGCACAGAATTGACCATCCATGGTGGACTCGTTTAGTTTTTGTTTGTCTGTTTTCACATAACCCAATTTAGTATCTTTTATGTTGATAATAGGCACTTATATTTTGAACTTTTTCCCCATAAAATCATCAATTATGCTGAATAAGGTAAATCCACAAACTAAGTTTTGTTGTTGTTTTTCAATAATTTAGACTAATCTCTCCTCTTCGGAAAACAAATCAATACAAGAAGTCTAAGAGAAATGGATTTGCATCTGACCTCTGACACTTCCAGTTATGTGATCCTGAGAAAGTTAATCTCTCTGAAATTCAGATTGCAAGTCACTTAAATTCTCTCAGTCTTAGTTTCCTCCTTAGTAATATAAGGAGAATAACAATTGTAGTGCCTAAAGAAAATCAAGTAATTATTCAAAGAACTTTGCAAACTTTAAAGGATTTCACAAATTCAGTAGTTATTTGTCTTCTTTTTCATTTACTTGCCTTCAGGTGCTTTAGTCTCCCAGTCTTTCCAGTCCACCTTCCCTGAAGACTAGAGTGATCAAGATTTCATGACTTCATCATGACTGTTAGGAGAACTGGAGAACAATTCTCCTTTCTTCTTCTACCTCTTATTCTTCCTCAAGCCCTAGATATTAGTTGTAGCAAATTGTATCTTTTTTTTCAGTCCAATCAGATCTGTTAATGGGTCACTAAACAGGGTTTAGATGAATGTGAAGTTTTAGTTCTGGGAGAGGCTAGTCAAGGTTATCTAGACTGAATCAATATTTTTATAATATTGGCATAATATTTTATAAAGGAAAATGTCTTCTAAGAGGAATTCTAAAAGGTTGGCTGTAATAGCTTCCTGTTTCTTGTGTAGGCCATCACAAAGAATTTTAATTAAAAAATAAACTAATTAACTAAATAAATAAATAAAGTTTTTCTCCAAAATGAAGTCTCAGTATTTTTATGAGCATTATATGAACACATTGGTTATTTTCACATGAAGCTTACCTTTCATATCTTCCAGCAGCCATATATATGATTTTGCAGTGTGCATCAGTCAGCATAACTAAAATGTGTGTAAGCATTAGGCAGGAAAAGTAATCATAATTGAATGTAGATTGCAATAAATGGAGAGGAAAAGGCAAATAATTTTGAGTATATAAACAGATACTAACAGGAGATGTTTACTTAATTTTATCTAGGCAATATTGCTGGGAATTAAAACTTTAATGAATGTAATTACTAGAGCACAAGCAAAAGAATATTAAAGCCAGACATAATTTTTCTTTATGCTAAAGGTTTAGAAATGTCTCCCCTCTTCATTTTGCTGTACATTTTAAAATTGTCAGTAAATACATTATCATTATTAGTAGTAGTAGTATTAAGTTCATATATAGTTGAGCAACCTACATGTAAACAAGACATGGTTAGTATAAGTAGCTTGAAAGCTATCACAGTCTTCTCTTACTTACTAATGTTTTATGATACTTGGCAAAACTAGTTCTTTGGGCTGCTAAGTAAATACTAAGGTTCCTTTTTCATCCACTACAAAATGTGTTTCAAATAAAATCCATTAAGCTGTTTAATGAATAATGATATATGCCAATGGTTTTTGAAACCACAGGAAATAGAACAAATTTCCACTTAATGCTATTGTCTTTCTTGACCCACTTAAATCATACAGTATTCCACTAAAAATGTAAAAGTATTCTATTGAAGTGCAATTATATGGAACTGAGCTATTAAAATGAATATGCTTCTATATATTGGGTTATCATAGGATTTTGAGCTAGAATAGGTTTCAACAGTGAAGTAGCCCAAAATGAAAAACATAGTAAGTAATCTTTAAATTATTATCCACCTAAAGACATTTACTTAGAACTGTCCCCATTAGAATACAACTAGAGCTCAGTACTGAGCACTATATATTATAATAGTGTTTCATAAGATGGTGAACAACTAGAGAAATGTAAGCAGAAATGTTAAAGTACTAGTATTTATGCCTATGGATATGAATTTCAGTTGAAGAAACAGGGGATATTTAGACCGGAGAAAAGAAGACTTAAGAGGCTATGGTGACTATCTTCTATACTTGAAATAGGATTTATATTTTTTTCTTTTCTTTTTCAATTAAAAGGCAAAAGAAGGAGCAATAGATAAAAGTTTCAAAGAGGCAAATTTTGATTTGAAGGCAATTTGAATTTATATATCATTGGGAGTTATTTAAACTAGAATATATGTGATGATTGGGTTGGTCCCTCTTTTGGCTGCAACCATGTTTCAATTGTTAACTGTACCATTCAGTTCTTTGAACAGAATTTGTCCCAGATGAAATTATTTCTTTTTTTAATGTGTACTTTTTAAATTAAATAAGAAATGAGAAACAAAAAAGAAACATTTAAATACTAAAACTAAAATAATACAAAATAAGAAAAGAAAAAATCATTGCCATGTGCACAGCAGAATGTGAGGATTTCAAGAAAGACTAAATGATAAATACTATACATTGTATTGAGAGTTGTCTATCTTTGCCTCCTTGTAGGTTTTCTTTTGTTTTCTTCTGTACACATTTTATTTTGTTCTTTTCCCCCACTTCTTCTCCTAGAAGGCTACAATTAAGTAAAGATATTTTTATATAGATATATAAGGATATACTCATACACATACATGAATATATATTCACACACATACACATATAGATATATATGCACATATATACATATTTATGCATATGCCCATACATATATGCTTATACACATATACATGCACTTAGATATTGATAATCATAGTTATATATATATATAGATATATACATTCACATGCATCTGTATAAGACCATTCAATATTTATTTATCTCCTGTTTCTCTGAGGGTGAATAACCTCTTCCTTCATATGTCCAAGTCTTTCCATATTTTCCCAAGTACACCAACTCATAATTTCCTATATAAAAAAATATTCCAACCTTATACTGTCTAGGAAGCTGCTTTAAATAGTTGAACACAACATTGATAAATATGGCTCTCACAGAGTGTAGTTTTCCTATTTTTCTCTCTTGATTAAATGTATTAAGTTAAGGTTTGCCTTAAATTAATATTCAAAATTGCGAATGCTACTCCCAGTCCTTTTTCCCTAACAAATTCTACTCCTGATCTTTATTTTATATTCATTTCTCTCTTATTTCCTATTCTCTCTCACTTATCTACTTTACTTCTACCTATTACATTACCCTTACTTAGCCATCCTCACCTTCAAGGATCCTTCACTTGTCCCTCCATTCCTGTTATTCTAAACACCCTTCTACATCCTCCTTTACCCTATTCCCTCACCCTGCCCTCTAGAGATCTCTCCTTTATCCTTTCCCCTCTCCCTATCCCCTTAACATTGTATATCTTTCTGAATTTAGAAGACTTATATTCTTCTTAAAATATATGGATTTTTCCATCTTGAACCTATTCCCAATGAAAGTAGGTTTCCAGAACTACCAGTCAACCTTTCCCATCTAAATCCTCTGTGTCAATTCTTCTTCTTGTACCTCATTTGTATAAGATAATTACTATAGCTATTGACTACTGTGTCTTGAGTAACTATTCTGTTCCATTGATCTACCATTCTATTCCTCAACAAGTACCAAGTAGTTTTGATGACTGCTACTCTATAACACAGTTTAAAATCTGGTATAGCTAGGCCTCCTCTTCAAGCATTTCTTCTTAATAACTCACTTGATATTCTGGACCTTTTGTTCTTCCAGATTAATTTTGTTCACTATTTTTTTCTAGTTCTATAAAATCATTTTTGGTAGCTTGATTGGTATGGCACTAAATTGGTAAATTAATTTAGGTAAAATTATCATTTTTTATTATGTTAGCTTGTATGTTATTATGTTAGCTTGACTTAACCACAAACAATTCGTGCTTTTCCAATTATTTAGATCTGACTTTATTTGTGTGAAAAGTGTTTTGTAATTTTGTTCACAAAGTTCCTGGATTTGTTTTGGCAAGAAGACTCCCAAATACTTTATAACGGGTACAGTAACTTTAAATGAAATTTCTTTCTATTCTTTGCTATTGGGCTTTGTTAGAAATATGTAGGAATGCCAAGGATTTATGTGGGTTTATTTTATACCCTGTAACTTTGCTAAAATTATTTATATATTTCAAATAGGTTTTTGCTTGATTCTCGATGCAAAGAGTGTTAGCTTAGTTTCTTCTTTGCCTGTTCTCATTCCTTCAATTTCTTTTTCTTCTCTCATTGCTAACATTTCAAGTACCAAATTTAATGACAGGAGTGATAGTGGACATCCTTGTTTCACCCCCAATCTTATTGAAAATTTATCTAAATTATCTCCATTACATACAATGCTTGCCAGTGGTTTTGGGTAGATGCTACTTATTATTTTTAAGGAAGATTCCATTTATTCCTATGTCTTCTAGTGTTTTTAAAAGGAATGAGTCTTGTATTTTCTCAAAAAGCTTTTTCTGCATCTATTGAAATAATTGTATGGTTTCTACTCATTTTGTTGTTTGTATGATTGATTATACTTTTATTTTTCCTAATATTAAACCAGCCTTTCATCCCTGGAATAAATCCTACCTGATCAAAGTGCATTATTCTCATGATAACTTGTTGTTATCGTTTTGCTAATACTTTATTTAAAATCTTTGCATCTGTATTCATTAGGGAAATTCATCTATAATTTTCTTTCTCTGTTTTGGCTCTTCCAAATTTAGGTATCAGTACCATATTTGTATCATAAAAATAATTGAGTAGGACTCCTTCTTTTCCAATTTTCCCAGATAGTCTATAAAGTTTTAGAATTAATTGTTCTTTAAATGTTTGATAGAATTCACTTGTAAATCCATCTGGCCCTGGAAATATTTTCCTAGGGACTTCATTGATAGTTTCAATATGGTTTGATGGGGTTATTTAAGTATTTTACTTACTCTTCTGTTAATTTGGGCAATTATATTTTTGTAAATATTCTTCCATTTCACTAAGATTATCAAATTAATAAGCATAGAATTGGGCTAAATAATTCCTAATTGTTTTAATTTCTTCATCATTGGAGGTAAGTTTACTCTTTTTACTTTTGATACAGGTAATTTGGTTTTGTTCCTTTTTCATTTTAATCAAATTGACTAAAAGTCAACAAATTTATTGTTTTTTTAATACAACCAGCTCTTAGTTATTATTGAGTAGTTCAATAATTTTCTTAATTTTAATTATTTAATATTTTTCTACTGAACACTAAATATAAGAAAGTTATCAGTCATAGAGTGTGAAGTGTTAGTTTTGATCATCACAGTGTTACAGAAGTATATCATTAAAAATAGTTTCAAATACCTGAAAAGATCTATTTTTTCATTAATTTGTATTGCTATTGATTACTCTTGATGGTAACAACTGCTATTTGAATATCATATTTTACTTCTCAAGTTATCTTAGTCAGGGACTATTTTAAGCACAGAATATGTCAATTCAATTCAACTGAATTCAATTTTTAAAAATTTATTAAATACCTATTATTTACAAAGCACTGGAAAAAGAAAGATAGAAACAACATATTCACCATTGCTGAAGGGTTTATATTCTCCTGGGAAAATATAACATGTTTATCATAAGAAAGTATACATTATATACAAATCAACACATGCTAATTTTAAAGTAAGGGGGATGAGCATTTAAAATATCAGGGGTTATTTGTGCAAAAGCCTAATGTCAGATTAAATTACACATGTAGAGAATAGCTACCAGGCTAGAACAGAGGGCATAAAAGGGAATAATATGAAACAAGAGTTAGAACACAGTAGAAATCAAATTGTGAAGGATTTTAAATGCCAGGATGAACATTCTCAAGGTTTTAAAGAACCACTGAAAGTGTGTGTATTGTATATATGAGGGAGATGATAGATGATAAGATTTGTACTGTAGGAATAGCAACTTGGCAGCTATTTGAAAGATATTTTGGAGAAGGGGCAGGTTTCAGACAGAAAGAACAATTTAGGAAACTATGACAATAGTATAGCTAATATATGATGAGGATATAAACTAAGATAGAGACTGTATGAGTACGGGAAATGAAATGAATAGGAGAGATGTGAAATCAGACTAGATAGGAGAGCAACTTATTGTACTTGAGGGTTGAGGGAAGATAATTTTCAAATGGATCTGAGATTTTAGTTGCAGGTGTATGGAAGGATAGTGGTACTATCAAATAGAAATGGGTAAATTTGAAAAAGGATAGTTTCAGATGAATTTTCAAATAATATACATGAAAGTACTTTGAAATAGTTCATAAGTATCTACCAGGTATGCCAGACTATGTAGCCATATGATTTCCTCTCTATCTTCTCTCTCTTGATAGATCACAAAATGCTATTTCAATGAGATTATTTAAATGTTCAGCAATAGCACTGTGCCTTATGCAGAGTAGACATATAATAAATGTTTATTGAATTGTTCAATAGTAAATCCAATTACAAACTCTCATTCCCCTCACCCTGTGGGATTTTTCAACAGGTCTCTTCTTTGCTTGGTACCTTTCCCCTCCCATTCATGGTAGGTCCCAGGCATTCACTTCCATATGGAGCTTTTCCTCCCATTGTGAACTATTTGTGGCTGCTTTCCCATAGGTGGCTGCACTCCAAGACCTAGCTACTGATATGTTCAACAGTAGATAAGTGGATTTAATTCCCACTGTCAGCTTGGCTCCAAATCAGTTTCACTTAGCTCAGAGTTGAAACACAGGCTAAGAGTTACAACAATATACCAGCATTCAAGTCTCTCCTTCATCACTAATTAATTGCACCTAGACATTTCTCCCTGAGCTCTGTAAAGTGGAAGATTTAAATTTAATTTATGTTCAAATAGAAACAGATAATTATTTTCCTCTGTTTTCCTCTAACAATTGTGCTCAGAACTAGACCTAGAAGCAGGAAATTTCTAGAGGTTATAAATTTCATTTTAGTGGGTAGATCATTTAGATCATTGCAACTACTAATAAGCTTTATTTGTTGGGGTGAGGGCTTGAGAAGAGTGAGGCTGAGGAAGGCAACAAGGAAGACTACCAAGGGTAAGTCAACCAAATAATAGGACACTTATGATGATAAAAATAATTTTAAAAGCATTTCTTTTTCATTTTTCATAACCAACTGTCCAAAAATAAGGTTATAAGGAATCACTCTATCTTGATAAATAGAAAAGAAAGTCTGGCACAGGCTGCAGAGGCTACCAAAGGAGCCTTCCAAAATGTTCAGTTTTTAGAAGAGCCCATGAACTGACTGACCTCTCTTTCTGAAGTAGTCACCTCCTTTCCAGCAGGAATCTAGACCCCATTACTTTATTCTTTTTCTTTCATCTCTTACACCTATACTTTAGGATCTTCTCCAATGCCACACAATCCTTCAGGATCCTTCAGTTCTCTAGTCCCCTAACAGTCACAACTTTTTTATTTTTAAATCTTCCTCTCAGCTATTTCACTGTACTAAAGTTAATGGCTTGCTAAGCCCTTGAATACCATTAAAAGCACTAGCCTGTATATTTTGCTTTTAACTTTCTGGGTCTGTTCTACTTTCCATTCTTTTTTAAACAGGCATTCTTCTACAAAGGCTCAGCTGGGGAATTGTTCCCCACAGACTCAATCAAGTTCTTACATCCATTGGGCTATATGACAGTTGCTTTAATACATTTCTTTGGCCAATTTCAACCCTTGGGCACAGGTGAGCAGCTCCCATTGCATCTGAAGAAAAAACAGCTCTTATTAGTAGTATCAGAAATGTCAGTATACTTACCTTCACATATGTCTTAATCAAATACCTTAAAAGATAAAAATTCAAACTCCATAAAAATAATGAGGAGGCAAATCTGTGAAACAAGATTATTCCCTTCATATTAACAAATGGACCCAGTTTTCAATGTCTCTATACCCCTGTACTTTCTTTGAAGTTGGCCTCATGAAAGAACAAATACTAGGCTTTAGATGGCAAAAAGGTAATAAGTAAACCAAAGGATTAAAAAAATGTCAAAAGCTTACCTAACTCTCTCATTTTTAATACTTAAGTATTAAAAAGTCATCCAGAGTTAGAAAACAAATTGGTATTTCCTACCAATTTGAGTAAGTCTCAAATCAATTTTAGGAGAGTCTGTGTGTGTGCATGTGTGTGTGTGTGTGTGTGTGTGTGTGTGTATGTGTGTGTCAGAGATGGAGAGAGAGAGAGCACTCTTTATAATAATCCTTCTGTTCATTGGAAGCCAGAAATTCAGTGATACAGGAAAAAAATAGGGAAAAATGAGTGGATTAAGCCAAGTATTTCTGAAGCCATGGCTTTAGGATTTTGCCATTTTTTCAAAACTCTGACATTCACGTGTTAAGGGGTTGGAGAGGAAAGAAAAGGATGATATGGGTGGGGGGAGGAATAGGGAACCAACACCTCCATTGACGTTCCTTGTATATGGAAGTTCATTTCTGAGATGATTTCTTTAGATTTAGTTATGTGAAAATGAGCAAGACAGTAGAGAAACTGATTTCCAATTAAATTTAACAGTGAAAAGGAGGTAGTCAATTGCAGTTTATATCATTAATATAAAGAGAATCTGGTTAGTGTTAATTAACCATATGGCCCTAGTGTTACTCAGCATTATGAAAGGTGTTAGTTGGACCCAACATTGAATTAATAAGAGTCACTGAAACCAACATCAAGTGTTATTTTCCTGGATCTCATACCTGCTGTCGAATCTTGGATACATAATTAATGAAACATGTTTTAGATCAGGATGTACAGAACTCAGAATTAATGGCAGTAAGCTCTTTATCTCATCAACGTTGTTAACTCATTTAACCAAGGAAAAACCAAACTATCTGTTCTGTTTGCTCACCAAATAGGTTTATCAGCTGAAAAAAATGGCAGTAGAAGCAGGAAGAATGAGGGACAAGGGTTAGAAGGTACCTATAATAAATCTCAAATGTAATTTATCTAAGGATTTTATTCTACAGTCACTTGCTTATTAAACTTTTTCTATCTTCTCCATACTTATAAAATGAAAAAAACCCAAACATCAGTTCTTATTAGACCCAGTCATACAGAACAACAACTCTTTTGGAAAATTCCATCTCAGGGTCTGGGACAATGCCATGCAACTGGGCTTCATTATTTCTGATCTAGGTTCTTTGCTTTAAAAATGCAAATATTATTGTGGCATTTATTTATACTTATAATAGCACATACTATCTACAATTTCATAGTTTTCCTTCCTGAAAGTCAAAACTATTTAAGACTGAAAATCAAACTTCATGTTCCAGTCTCAACAGTATAGATGTCGTGTTTGTTACAAGTAGACCTTGGGAACCCACAATCCTTCATTTTATTGCAAATAGTTACATCTTCAACACAAAGTCCACCCAGTGTAGTATAATAATTCTTCTTTACCACAACTAAACTGTGAAGGTAGTCATATACGCTATAAAGAGGACACCAGTGGTTATAGATTTATATTGGCTGTTACAGATGTTTTTAAATACTCAAACATTTTGGCATTCTATTGATCAAAATGATTGATTAATCTATGTCTCTGTAACAATGTCAGGCTTTGACATGCTGCAAAGATTGGGATATTCATTTTACCTTGGACAATTCAAAAAATTTAGTAAATGCTGATTACAGAAAGCTTATGCTTACCAGGCATAGAGTTTTCTTAATGAGTTATATGGTCTGTTAGATTAACCAAATTTTACACATTTTTACACAAATTTGATTTGTGATAATAAAGTGATAACTAGTCAATATGGAAGATTATGGACAGAAAGAAAACCTTTTTCATCCATTAGTTGATAAAGATTGCTTCTTTGCAGAAGTAACTACACTCTGCAAGACATTGGAACATCAGGAGGGAGTAGAGAAATAGGAATCATAGAGCAAGACCAAAACCAAGATAATTCTAGGAGCAGACAGAAATAAAAGAAGGGACAGGGAGTAACAATAATTATCAACTCTTCCCTAGGTGCACAGCTCTTTATAAGACTAGCCTCTGAATCTGTTCATAACCAAACATTGTTTCTTTGTACTGCTTTCTTCTCTTTTCCACTTTCTCTTGCTTCGAGATTATTCTAATCTTTTCAAATATCACTCTGGCTAAAATAATTATTTTGCTAACAAACACTAGCCCAAATCAGTTTAACAACAACACAACCATTCTCCAATAACTCCTGTTTTCCTCTTTGTTTCCATCTTTATTAGGCTATGACTAAAACCTGAATGATATAACATAGCTGTAATTTATTTCTAGAACTTCTCCTTTGTAAGGCCTGTGTTGCTCCATAAGCTGTCTATTGAATGTTGCCCTACCTCAAATAAGCTGACGGGTTGTAGGTGATAGAAGTAAATTCCCATTTTGTGATGCCCTTTTCTATCTGAACATTTGTAAAACATTTTATCCATCCCAAAGTCTTTAAAAACAAGTAGTTAAGCCTTTCTGACTCCTTGATCACCATGGCCCTGGTGAAGAAATCTGTGATGATGGGTGGCAAAAATAAGCAGCAAGTTGTCAAATTTACCCTGGATTGTACCCATCCTGTGGAAGATAGGATTACGGATGCAGTTAATTTTGAGCAGTTTTTACAAGAATGAATCAAAGTGAATGGAAAGGCCAGCGACCTTGGGGGAAGAGTTGTGACCATCAAAAGAAGCAAGAGCAAGATCACTGTGATGTCAGATGTGCCCTTTTCTAGAAGGTATTTGAAGTACCTGACAAAGAAATACTTACAGAAGAACAATCTTCGCGATTGGCTTCGGGTGGTGGCCAATATCAAGGAGACTTACAAATTACTGTACTTCCAGATCAATCAGGATGAAGAGAAGGAAGAAGAGGAGGATTAAACTCTCTTGGGTCTGGAAATGTTTTGTATATGATCTTGAATAAAACCTGAACCAAAACAAACAAACAAACAAGTAGTTAAAAATAAAAGCTTTAGTAGAATTTCAATAGCTATAAGGGAATACAATACCAGAGTAAAAGCACAAGTGAATTCTTAAAATGTGAATGATCAGGTCATGTTTGTGATACTACTAGATTATAGCATACATGGAGGACACTACTAACAAATAAGGCAAGGCAGAATAAACCAGACTGCGACAGATTCTAGAAAAAAAAGGAGGGAAGTGAATTTAAGAGATAGGCAGTAGGAGCCATTATAGGTTTATAAATAATGGAATAATAATATAAGAAAAATCTTTTCTAAAAACATGGTTTGGAAGAGACCAGTCAAGATCTGGAAGAAGCAATGTAGACAAGTTCCTACTACAGATATTCCAACAGCGATCTAAGAAAAACACTGCACTGGGTAGTTATTGAAATCAAAGCTGAAATTAGAGTGGGTATTTTTTTTCCTAGCACAAGATCATAATTTCAATTTATAGGTGAGCAGAAAAAGAAGAATGGCTCAGTGTCCAGGGTTCAGAGCTATGCCAGTATTATGGAGTATTTTGAATAGACAGCCAAAAGGTGACTCAGCAAGTAGAACTCCAAGCCTAATACTGCCCAAAATATATTCCCTGCCTATGCTTCAGCATTGAGTTTCTCATAATGATTGAGAAAAAGCATGCCATATACAAGCACTAAGTTAGGGCAATAGAGTGGAGGTCCCCAGAGCTGATAGAGGACTCACTTCCTTATCCAAAGTCAGCAGCACTGGGTTCTCAGTGGAGTTAAGAAGGTAGAGCCCAAAGCCTTGGATCACAAAGCATATTCTGAACTTCTTGGAGTAGAAAGAGGCCATTCAGGGACCCCAGACTTAGCTCCTGCCCAGAGCTCCCACACACACCAGCAGATCCCTGAAAGAATGACTATGTAAATAAGCAAAAAGAGAAAGAGCTATTATATTAGTAGGACGGAGGTATCAAACAGTAACCATTAAAAGGAGAATAATAAAAAATAGCTTCAAACAAATTTTCAAAGAAAAACTAGCTTGCCAACAAGATTGATTAGAATTACTAGAAGAAATTATACAAGTTCAAAATGAATTTTAAATGATATTATAAATGAAATGAGAGTGATAGACAATCAAATTGGAAAAGTACTGAGAGCTATGGAGGAGAGTCTTGGAAAGGAAATAATCAGCTTAGCACAGGAACTATAAAACCTTACCCAAATAGCAGTAGGATGGATCAAAAAGAACTCCAAGAAAATATTCCACCTCTCAACAAGAAATAAGAAAACAAAACCAAAAGTTTGAAAAATAGAAGAAAATATAAGACATCTTATATAAACACAAGTTACTTGGAAAATAGATCAAGGATAGAAAATTTGGTAACCATAAGGCTACATAAAAGGCATTATCATTATCAACAACAACTACTGCCAAAACCCAACTATTATGTCCTGAAAAATCATCAAAGAGCTATTAAAATAAGAATTCAAAGTGAAAACAGAAAGAATCTATCACTCACATCCTTCAAGAAACCATGAAGTAAAACCTCTGAGAAACATCAGAGCTAAAATTCAGAGCTTTTAGGTCAAAGGAAAAAGTAGGGCAAGTAGCTAGAAAAGATAGAAAATGAGGACAGAAGAAGGCAGATGGAAGGATGATAGGATATGTACTTCTTAATTAAAAATAAAATAAAATATAATTTTGAGAAAAAGGAAGTGTGATTCACAATTTTGGCACATTCAGAAAAAGCCATCAGACTTACCAATTGAACCTTTTACTATCTCTGAGACAGCTATTTTCATAGAGTAGTAGTGTAAGTAGTGGAGTGAGATAACAGATTCCAAAGAGTTGAGGAATGTGGCAATGGCACGGAAGTATAGGCAGCAAGTTATATGACTGTTTCTAATAGTTTAATATAGTTTAAGAGAGAAGAGATATATACAATGATATATTGAAGGACAACAGGGTAAAGGGAAGGGTTTTTATTTTGTTTTGTTTTGTACTGTTTTTAAGGAGCAAGGGAGACTGAAGAAGACATTGTAGAAAATTTATAGACACTGGGGAAAGAGCCAACAGGAGAGGAAATCATTAGTAATTAAAGAGAATATGATGAAGCATGACTGAACAAAGCACCTTACTTAATATGTCCCTCCAACAGGTATCATAGGAAGAAGCCAACCCACGTGAGACATAACTCCTTTGTGTCCAGATCCCTCTAAGCTGTGGAGACAACCAGACCAGTACTCATTATCCCTATAGAATGGTACCCATAAAGACCCTTTGAGTCTTTCTATCCACTCTATAGTTTAATTCTCCTGTAATATATTGTCTTCTACAATTCAATTGTGAGTTTTTGTGAGTACTAAATTAATTTTATATTCATTAGTAGCTACATAATAAATGCTTTTCTATGACATTAAAAACAAAAACAAAGAAATATGGCTTTGCAGTACCCTATATGACTTGAGATATGGGAGGTTAGTCAGGAGAATAGGAAAGTAATCTAGGCATTTGAGGATAGGGGGCAAGTGTAAGCTTCTGTTAAGGAAACAGAAATATGTACAGTATAGCCAAAAAGGTTATATCAGGTATAGTGCTTTGTACAGGTAGTTAATGCATTTCTTTTAAATCACATTTTTATCATGCTTGTACTATATGATTTAACCCACAAGACACCACAATCTGTGAAGAACAGGAGATAATGAGGCTTTGTTATATTTCAAATGAGATCAGTGTCAATTCAGGATTCAATTCAATTCAGCAGAACAAGCACATAGGCCACAATTTTGTTCAAAACACCTTGTTAGTTACTGGTGATGCAAGAGTAAATTTAAAAAAAAATAGGTATTCCCCTTAAGAAACTTACTTTCTACATGGGTAAGGAAGAATGATATCTGTATAAATAAGTAAAAGTAAGATAATTTGAGGAGGGAGGTGAGGAAGGTCTTTTTATAAGAGGTGACATCCTGAGTTGAGCAACGAAAAAAAGCTAAGGATTCTAAGATGTTGACTTCATTTCAGGCATAATAATAAGATAGCCTGGGCAAAAGTATAAAGGCAGGAAATGGAATGCTGATTAAAAGGAACAGCCAAGAGACCATTTTGTTGTATCAAAAACTATGGAAAGAGGAATAATGTAAAATCTCTTGTTGGTTTAGGTTTATTCTTGTCTATTAACAAGGAAAGCTGCTTTCATATTCAACAAGTGTTTACATGGTCCTTTATTAAGACTGCAGTGTGGTGGCTCCCTGCCATGTATTAGAACCACAGCATATGTGCCTAGTAGTGTCTGCTATGGGAAAGGTAGCATTTTATCACTACAAGCAGCCAGCCAAGGTTACTTTGCCATCATAGTAGTGAGATCACCAATGTGTTCTTCTGGTCCCAGCCCACATACTGGCATACTAAGCTCTTCCAAGAAACTTGGCTTTTTTCCCCCCACAACAAAGAATGAGCCCTCTAATTTGGCAGGCCTTTTTCATGTCAAAGTACAATAACCACATGTCGAATTTAGACCATGAGCCAAATTGGAAGAGACTGCATCTAATTCCATGTTCTTTTGAGTCATATTGTTGAGCTTCCATAGATCCTTATCAAGGTTTCAGTTGTTCTCATGGAAAAGTGTTCAAAAGTGTCTCTGTCTTTGCCAAATACTGCCCCTGTCATATTTTTAAAAGGCTGATTGTCCTATATTAAACATAACTTGTTGGGGTGAAGGAGAGAAGAAAAGTTATGCATTCAGTTAAAAATATACTGGAGTATTATGTAACCAACATATGCTTTAATATTCAAAGTGTTTTGGGGGTAGGGGCTCCATAAGAATTTTCATCCTAAATACCTTGTAGCATGATACTCAGAAAACCAGGATACACAATAAGCAGTATTTTAAAGGAACTCGTAAACTCAAGCACTAGCCACCTGAGTTTAACAAAGATCCTAGAGAACTTTCTCAGGAGAGTAAAGGAATTAGCTATGGCATGTTGGCATAATTCCATTTTGGGTAATGATGTTCTGCCTATCTGGACCCTCCATGCTATTTCTCTAGGCTATGGTAGGGTTCCCTTTCCTGTCCAAAAGTATTTTGCTGAGTTTCTTTATTCTGTTGAATATCTTCTATATTTCACTGGTGAGGAAAGTTGATACTTTCTTGTTGATACTTCTTGATATCACCTTGCCAAAAGTTGGGGAAATAGGAAAAAAAAAAGAATGAAAGGGTAATGTCAGAGACATTCCTCCATGAAAAAAATTACAAAATTTGTCAATAGAGACTTTAGAGAAACAAATTCCAGATTAGTCAAAGTTCATGATTAACCATGTCTGGGATTGTTGGTTTCTCTGAGTTTCAACATTTGAAGTATCTACCTTTATTCTGCATCCAAAAAGAGTAAAGATTGCAAACATGAATACAAGCAGCAACAGCAGTATATTATAAAGATTCATTGTTTGAATATTTGCATCTTCTTTAATATTTAATGACTAGTGTGGTATTTTAGGGAGTAGGAACTAAATAAATGTTGATAGATAAATGAATGTTCTTCAATTTTTCTGAAACTGTGAAAGTAGAAGGCAAGTATTTTCAAGCAAAAAAAAATCCATATATCACTTTAACAAAGATTAATAAGAACCTACTACATATAAAGTATAATGATGCAGGAATAAAAATTTAAAAGGCTCTGCCTTTAAAGAGTGTACATTCCACTTGGGGAAAAGAAGGCAAGTTTTTTCTGTTTATAACAGGTCAGGAAATACACACATGCTCAAAAGTCTTGAATGTCTAATAAAAAAGTTTAAATTCTAATAACTGAAAAAATTGCTCAGAATTTTTAAAAAATCTGTTGTTTGGTTTAGCTAAAATCAAGCTCTTTCTATCCAATCCTAATGAAAAGATTCTTCAGATAAAACAACAGCAAACTCTTATGAAAAGTGAAACTTAGAGGCTTTTTTTTTCACGTTGATAATTTGGAAAGTATTTGTATGAGGTTAGAAGCACGTCTAGTTCTTTTGTTATTTCATTTTCTGAAAGAAATTATTTACATTCAGATTTCTTTAAAGATTGTCTGTTAACAATAACAACATTGCAACTTAAAACAAGGAAATCTCTTCCATGATCTGTATAATAAAGATAACTTACAATATTTCCGATAAAGGCTTACCTAAGAGCTTCTTTCACCCTGAACAGTAAAGGCAGACTTTATTCCTCAATTTGAATCAGATTCTAATTGCTTTGGAATATGGTAAATATTTCCCAGTTCCCTAAATATGGATTATTTTTTAAATAAAAATCATGTGATGGTTTTGGAAAAATTGTCGCATAATAATAGTACTGTTTTATCTGTGGGAGCAAACTTGGAAGTAGTATTACTAATAGAGTTTAAGAAATATACCAGTAGAGTAAAATTACAAAAATGTTTAGCTAAAAATATTTTGGAAATTATGTAAATTTCAAGTGAAAATGTCATTAGAATACTTAGGAATATACATAATTCACAAAAATGTCTTCAAAACAAGGTTACTCCCTGGTTAAAAAAAATATTCTAGGGCCCTTATCTATCCACATTGAAGCCTAATCATCTCTTACTGATGTGTTTATATTTATTAGTCAATCAGAACATAAAATTATTTCAGAGTTAAGACACAATGAAATAGCATTGAAAAAAGAAGTGTAGTGAAGTACTCACCCCATAAATCTGGGGCAAATTTGCTCATAAACACATATGCTATCTCTATGAAGAATGAACACACAGAATGAACACCTATGGAAGGGCATGCATGTAGAGAATACATGTAATTAGAAAACACAACTCCATCAATCAATACATATTAATTAAGTACCTACTACATACCAGGTACCGTGCTAAGCATGGAAGACACACTCATGTGTCTGATGATACAAGGCTATTGACACCTTCTGTTGCCATCTCACTACTGTTGCTGGGCCTATGCATCCTGTTAATCTTGTCAAGCCATATAATCTCTACTAGATGTATATTCTCCACCAAATATGTTATCTCCATCAGACTTGAAGTCTCTCCCAGATGTATAATCTCTTTGAGACATAGCTGGCATCTCTACCAGGCATAGCACACACAGCCATATGTTTATGGAGATTCTCTCATCTTCCAAATTTGGAGTATGATCTTTTCCTTCTTCCAGATTAGAGGAGTGAATTTTGTACTTTCTCAGACATGAAAGTCAGTGGGATTTTCTAGCTCTTTCAGGCAATTAGTATCATTTGACAGACTCAGCACTGTACCAAGTAAAATCTTGGTTGGAGGAAGGAGAGGAAAGTAGTGAAAATCCTGCCTGACTGTTTTTTTTATATTAATCCAGGTAAACTTTATTGGAATAACATTGTCAAACACTAAATGTTATATAGATTCTCAAATCACCTTTTAAATAAAAAAATGGGCATGCAGAATTTAACCATAAATTAAATAAGTAAGTCCTAGAACCAAAATAGCCAAAGCACTTTGAATTGGTAGTGTGAAAAAGTTCAAATACAAAAAATCCTGCCAAACCCACAATTAACCTTTCCTTGCTAAACAAAACCCACTCTTTCAAATCCATGTATACCAGGGCAGCTAGGTCACACAAAAAGGCCCAAAATGTTGCTTTTACGAACTAAGACTTTCATGTACACATGTAGTTAGAAATCCCATGATCAATGTATGCAGATGGAAACATATTCAGCAGTCATATACAGCAGATGTAACTAGAAACCCTGTTTTAGACCTGAGGCATTGTGAACAAGGTCCATGTTTTGCACACTGAACTTCGCTGAAAAATGTTGAGCAAAAATCTTCAGATTCCAAGTATCCTCTTGCTCTTGATTTTCTATGGTTGAAAAGAATGGTTTCTGACAAGCCTCCAAGGCAATTTCTTCCTGGTATGGATGTCCTTATAAGCAACCTTTTGGGATGTGAACATACTGAGATCTTCATTGTTAAATGCATATCTTGTCAATTAACTTCTGGGTTGTGTCAAAGTGGACAGCCTATTTTGAACAAGGTATTCAAAAGGGTTGTTTCAAAGTAGACAGCATATTTTGAACAAGGTATTCAAAATACAGTTTGTCTCCACTTTTTTAAAATATATTTTTATTTGTTTTCTTGTTTATATCATTGATTTTCATTACATTTTTGAATTACAAATTTCCTTCCCGTCTTGCCCCCGCCCCAACCCTAAAACAGCGATCCCACTGTAAAGCCCCTCCCCTGCTCTGCTCTCTTACTTTCTGGTAGGGCAGGGAGGGTCTCCCTACCCCAGCCCCATGTATATCTTAATGCCTAGTTGCAGGTATTGCAGAACTTTAAATTCTAGATGCTTTTGATTCCTCCCTTGTCACCCATCCCCACTGGAAGGACAATCAATTCAATACAGGCTGTGGAAGTGTGATTATACATGACATCTTCATAGTGGACATATTGAGACAGTGATCATCTGTCTCTCCTTCCTATCCTTCCCCCCACCCTTGTTCTGTTCTGTACCTTGTCCCTGTCCCTTTACTGAAGTGTGTGCT
>CM053593.1:75396796-75412453 GCA_028646575.1 Pseudocheirus occidentalis | reverse complement strand
TCGCTGGGGTTTTCCCAGCTGCTGGAGCTATTAGGGGGGTGTTGCAAGTCCCGTCAGCTTTGGCTTGCTGAAAGTGCACCCCAGGACCACCACCCAAGACCACGATCTGGATCCAGGCCTCTCAACACAAGAGCACTTGGCCCTGATCAAACGATTCAGCCCCCCTGTGGAGTCTGCAGGCCAGGGGCTCTGAAGCAGCCTGGTGGGGGCCGTAGCTGGTTCCAGCAGTTCCCTTCCCCCACTGCTTCCTTGCCCCGGGGGCAGATTGGCCAAACTGCTTTTCTTCCCCCAAATTAATTTTCAAAGTTTCACTTTGACTATCTGTCTCTGACCCTGGTTTGTGTTATTTTAAGATCCCCTCAGGCAGGTGCTTTAGATCTTCTCTGAAGTAGACTCAAGCTGCAGCTTGGGAGGCTCAGCTCCTCCTGGCCACCCTGGGGCCTGGCCTGGCCACGGCTGCGGTTTTGGGCTGTTTTGGTCTCTGCTCTGGTGTGAGCTGCCCCTCCCCCATCAACATTCCTCATGTCTTGGCAGATGTGGAGGTGCTGGAGGCTGTAGATCCTCTCCTGTGCAGACTGGCTGCCATGCGGCTCAGCTCAGCTCAGCTCGGCTCCTTCCCATTGCCCCAGGCCTGGCTGCGGTCTCGGCTTCAGGCTGGGCCAGCCTCCTCTCCCAGTCGCCATGCTGAGCCCCTGCTGCCAAGCTGCCTTCAGCAAGAGATGTGTTTTCTATATCTTTGTGAGTTTGAGAGTCCTAGACTTTGTCTGGGTTCATAATTTTATGAGTGTTTAGGGTGGCAGTGTGGGAGCTATGGGACCTTGCTGCTTCTATGCTGCCATCTTGGCTCCACCCCTTGTCTCCACTTTCTATAATTCTTTTGGCCAATTCAACTATACTTTGATTAATTTCTGGATCTGCAGCTTGCAGAGGTGAAGGATGGGGCTCATTCAGAGGCAGAACTCGGGGTGCAATCTGTCAAGACATCCTGGTCAGGCTGGGCAGAGTTTTGGTCTTTAGAAATAGAGCAGACCGGCAACCCTTGCTCTGGAGTTTTGCTCTGGAGGGTGGCTGGTGAGCAAGGAGGAGTGGTGGGACACTTGCAGCAGCAGCCGCAGAGGAGCAGCAGGCGGCAGCGTGAGCAAGGTGCAGGTGTGAGCTGAGATGTCCGAGCTCTGCTCCTGAAGAGGTTCTCCAGCGCACTGACCTGACTGTTTTTTATCTCAATTAGTGATCTGTATAATTTTTCCAGAATGTTAGTAGGTTTGGCTTTTCATCTCCAGTCACAGGTGTTTTTCTCCAAAGACAACGATCCTTAGAAATAGATCATACAAAGGGAGCAGAAAGATGGCAGGGTGGGAAAAAGCAATGCAGTTCAGCTTCTCATCTCACACTCACACACAAATACTCCAGCAAAAAACTTAATGAGAGAGCCAGACTTCATATTTGGGAAATCTTAAGAAAATCCACAGTGGATCATTTTTTTTTCCAGTCCAAGTTCACAAATCCATGCAAGTGACAAGACAAGAGCTACGGAACAAGGATGGACCAGGGCCATAATCTCTGACTTATCCCCTGGACTCAGACAAGAAATAGGCAGGTAGCACTGTTGCTTGAGACCTATAGAACCTTTCAGGAAGTTTACAGGAGCCAGAAACTGTCTAAGCGAACTACACACAGGGAAGTTACAGCTGCATTGTCTAGACCAAAATCAGGACAGACCAGTAAGTCTAAGGAAAGAGTATTAAATCAAAACCTAGATAAAATTTCATAGGGTCAGCTAAACATTTGCTGTTTCTTTCCCTTCCAGGCCACTATTGTGGTCTGTGAAGAACACAGTATTCAAAATTCATATAATATAGGTTCAAGATACACAAGAGCATGCAGTCTTCAGCCTGGCCCTAACACAAAGATTCAAATTTAGAAGGAAGGCTGGTAGAGTGAGTAAAACAAAGGGAAAAAATCCATAAATACATTATTATGGAGTCAGCAATCAGTAATATACAAATGTAGAAAAGGATAATAATTTCCAAATGATGGTGATAACAATGAACACATATGTATGTGTATATATGTGTGTGTGTATTCATACATATTCATACGTGTGTGTATATGTATATGTATATACACAATGTGTATGTGTGTGTGTGTATACATATATGTCAGTTTGAGGTTTGCAATGCACTTTACAAGTGTTGTCTCATTCTACTCTTACTATACTGGAAGTTAGGTGCTATTATTGTCTTCATTTTATAGATAAAGAAAAGTAGCAAAAGGTTTGGTGAATTGTCCTAGTAACTGTGTAAGGCTTTATTTGAACTCAGGTTTTTCTGACTCCAGGTCTGGCTCCTCCATCTCCTGTGCCACCTAGGTACCTTAAACACCTACAAAGCTTCAAATAAAAACACAACTTGACCACAAATTCAATGAATATCACCAGAAGAGTGTTTGGTTTTTTTTAAAGTCAAAATGACTGGGGTGGCTAGGTGGTGCAGAGAATAGATTGCTGGCCCTGGAGTCAGAAGGACCTGAGTTCAAATACGGCTTGACACACTTACTAGCCATGTGACCTTGGGCAAGTCACCTAACCCCAATTGCTCTATGCTCCCCCCTCCAAAAAGCTAAAAAAAAAATTCAAAAATGATTTTTTTAAATGAAATAAAGGCTAAAGAAGAAAGATTTTGAAAAGAGATGAAAGCTTTATAAGGACTTGATAATAAAAATTTATCGCTTTCAATAGATATCCCAGTCTCTTTCTCTATCCATCTATCTATCTATCTATCTATCTATCTATCTATCTATCTATCTATCTATCTATCTATCTACCTATCTACCTACCTATCTATACACATACAAATTAGTTCTACTCATGAACTCAGTCCCTTAAAATTGAAATGGAACAAAGACAAGTTAATGGACCCTTGAAACAACAAAAATATTTTTTTAACTGTAGAAATTTTTTTAAAGCAGAAGAAATTACATCATACAGGTTCCTACAAATTTTAGCAATTAGCCCTCTAGTGTAACAGAGAGCATGGAAAACAATAGTTCAAAAGATAAAACAGGAAAATCACATTTTCCTGAAAGGAAACACAAACAATAAATTTATTTTAATACTTTGCAAAAGAGTTAAAGCAAAAGTTATGAGAAATATATAGTAAATCTATAATAGTAGTTTTCTTCAATGTACTCTTTCAAAGTATAGAAAAACATAACCTCCCCCAAAAAGAAAGAATGTAAGAACCTGAAAAGAATTTTAGAAAACTTGAGAGGGATGATGAATCTCTGGTGATTCTTCTATAGGAATAGAATTTCACACTTGAAAAACTAACAATGTGTTAATGCTTTAAAATTTAACAAATTTATTAAAGGAAAAATGTTAAGAGCATTCTTTATTAACTGCACTATAAAAATATCTTCAATAAAGGGTCTTTGAAAGAAGGAAAGCAATTAACTTGAGACAAAATGAGTCCATTACATAGAATAAGTCTATCAGAAAAAAACCAAAACAAATGACAAATAATTTCATTAAAGATAATGACAACTAGGAAACAACATAAGGGTAAATTTTATAAATTTAAACACCTTTACTGGCACAAAAAAGAGCAGATCAATGAATTGTTCACTCGACTTTAAAAAAAGACAGGAAGTAAAAAATAAGAATTTGTAAATAAAAAAATGTATAAAACTGAAAGTAGAAAGACCAGTGAATTAATAAATAAAATAGGAATAATTTTCTTAGAAAGAAGCAATTAAGTAAACCTTTAAATATTCGGATTTTTAAAAAAAGAAAGAGGAAAATAATTTCAATATTACCAAAATTTTAAAAGAATACACAACCAATGAAGAAGATTATTAAAGGCTATAATAAAAATGGCAACTGAAACAAAATTATTCAATATTTACAAAAACATAAGTTTACTAGAGTAACAGAACAAGAATAGTAGTGAGTATAAATTAACCAGTATCAGGAAGGAAAGGAATAAAGCATGTCCGAAATGAGCACTCAAAGAGAAAAAAAGCATCAGATAAATTTAAAAGTAAATTTTATGAAATACTAAAAGAATGAATAATTCCAATATTACTTCATTTATTTTTCAAAAAAAGGAATATTACCTAATTCTTTCCAAGAAACACAAAGGTCATAATATGTAAATCAGGAAGTCAAATTGGAGAAGGAAAAATTATTGACTAATTACCCAACTGATACTGATGCAGTTATTAAAAATAAAATATTATCAAAAAGACTAGAGTAGCATATCCCAAAGATTATAAACTACAAACAAGTTGAATTTATACCAGTATCACAAAATTGTTTCAATATTAGAAAATTTTAAATATACTTTTAGAAAAAAAATATATCAAAATCTGCATAAAAACATTTAACAAAGTACAATGCCCATTTCTGCTTAAAAGCACCACAAAGTGTAGGAATAAATGGATCTTTCCTTATTGAGATAAGTAAATCTATGTCAACCTGAATACCATTGTGCATTATGCAAATAAACTAAACACCTTTCCCAATAAATTCAGAGAGAATGCTATCATGTCTTTCATTACAACTATTAAAATAGTACTATGAGCAAAAGCCATACCAATGAGGTAGATACAAAGAAACTGAGGACCTAAGTATAGGCGAAGTAGTTTTGTTTTAGGTTTTGCTGATAATAGTATGGTTTAAAGAATCCAAAAAAATAATAACTTCAGTTTAGTCACAGTATATAGAATGAATCCACATAAATCCCCTGAATTTCCACATATCACAAATAAAACTTAGCAAAACTAGACATAAAAAGAATTTCTATTTAAAATAACTAAATTACATGGGAACCTGCCTACCCAGGCATACACAGAGAATATTTTAAAACTTTTTTAAAAAACTTCTTTGTGGTAATAGGGCATATACCTAATGAAATATAGAAATATTGATCACTTATGAGTAGCCTGAGTTAATATTAAAAATGATAATATTACATAGGTTAATCTATTTATTCAGTGCCATACAGACCAAATAAATAATGGATTACTTTATAATTGGAAAAATATTAGAATTTCCCTGGCAAATAAAAGGTCAATAAAATAATAGCCAGAAATGTGGGAAGACAGGAGACCCAGAAGTACTATATCTCAAACTATACTACAAAGGAATAATCATCAAAATAATTTGGTATTGGCTAAATTCATAGAGATGCTGATCAGTAGACCTGATTAGGAATTCTACAAAGAAAAGCAAATGGACACAATAGTCTAAGGTTCAAGAAATCTTCAAATGCCTGCTACTACGAAAAGGAAACATTATTTGACAAAATCTACTGGAAAACCAGGAAGTAATCTGAAAAAAACTCACCATATCCCAAAAAAATTTTCCTGTTTCCCACCTTTTTGCCCATTGTCTTATTGAACTTTTTTTTCCTTCCAGAGGAATTTTATTAATTTTTCTAACTATAAACTAATCTAGTATATTCTTCATTTGTTTGGCATTGAATAAATAGATCAACTTAGATAATGTCATGATTTTCTTACATTGGCTCAGCCTACTCATAAATGACCAATATTTCTGTAATTCAGTAGGTACATCCTTATTGCCATTAAGTGTTTTTTTTGTTTTTTTTAAATAGTTTTTTTGTTCTTTGTAGGTCTTAACAGACAGATTTCCAATTAATTTATCCTTACTTTAAATTGAATTTCTCTTTATTTCTAATTCTGCTGGATTTTATTTGTTATTTCTGGAAATTCTGATTATATGGTTACATGTGGTTAGAAATAAAATATCACATCATAAACTAATTAGAGGAGCAAGTCAGAAAAATTGCCTTTCAGGTTTGTTTGACAGGCAAAGAAGTGCTGAATGAAATAAAGGGTAAAGAGGATCAAAGAAGATAAATGGATAATTTTGATAAACACAATTTAAAAGCATTTACAGAACAATTCAGTATGGCAAACTCTAGAAAATAAGCATTTGGCTGATGGAAAATCTGCAGGAAGTTTCTCTGATAAAGGTCTCATTTCCAAGATATTTAATTTACTGATTTAAATGTATGTGATGAAAAGGCATTCCTCCTTAGATAAATGTTCAAAGGTAGTTGTCAAAGGAAGAAATCCAAGTCATAAAAAATAAGAAAAATAAAATGTCTCAAATCCCAAATAATTAGAAAAATGTCAGTTAGAGTAATTCCAAGGTTCTATCTCACATGGCAAAGATGACAAGGAAAATGACAAACATTAGAGTACTGTAGGAAAAGAAGCACACTAATGCATTGTTGGTAGCAGAGTGAATTGATCTTGTCATTCTGGAAAGCAATTTGGAATTATGTCCAAAAAGTTACTAAAGTCTGACTCAATGATAACACTGTTAGGTCTATACCCCAAAGAGATGGAAAAAGAAGAATATTCTTGTCTATAGTGACAAGATATAGATAAATAGATACACACACACACAGACACACACACACACACCAGCTCTTTTTATAGCAGCCCCAAACTGAAAGATCTTCCCCTTAAGGAATGGCTAAACAAACAATGGTATAGTATATGGTATATAATTATAAGAAGAAAATGAGAAAGTGACTATAATGATTTAAAAAATTGGTTCCAGAGGAAACTGGGATGATCCCTATGAAATGAACAGAATTAGACCAATGTATACAATAACATTATAGAGGAAGATAATTGTGAAAGACTTTAGAACTAATCAAATGTACTGATAAGACCATGAGTCTAGGGAACTCAAATCTTCACCTGTAGGACTTCTTCCTCAGAGAAAACTGGAGTTATTCCTCTTTATTATTTACCAGTAACATTATTAGGGCACATTGTAGAAAATATGGACAAAAATTGATCATCGGGTGATTTTTTTTAAAGTAACTCATGAAAACTATATATACATCACAGGAGGTATATGATTTGTGTCAAAGAAAAGAGCGCCAACATCATCAGAATTCAGAATCCTAGAAGCATTGAAGCAATTACACTCATCATGTGTCATGATTTGTGAGCCTATGCCACCATCAACATTTTATTTTGTTTCCTACCAATATTCTAAGAATTCTAGACTTCTACAATGGACTGAGATCTATGAAAAATATGAGATATATTGGTGATTAGAATTACTGGGCAATAATCTGTTATCCTAATAATAAGTGATTCATTGACTGTCAATTAGTATAGTTCCATCTAGAAATTAAAATATTTGAAAATAAAGAAACTTTTAAAAATATATATAAACAGTTTTAATGCCAATATGTATTTGGAGAAAATGTCTTCTGTTACATAGATGCAGTCCTGGTAGCTATTTTGGATTAATTTTGTGAGATTCATTTTTAGATAATTTTCAATTTAAGACATGCAAGGTAAAATAGAATGTTTTAAATGATAACTATACTGAAAATACCTTGCCCCATAATTTGAGCAGTATTTGTTATCTGAAATGTAATTTGGAGCACAAAAGTGAATATTAAAAGAAAAAGTCAAACTTACACATGAAGAAAAAAATACCCACTTCAAACACTAGTGATCTTAGAAATAGAAAAAAAAATAACCAAAATAGAAAAAGACACTATATAAACTTCTTTCAGATGCCTTTCCCTAATACACAATGATAAAAGATTTAATCAGTACATGAAAGAGCGACATGCTTTTTGCTATTTAACAAATACATACTTATGATAGATGGTTGAGCCAATTTTCACACTAACTACAGAGATTTATGCTTGTGTTTATAAAACATCATGAATGAAATAAAATTTAAACTATGGACTCTTAACCACTGTCTTTACTCAAGCATAGAACCATGAGATTGTAGTTTAAGTTTCACTGTATTAAAAGAATATTGAAAGAATCACTTTAAAACAAATAAGATGTAAAAATCTGAAGCAAACATTAATGCTATCTAGAGGCACAAAAGCCCGCCTCACAAATGTACACAAATCAGTCACCATTCTCCTTCAGGTAAACCTAAAATGCCAAACTGTAAGAGCTGAATCACTTTTGAAAATATGAATCCAGTTGATATCCTAAACTTATGGGTTTTTATAATTAAATGATGTTTGCTTTGAGGAAGCAAAGTCTTCAAATTGTGTATTGTGTTCTAAAGATACACCACTTTGATGACTCCCATAGACACACTCTGCACTGAACAAATACAAATCTGTGTCTTCTCCAAATTAACTCATCATCCATATGTACTATGATCCAGGTATACAATCTACATGTTCTTCCTTGTACAACACAAGCTATGTCACATCTCTGCATCTCTGAACTATCACATTCCCAGAATTCTCTGTGATCACCTCCCTCTACTGCTTTCATGACTTCCTTCAAGACTCACCCCTCAGATACCTTCTGAAGTCATCTCATTGGTCCCAGAGATACTAGTCTCTTCTACTCAAAGATAATCCTGCATTTACTCTGTAAAAACATAGCATGAATGTGGTAATAAGTTTGCAAATTAATGTCATAGTCACTTTGGAAATGTGGTTTATTTAAACTAAAGAAACCATTAATAGTTTTTTGGAAATCTACAGTTTCTTAGTGTTTTCTCTCTTCCTGTGCTTTAAAATCTTTGAAGATGGAAAGTCCTGTGTGCTGCATAGATAGATGGTAAAGAACTCTTATATCTTACTTTGTCACTTATTGAGACAGAAACCTCTACTGAGCTGCATGAAGCATCACACGTTTTTATCTTTATAAGCATATTCAGCTATACTAGCCATGATAAAAATGATAATCAAATCTTATACAACAGGGCATAAATTGATCATCAGTTCTGGTTAAGATGAAGGTATCTCACTATGGCAGGGGCATAATTGAAAAATGTATCATGAATATAGTCTCGACTCTTTCATGACAAGAGGGAGAGAAGACTTAGAAGAGTCAAATAGAATGAGACTGGTTAACAGCCCAATTTGCTACAATCATCCCATGTGACAGGGATAAATCCCAGCAGTTATGCAACATTAGCAAGTATTTCAATCCTAGTTGAACTTAGCCATTGTTCTCTTCATCTTCTTCCATATCCAACATCAAGCCTTCGTTCTAAATTTTGACTTTTCTTGCTTTGTATTATCAGGTGACGGTTCAAATCACATGGAAAAATATATCATTTTTATAAACACACTTCATTTTGAGCCAAAATGATCGTGATCATTCACCATCCATGATCAACAACTTATATCATAGATTTAGATCTGGAAAGGACCTTGAAGGTCATTTACTCAAACCCTAGCATTTTACAGAGGAGGAAAGTGAGTTGCAAAGGAGCTGTCATTTGCCCCAGATCACACTGCTGGCAGACATAGGATTAGAATCTATTTTCTCTGACTCTAAATGCAGTACTCTTTCCACTAGACCATACAGTCTCTGAATGAATATGGAGTGCTTCTAAAAATAAAAATTGGACTCAAAGACTATTGCAATCATTGTTCATATTCAGAATAATTGCACTGAAATTAATTCCAAAAGACAAGTTCATTTTTTTTGGAAACAGCTCCAATATAGGAGTAAGTGGATAGCCTCCCAATGGGACCCCTTTTGGTAGGACTATACTCCCTTGGAATCAGTGGCTGTGGTATGTTTGTTTAAAAACCAGTGCCATTCCAAAGATGACAAAATTAGTCAAGTGTTAATTTTGGAAGAGTTCTGTACATACAGTCTAGTTGGCAAAGCTTTTTCTCAAAAATTAATTTAGAATTTTTCAAATAAAGGGAATAAATTTCCTATATTATTTCATCCAGAGTCCTTAGTGATAGGCAATAACCTAAGTAGGCCATTTACCAAAAGGAAGGCTTCATATATGCCAAAATACTTACAGCAGTACCTTTTGTGACTGCTGAGAAGTAGGGGGGAAAACAAATCTCCCTCAAATGAGAAATGTTTCAACAAATTGTGGGATATCAATGCAATGGATAGTATTATGCTGTAAGAAATAATAAACACAATTAATATAGAGAAGCATAAAAGGAACATTTTTATATAAGCTAATACAAAGCAAACAGAAATAGGAAAACACTATATGGCTACAACAGAGTTCATGAGAAGACCAACCACAATCAAAACTAAATGTACTGAAATTATTTTTGTTAAAGTTTGAATCTAAACTTTTTTTATTATTAAATCATTAAAGAAGAGAAAATAAAATTTTGTTAATGGGGAAAATAGGGAAGAAAAGCAAAAGGAAACTTTCCTCGAGAAAATCAGCCTTTTGACAGTTGCAGTCCTAGTTTCATCAGTGACAAAATAGCACTTTGAAATATGCAACATCACAGTTATCTCCTAAACACTGAGAAAGGTGATCACTGAGTTACTGACCAGGTGACTTTGCATGTCTCTTTTGAAGACAATACTATGAGAATAAAAGCATCTTCCTAGCTCAAGCATTAAGGTAATGACAGCTTTGTCCAAGGACATTTTTTCCCTCTCCCTAACTCCAATGATAAGATATTTTCATCTTGAATAGAAGAGAGGCTAAGAGGAATTTGAACTTTCCTCTCATATCTATAACCATTTTGTCTAGCTCATATTCGTCTTTCACTACATAAAAATAGGCTGTAAATAGTCAAGTGTAATTTGACTTCACAACCATGGTCTCCTGGCAAATCTTTCAGTAAGCCTTTAAAATGAATGTAAGGGACTATCTTTTTTTTAAATAGAACTTTGACCTGGCCACCTTGTACATTTTAAAATTTGCATTAGCAATTAACGTGGGGAAACTGTGAAACTGTGAAATAACTAAAAAAAAGAGCTTGAAAATAGAGGTCAGAACAGGCCAAGATGAAATGAGGAAGCAAAATTATTATCTTGAGGGTTCAACTTCCATTTTTATTACTTTTCCTTCCAAATCCCATACCATCACAATCTTATGGAAGAACATACAGAGTAGTAAGAAAGAAGATTGTACTGTCAGTCATATTGTGGCCATGGCTCAACCATAAAAAGCTGGTTAGGAGGGAAAACATTTAACTTCTCTGAAGTTCATATTCTTCACTTTTTAAATGGTTAGGTATAGAATCATAGATTGAGACATGACAGTGTTATTAAAATTGTATTTACACAGAAGAGAAAACTTAGGCCCAGAAAGTTTAAGAGACTTGCCCAATATCAAACAGGTATAAATGAGAGAAATAGGATGTCAGCATGTCTGCTGAATCAAAATCCAATAATTTTTACATTTCAACAAACTGCCTGTTGAGCTTACCCACCTTCTCTGACTTCTATCCTAAAAAAAATCTCTGGCCCTAGGCTTCTCTGATGCATTCCTCATCAGAGTTAACTATCCTGTATCTCATTCCTTCTGTCTTGTTAGGTAACTAATTCATTTAATAGTAATTTAACTACAATTATCATATTCACAAGCTTTGTGTCAATTTAACTAACCATTTAATTAACTCTAACTATGCAAACAGAAAGGGTACAAGGATATATACCACTTAGAACTTGTTCTCAAGGAACTAACAATCTAATGGGAGTAAAGCATATAGAAAGATTCACAGAGAATGATGATACAAGGAAGAATATTATTAGTACAAAGAATAGGTCTAGTTAATGTCCTTTGATGAATTTGGAGAATAGACTTCTCCCTCAAAGGTGAGTAGATTATGAAAGGTTTCATCTTAGATGAGATGGCATCTGCTTGAGACTTTAAAGATATGAGAATCTTCAATATAGAAAGACTGTGGATGGCATAAGCAAAGGTCCCAAAAATAAGAAGTTATGAGACCCATGTGGTATTATTAGTGTAATAGTTTATATTCAATATAACATTGTATAATTATGTAATATAATATATAAAGTATTCATTAATAGGTAAATGGAAATTGTTGTGTGTTTCTGTTTGGTTTATCTTGATATTTCCCACAATGTGATACTAGAAAAAAGCTAGGTAGGTACCCAAGACAGATTTCCTAAATAAACGTAAAGGGCTTAATCTCTCGACCAAAATATTTGCATTTCTATAGGAAAAGCAGTATCTTAACAGAAAGTAGTGATAAATGATAGGAATTTTTTAAATATATTTTTTTCTCAATTACATGTCAAGACAATTTTTAGCATTCACTTAGATAAGATTTTGAGTTCCAAGTTTTTCTCCCTTCCTTGTTTCCCTCCTCTCCCCTCTTCTTAAAATGGTAGGCAATTTAATATAGGTTATACATGAGCTATCATGTAAAATATTTCCATATTAGTCACAGTCATAAAAGAAGACACAGATCAAAAGGGGAAAAAAGTACCAAAAATAAAGTGAAAAACCTATGCTTTGATCTGCACTCAGCATCTTTTAGTTCATTATCTGGATGTGGAAAACATTTTCCTTCATAAGACCTTTGTATTTGTCTCACAGTTTTAAAATTTCCTCCTAATCTTTGTTGCATTGGTTTTATTTGTGCAAAACCTTTTTAATTTAATATAACCAAAAGTATCCACTTTACACTTCACAATGTTCTCTCTCTGTCTCTCTCTTGTTTGGTCATGAACCTGTACTCCATTAGGAATCCTGATGCTATACCACTTGATCCATATATATTTAATATTGCTATTATTTTATATTCTATGGCACCTTTTAGCAAAATATAGTTTCTTTCCTTATCTCTTTTAATTAGGTCTATTTTTGCTTTTGCCATGTCTGAGATCAAGATTGCTACCCCTGTTTTACTTCTTCAGCTGAAGTATAATAGATTATGCTTCAGCCCTTTACTTTTACTCTGTGTCTGTCTCTCTGCTTCAAGTGTGCTTCCTGCAAGCCATATGTTGTAAGATTGTGGGTTTTTATCCATTCTGCTATCTGTTTATGTTTTATGGGGAGATTCATCCCATTCACATTCACCATTATGATTATCAACTGTGTATTTCCCTCCATCTTATTTTTCCTCCTGTTTGTCCTCTCTCTCCATTAACTCTTTCCCTTCTCACTGGTGTTTTGCTGCTGTCTACCACTTGTCATAATTTTCCCTCTCTTCTATCAGTCTCCCCCTTCTTAATCTTCTCCCTTCCTATTTCATTGTTGGGTGATATAGATTTCTATATTCAATTGACTGCACATGTTATTCCCTCTCTGAGCCAATACTGATGAGAGTAAGGTTTAAGCAACACCCATTATCCACCCTCCCATATTTCTCTCTACTGAAACAGGTATTTTGAGCCTCTTATCATGAAAAAAATACCATATTCTACCTCTCCCTTCCTTCTGCACCCGGTGTACTCCTCTTTCTCATCCCTTAGTTATTTTTTATGTCATTCCCTCTATGTAACTGTACCCTCTATGGATATTCCTTCCAGCTATAGTATAAATGGTACAATTTTTAAGAATTACTAGGGTCGTCTTCCCATACAGGGATGTGAATGGTTCAGCTCCACTGAATTCCTTATTTTCTTTTCCCTTTTTACCTGCCTAGGCTTCTCTTAGGTCTTGATATCAGGGGTCAAATTTTTGCTTTGGTTCTGGTCTTCTGCCTATGAAAGCTCGAAATCCTTCTATTTCACTAAATGATCATTTTCTCTTTGAAATTTAATGTTTAATTTTACAGGGAAGGTGATTTAGCTCCTTTGCCTTCCAGAACATCATGTTTCATCACCTCAGATCCCTTAATGTTCCAGCTGCTAAATCCTGTGTAATTCTGAATGTCTCTCCCAAGCATTTGAATTGTTTATTTTTGCGAACTTGCAGTCATTTTTCCTTGACCTCATAGTTCTGTAATTGGGCTATAAAGCTCCTTGGAGTTTTTATTTTGGAATCTTTTTCCTGGGGTGATCAGTGGATTCTTTCAATGCCTATTTTGCCCTCTGGTTCCAGGATATCAGGGCAGTTATCTTTGATAATTTCTTGAAAGACTCTGTCCAGCCCCTCCATTTGATTAGGGTTATTAGATAGTTTGACAGTTCTGACATTGTCTCTCCTGGATCTATTTTCCTGGACAATTGTTTTGTTTTGTTTTTCCCAATGAGGTGTTTTATATTTCCCTCTATATCTTTATTCCTTTTAATTTGATTGATTCTTGGTGTCTCATACATTCATTAGTTTCTACTTGCCCAATTCTAATTGTTAAGGAGTTGTTCTCAGTTAGCTTTAATACTTCCTTTTCCATTTTATCAATTGTACTTTTTAAGGCATTGTTTCCTTCAGTGAATTTTGTATCTCCTTTTCCATTTGGTCATTTCTAGTTTATAAATAGCTGTTCTCTTTTTCAAGTTGTTGAATGTTTTATTCATAATTCTCTTCTATCATTCATTTATTTTCTCAGTTTTTCTTCTACCTCTCTTATATGATTTTTGCGTCAATTTTTGAACTCTTCCTTGAGTTCTATTTGGGCTTGCGACCACTTCCCATTTTTCTTCAGGGTTTTTCCCATAGGTGTTTTGACATTGTTGTCTCTTCTGAGTTTGCGTCCTGATCTTCCCTATCACCATACTTTTTATGGTCAGATTCATTTTTGTTGAATTTTGCTCACCTTTTTTTAAACTTTTTCCTTTCTTTTAAATTTAAGCTCTGCTTCTGGGGTGGAAGGGACACTGTCTCAGGCTTCTTCTGCCAGGAGCTACAGGCCCTACCTATTTACCTGGTGCTGCACTGATGTTGCCCTGAGGCTTACCTGCAAAGACTTTTGACACATGTGGCTAGGATATGTGGTTTTCAAGACTTCTTCCTTTTACCAATCAACACCCAACTCACTGAGTCAAGGAACAAATGCTAAGTTTTTGAATTGCACCAATAAAAAATCAAGGAAAGAAGGAGTATAGCATATGATTTCCATATTTTTCTTCCCTCTCCTAAAAGAAGCAAAATCATAGATACTCAGATTTAATTTTTTCAAAATTGATTTATTTACTTTTAGTTTACAAGATTCAGTTCCACAGTCCCTTGAGTTTCAAATATTCTCCCCTCCCTATACCCTCTACCCCCCATGGTGGCATGCAATCAAATATAGGATCTGCAAATACTTTCACATTGGACATTAGTCTGGTTGTATAGAAGGATTGTAACCAATGAAGTGAACAATGGGAAAAAGAAAGAAAACCAAACATGAAAAATAATGATAGCATGTAGATTGCTTCAGTCTCCATTTAAACTCTGCTCTTTCTAGATCTTTCTCTGAATGTAGATATTTCCTTCCATCCTGAGATTTGTAGAGCTATTTTATACCTGTGCATTGCTGAGATGACCAAAGTTCATCATCACACATATGATGCATTTGTGATTGTGTACAAATTTTTCCTGGTTCTGTTCTTCTCAATTAACATCAGTTTGTATAAGCCTCTTCAATAAATATGAAGACTATCTCCTCTCCATTTCTTTTTTTAAATTAAATTTAATTTAATTTTTTAAAATAATTTTTTATTTGTTTCCTTGTTTACATCATTCATTTTCATGAGATTTTTAATTACAAATTTTCTCCCCATCTTTCCCCTACCCCAATCCCAAAACAGCAATCCCACTGTAAAGCCCCTCCCCTGGTCAGCTCTCTAACTTTCTGGTAGGGCAGGGAGAGTCTCCCTACCCCAACCCCTGTATATCTTAATTCCTAGTTGCATGTATTGCAGAGCTTTAAATTCTAGATTCTTTCAGTTCCTCCCATGTCACCCACCCCCACTGGAAGGACAAGCAATTCAATACAGTCTGTGGATGTGTAATTATATATGACATCTTCATAGTGGACATATTGTAACAGTGATCAT
>CM053593.1:75374629-75396296 GCA_028646575.1 Pseudocheirus occidentalis | reverse complement strand
AACTCAAAACCTTGTGGAAATGAATGATGTAACCAAGAAAATAAATTAAAATTTAAAAAAAAGAAATGAAATGAGCATGAATGGGGTTCCTCATGAACTTTTACATTGTAGTCCTTTAACTCTTAAAGCAGTTAACATATCTCTTTTTTCCCAAATCTTCTCCCCCCTAGTTTAAACATTCCAAGTCCATCCAACCAATCCTTATATAACATGGAAAAAATGCCCACTATACCAGTTTGGTTGCCATCTCCTATGCATTGTTCCACTTATTAATGACTGTTTTAAACTGTGATGCTTTGAAATGAACACAATAATTCAGGTGCTATCTAATCAGGGGAGAATACAATGGAATTATTACCTCCTTTATTCTCTAAGAGATATAACTTTCATAATGAGACCTAAGATCACTTTAGTCTTAGGTTTGTGTTGTTGTTGTTGTTGTTGTTATTGTGTTTGTTTGTTTTGACCAACATATCACATTTGGCGACTCATATTCCTTAATGCCTTCAGATCATTTTTAGACAGTCTACCATACATCAATATCTTTCCAATCTTATGTTTGGGAAGTCAATTCTTGGAACTCAAGAATTTGGGTTTACATTTATCTTTATTCCATTTCATCCTACTAGTTTTCCATCAAGAACTGAATCAAGACTCTGCCATAGCTCTACATTGACTATCCCTCCCAGTTTTGTGTCTAAGTTTTTATTTAATAAGTATTTCATCTAAGCCTTTGTCTAATATTTTAATGAAAAATTTAAGCAGAACAGGGTCAAGCATAGGTCCCTCCATAATAAGGAACCATTCCATGAGAGATCTTTTTCTAAGCCATTAGTGATTCTTCTTTGACTTCAATAATTCCATCAGTTCTAACCCCATCTCCTGTTAGTTTGAGGTCTACCAATTGATGAAATATAGTTGCATAAATACAAATATATGAGAGTTAGCAGTCCTCAGGAACATCATCCAAAAGTGAAGCAGTAGAGATTTTGCATGGCTTATTGTATTACTACCCTATTACTCTACTAAATGATACGGAGCTTGGCAAATACCAGTGAGTATAGTAAGATGTCAGAAAGATTAAAACAACAAAGTGAATCTCTAGGTGTTTCTAATTCCACACAACAATTTTTGAAGGCTTCTCCTATCTTTTGCACACAAGTTTATACCCACCCACTCTAATATGCTTACATTCTCAAAAAAAGAAATTTTCCAGGCATGATATTTTTGCTTTAATATTTCTTCAGGTGTAAATTATGACCCTTCAACACTCTTATAGCCACTCTCTATTCAACCAGAAACAATTTTTAGGAACTCTGAATTCTGCTCCAATTATATTCCTTGCTAGAAATAGCAAGGCCACACATTTCCATTTGGGGAAGTTCTACTTGAGTATCAAATAGTTCACCACATTCTTTAAAGTAAAAAAAAAATGCTATTAAAGACTATTTCTGTTTCTCTAGGAAACTGCCTTCCTGCTGATGGAAATGTGAAATCTAAAAGTAGGTCTACATTTTGCAATAAAATTTGAAGGTCACTGTGCCTAACATATTAAAATAGATCTTTAAGTTAGCATAGGTAGTACTTTAAATTGAAAGTGTCTTTTCTTACAGTGTTTCTACATGGAAACAAAGTTCGAACATCTCTACTTACAGTGCTATAATCAGACACAGAGAAGGAAAAAATTATGACCTATTATTGTACCTGAAGTAAGCATTTTCTTTAGGCCTGCATTCAATATAGGGCAGGTAGCAACAATTTGAGATTAAGGATGAAGGTATTCTGTGATTGTACAAATACTAGACTAGCCGATCAATGAGTCATAGTTAAGGGAGACACAATGATGTGTTTATCTGCCTCTTGCAACTATCACCCTTTTGGGGGATAAGGTGGTGGAAAGCATTGGGGAAACTGCTTGGCCTGTATTTTCAACATTTTAACATATTAGTGACTTATTGCACTAGTCCATGCTTTGTCTTAGGTAAGAGAACCAGTAAGTGGGGGACTGTTCCAAGAGTGCTATCAGGCAAACCAGGATCAAGGCATGGTCATGATAAAGATTGGTTAAGACACAGCTATAGGGAGAGGTCTAGAGGAGTTATGTTTCCTCTCATGATGTGGTCATAGGTATAAAAATGCCAGAGGAGGACAGAAGAACTAGCTATGGAGGATCTTAACTAGGTAGAAGGAGGAATCAAGTGATTATTAAGCTTGTTAGATAAAATGAAGCTATTTATTGAGAGAAACTCCATAGATAGTTCTAAAGAATACTAGTAACTTTGGCAAGGAAGGCAAAGTAACTGATTTGCTTTTATCTGAAAGCAGTTCTAACCTACCTGGCCAGGCATACTTCAAAAACAGGAAATCTTAAAAGGTCAGGGTCTGTTAAAGCAAACCGTATTCAATGGTGTCAGATACTAGGATCTCAGTCACCTAGAACTTTTCAGTCTCACTAGGAGCCTAATTGGACAGACAGAATCTGTATCCTTAAGACCTTTCAATTCCCCTCATCAATATTTTCCCTGTTAGGACACTGGAATTCTCAAAAGTAGAAACCTTTTTCCATGAAATTCTTTGCCTTTTCCTCTCATTTTTCACTTTCATCTTCTATGTGTGTTCCTTTAATTCACCTTTTACCCCCATGGTGAACCTTTAACTGATTTCTGTCCTCTTTTGTTTGCTTTATCTTACTCTCTTGAAAGGGGATTTCTAACTGTCCAATTTTGATAGATTTCTCATCAAATAAAAGTTTACGTTTCTTCTAATGATGCAGGTGTAGAAACCCATACATAGTTGTCTGAAACTCATCCCTATCTTCTTGCAAGTCCCTGACAAGGGATTCCACCACATGCTAGGTACCTTTTACCCAGTGTCTTTACACAGCATAGATTTCAGAGAAACAGAGAGGCTATCCAGTAGTTGTTGCTCACTCTCATGCAGGATTACCTCAGTTACACAATTCTATGGTAATATTTTTATACTTATTCATTTTCACAAATCTTTACTGGCAGTGTGTCATAGTATGCCATGTGCTTGTTGTTTTAGCATTTAGCTGACTTGCAACATTAATTCCTTGGACACTCTGATGTTTCATGATTCGTCTTTCTTTCAGAGAGAAGCTATGTGTCATTAAAATCACAACATTCTCCTAATCTTAATCATGTCTGAATCAAGCTAAGAGTCAATCCACTGTGTCTCAGATGTACTGTGTGTATTAATCTGCATATATACTGAAGTATAAACATACATTTATATATAATCATATATATATATATATATAACATTGATTAAATATTTTTAGGAAATAGCTATATTCTCCTGGCTTTTCCTGATGAAAATATTCATGATATGCAAATATGTATGTTCACATGACTTTTATACTCTACAAGCCTTTGACTGCTCTTACTACATATTCTTGAACCATATTTTCTGGCATATCCTCTCTTTCACCAATCTTTGCACTCACTGGATTTTAAAATGTATGTTTATTTAACAGGAGGGTTTTCTCAAGCTCTTTATAGGATTTCTCTCCCTCCACAGTGACTATACCAGATGTTCATTCATCTAGTTCAATGAAATTAGCATCATGTTCTTTTTGCAAATGCTTATGACAAGCACTGCGATATGGGATGACCTTTGGGCACATAACAAAACCAACTCTATCACTTGTTTTTTGTGCTTCCCCAAAGAGAATGTTGGAGTCATAATTCATTGAGCTTCAACCTCTTTTTTGTCTTCTAGTTTCATTAATAGCAAGAATGTCAAGGTTGATATGATTCAGTTCCTCCAGGAGGAGGTCACTCTATTTAGTAGACAAGAATCTTGTACCCAAAATACCAGCATCAAAGTTAAGTTTAATTGACAGTAAAGAAGCTTCTCTTCTTAGCTCCTTCTTCCCAATTTTCTACCAGTTTGTAACTATCACTAAAGAGGCAGAATGTAATTATGCAGGAATGAAGGCCATTTTGTGTTTATCTTTGTTTCACATATTGTCATGATCAAATAATTCATCACCAAATAGCTGGCCTACTACTTTTAAGCCTGATACAGGATATGTGAAGAAAATAAATGAAATTTATCATTATTATTATTATTATTAATTATGAATAAAATAAAAATGAAATTGATATTGATGAAATTGATTTCCATGGAAGACTTGGCTGTGCCCATCTTCAGAATGCTCAAATCATAGATCTGGAAGGGACATTAGATATTGTCTAATCCAACCACCCCCACCCATGATTTAGTAAAGCTCCTCTGAATCATCCCCAATAAATGTCCAATCAGCATTTGCTTGAATCTTTCCAAAAATGGAGAACATGCTATTGAATGTTTGGTTCATTCCATTTTCAGGACGCTCTAGTTTGTTCTTGGGTTTTTTTTTTTAAATTATGTTAAAGTCTATGTCTAACACTTAGTAACTTTGTGATCATGAGCAGCTAGATGGTTACTCTGGATAGTGTGTTATACTTGGAGCCAGATAGTTCTGGGTTCAAATATGACCTCAGATACTTATTCTCTGCAATAGTCATAAAGCTCATTGCAAATTTTGAACATTATATAAGTGCTAGCTCTCATTAGCCCTACCAAAAACTCTTATATCTTATAAATCCTAAAGGGAGTAATACTTATCGCATCTTATTCAAGTTAAGGCTCTATATGGTAAGAGTACTTTACTTTCTATCTTTGAATCTCCTGTTGAACTGGCTGGGCCAGGAGCAAAGCCAATAGATGATGGGAGTAGACCAGGGCTGAGATTTGATAGGGCATGATCATTAGATGGGATATGTGAACAAGAGGAGCATAGTGAAGAGTTCAAACTGTTCTCTAAGAGTTTAAGATGGAAAAAGGAAAAGAGTGTGGGAAGTTCATGGGTGATGCCCTGGAAAATAAATAAGGGATCAAGGGATTAGAGATAAAGATGAAGATAAAGAACATACTGTGGAGTTACAAGCAGAGGGAGAGGTAGAATGACAAATAACAAATTGTCATCAATTAAGAAAATGTCAGAGTTGATAAATATGTAAATGGTGCATTTGTGGGTGATGCAAGATCAAAAATATGACCATCTCTATGTGTGGCTTAGGTGAGGTATAAGAATAAGTCTATGTAAATTAGTAAATTGAAGAACTTGGAGGTTAGGTTGCTTGAAAGAGGATCAATATATTTATTGAACCCCCAGGAGGTAGGGAGGAAAGAAAGACTTTAAGCTATGTATTGAAATCATAGAGGTGTCTAAACAACAGCTACAAAAATTTTGATGGGTGGAAGATATGGATTGAAATATTTTCAAAGGAAGAGAGGTGACTGAACAATGGTTGTAGAAGATAAGTTTGGAAGTGGCAAAGGACATCAAATATTCCAATTTCAACACCTTATGTCAGGGGAAATGAAAGAGCAAACAATTATTGGAAAAGATGGCAAGGTATAGTGTTTCATCAGAAAGGAAATCGTTCTCAATGAGAGCCAATAGATGACGGGAGTGGGAAAGAAAAAAAAATTAAGATAAAATAAAGTGTTACATTTAGAGTATATATTCTGCAGAGCAGAAAGGATGAGCAGCTTTAGAGTGCATAGGTATGTATGTGTATGTGTGTGTATAGATATATATGCATATACATACACATATATATCAAAATATATATGGAAATACATATTTATAGAAATATATGTATAGAAATATATAAAGGAAATATATGTAAATATAAAGGTATATAAAGGAAATGCAGATTTCGTTTCTCTTGATAAATCATGATCCTTCCTTTTTAATCTCATTCACCAATTGCACTAAGTTTTGTTGTTGCTGTTATTGAAACTTGGTTTGTAAATTTTTCATCTAAAGGAACAGAGTGGAGATCAGGTCTCATGTCCAAAGGATGGGTTTTCCAAATTGGGAGAAGGCAGTCATAACGGGACAGATAGAAAGATACCCAAATAGATCCTTGCTACTTGACGGTTGATGGCTGTTTATATTTGCTTCCAAGCTCTCTAGTGGGTATAGAAGGGTCTTGGGAGCTGGCTTGATGATTTGAGAGAGGGCTATGCTTGGATAATTGAGCCCCAAGCTCGCTAGAAGCAGCAAACAGCTGCCTTCCATCTCTTTGTAACTCTTTCTGCTGAGACTGCTTGCTGCTACAGCTACCGGTGCTATTCCTACATTTGTTAGCCTTTAGTTACTAAAACTTCTCTTAAGTCCACTTTAAGCCTCCCTTGTTTCTTTGTTGGGGGAAAAGGGCAGAGTAAGGAGCTCACAAATTGTTGAGAGGAACTTAGGCCAGAGCAAAAGGTGTGTGCCGCTCTTATCTTATGGAGTTAGTGAAGAGAGGCTCATGTGAGGAGGAGCTGGGGTTGAATGGAAAATAACTACTTGCCTGTGGCCCTGTGCCTGCCTAGGAAGGAGTATGTGCTACTGATTATTCAGCATACATTGAACAGGGAGTTGGCAGGACCAGAGTGGAGTAGGTGTTGACTACAAGCCAAGTAAACAGCTTGTGTAGCTTTCAGTTCTAAACTTTTCTGTCCTATCCTAATGAATCATCTTGCCCGCTCCCCAGAACTAAGCCTAGAACTCTTTAAAGACCATCACCTCTGTACATCACATGGCTTCAGAGTTAGCAGGAAATGAAAGTAGTGACATAACATGAGGGATTCTCTGGGCAATGAGTGACTGCAGGAAGGAAAATATAGCTTAAGTGTAGTAGTGTAGACACAGAGGAAATAAGTCCCTGAATGAGGGAGGAATTCATACTCTAAGCCTCCAAGATAGACCACAGTTGCACTTTTATAATAACAAGTTCCTGGAACAGGCCAAGGAAAAGTGATTTTTGGGGGATAGAGTGTGAGTTAGTGGAAAGAATTCTGAATTTGAAATAAATTGGCCTGGCTTTGAATTCTATTTCTAGTACTTACTATCAAGGGCCCGTAAGTGGCACAGTTGATAGAGTGTTGTGCCTGGAGTTAGAAAAATTCATCTTCCTGAGTTCAGATTCAGCTTCAGACACTTATTAGCTGTATGACCCTGGGCAAGTCACTTAACCCAGTTTTCCTCAGTTTCCTCATATGTAAAATGAGTTGGAAAAGAAAATAGCAAATCAGTCTTGTATCTCTGTCAAGAAGACCACAAATGCAACTGAAAAAATTAGTATTAGCTTATGTGACCTTGAATGAGACTTCTTCTGCCTATAAATCTCTGATCCTGTGATTCTATGACATTAGGGACTAGAAGTATGGCACAGGTGACTACAGAAAGATAAGTGTACTGGATGTATGACCTTGTACTATATCAATTGCTATGTCAGCTACTCTTATCTATAAAGTGACAGGACTGAATGAGGTAGTCTCCAGGAGCTCTTCTGGTTCTAAAATCTGATGATTCCAAATATATCCAAGATATGACAGAAAGGTATTAGTACATTACTAACTTAAGATTTAAAGTTGATTGTTTTCCCACAGAATCCAGGACTGAGATTATCATTGAAGGCTGAATGTCTTACTGCCAGCTCCACTTATCAAACTGTAACCATAAGATCCCAGAGTTCATTGAGCGTGACTACTCTTCTCATGCAGTTTCGGGAGTATGACACAGAAGTGCTAGCATCAGCAGAGGACATTTTCATTGCTATGAAAACATATCCTCTTTGAAAAATTTACATTTTTTAAAAATCAACATTTGTAGGCAGAAAAGAGAGGAAAAGAAGCATTCCCTTTGGTGGATGGGACCTGAAACGTTAAGAACAAATAGGCATCAGTGTTCATTCTGGCATGACATTCTGTGAACAGACCTTTGAAATTGATTGGAGTGCTGCTAAATTCCAAAGAGCAGCAATCTGGGTTCTTATATAGCTGGGTGGCCTAGATATTAATAAGGATATACATACTAATGATGATGAACCAGCTGTCCATGGAAAAGCTGATTTAGAGAATATTCAGTTTTATCATTCTGACAGCTCACATGGGAGAACATACAGTATTCGTCCCCTTTCCTTATGCTGGAGTCAAATTAGAATTTCGTTTAAAGATAAGGGGCCAGTATCATAGCATTTTAAATTCTCATTTTTATGACCTACTTATTTTTAATACTTGCTGCTAAGAGATGGGCATTCTTCACTGTCACATGGGAGTGGTTTTCTACCTCTGCATTGTTTTTAAATGAAGCTATTGGGAGATGTATTTTCCTCCATGCTCTCAAACTCACTTTCTTTGATATGGTTGGGTATCGATTCCTATAATACATAATGATCATCTTCCAAAGGTTTCTTAGTTCCTTGGGAAGTCATTTTTGTGGGATTATTTTTTCCATACCATAATTCTTTGTCAAGTTGGACTGGAGGACTTATAAAGTCCCTTGCAATTCCAAGATTCTGTAAATCTATTTATAGTTCCTTAATTTCACATCACTTTATTATATTTTAATCATTATTTAATATTATATGACTTATTTCTAATTAAGAGTAGATAATAATGCATGCTTCTGTGTAAGATTCTAAATTATAATCATTCTACTTCAGTCAGAAGAATCTATTACTAATTATACTTTACAGAAACCTGTTTGATTGGTGGCTGAGCAAAGAGAATCAGAGGAAGGGAAGGAAAGTGAAGAGAAGGGAGAAAGGATGAGAGGGATGGAGGAAGAGAAGGAGGAAGAGAGGAGGTAGCAAGGAGGAAGGAGAAAGGAATGGAGGGAGAAAGGAATGGAGGGAGAGAAGGAGGAATAAAGGGAGGAAGGGAGGAAGGGAAGAGTAGAAAGAGGATGGAAGAAAGGAAAGAAGGATAAAAAGAAGGGAGAAAGGAAAAGACAGGCATAGAAGGAAAGGAATGGGGAGGAAGAAAAGAAGGGAGAGAAGAGAGAAGGAAGGAAAAATTCATTAAGCACCTACTTCTTGCCAGACATTGTGCTAAGCTCTTTAAAAATATTATATTACTTTATACTCACAACAACCCTGACAAATAGATGATATTATTACCTCTATTTTGCAGATGAGGATACTTAAGCAAATAGATGTTATGTGACGTTTCCAGAGTCACACAGATAGTAAATGTCTGAAGTTGGATTTGTACTCAGGTCTTTCTGATTCCATGTCCAGCCCTCCATCCACCGCATGTCAAGAGATTTTATAGGTCTGATCCCCTATCTGATCTGAGAGATTTCCACTTCTCAGGTAGTAGATAGTGTTATACAGGAGAAGAAAGGAAGAGTGCAATTCCCCTCCAGGCATCTCTTTCAAGTTGTCAAGATTTCTGCCCATTCAAACCTTTCATGCAGTAGATGGCAATGCCAGGAAAGGGAAAGGGAAAATGTATTTCTTCCGGTTATTTCTTCCAAGCAGAAAGAGTTTCTATCCATTAACTTCATCTAAGCAGCAGTGTCTCTTCTCCAATCATGTCTTCCAAGCAACAAAGTTGTTCTTGTTTTTACCATTCAGCTCTTTCAAGTAGTAATTGATGGAACAGATTTTAAGGCCTTGTGACTCTCCCAGTTCTGAGGACTCTTCTCAGACTGATTCAAAGGTCTGATCTTGACCAATCCTATACCTTCAAAGCAATGTGTGAAATGACACCTCTGTCTTATGGTGAGAAACCACAATCCACACTTCTGTCAGCCAAGCCACATATAGACAATATATAACTGTGTCAGTCACCACAGAGTTCTTGGTATCAGAGCTTCCCGACTTTCAATATGAAGCCCTGGTGTCAGTCATATAGAAAATAAATACTGGAAAAAAGGATATTTCATACATATTTACTCTGTTTCTTTTCTCTCAGGGGCTACTCTATTTTTCACACAGTTAACTTTTTTCTACCCTTTTTAATCAATAGAACCATCCTAATGTGCTGTTCTTATGAAAAATGTGCCACTTTTTCAAATACTATTTAAGTAATAATTCCTCAACTCTATTACACCAAGATTTTTATGAAATAAAAATCAACTTTCTAATATTAATATTTTTTCAGAATTCTACATAGCTATGAAACATTGGGCAGCTAGGTGTTACAGTGCATAGAGAGCCAGTCTTGAAATCAGGTAGATCTGAGTTCAAATCCAACCTCAGACACTTAGTAGCTGTGTGACCCTGGGCAAGTCACTGAATCTTGTTTGTTTCAGTTCTGTCATATGTAAAGTGATCTAGGAAAGGAAATGACAAACCATTTCATGATCTTTGCCAAGAAATCCCTAAACAGGGTCACAAGGGTCAGATCAGACTCAAATGAAATGACTGCACAACATGAAACACAGTCCAATCTCTAAAGAAGGGAAATTGTACTCAAAAGATAATGAAGAGATACATGGTGAACACAGATTATAAAATAGTACAAAAATCAGCTTTCATATAGGTGAGATGAATGATATCATCCTGGACATGTAAAATAAGAAAAGAAATTAATAATCAACAGGTGTCCCTATAGTTTTACTGATACCAGCATAATGTCAAAAAAACAACCTTTTGGAACAACCTGTGGAAGGTTTATGGAAAGACATGTACAAGAGATAGGAATATTAGTAGGTGTAGACAGGTTCCAATCTATACCATTAAAGGGCATACCCATATCATTGAGACTGTGGAACCAAAAGAAGTAGTGATATATTTTGTTGGCTACAGACAACAATGTCATAAGTCATTCAGATCAAATAATATTATCTCTACTTTACAGATGAGGAAATATATATTCCTTCTGTTTTCCAGCCCTCCCATGAGTTTGTACCTCCTAAATAGCTTCATATGCCCAACACTTTCCCCCCTTTCCGCTTACCTCATTGAAAGTGACCTGTTTTATATATTATTCCCTCAGAACTCTGTTCTCTAACAGTGACATGATTAATTTGTGTTAACAAAATAATAATTAAAATTTCTATAGCACTTTAATTTTATTAAAGAACCTTCCAGATAGCCACCCTCAAAGGTAGCACATATATTATCAATACAAATTTTCAGAAGAGAAGACAATATCAGAGAAATTTAAGTGCCAATAGATATTTATCTAGGAAGTATTATAGGCAGGATTAGCCTCCTGTCAGCCTCCTATCTAGGAGGCACTATGCTAAGAACTAGGGATACAAAAAGAGGCAAAAGACATATATGAACAAACAAGCTATATACAGGATACATAAAATTAATTAAAAGAGGTAAGGCACTAGGGTTAAGAGGGATTGGGAAAGGCTTTCAATAGAAAAGAAGTGTCAAATTCACTGCTTTTCATGGTTTACAATAGTATGACCCTAGTGAGGCCCAAACCAGCTTAAAATGTATGTCTGTTTTGCCAACTATATTTTAAGCTGGTTTGGTCCTTACTAGGGTCATACAGATGCATATATATATATGTGTGTGTGTGTGTGTGTGTGTGTGTGTGTGTGTGTATATGTGTTTATATGTATATGTATATATGTATGTATATGTATATATAGATGTTTATATATAGATGTTTATTTACATATATGGTTTTAACATATGTTTATATATGTTCATTTGTTTATACATACATACATATGTGTGTATGTGTACACGGAAAAAGAGATTGTATAGAACGTGTGTCTCCAATTACAACATAGATTTCAGTTCTCAAATCTAAGTCACAATGCATGTAATATAGAAAGGACTTAATAAATATTAATTAATCAATTGATTAATTGATTGGTTGTTATCATATTTAATCATCCAAGGAAAGTGGGAAAGGAGGTCTGTTTTAAAGTTCACAAATCTAAGGAGTCTTAAAATAGAAACATCCACTATTCCTTTAAATTTATGTTCTTTCTGCAATTAAAATGGATACAAAGCAGCTCTATGCATGGACACCTTATTAAGATGGCAGGACTGAATTAGAACATTGACATTGTAAAGTGGTCTATAAAAAATTACTATCCAATTCCCTTTGCCCTTTTCTCCAAACCAGCGAGCTTCCCATTTAATATCCTGAATTCTATCCCTTAATGTGATTCAAATATTCTAATGCCATTTCTGGTTTTAGTACTTTTGACTTTTCAAAGCTAAGACTAGGTACTGTCCTGCACCCTTCTTGTGCTCAGCAACAGATCCCTATTTAATATCATATGCTTTTAAGATAATTCCAAAAATGTTTTACATTATTTAAATGGATACTAGCAACCTCAATCAGCTGCAGAGTTGGCTCTTTGTAGTTTTTATACTATAGAAATACTGAAACAACCTCAAAGCATTTAATAGCCATTGATATATTGCTTGGATTGATTTTAAAATAAACACTTTTCTTTCTACTTTACATAACACAGAAACAGGCACATCCAAATTTTCTTGGCTTCACGCATGAATGAGAAAGGGAGTTAAACATGTCTGCAAAAAAGCCTGACCTTTGATTCCCTACTCAAAACATAAGACTCAAAGGATTACAGAAATCAATGATGGAAGAAAAGGCCTACTCAGCCTTCAACAGATTTCCTTCCACTGTGGGAATATCACCTACTTGTTCTTTTTTTCCATCTATGTTATACACAGTTTCTTTCTAATAATATATTCCAATAGTTTTCTCTGAAATAATATGTCATAGTGTAATAGATGCTGTCATCACAGAAGGAATTTTCTTGATATTGTGACTGCATTTCCCTTTTTCTTAATTGCATACCATTACTCCTAATTATATTTATTGGTATGGTGCTAAATAATGATGCTTTTTCCTTCATGTTAACACCCTTCAGATATTAGTTGTGATTGTGTCTCTCATTAATCTTAGCTGAGAATGCTATGTATATTTAATTTGGTAATATTTCCAGATTTATGTCAATTATGATTCCTCTTCAGGGAGGTTTTTTTTTCCTCTATGCCAAGTGGTTCTGTATCTAGGGAAATGTAGGACCTACACCAGTCAGTTGTCAGGACCCCACATTTAGCAACATTTGACACCTCATCCTTCACTCATATTCTCAGTCTAGCCAAATTCTAATGTTTCTTTTCATAGCATGTGCTCCTAGCATTTGACAGTACTTTTTCCCTTAAGGAACAGAAGCAAGTGTGTCTGGCACATGCCATAAAAGGGCATGCTGCCAGAGTATCTAAGTCCTTCAAACTCTATTCAATGTAATCTGGTCCTTGCTCTTTTTGGTTCCAGAGTTCCGTGGCATCATCTTGATGGTTCAACTAGTATTGTGTCCTTGGCTCTAGAGTTCTACATGTAAGAGGGCAAGCATTTTCAGTGTTTCCATTCCTGCTTCTCTCCCTGACACATCTTGGAATTTTCCCTTATCTTCTTCCATTCATTGATTCAGATGTTTGGGTACTTCAACCCCATGGTCTCAGTGTTCCAGTACTTGAATCTTGTCTGGCCATCACATAACCAGGACAGGTACAATAATATCTCTCAGATCCACCTTTTCCTGACCTCATCTTGACCACAAAAAAAACTTACAGAAAGACTATATCTGCTTCCTCCTCCTGGAGTTCCTTTTCCTTTTTCTCTAAGCATATAAATTCAGTACTAATCACATGTCTCCCCAAATTCCTACACTGGTATCTAAGCCCAACAGCCATCAAACATCAGTTTCAAAGAACACTTTCCCTTTGTCTCTCCTTATTTAAGCTAATTTTAAAAAATAAAATAAAAATCAATTTTGCCTACTGTGAATGCACTGACTTGAATATTGTTAGTTATATAAAGGTTTCTAAGATGGGAATCCTAGAGATAGATATGATTCAGGAGACAAGACCTAGGGGCCTCCATAGGGTTATAACATTTCATGACCCCAATATTTCTTTTCCAAAGTTCCCATATTTGGTTTGCTGATACTTCCTCCCCTCTAGTTTCTGATTTTCACCAGAAGCAGCACTGGTTTTCTCTGGATTGGTCTTCCTCTACCCTGCTTAGCCTTTGGGAGATGCCAAAGAGCTCTCTACATCTTATCTTTCTTTTACCCTCTAGAAAACTCACACAGTCCAACTCAGGTTTTTGTTTGTATATTTCTGTTTTATTTTCTTTTAGTGTTAACCCCATGGAGACACATTCAGGTGAATAAAATAAGAAAAAGGAAATCCAGAAAATAAAAGATTACTCATCATTTAGTCCTTATGATACTGCTAGAAGAAATTCTTAATCTTCCTTAGTTCTCCCTTTCCTAAATGACTTGATCCCTTCTTCCAGATCTTATCCCTGAATGCTGGTTAGCTTAAGCCGTCATGGGAAAGAATATCATTGTATAGTAACAAATGAAGTATATGAAGAATGTAGAGAAATGGGTGGATTCACATGATAAAATGAAATGGAGAAAACACAATCAAAAGAACAATATACACAATGAATATAATCCTTTCAATGAAGTGTGCCAAAAGAATTTCTAACTCTAAAAACACAAGGAATGGAAATAGCTAATGAAATGACCTTTGCTCAGTGTGGAAAAGGTGAGACAACAAAAGGGCATAATGTTTTCAAAGTCAGATGTGGTCACTGTCAGTTTTTGTTGTTGTTTTTATTGTTTTGTTTTGATTTGATTTGCTTTCTGAATTATTGGTTTTTTTTCTTTGTCAAAAGGAGAGGTTCATTTTAGGGAGGAATAAGACAGGAATGACAATATTTCAAGAAATTACAATGGTATAAAACAACATATATCCATAAAATATTTTAAAGAAGAAAATAGAATCTAATTCCCTTCCATGTTTTTTCTTCCCCCAATTCCTACTGTTTGGTCACATGAGCAATTTGGGCACTGGAGCAGAACAATACATGGTGATTGGCACTCTGTAGAATAGGTCAGAGTTCAACTACAAATTCAGTTTGACAAACTTTATTAATTCTTTTCTTCACTCAGCTTTAATTCAAGAATGGCATGCTGTAGCTATTTTCTCCATATATGAAAACCTAAAACATCAGGGAATAAGCCAGTATATAATAAGTTGCTAATTATGTGCTAGAGCCAATTAGTAAAATTATACATAGGCTATAGAAGTAAGTTAAAGGACATGTGGAAAGAAGTTGATCCCTTAAATGATATAGAATTTCATAGTTTTTAAGTCACATTTTTACATAGAATCTAATCTGATCCTTCAAAATAACCCAATGAGTTAGTCATAAAAAAGTATTTTTATTTGTACTTTGTAAGGGAGGCCAAACAAGATAATTGAGGTCATACTACAGCAAATGAGGCAGTCAAGAATCAAATTCAAATCATCTAATATCTTGTACTTTCTTTCTGCTACATCATTGTGCCTCATGAAAAGGCACATCAATATGGAAGTTTTCATAAAGGAGGTAGGCCTTCAGTTTGGCCTGCTCTCATTCTTATCTCACCTCACTCAAACATCTTCCCCAACTTTTTCTTCCTTCACTCTTGTCTCCCATGAAGAGGTAGCCATTCTCCTTAGCAATGCAAAACAACCTCTTCATATAGACTCTTGATGTCACCCTCTTCTGTTTTTCCAGCAGATTGCCCCATTTTCCATCCCCAATGTCTCTCTAATAGTTAGTATTTCCCTATCTAATAGTTGCTTACCTACTGACTAAAAGAATGGCCATTTCTTCACAATCTTAAATCAAAAGAAAACAAAATAAACCCACACTTACTGGATCTTATTATCCTTACTAGCTACTGTTCTGCCTCTCCTTTCCTTTTCAGCAAAACTCCTTGAGAAAGCTATATATACACAGTGCCTCTACTTCTTCTGTATTTCCTTCTAAACATTGTGCAATATGACTTCCAGACTCATCATTCAGCTGAAACGACCTCATATAAATTTACCAATGATCACTAAACTGCCAAGTGTAATGACTTTTTCTTATGTTCAAAATTGCTGATAACTCTTTTCATCTCTTTTTTGTCAGTCATTTTAGTTGTGTCCAGCTCTTCATGACCCATTTGGAGTTTTCTTTGCATAGATATTGAAGTGGTTTGCCATTTCTTTCTCCAGCTCATTTTACAAATGAAGAAACTGAGGAAAACAGGGTTAAGTGGCTTAACAGGGTCACACAGCCAGTAAGTGTATGAAGCCAGATTTGAACTCAGGAAGATGAGTCTTCCTGACTCCAGGCCCAAAACCCCATCCATTGTGCCACCTAGGTTGCTGATAGATGCCCAATAGTCATCTCGAACTTGACATATCCAAAATAGTACTGACTATCTCTCCCCAAACCTCTCCTCATTTCCCAACTTCCTTTTTACTTGTAGGAATCACCATTCTTCCAGACACTCAAGCCCACAATCTTGGTGTCATCCCTGATTTCTTAATGACATCTACCCCATATGTCCAATACATTATAAGACACTGTTTTTCTACCTTCACAGAATCTTTCATATTAATCATTTCTCCAATAACATATCTACCAGTCCCTTTTCATCTCACTCCTGAACTATTATTTTAGCATTCTGGTTGGTTACCCCATCTCAGGTCTTTTCCTACTCCACTATTCCAAAGTGATTTTCTTAAAGCACAAGTCAACTTTGAGACATTGTTCTAAGCGAGATAAAGTAAAATCTCACTTGCCATAGCCAGGGAAATCAGGGATAGAGTTCCAGGCTGCAATGGAGGTAGAAGAGAGACAAAGATTGTGGCTACAGTTTAGGCAGTATGGTGAGGAGATGGCTGGAAAAAGTACTTAATGTTTAAGGAAGAAGGGCGCTAGAGATTGGGGAGATTAGAAAATCCTTAATTTTTAAGATGGTTCCTGAGTTGCATTTTTTAAAGTAAGGAATTTCATGAAGCAGTAAGGAAGGAGTGTTTCTAGGCATCAGCGTGGCTACTGTGAAGGCACGGAGCTGAAAAACCTTGTATGAGGAACAGAGAGAAGGCTATTTTAGCTAGACTAAAGACTGTGGGAAAAGAAGAAAGGTATGATACAAAAACTAAAGATTGGACCCAGATCATAAAGAGTTTTACAAATCAAACATAGAAGATTATATTTTATTCTAGATGCAAAAAGGGGCCATTGAGATCTACTGAGTTTGAGAGTGGCATGTTCAGTTCTCTGCTAAAGGAAAATTACTGTAGTATTTATGTGGAGGGAATACAGACTAGAAAGGGAGATTAATTGTTTCTAAAAGTCTAGGCAAAAGTGATGATATCTTGAATGACATGGGAAAAGTCTTTTCTAACTGCATAAGTCCCCAATTTGACTGTTGACCAGATCAGCTTTGTTAGTGGAGAATTGGGTCAGATTTAAAGGATGTTAAAATAGAAACTGGGATATGTGAAAATCAATTAGATATGTGGAGTGTTGCAAAATTAGAAGATTGTGACTGAGAGGAGCTGAGAATAATAGTAAGGTGACAAATCTGGGATTCTGGTGCACAGTAGGTGCTCAGTAAATGTTTCCTGGCTGAAAGAATAGGATGCACTAAATAGAGAAAATTTCAATAGAGGATAGAGTTTGGAAAGGAGACAGTGAGTTTAACTTTGGACATATTCACTTGGTGATGTATCTGTGATATTTAGTTTGAAATGTTTAATAGGTAATAGATGATGTGGCCTGGAGTTCAGGAGACACTAGACTGATATATAGATATAGATTTAGACAGATAGACATATCTCTATTTTTCTATATGTATATGTGTAATATATATGTATATATATACATATATATATAGAGAGAGAGAGACATAGACACAGAGAGACACACACACACAAAGAGAGATAGAGATAGACAGAGACAGATATCTATAAGTCATCTATATAGGAATAATAAACCTATGAAATGTAATGAGTTCTTTCAAGAAGGAAAGAAACATAGTGAGAGAAAAAGGGGATCTAGTGAGGAGGTAGAAGTGTACTCATAGTCACTATAGTGCTAAAGCCAAAGAATATGACATAGAAGATGAGCCAGAAAGAAAAATTGAGGAGTAATCAGACAGGAAGGAGGAGAACCAGGAAAGAGTACCATAACATATAACTACAGATAGAATATTAAATTGAGATGGGACCTTAGAAGCCATGGAGTCCCACCCCTTCATTTTGTGAATCAGTAAACTGAGGCACAGGGAGGTTAAGTGATTTTGCTTATGGTCAGATACCTAGTAATATCTGAAGTAGCATTAAAACCCACTTCTTTCTGGCTCCATGCCCAGGATCCTATTCACAACACTATTCTAAGTAATGAAAAACCAGAGAAGAAAGACTTCCTAGGATGAAAGCATAGTCAATAGTGTCAAAGGCATTAGGGAGGCCAAGATGGATGGATGCTGACAAAAGATCATCAGATTCAATAATTAAGAGATCATTGATGACTTGGTGGAAAAAGAGTTTCTGTTGAGTTTTGAGGTCATAAGCCAACTTGCAAAGGACTGAAGAGTGATTAGAGGAAAGGAAGGAAAAGTTATGGGTATAACAGCTTTTTCCTAAGAGTCTGGTTAAGAAAGGGTGAAAAGAAAAAAAATGACAGCTTGAGTAGATTTTAGGGCCTAGTAAAGGATTTTCCCAATGATATCAAGAACTTGGACACATATATTTAAAAGTAGTATGGAAGTAAGAAGTGGATAGGAAGAGATTGAAGATTAGTGATAGAAAGGGGAAGATTTAGATGGGCAGTCTGCTGGAGAAGGCAGGAGGAAATAGAATCAAGGCTACATGTAAAGGGATTGGCCTTGTCAAGGACAAGGGCCTCTTCATTATCAGAGACTCAATGAAAGAAGCTAGTGGGGGATGATGTCAACAAGATTTAAAATGCAAAGGGAATACTAGGGAGCAATGACCCCAATTTTCTCAATAAAGCAAGAGTCAAAGTCCTCAGCTGGGAGGGAAAGGGGAAAGCTTGTGGAAAAAAGTTTGAGATCAGCTTCTTTGGGGAGTAGTATACGGAAGTAAAAATGATTGTTGTCTTGCTATACACACACTATATACATCCATCCATATATATGTATACATACATATATATACATTTATTATGTATATATGTATATATCTGTAAGTCATCTGTATAGGAATAATAATTAAACCTATGAAATGTAATGAGGCTCTTCAAGAAAGAAAAACACACACTACAGATAGATAGATAGACAGACAGACAGACAGACAGACAGACAGATAGATAGATAGATAGATAGATAGATAGATGGAGTGTCTATATTGTGTGTATAGTGTGTATATACGCAGTTGAGATTAGATAAAATACATTTATAGTAAACTCATTCAGCTCAGTTATAAGACTTTTTCCCATTCCCATTCCATTCAGAAGCATATGAGGAGGGGAAGAAGCAAATGATGCAGAGTTTGAGTTTGGCAAGGAATGGGCATTTATAGGAAAGAAGAGCAAGGTATTTGATAACAGGGGATAGTGTGGAGTCGAATTTATTTACTAAAGGGTCAAGATTTGGGTAAAAAAAAAGGTTGGCCCTCATTGGGTGATGACAGAAAGTAGATGACACAAATGGGAGTTGGGGGTCCCTCAGCCAGTGGCATTATGTTACCTGTAGTGATGCAGCTTGGGTTTTTTTTATTATGGACTTCTGAGTCAGGACCTGAGAAGGTGTAACAGATGGCCTTTCCAGGACTGGAATAGGTAACTGGCAGATTTAAAGAAGAAAGGTCAACAAATCTGGCGTTAAGGATCATGGCAGTCATTTACTGACACAAGCCACTCACCCTAGAACATGCAGATGTGGTTTTTGTAGGGGTTTGTAGCATGATTGGTTCATTTGAGGCCTATTATGGTGCAGCTGAAGTAATTGGACATGCAGAAAAATTCTCTGTGAATACTGGTAGTGGGATGGAACTCAATCTAGAGCTTCAATGGGGCCTTCCAAAGGAGGCATCCAGCAGCAATACCGTCTCTCAGAATATCTAGCTGTTCTTTTATTCCACTGAATTCCACGCTACCATCTTAGCTATGTCATATGAACCTTCCTGAGCATCCATTTCTTTCCCTCAGATCATCCTTTGCTGGGCTCAAGAAGAAAATGCCTCAGAAATGGAACACAATGTAAAAATAGTGAGACAAAAAGGAAGAAAATATCTATTTGTCTGATGTCACCTAAGCAGCTTCAAAATAAATTTCCCTGAATGAACACAGAAAGTACAGTATTATCATTCTATGAACTGGAGAATGAGACAGGTTTGATCTATAGTGTCTGCTCTACAGACTGAACCAAAAGGTCTATTTTTGCCATGAGGAGGTTGCAGAGTTAGTTTCTTCAACAAAGCACACTGTGACTTCCAAAGGGGAGCAAGTGGGCACTAAAAGGATTTATGTGAAAGTAGAGTGGAATGTAATGTGATATAGTAAATTATGTTTCTGGAGTCCCATCTGGGGCAGTTAGAAGAACTGACTAGTTTTGGAAAAGGGCCCAGACACAACTTAAACTGTACCAGGCTCTCTTGGCATAACCCAAGGCATCTAGCCTAGAGACCCCATTATTTGTAGTTGCTGGTAGAGTTTATTTCCAATAGAAAGGCCTATGCATCTGCTACTTAGGTAAAGGTAGTCCCATGGAAATAAGGAGTAGTTAGGCTTACAACACATTCAACCAGAATATTTTAGTGGACCCCCAATAAATGGCTTCCAACCTGAAGTTTGCCACAGCTTTAATAGCTATGAACTGCAGTAGAGTACTGCAGTGAGGTAAACTGTCACAAAGGCAGTGCTGAAAAGGAATGACAGTACCTTAGATATGAATCTATTATCCTTTGACTGATTGTACCTGAGGGAACAGGTCCTTAAGGGCAATATCATCTAAACCTATCTATATGTCATGTTCCATATAAAAGGGATGAAACTACAAAGAGAAAAATTATCAGGACATTATGGGAAAAGTCTTTCCTAATTGTGTAAGTCTCCAATTTAACTTTTGTTTGAATTGTGTAATCCATGCCCAAGAAGAACACAGACAACCAAGGATAGATTACTTCCAGATCATTGTTGGAAGGTATGTGGGACAGAAAACCACAAAGTACATCAATGGAGCTGGAGGACACTGTCCAATGCTAGCTCTTCAACTGGCACCTTTCCAAATAACTCCTGAGCACTCTTCATTCAAGGTCATGGCCCTCTGGGACTGTCTGAGCCCAAGACTACTGATTAATCTGTCTACCCTTTTCACAGAATAATAAACCCATTTAACAGAGAGAAACAGAGAGAGAGTAAGGGGGGAGACATCACTGTAAAGCCAATCAGCAGTAGATTCCTGAGAGAATGCTACTGTGAACAGCCTTTAAGATTCGAATTACACAGTATTAGTGAACACTCTGTTTATTCCATTACAAAATCGGATTCAGTATAATGTTCACAGTTTCAACAGTTCACAATATAATATACGATCTTCAGAACAAGGAAAGTCTCAATATTACATCTTATTACAGAAAGGAACAAGGAACAAGAGAAGAATCAGCTAGTTTCCCTAAGGGAGAAACCAGCTTTACATTTTAAGATTCAATCAACAATTCACAAAAGGAATGACCTAGTTTCCCTAACAGGGATTCAAACAATCAATTAACAAAAGGGATAACCTAGTTTCCCTAAGAGGGAGTTGATTCAGTCAACAATTCACAATATACTGATCTTCCACTCCTGGGGTAACCATTAACTTTAGTTTCCAAACAAAGTTCTTAGACAACCATACAATCCTTCCACCCCTTGATTTCCAACAAACCTCGGTTTAGTCCAAGGGGAGGCCTTTTCTTCACTTTGACTCTGGGTGGTTTCTCTGATTCCCTGGATCCTCTTCCCTGGTCCCAGCTCCCTCCTGAATCTGCCAGACAATCACCTAGATTCAGGAGCTGAAAGCTTACAG
>CM053593.1:75352961-75374129 GCA_028646575.1 Pseudocheirus occidentalis | reverse complement strand
CTCCCAAGTAGCTCCTCCCTGTTCAACCCCTTCCTGTTAAGGTGTGAATTACTCCCAAGGAGTTAACTGGAAGTAAGGAGCTAAGCCTTTGAGGTGCTAAGTGCCTTTAGTAGGTGCCAATAGAAAGGGGCAGGGAAGATGTTCTGATTTCATTAACATTACAGGCACAACACTCAAGAACTTTGTCAGTGGTTCTGATATGGGTGGATTCATTTCTCCTTAAGCAACCTGTTAACCCTCTATTCTTCATGCTGCCCCATATAGGTGCTGGGGATATGGACACCCAATGGACTTTAGCACCTGTATAACACAAAACTCCCAAGCTGAAGTGATCAAGTGATTCACCAGCCTGATGTTCCCAGCAATACAGATTGCAAGCAGGTTCTGGTAGGCCTGACTCATTAGTGTTTTGGGAACAGGATCTGTGTTGTATTTTTATTTGTATTTCCAGTACCTAACATCATACTTTCTTTGACCCTGCGTCCCATGTCAGAATAAAATGAGAAAAGGCAAATTTACAGAAAGAACAGGATAAAAGTTTGTAGTGACTGTAACATTCTTGATCAGCAAAAATAATAGTAGTAATAATAACAATTTCTTCCTTACTCCACCAATTAGTTTTATGTCTTGCTAACTTTCAGCTTTCTAGTTTTAGTTAACACCTTCACTTGGTTTCATATGACTTAAATTTAAATACACTCATTCTCTTATCACCTATCACACAAATTATTTTCTAGTTGAAAAGCCCTCTTGGAAGAGTATATAACAAAAGTGACTTTTAAAAAAATGAACAGTTCTTTTTTTTAGGGTGAAGAGGGCAATTTTTGTATAAAATATAAATAGAACTTATAAGATATTTTAAAATAGAGTTAAGGTTGTTTCACAATGTTGAGATATATTTATAATGTATAAGCCATAGATAATGTGAAAAGTCAGATAATAATGAATGAAAAAGAGGGGAGTATCCATGATGATGATGATGATGATGAGAAATCTCTAAGTCTCAGGGACTGAGATAAAGCTAATAGCAATGACAAAGAATAGAAAATTTGGGAAAGTGACTAATTTTTTATGAAGAAATGTGTCAATATTTCTTTACACTTGTTGGATTTGACATGTCAAAAGTCCACTCAAATGTATACATCCTGAAGTTAGTTGAAAGTAGGGACCTTAAAATGAGTTAAGATGTCAGTGATGGCTTAGGAGTTATTGGAATAGAAATGATAGCTAACAAATATAAATTGATTATTTTCACAGTCTATGTATTCTTCATATTTCCCATTTCATTCACTGAGGTTTGATTTACAAGGATATTGTGTATGCCTATGGTTTCTCATCATTATACATTGAAATTAAGAACAAAGATGGCAACTAATTAAAATTGTAAACTTAAAAAGAAACAAGACAAGATAGTGCAGGAAGAAAGAGTCTATCTCTTCCCGCCATTATACCAATAATCATCTAAGATGAAACATAAATCAAGCAGTGATTGGGATCTGAAAGGAAAACTATAATGAGTCACATGCACAGCCCAAGATGACAAATTTGACTACAGGAGAATGACCAAGGCTGACATCATAGATGGACTGATATCATAGATTCAGCACTCAGAAGTCTGAACCATGTGTTCAGTATAACCAGGACCCCCACGGATCATCACAGACTTGACCCATGCATGCAGTGTTTATACTGGAGGGGCATGACTTTGGAGAAGGGGATGATCTTAGAAGAGACACCTAAAGCAGATCAAAGACTCAGGCCCTCAGAAAATCCAGGATGGCACTCAAACTACCAAAATTTCATGCTAAGCCAGAAACACTGGGTTGGTCAGAGAAAATTAGGAAATCAGCACCTGGCAGAGAACAGTTCCAGGAAAGCATCACATCCATAATAGATTGACTACTCAGTCATGAGCCAAAAACAAGGCTAGGCCAGCACCACAGTTGCTCAGAGTCTGTTGAGCCTTTCTGTTAAATGTCAGGGGTTGGGGATAATTATTATCCCCTGGAATACCACTGAGAGCAAGTCTACAACTCTAATGCATAGACCAAAAACAGGACCTGGAGCCTAGAAAGCCCAGGAGGTCAGTAAAAAAATCATACCCTTGCTCAGACTGCATAGAGCCCAGTGAAAGCTTATAATTCCATGAGTCAAGATAGTACTACTACAGTACAGCCTTAGAGCAAAGGAAGATTTTAATGCCCATTTGTTTGCTGGTTATTTTCCCCCATTAGAGTGTGAACTCCTTAAAGGCAGGAAATGGTTTGACCTTTCTTTGTGTTTAGTTCACTGCCTGGCTCATCATAGCCACATAATAAAACGCTTGTTGACTGACCTAGCAAACCTGAATGTAATGCTACAGAGGAGAAATGAATCTTTAATGAAGCAGAAGATTTCTAAACATTCCAGATGAAAAGTCTGGAATTGAATAGAAACCTTGAAGTACAAACACGGGAGTAAAGAGAAATATCAAAAGGTAAAATGTAAGTGTGCAATCAGAAAAGACTTTATAAAGAGGATGTCTTTACATTACATTTTCAGGATAATGATGGAGATGATGGTAGCCTCCCTTAAGAATCATAATTGTAATTAGATATCAGAGCGCAAGACAAATAAGATGGAAGGCCTAGTAGTAATTTAAATTAGAATTAAATTAGAAATTAATTTCTAAATTAAATTTTAGGGTGAAGAGGGCAATTTTTGTATAAAATATAAATAGAACTTATAAGATATTTTAAAATAGAGTTAAGATTGTTTCACAATGTGGAGATATATTTAAATTAGAAAAGATTGGGAGAAGGAAGGATATAGATAGAAGGAACAGGGGAATGTATTATCTCTTACAATACAAGGGTGCAAGTAGAAGCCGGTATTAACAGGGAGTCAAGGTGCAAGTGTTACTTGAACCTCACTTTCATTACATCAAGTCAAAGGAGGGTCAAACACACACAACTAAACACACACTTTAGATCTGGTCAAAGGTGAGTAGAGCACACCTTTAAACACTCACATATATAAACATAAAGAGTTTAGTATAGAAACACATTCAGCTCAGCAGGGAATGTGGGTAAAAGAGAAAGGTTGGAATAAGAGAGAATGTAACTTCAAGGAGGCATTAGTCGTAAATAAATCCTTAGCTCATAGTGGGATATTGTGAGATGGGGTTTAAAAAAAGAAAGAAAGGGCAAGAATCTGTAATTAGTCTCTGGGTAAGGGGAAGTGGTCAGGGGAGTGGAAGCTATTTCCATCAGTCATAGAACAGGGGTACTAACCAACCTTCCATTCCATGTTAGTCTTCTTTGTAAAGTTAGGGTAGGGAAATGGTAAAAAAAGAAAAAAATAAGAGAATAGGATGGAATGAAATACACAACTAACAATAATAGTGAAGGTGACTAGCGTGAATAATGGATAATTACATTGAACATAATGACCACAATGAGATAACATAACCAACACTTTGTAATGCAGCCAAACCAGACCTCATTTGGGAGGGGTGGGGTGGAGGGGGTGGATAGAAAGAGAGAAATAGCTATAGATATAGATATAGCATGTGTGTATACATGTACATATAAACTTTCATCAACAAAAGAGAAAAAGAACAAATCAATGAATTTGATATGCAACTAGAAACATAAAAAAACAATAAATTAAAAAGCCCAATTAAATACCTCATAGAAAACCACAAACTTAAAGAAGGTATTAATCCAATTGAAGGTAAAAAACTAAACAAACAAGCTTCAGAACTGTTTATTTTAGGAGAAATAATAAATTATATAAATGATTAGTTAATTTCCTTTTTTAAAACTACAAAACCTATGGAAACTGGTACAGTACTGTGTAGCTTCTAGATCAGCAACCTGTGGGTTATGTTCAGTTTGTAACAATAAAAATACATCCAGCATATCAGATAGATTCATAATAGTAGCAAAATTACAGTTATGAAGTAGCAACAAAAATAATTTTATGGTTGGGGGTCACCACAATAAGAGGAACTGTATTAAAGGGTCACGGCATTAGGAAGGTTGAGAACCACTGTTCTAGATTGTAGCATTCTGATGAGGTTGGTAATAAAGATAATAATATTAATAATAAAGATTTATATAGCAGTTCAATGATTGCAAAATCACAGATACACACATAATTTATCTAGCCCCATTTAAGGAAACTAAGGGGTTTGGAGAAGTTAAATGAGTTATTTAACTACTAATAAACATCTGAGACAAGATATGAATTCAGGTTTTCTTGAAACCAACATTCTCCTAACTCCAAGTGCTGAATACTATTCATGATTCTGTTCCTCAGCAATTATGATAGTGATGATCATAGTAGCTAGTTTTGGTTACAGCAACAGTAAAATCATGTTTACACTGGACCTAATAAAATGTGTCATAGAGACAGAAATATGGGTTCAGAGGAGGGGGGCTTGTTTCCCAACATCCATTAAAAATTAAAAATATAAGGGAAGCGGTGGGAAAAAATAAAAAGAAGCATTTGATGATACATGAAATATGAAGGGAGGGATGAAATCAGGTCTAGAAGTAAAATCTGTGCGAACAGATGTCTCAAGGACTGAATTCAAAGTACCTTTACAAATTACATCATGGAAGTTAAGAACACATCTGTTGAAATGTAGCACCAAGAGACCACATGTTATCTATGCCCAAGTTTGTGTCATATTAGCAGATATTCATAGATGATTTGTCTCAAAATCAGAACGGTTCTATTCTGAAATACTGCTGCAATTGCTATGAAAATAACTATATATCTTCTAACAGTATCTCTTTGGGATTTTTGTATCCACTAGTTATATACTGATTAATCTGTGTGTGTATATGTAAGTTAATTTTCCAGCAGATGTTTCATTTTTATTCACGTCTTTAGCCTTAATTTGATCTTGCCTTATATTTTAACTTTTTTTCAAAGCAATCTGCATATTACAAGTTAGAGCTACTTAGAAACATTACAACTTAAGTCCTTTCTTTTAGCCCTTGCTGAGGTCACTATTATTCCTCCCATCAAAGTTTTATACTACCCACTGATACAGAAGAGCTGGCCCTCCTTCCTTTGTAGTTGAGAAAATAAGACGTGTTCCCTTCCATCACGAACAAGTTCAATAACTAAATCTAAAAGTGTTAGTGGAAGAATTAGGATGTAAAAAAATATTGTGATAAGGAGACAAATTAGGTGGTTGGAAAAGATGGTTTCTAAGGTTTCCTTCATCCTTAAAATCCTATAAATAAAAAACATATCTATGTGTGTTTTCTCCAATAAATTTTCATTCTTCCCAGGACTGTAAAAATGTAGAAAGTGGAATCTAATAGATTACTACATGAGGAAGTGGAGGGGGTAGGAGGAATCACCTTAAAATACATACGCACACAGGAAAAAAAAGGCTAGAATGAAATTGACAGTAATTCAGGTGATAACAAAAAAGCAAGAGTCATGATCATGGCAATAGTAAAATTAAAATAGGGGAATAATAAGATGTCATAATCTCAAAAAGGTAAACAGGGAAATTATAGTCTATTTAAAAGCATCATAGACAATGAGCCAAAATGTTTATTAAATATGTATGTGCATATGTTTATACTATATTTATATTTATATATCAAATAGAGTTTCCAGATTTCTAAAGTTAATGCAGGCATAATTGCAAGAAAATAGTCATATTGACAAATTATTGTACATATTTCAGAACTGTATAACTCTTATGGAAAGTTAAAGAAAGAATATATAAAATTTAATTGATGTTAGAAAATTCTAACTGAAAGATCTTTTGTGATTTAAGAATATGAATATTGAAGAAGTACTATATTTCTCAGGATCATATTACACCTTTACAAAAATTAATCATATGCTAGGACATAAAATAATAAATATTTAAAGGAATAAATAATAAACACTCACTTTGTTGGCCACAGCACAATAAAAATAATCCATAAAGAATAAGCCCTAAATGAACACTATGTAATGAAATCCTAAATGATAAATTGGCCAAAGGAAAAAAAATAATAGAAAAATAGTAATTATATCAAAAAGAAATATAACAAAGAAACACTACATTAACATTTATGAGATATAGCTAAAGCAGACTTTAGGGAAAATCCATATGCTACCAAATGTATTTTAAAATAGAAAAATTAGAGATTAATCAATCATTCAATAAAACATCTAGAAAATCAGTGTTAACAAACTAAATAAGCACAAAAGAAGAAATTTTGAAAAATAGATAAAACTGAAAATATACTAGATTTAACTGAAGAACAAAAAAAGCAATAGATTGCTTTAAACAGATAACAAGATCAATGAGTCATTACCTAGGGTGATCTAAAAAAGAGAAAAAAAAAGGTTTATATTCCTCGCATTCATTGTCAACCAAAGTTCATTGTTAACTGTAGGGTTTCTGGTATACACGATCATGGTACAAGAATTGAACATTATAAACACTCTGTGTTATATAAGATGACTCTCTGTGAAGGGTACAGAGATATAGGAGGAAATTTCAGTGATACGAAAACAGAATACTAATAAAATGCTTTAAAAGAAAAACACTAGAGATACTGAAAGGTAGAGGTGAGAAAGGAATGCATTGCAGATGGAGAATTATGATAGCGGTGATAATCATGATAGCAATAGTGGTAATAGTGCTGATGATAATAACTAATGATGAAAATAACACATAGATGCTGTCTTGGGGTGGGGGTGGGGTCTTACAAAAGTGAAATATCAATAGAGAAAATCAGAAACAAAGAAACCTATATGCATATGTGCATCTATTACTTAAAGAATCAAGGTTATTTTAAGTGTCCTACTCTAGAAGGCACAAGACCTAGATATAATCTCAGTTCTTTTATTTATCCTGCACCTTTGTACAAGGGAGTTGTTTAATATCTCTAAGCTTTATTTTCCCCATTTATATAATGGGGATAATAAAGTTTGCACTGACTATTTGATAGGTTATGAAACTCTCAACTGGGTTAATGCTTATGAAATCAATTTGTAACTAATGTGCTGCTATTAAATCACAAAAATGCATTTAAGATCTTAAAAAATAACATTTTTACAACAATATCTCATGATTTTACCCTGTGTGTCAGGGCAGCATTGCAGAAATTGGAATATAATAGCATATTTTTCCCATTCTCTTCAGTTTTTTAATCATTGATTTATGATATAATGGAATAAATTGTTCACTATTAAAGGTTCGTGTCATCATTTCCCTGGTAAAGCATTTGTTAAAGTCACAGTCTTGTTGGTCCTGCTTTTCTGCAAAATACTCCACATATATACTTCACTCAGATGATTCCAGCCAGGAAAATAGGCAGGTTTTCAATCAGGATTGTTAATAGAATGTCTCCCACTGATGAATAAACTACTGGAGAAGACAAAAAAAATAATTAAACTCCCCACTGTGTGTAGAATTTGCTTATTTAAGAATGGCTTCAAATCACTGCACACTCAAGGATTTTATACTGAAATCTAAGAATAACCAAAGTATAGATCATTTTTTCCTAATTAGGTCCTAAAAAACATAAAATACACAAATCATCTACCATTGCAATATTACAATAATTCTAAACCAAAGTGAAAATAAGTATATAGACTTAGAAATTCAAAAGATAATTTAATATAGCCACCTGAGTCCAGAAAGGACTACATGTTTAGTAATGAATAAAGGAAGATGCAATTATCTATTTTATTCTTGAAGATCAAGGAGCATAAACAAAAGCTTAGATTTCAGGATGGAGAAGGGCAGCTAGTTAACAGTGGATACAGTGTTGGACTTGTAATCAGGAATACCCGAGGTCAAATTCAGCCTTAGAAACTTACTTGCTGTGTGATCCTGGGCAAGCCACTTAATCTTATTTGCCTCAGTTTCCTCATGAGTAAAATGAATTGGAGAAGGAAATGCCAAACTGTATTATCCTTGCCAAGAAAATCCCATATGGGGTCACAAAGATTCGGATGTGAATGAAATGACCAAACAACAACAAAATGGGGGTTTGGAGGGGGAAGGGTATTAGATCAAAAGTCAGAACAACTCAGGTTTCAGCCCTAGCTTTGTCATTAACAAATTAGATGACCTTGGAAAAACCATAAAATGATAAGAAGGAAAATCAGTGCCCCTGGCAGGTTTCTGGAGTCTCTGCTTTTAATCAGTTGTTTCACCCTGGACAAATTGCTTTTTATTTATGGGTCCCTGTTATTTTGTTATTTTTAACCTGAAAAATAAGTAAATTGGACAAGGAAATTTCTCAAGTTTCTCCCACCACTATAATTCTATAATGCCAAATCACTTTTACCTACCATACATTAGTTGCTTCATCATGTAAAATCCAGAAACACTATGACATAGGTATTTGGAATGTCTTCATATCTTTACAAGTAGAAAAAATATTTCAAAAATATAAATTTTATTTTTGAAAATTTTTATATTGAAAATTAAAACCCCCGAACACACACACACACACACACACACACACACACACACACACACATGCACACACACAAATAGTCTAATGAAATTTTGAGATGGCATTTACTAGGGTTAAATCTTTGACTCCTTTTAGGAGAATTGATGAGATTGATACAAATGGGTACAATTCTAAGAAACTTGAAAGTGTTACAGCAGTAAATACAAGGAGCCAAAAAATGTCTTAGAAATGTTATAAACGGCCAAAATTTAAAACTTCACTAGGAGTTTCAGGAAATTCTATAAATGAATATTTTGAAACTGAAGACTTTTGTATTCTTTTGTTTTTCCCTAGCCTCAATTAAGTACTTTGCAATTATAGACATTGCAAACTGACTTTTGTTTTTAAATTTCTGATCCCTCAACCACTGACCCCACCAGACTAAACCATTCCTTGAGACAGAGAAAAAAAAATGAAGCCAAACACCTGATGCTGTGACGTAGTTTAACAACTTGCACAACAACGTCTTTGAGCAATCTTTCTCCAGTCTGCTACAAGGAGGGAGAAATGTTTCATTACATACTCTTCTGGATTATCATAGCTTTTTTCCAGTTATTACATTTGGCTTCTTTTTAGTTTTTTTTCATTTGCATCCTTAAAGTTACAGTGTGTATTATTGTTTGGGTTCTGCTTATTTTACCACTCATCAGTTCTTAAAATTTTTCCCAATTTTTCTCTGAATTATTCATACTCATAAGTTTGCTGCCCAATAAGATTCTATTACATTCATACAAAGCAAAGTGTTTTTGTTTTAGACGTTCCCATAATTAATGGGCATTCATGTATTTGCAATCTGTTCCCAACAGAAAAAAATGTTATTATCAATATATATGTGTGCATACACATATGCACCCATGTGTGCATATATACATGTATAAATATATGCATGTTTACATGCTAATACATGTGGGTGTATGTATATAAGTATATATATATGATTATATTGGACCCTTGTTTCTGATTCTTATGTCTGTTTTACGTACCAAGGGGTGGAATCCCTGGGTCAAGAAATATGATCAGAGCACGTATTTTTCCCCATAATTCCAAACTGGTATCTAGAATGGTTGATTCAATTCAAAAATTTAATAACTTTGTATGTGTTTCCTCTCATTGCCCCTCCAAAATAATAACAATTATAATAACATATAACATTTAAATGGTTTTTTTAGAGTTCAAAACATGTTTTACATATTATTGATCCTTGTGGGCATTTTCTGTTCCTCATCTTTTGTTGCAAGTTTTTGTTATCATTGCCAGTTTCTAAGATGTGAAATTAAAACCTCACAGTTCTTTTAATTTGCAGTTATCTCCCTAATAGCAATTTGGAACATGTTTCAAAGAGATAGTTGGGATTTCTAATTTTTCTCATGCAAATTTATTGACATCATTTAACCACTTGTCTATTAGGGTTACATATTTATATTAATTCCATTTACAACTTTAAAATCAGTGGTACATGATGTGTTTTTAAAACCACTTGACAGTTACACTTCTTAGTCTATCTTCACCAATTGTGTCCCTGCAAAAACTTTATAACAACAACATTAATAAAAAAAATTAATTTTTACATAGGTCTTACTATATTTTGGCACTGTGCTGTGATTTCTATGTGTTTTCTATTATCTCATTTAATTCTCACAACAACCCTGAAAGGTAGATGCTGCTATTATACCCATTTTATATATGAGGAAACTGAAGCAAACAGAGGTTAAGTGACTTGCCCAGGGTTACAGGGCTAGTATATGTCCGAGGCTGGATTTAAACTCAGATCTTCCTGACTACACGTCCAACATTCTATACACTGCACTACCTAGTCACCCATTTTAAAATTTAAGCATTTTAAACTTTTTTGTAATTTAAAATTTATATTTTGTATTCTTTTCCTCCAAGTCTTTCTTTTTCACTTTCTCCCCCAGCCCAGGCCATTCTATCGGTGAAAAGAAGGGGAGTAAAAGACCCATTGCCACAGAGAAGTTGTTCACTCTCAATAAATTCCTCCTTCACCTCCTCCTCAAGCTATGCTAGTCACATGACTCCTCTTCTTCCCTCTACAAAAATGCCCTTGCAAGTTTCCAACCATTTCTCCTGACTCTAACAAAAGTCAATACCAAAACACACAACTAGGGTTGGAAGGCTTTAGGATGTTGTCCAAAATCCCAAAAGAAAGTTTATTGTAAGTCTTCTGTTTTATTCTCTCTCATCCTTGTACAATAACTTCTTTGTGATTCTAAAGAATTCTACTTCTTCCTATGAATCCAGACTCCATCTCCTTTACCTAGGATTTTTCTCCTCCACCATTATTTGTACTTATTCTCCCGCAACCTCAAAAAAAGGAAAAGTTCCTCATCCTCTTCTCCCTTTGAATCCCAGTGAGTCTTTTATTGCTCCCACGACCATGTAACTGTCTCTTCTTTCTGTTCAATTGAAATTCCTATGTTCTACCTTGGCCACCACCAAAAGAATTATTTAACGCGAGGAAAGATTATTTTTCTAGATTAAATATCGTCATTCCTTCCTACTCTCTTCCTGATTTTCCCCAATATATTTTCTGTTCCTTACATTATTTAGCCCAATGATTCTTTCTTTGTTTTCCCAGTGCTTTCAGCAATGTCCAAGGTTTTGTGTGTTTCTTTGTCTCAGTTAAAGTCCACATTAGCTTTATTGACTGACATATAATATTGATGACTTACACAGAGATTAAAGTTCACTAAAATCCCAAGATCATTTTTAGATCAGCTTTTTTCTGACCACACCTAACCCACTGGTACTTATGAAGATCTTTTGAACCCATAATTAAAATTTTATTTATTTTCATTTTATTTTATTTTATTTATTCCTAATATATATTATATATTATGTATAATGTTATATATATATACATAATATAAAACATTATATATTATGTATATATATATATATATATACACTTAGATGTAGATCAATAATCTAACCTGCTAAAACCTTCATACCTGTCAGTCAGTCAATGCATCACTTCTCCTAGTTTTGTGTCATATGGAAATGAAATAAAGCTTTAACTATGTCTTTATCCAAGTCATTGCTTAAAGGAAATTATAAGAAGCTGAGGACAAAAAAAACATATCCTTGGAGTCCTTCACTATAGGCACACGATCTACCTGATTGGGGAAAATTAGTAACAGCTATTTGGATCCAAATCTGTTTCAATATATCCCAAAATTTCATTGTCATATCACTTATATCTCCAGCTTTTCTGGAACAACATGAGAGATTTTAAAAAATACTTTCATCCCTCTGCTCTAGAAATTTGAAATGAGGATAATCTGTTATGATGTGTTCTGGATGAAGCTATTCTGGCTTGTTGCAATCACTTTTCGAATGTTCCCTAACATTTCTACTAATAACGATTTCTAGAATTTTTCCACCAATCAAAGTAAATCTCACTGCCTTAGAGCACTGAGATTCTATTATTTTCTCTCTTATGAAAATTAGGACAATATTTATCCTTTTCCAGTCTTACAGCATCTCTCTTCTTCCCTACAATCTTTGAAAGATCAATGACAGCAACCCAGCAATTTCCTCTGCCAGTGTGATTTATACAAGTCTTTCCAAAATTCTTTGAATTCCACATATCCATTGATCTTTATTTCAATACGTCAAGGAGTTATAATTTAATTGGTATGCATACTTCTTTCCCTGACACAAATCACAATCCTTTAGTATCAGTAGATGATACTTTAGCTTTTTTTGGGGGGGGGAATCATTCTCTTTTGGACAACTTGGTGACAACATTCTCTGAAATAGGTTGGCCCTTAAATGACCATGTTGTTGCTTTAAGGTAATAAAGGGGGAAGGGAGGTTGGACTTGGATGGGAACATTCACGCATCTTTTGAAAGACCTTTGTAATCTTTGATCAATAATTCATGTGTAAGACAACATTACCATTAATTTATTTCTTTCTGACAAGTATAAAATACATCCATTTGTACTATAAGAAGCTTTGAAATCCCAAGCAAACTGACTTATAAAAATAAAAAGACATTTTCTACCAGAGAAAAAGTGAGGCAAGTTTTCAATCCTCCTCTATGCAAAGATCATAAAACCAAAGACATATAGTTAATGAGTTATGAGATCTTGTAATTGAACATGCACAGACATGGAGACCTATTATAACTGCTGGAGCTAACTATACATTACATTAAGACCATCTATGTTACATTGGTATTATATCCCCAGATTGCCAGCATAGGAAAATGCCTTCACAACAAATCCATACTATTTTCCAGGTTGTATGTATCCTATTGGTAGCTATGACATCTTATAATTCTACCAACAGAGGTAATATCATTTATATTCTGTAGCTTGGTTCTTCTGCTCAGCCAAGCCTCAGAAATCAATTACAAAGCAGATGTAGGCATTATATGTGGCATTAATATCAAAATGATCTAATCTACCTTGTTGTTAATGACCAGAGAGAAATAGACTAATAAAATTCCTGCCACCTAGTTAATTATATTCTTCAGGAATCAACCAAAATGCCTAAAATGTACAAGGATGCTGAAACTCATTTTTCATGAAATAGAAAAGTTCACAAATGGATTCCATACTGCTTCCAGAAAAGCCTAGTCCATTTGAATTTTTAAGATTCCAAAGTAGGATACTTCTTGATTTTATTGCAGCCCAAAATGTTAAGAAAATCTTGGAGGAATTCAGCTATTATCTAGGACACCAAAAGATCTGTTTGCACCTGGAGATGTAAGCTTAGTTCACGGAATTACATATTCAACTGGAAATCAAGGCTTCTAATCTTGCCTCTGCAACTGGTTTTCTCCATGAGCTCAGATTAACCATTCAACATCTTCCCATCTCATTTTCTATGTAAAGTGGCAGTAATGATAACTAATTGTCCTGTAACATTGGAGGAACTGCCTGGTGAGTTATTATTGTAAGATGCTTTATAAATATGATTTCTTTGAAAGTCCTATAGAAGAGTGGTAACTACTTTTAAAAGTCCTACAAATTTGGAAGCCAGCTTACAATCATAATAGAGTAACCACGATGCCAATATTTTAAGTGAACTTATGTCTAAGAAGACATATCTAAGCAAAAATATTTTCAGTGGGGATTTTTTTTCATTAATTTTTTTCTGTATTGCTGGTGCCTGACACATAGTAGACACAATAAATGATTGATAATTGATTGATACAGGTAATAGTTGTTATTATGTATTTCTAAGGCAGCATCATAGAACAGGGATAAATTTAATTGTGCAAGTGACAATTTCCATCAAAGCATAACTCAAAGACTTCCATCCTCTATATATCCTATAGAATCAGAAATCCAATTTAAAAAGACTAGAAAAGTCCAATCCATTATTTTTTATAGATGAGGAAAATGGAGAGCAGAAGTGCCCTGGTCACATTTACACAGGTAGTACAATTACATGGATTTGAACTCAGCTACTCTAACTTGAAATCTAGACAATTCCCCCCATTGCATTTTCCTATCTCATCCATTGGCCTGTAATGGTGCCTACAATTACACCATCATATATGTCTTACTTTGAGTAGCAGAATTATACCTCCAAGTATCACCTATGAACATGTTTAAAAAACAATAAGAAAAACATACACCTTCTGGCAATCATTGACTCTTGATATTTTGGGGTGAGTTAATTTGTACCATCTCTAAGGGCTAAGAGGTCCACTTTAAGAGTAAAAATGTGTTTTCTTAAGGAATAGATAAAGGAGTGTATAGCTTTTAAAGGAATATATAGGAATGAAGGAGCAAAAAAGACATAAAGAATGGGACCCTACATTGATAGAGCAGGGGTGAGTAAGGGTGCAGCAGAGATGGATTGGAGGAAGATTGGGAGCACAAGGCTTTTTGGAAATGATTAACCCTAAAGGAAAGGAGAGGAGAGCTAAAGAGAGAGGAAGGAGGGCACCAAAGACAAACATTTTCCTACTTTACAATTTTGCCTGGAGTTGTCCCATACCCTAGTCATTAACGCTTCTGGTTATATAACTATGCCCAATATCTCATTTAACATGCTTCACATATCCAGGTGTCAGAGATCAGCTATCCTTCTAATCTAAACTGTTCTTGAAATATTATCCCTATCCCACTGGTAGTAGAAGAGCTAAGAGCATAACAATACCCATGCTTCACTTGGTTCCTGGTACAAATTAATAATGTATGTTCAGTATCCCTCACTGGGGTTTTATCAAATGCAGGACCATTCTTTTCATTCATTCTGGTAACTTTTTTCCTTTGCATTAGCAGTCACTGGCAGATGAAGGAGTTGGCTCTTAGGACTCCTTTTGTCCACCTAGAATGATTCATGGATCAAAAAATTCTGACAAGCATTCTTTACGTCATGTCTCAGAATAGTGCCTTAGCATGTTTTAAAGTTAACATCCTTCAAACATTTTTTTATTGCCATTTCAGTCAAAGCTGACTCATTTTATATCTTATTAAGCAGATTTTTAAATTTCCTTTATACAATAGTGCTAGCTCACAATTATAACATGTCCTCCAACTTGCAAAATTTTTATTCAAAACAATGCCATGGATTAAGTAGTATAATTCCCATTTTATTACTGAGCAACTGAGGCTCAGGTTACTTAAGTGATTTGAACAAGGGTATTAGCAAATGCCCAAGCTTGGACTTGAATTCAGCTCTCCTGATTTCAAATGAAGGACATAAAAAATAACTATGCTATATGTTTCTTCAGCTTTGACTTTCAACCCCCCCCTTTTTATTTTTACAGAAATTCCAAAGAAAAGGTAAACTTTATATTTATTTTTTTAAACTCTCAATTATAAGAATGGCAAAAAAGGGAATGAGGTTAGGCATACCATGTGAAATATACGTGAAATAAAAACAAACATATCAATAAAACATTTAAAATAAATGCAACTGGAAAGATCATCTCTGAAATAATTGTTTCCCTTTTCTCAAATTCCTTGGAAATCAGCAGATGTATCCCTTCAGCTCACCAAGTACATTATACTGTTCAAAGTACTCTTTACCTGAAAGTTAGAGTTCTGGCTAGATTTGAGCTTGAACTACTTTAAACAATTCTAATGAATTATTTTAGTCACATGTGGATATATGATGAAGTGAGTGAGTAGACAGGACGGATGAAGAAAATGCCTGAGTGAGACAAGAGCATCTGCCTCAGAGATGTACATGTGACAGATTTAAAGATTCAGGAGAACAGCTGGGTAATGCTTCATGCCAACCATCCTCAGGAAAAAGAAGGCTACCCAAAACATTTGGAAACCAAGGTACATTTTAAAGTGCAATTTCAAGCCAGAAAGACAAAGCTGAAAGAAATTTGTATCCCAGGAGTTCTAACTCAAAACTTTAGGCACATGGATAGTCGTGCCAATTTCAGTCAACTGGACAAGGATGGATGACCTCAGTTCATCCCAAAATTAGTATCCAGAGGGGAAAAAAATCAAATTAAAAAAGGTTCTTAGGAAACATGACTTCAGCAGGCAATGTTTTGCTGCTTACTTGTAAAACATTACTTTCTGGCTTTAAATTTGCATCATGCCAATAACCAGATTTCTTCTCTAGAATACTAAATTGTTGACTTTTATTTGGCATTTTCCAATATTTTCAGACAGGATAAAAGAGCTTGAAGAGAGACCTGACAGCATTAGTTTCAGAAAAATAGTAAAATTATCTTTTTTTATCAGCCTTTCAGCCTCTGTACATTCCCATTTCCTTAACAGCATTTACACTGTCCCTTCTCTTTAGGAGAAATTAGATTCTATTTTTTTCTTGCAATCTGCTATTAAAAACAAAGGTCATCTTTTCATCCTTTTTATTCATTTGATGTGAGACAATGAAAAAGATGAAAATCTAAGGACATAGATATATTGGGTTTTGTTTGTTTAAAAAATGCAAGTATAAGAAAAGACCTTCTTTGAAATGAATCTAAAAGATTTTTCTAAAATGCACATCTGGTTAAATACCACGCTTCTTTTTTGTAAGAAAATACAACCAGCTTCTAAAGTAATAGCAATCCAAGACTGTTGTTTATAAAAATGTACTTCAGGGTAATGTAAATCTCTCATTTTCTTGACCAAAAAGTCTTCAAGAACTTTTCTTTTTTCTTAACAGGACTTGCTTAATAGCTTTTACTGTGATATAAATTATGCCTACCTAACTACAGTATATTGAAACAAGAGGAAAGCTGACCAAATAAGACTGCCAGTGGAAGGAGTAATTCTTTCGTTATGGAATTGTAAATGTATACTGTTCTAATACAAATGGAACTGAACTAGATTCCTTACCTTGAAAAGTCTGAAAATGCTTAAGTGGTCTAACATCCCAAAACACTGATATCCTAGGGTAACTATACCATTGCTATGTGATTCAAAGATGGAACTATAATGGCTAATCATTCTCCTGGGGTGTACAGAGTTGCAGCCAGATATTCCCTTCTACTTTGGCACTAACTTGGAAGGTTAGTATTTCAAAGAAAGTGACAGGGGGAGAGGTTGGTAAGAGAGATGGTGAAGGGAAGGAGAGGTAAGAGAAGATAAGGGAAGAAAAAACAAGGTAAGAGAAGGGATATGTATAAATGTCCCTATTTTCAGAAAGGCATAATTATCTGAAAATGGATAGATTAAGTTCACCTAGATTAAAATATTTAAGTATATTCAAGGCAAGTAAAAGTATTTGAGATAAATCAAACTCTGCCAAAATAGAAACTGATGCTGTGCCTTTCAACATAAAGTCTGAATTTCTCAAAATAATGTTCTATTAGATTTCATTGGTTTTTTATTCTCTTTATCACAAGTTAAAAGGCATAATATTTGACACTATAAAATTCTTTTCAAAGTAAGCTGACACATCCATCTGTTTTGAACAGTACTTAAATTATTCTTGGAATTTGCAAAGAGATTACCCATCATTTGAACCCTATATGCAAATAAATATTTTTCTATAACATAGGCAGTTTAACCAGCATCAACATTATCTGTCTCCTCAGAAGTGTGATGGAATAATTTATTCTAGTTACTCACAACCACACCTATACTTTGCAATCTGAGCTTAATATACATATCATTTTTTTCTTTTTATTAAATTATTTTTAGTTTTCAACATTCATTTCCACAAGATTTTGAGTTCTAAATTTTCTTTCTATCTCTCCCCTCCCCCCAACCCTGAGATGGCATGCATACTTATTACCCCCTTCCTTCAATCTTCCCTCCATTCTATCATCCCCCATCCTCTTCCTACTTACTTTCCTGTAGGGTAAAATACCCAAATGAATGTATAGAGTATTGCCTCCTTAAGCCAAATCCAACAAGAATAAGGTTCACACATTCCTTCTCACCTCCCCCCTTTTCCTCTCCATTGTGAAACAAATTTCTTGCCTTTTTTATGTGAAATAATTTGCCTCATTCTCTCACCTTTCTTCTCCCAATATATTTCTCTCTTACCCTTTAATTTTATTTTTAAATGTTATCTCTTCATATTCAACTAAGCCTGTGCCATCCATCTATCTATCTATCTATCTATCTATCTATCTATCTATCTATCTATCTATCTATCTATCTACTTATCTCTTGATGTCAATATATTTGATATAGATTATAGATGGATAGATATGTAATGCCAAGCAACGGCATCTTCCAAGGTTCAGAATACCAGCACAGCAAATGCCATTTATTCAGTGACAGACTAAGGCAAAACATTCACGAAACAGAGAAAATCAAAATACAGTGTAACTAATTCATTTAGCAAGTAAGTTCTTAATTCAATCCAAGTACTACTCCACCTCTGGACAGTATATTCATTTAGTCAGTCAATGTCTCTCTTCTCAAATGGAGATTAGTTTCTAATTATAAACAAAGTACATTCATTTGGTCAATCATAGAGTACAAAAAGTCAAAAGTTTCCCACCCCTGGATCACTACTGAATTGCAACACCATTAATGCCAAGCACTTTCTCAAAGGGGGCAGGAGAGCACAAAAGGCCATCAACCCTTAAGCTACAATAAAGTTACGATATCATCACAGCTTTGAGAAGCCAAAGAAAGGCCCTTCCTTCATCTTGACCTGAGACAAGTCCTCAGCAATCTCAGTTCCTGGGGAGACAAGGCTCAATAAACCACAATATACATTGCCACAACCCTCATTAATACTCTCTTTGCCTACAAAACAGTCCAAGAATCCCTAAAAACACCAGCAAGACCTTCTTTCAGGATTTCTGTACAAGAAAATCCTCCTTCAGGGCTTCTGAACCAACAGCAAGTTTCCAGGACCTCTGCAACAGCAGCACTGTCCTTCACCAGCAGATGAATCTGGCCAAACAAAATCAAAACAGATAGACAAAATACCAGCATCATAGCCATGCCTCCTTAGTTCTTGGCAGCTCTGGGTAGCAGTTCTCAAAAGTCCTGGGCAGCTCCAACTGGGTAGTCTCAGCAGACTTTCTCTCAGCAACTCAGGATCTACAATACTGGATTCTGCTCTCCCAAAAGTCCTTCTGGCCTTCTCTTGGCTTGGGCCTCTCTCCCAATTCATGGCTCCTTCCAGTTCAGCCCTGTCTTCACGTCAAAAAGTCTATCCCACAAGTGGGATTCACAAGTTCTGGGCTTTATCACTCAACCCCAAAACCAAGCCAATACAGGAGCATCTCCAAATTCCATTACCATTTCACCAGGGAACTCTGGAATTTGACTACAATATTTCTTACAATAGATCTCGTTCAAGAGGCAATAGGTGGATTCTTTCCATTTCAATTTTACCTTCTGGTTCTAGAATATCTGAGGAGTTTTCCTTGATAATTTCTTAAAAGATGATGTACAGGCTTTTTTAAAATCATGGCTTTCAGATAATCTAATCATTTTTAAATTATCTCTCCTGGATCCATTGTCCAGGTCAGTGGTTTTTCCAATGAGATATTTCACATTGTCTTCTATTTTTTTCATTCTTTTGGTTCTGTTTTATAATTTCTTGATTTCTCATAAAGTCACTAGATTCCATTTGCTCTATTCTAATTTTTAAGGAATTATTTTCTACAGTGAGCTTTTGAACTTTCTTTTCCATCTGACCAATTCTGCTTTTAAAGGCAATCTTCTCTTCACTGGCTTTTTGGACCTCTTTTGTCATTTGACTTAGTCTATTTTTAAGGTGTTATTTCCTTCAGTATTTTTTGGGTCACCTGCACAGCAAAATTGTTTGTAATATTCCAGGGGAAAATATGGTCATTCAGTGAGATGACTTTCAAACAGTCTTGCTGAAAAAACCAAAACTGAAAAGAAAATTTGACACTCAAATACAAGAAGCATAAGAAGATAAACATGGAAAAGAAATCATAAGGAACTTATCAAAGTTGAACTATTTACATGCCTACGTGGAAAAATGATAATTGTAATTTATAAAACTTTTATCCATATGAGGATAGCAGAAGGGAATACAAAAGTATATATATATATATACATATATATGTATGTATGTATGTATGTATGTATGTATACATATACATGTCTATATAGGAGGGTTTATATATGCATATGAACACATATCTGAGTATATGTATATATGTCTACATAAAGATCACAGGATCAATTGAAAAGGAAGGGATGATACTTTAAAAGGTGCAATTCTGAGGTCGGAGAGGATTAGAATGAGAGGAGACAGGGAGAGACAAAATGGGGTTAATTGTCTCATATAGAAGAGGCTAGGGATAATTGTTACAATGGAGGGGAAAAACAGAAAGGCAAAAGGGAAAGGGTCAACCTTACTCTCATCGAATTTGGCTTAGGGAAAGAATGGCATAAACTCTAAACTGTGTATCTTGCCACACGGGTGAGTAGGGGGGATGGGGATGAGAGGGGGGATGACAGAGGGGAGAACAGGGTGAGGAGGATTGTTGCGTACACACTTCTGTAAAGGGACAGGGTAGGGAATAGAACAAAGGGGGGCAGGTTAGGAAAGAGGGACATATAATCAGTCTCTCACAATATGTCCTTTGTGGAGATGCGTTTCATAACTGCACATGTACAGCCTGTATTGAATTGCTTGTCTTTCCAGTAGGGGTGGGTGATGAGGGAAGAAGGCAAAGAATCTGGAATTTAAAGTTCTATAATCAAATGTTTAAAAATATATTTATATTTAAATTATTATTATTAACTACACACAACTGGGAATTAAGATATACAGACACTGGGGTAAGGAGACCTATCCTGCCCTACTGGAAAGTCAGAGGGGTGATGGGGGAGGACATAGGAGAGAGCAGATTGGGGAAAGGGCTAGATAGTGGGATGGCTGATTTGAGGTGGTGGGTAGGGGAAAGATGGGGAGAAAATTTGTAACTCAAAATCTCATGGAAATGAGTGATGTAAATAAGAAACTAAATAAATTAATTAAAAAATTATCTGATATGCAGGATGTATTTTCATTGTTACAAACTGAACATAACCCACAGGTTGAGAGCCACTGTCTTACTTGATTTTCAATAATATTTTCAAGCTCTTCTATGGCCTAATGTAATGTTAATGAAATCAGAAGATCTTCCATGCCCCTTTCTATTGGCACCTCAAAGGCTTAGCTCCTTACTTCCAGTTAACTCCTTGGGAGTAATCACAGCTGGAGTTGAGAGGAGAGTGGATTGGAAGCACCTGGGGCAATCTCCTCATTTATAAAACCAGAAGAAATAAAGCTAAAGGACAGACACCACCGGGAGC
>CM053593.1:75311254-75352461 GCA_028646575.1 Pseudocheirus occidentalis | reverse complement strand
GAAACTGTGAACATTGTACTGAATAAAGATTTGTAATGGAATAAACAGAGTGTTCACTAATACTGTGTAATCTGAATCTTAAAAGTTGTTCACAGTAGCATTCTCTCAGGAATCTACTGCTGATTGGCTTTACAACTCATTCACCCATTCCATTAGGGGAAATCTTCACATGCTTGTGGTATGTTGTATTTCCCCTTAGAATTTTCAATTATTCAGAATACAATTTATAGTAATCTTTACATTAATGTTTCTGTAGCCATTCAATACATTATAGTCTGCTTCTTTTGAATTCCCCATTTTCTGTCATTTTTGCTATACAATAATATTCCAATATATTCCAATATTATAGGATTTTTATCCCAGTCATTTCCTTAATTTTAAATAAAGTCATGTAAAAATCTCATCCCTACATCTGCCTTCAGTTGCTTAAATAGTTTTTCTCCTGAATCTGAGTTAGAAGTTCTACTTGATTCCTTTGTTCCTAAGTTAAAAGGAAAAGATTTCTATGGCTAGTAGCAGTTTTGGATTGGGACTGAATTATGATGTGACTTCGGACCTGCAGGAGTATAATTTTATATTTTTGAAGTTCATGCGGACTCGAAATGACCAGGTCACACTAACTGTAATGTAGTGAAAGGGGGGATGAAAAGGAAATCAGTGATCTGGGTTCAAGCCCTATCTCTAATTAGCTCAATAATCTAAAGCAAATCATTTAACATCTCTGGGTCTCAGTGACCTCATATTTGAAATGAAGTCTCTTGATTATAATTTTTCTAAGATGTTTTCCTGTTCTAAAGTTTTAAATTTTAAGAAAGATTCAGGCATACTGATCCTAACAGAAAAAAAAAATTGCAAAGGGACTATTAATATAGACATTCATCAACTCTGGCTGAATATTTCAAATATCCTTATGAATATGAGATTACTAGAAAATTCCCCTAGAATATTGCATCAGTGAATTTACGTCCATAAAAGAACGTGCTCATTTCATATCAACATCATTATAATTTGAAAAAAGATTGTACTGATTATACAAAATACTCTAATTCATGCAAATTCATATAAGACAAAGTATTTCTATACCTATACTGGTATGGTTTTTCTTAGCTTTCTGGATGGCTTACACAATGTTTTAAAAAAAAATTGTTGACTTGTGCAGCGTACCAAGGGCTTTGGCAGTAGACCAAAGGCTTTATAAATAAAATAGTCTCATTATTTGAATGGCTTTGTATTGTATTGGTATATTAGGCAGAAACAATTTCCAGTGGAGTCCAACTTATTCTGACTGATTTGGACGCAGCTACTGATACTTTTTCTATTGTTTGGTAAACTATCTACTTTACATCTCAGACAGCCACCTCAGTCATTTTATTGTATTCCAGGTCTAGTAAGCAAACCCTTCCTCCAGATGAGGACTAGTTTATTTTTCTTATAAAACAGTATTGGCAGTGTAGCCAGAATTGGCAAATATCCTTATGATTTCCAAGTAGAACATGACGTTATTTTCAATTATTAGAACTTATTTTCAGTTGGATTTACAATAGAAATTAAAGATTTTTTAAGCCATAAGGATGTTGGCAACAAAAATATCAAATACATGTGATGAGCAATCTTGGTCCCAGGGAAGGAATGAAAAACATGTTTTTTTTTCTCTCTGTAAAGAGATAGGGGAATATTGGTGCAGAATGTGCCATTCATTGTCAGATATGATTTGTTTTTAGTCAGTTTTGCTTAAATTGTTATTTCTAGTGGTATTGAAGAGGAAAAAGGAAAGATCAGCATGGGGGTTGGGGACAATATTGGGAAATGAGTGCATAATAAATGAAAGGCTTCATTAAATTCTTTTAAATAGAAAGAAGGTAGAAAGCAAGCAAGGAAGGAAGAGTATTAAAGAATATCCTTTCATGATTTGGATGTAGTTATCCATAAGACAGCAGGCTATATGGCATTTTGTTGAAAAAGTCTATTAGCCCAATCAGTTTTAAGATTTCATGATTTTAAGAAGTCGTTACTTGCTAAAAATTCCATTTGTTTTTACTTTTTATTTGGAGTAGTAAATATATAGAGGAAAATGTATGTTGCAAGCACATTTATCCATAGCTTTATAGATAAGACAAAAATGGAATTATCTGATACAACTAAATCATATACTCCCTAGTAGGCCTTTTTTTTTTACCATATTATCTGAGGAAATTACTGTAGTTGATCTTTTATTATTTATTGTTCATTATGGTAGACAAGATAAATAAATCAGCTTCATCATACTAAAACAAGACTCAGTTTAATCCTACAGATATCCAGTGGTTAGCACAGCTGGAAAGAATACACGCACACACACACACACATGCACACCCCTAAAAGATACATTTTTAATTCAGTTCAATCAGATAGAGGAGGCTATAATTAACTCTCAATTATTCAGGGCTATTCATTTTTCTGATTAAACATGCCTTTTGCTTCTCCATCTCCCTCTGGCTGCTTCTCATTTGGCTGTTATAGTGCTCATTAGCACCTCCACTGAAGACTGACCAGTAGAAATCAAAGTGAAATGATACTCAAAGCAATTTATAATTTTCCTTGTTACCCCCTCTGGTCAAGTATGAGTAAGGAGGTTTAAAAAAAGTTAAAATTAGAGTTAGAGTTTATATGAACATATTAAATAACCATCCTACCAATGGTTCCCTACTATCCTGAATTACTGATTTGTTTAATAGCAACAAAAACTTCAGATAAGGCAATATATGGATAGATCCCATATAACCTGCGAGAAGCAACAAACAGCAGCAATTATTCAATATTCATTTAGTTCAACATTTATACAAATTTCTATTTGTGGCACCATCCATTCATTTTTCCACTAATTTCCATATGGAGAATTTATGTTATTTCGTTAGCTTAGGGGGCTGCTAGTGTGAGAACACCTACTAGCACAGATCTCAAGCTATGTTTTAAGAGATCATATAATCACATAATGACTTTCTTTTGAAATAGGAAAGGAACTCAGAAAATCATCAGGAAAATAGCATCCTCTACAGCTACCTAATAAATGCTCATTTAACCGCTATTTGAAGTCTTCCTGAGGAACTGCCCATTACCTCATGTAGAGATTTATTCCATTTTAGGATAGCTTTAATTCTAACAATATTTCTGTTCCCTCAGGACCAAGTTTGCCTTTAGGTAACTTCTACTCATAGCTACTCATTTTTCCCTTTGGAGTCAAAGAAAACAAATTTCATTAAAGGGTTAAATGACTTCCTCAAGGTCAACCAGCTAGTAAGTTTCTTTTTTTTTTTTTTTTTTTGCTTTTTGGAGGGCAATTGGGGTTAAGTGACTTGCCCAAAGTCACACGGCTAGTTAGTGTGTCAAGTGTCTGAGGCCGGATTTGAACTCAGGTCCTCCTGACACCAGGGCCAGTGTGTCATCTAGCCGCCCCCGCTAGTAAGTTTCAAAGATGATAGTTGAACCCAAGTCTTTCCTATTCTAATCCCAACATTTATTTTACTAACCCATAATGCATCTGCATTAATTATTGTTTCCAAACTAGGATATATACAATTGCACTCACACCAGATAAGCTTGTCAGTCAACAAACACTTACTAAATACTTACTAAAATAAACAGTAAACACTTACTAAATACTTACTAGTCAGATCTGCTTAAGTTCCATAATATAAAGTAAGTTAAGTTCATGCTCTTTGCCCTCAAGGAGTTAAGATTTTGATGGGAGAGACAATACAAAAACAACTACATAAACGTAAATGTCTTATACATATATATATGCATATATATGTACACACATATATATGTGTCTTTTATATATGTCTTTTATATATATATGTCTTATATATAAGACATTTACATTTATGTGTATATAATATGTATATAAATATGTTTATATAAGGTGTATATACACATGTAAGAGTATATGAAAGGTGATCTCAGAGCTTGGAAGCCACTAGCTGTAAAGGGAAATAAGGGATAAGGCAACAAACAAAGGCCTCTTGTAAAAGGAAAGACTTGAGCTGAACCTTGCAGAAAAGCCAAAAACCAGCTGGTAGAGGTGATGTCTCCCATTCTAGGCATGGGAGAAAGTGAAAAATCAAGTAGACAGAACGTTTTAGTCAAGGAACAAAGGACCCTGAACTGAATCAAAGAATGTGGATGAGAGAAAAATTTAGGAAGGCTAGAAAGGTTAAAAAAAAACAGGTTCTAAAGAGCTTAAAATGACAAACAAATGATTTTATGTATGATCCCAGAGGTAAGACGGAGCCATTGCAATCTATTGAATAGAGCAGTCAGGGTGATAGGATCAGGCCTGTACTTCATTGCTGTTCATGACCCCGTTTAGGGTTTTCTTGACAAAGATACTGGAGTGGTTTGCTATTTCATTCTTTAGCTCATTTTACAGATAAGGAACTAAGGCAAACAGGGTTAAGTGACTTGTCCAGTGTCACACAGCCAGTAAGTGTATGAGGCTAGATTTGAACTCAGGAAGATGAATCTTCCTAATTTCAGGCCCAGCCCTCTATGCACCTTGCTGCCCCAGTCTGAACTTCAGAAACTCACATAAGCAACTAAGTGAAGGATGAATGAGAGTGGAGACTTGAGGTAGGGCAAATCTTAGGCTCTTTCAACAGTTTAAGTTGTGAGTTGATGAAGGTCTACAGTAGAATGCATGGTCACATGAATGAAGAGAAATGGACATATCTGAGATGCTCCAAAGGTGGAAATGTTAACACTTGGCAACAGACTAGATATGTGAGGCAAATGTGTCATTTTCTGGGGAAAGTATTGGGAGCCTTTAATGACCTGATCACAGAGACAGCATCAGATTTCAAGATGATAAACCAGATACAGCATAACCAATACTGCAGACAGCTTACTACATCAATATTAGTAGGAGCAATGTTGCTGATTGAAAATTATTGCTTGAATTCTTAATGGAAATTACAGGAAGCTCAAGGGCTTCTGTGAAGCATATATCAGTTTGAGGTGAAAGAAAGATCTCATCTCATAAGAACCAATTATTCTTAATGAAATGTCAACTAGGTAGGGAACTGACAAACCTTGCCTGTCTTCTGCTTCCTTTCACACTTTCTACCTCCAGTGAAGCTGTTTCCTGAACTTGACATCCCATCTTATGTGTACATGTGCGCAGTTGTCCTAGCTTGGAATCCACACCTTCTTTGTATTCCCTTTTGAAATTTGTGTATATCTCTAAAGAAGTAGTATGGCAGAGTTGAAGGAGACCTGGGAATTGGGAAGGCCTGAGCAAACCTCCTGCCATAAATACGTAATGATTTTGTGACTACAGGCAGGTCATAACCTCCTTATACCCCAAGAATCCTGTAAGATATTACAAAAGCATTGAAGATTTGCATTGATGAAAGTAGTTTTGGCACACACATTAATGAAACCAGATACCTGAAAGATGAAGCAAAGTGAAACAAACAAGACTCAAATCAGATGCCACATCCTCAGAGAAGCTTTCCCAGATCCCTTGAGTTTTTGTTTTCTCTTTATCAAATTACTTTGTATTTATTCATCTATGTATATATTGTATACCTCCGTTGAAAGTAAGTTGCTCAGTGGCAGAGAAAGGGGGAGAAAAAGGGAGGGGGATAAATGAGTATAGAGAAAAGCCTAGTACAATGGCTTGCATAGAATTGTTCAGTTACATTTGAACTTTATCCAGTTCCGTAATAGGGAGTGGTGGGAAGTTGATCAAAATAACCATTATCATTTTATTTCTCTCCAATGCAGTTAATGAAATGGCAGATATGTATGGATCAAATTCCCAGTTCTCACCATCACATACCCAAAGGGTTCTATGGCAACAATAACAAAGAGGCACTATTGCTGCTTCCTAGGACTATTTAATAGAACATAAAGTCTTTGAAGGCAAAAACTATCTCACTTTTACCTGTGTATCTCCAGGTGCCTATGAAAGGTTGCCTAATTGATTTATTGATTTATTCTAAAAGAAAGCTTACTGGCTAGGGGAAATTTGAGAAATCTATTTAGAAAAAAATTATATAAAAGCAAAATACAAAACAAAATTATATTTTAAAGACACATATCCATAAATCTCACACATGTTTATATTATGCTACAAACCACACTGAGTTTCCTAGAACTCAGCTACTCGACTGAATGCAAATTCCCAAAGAAGCCAGGAGAGTAATAATTTAGAAACTTAGTCTCAGTCTCAATTCCCAGAAGGGAGCAGAACAATAATGTTTTATCTCATGCATTTGTATATGTTGGACTCAGAGAGGACAAATATAAAAAGTAGATGAATGATCTCTCTGTTCAGAGAACCACATACACTGGCTTGAGTGAATTTTGCCTTCTTCAATGTTGTGAGAAGTTACAATAGCTCTATTCTAGTTATTTCTTTCACTTATCAGGTACATATTTAATCTTTAGTGCTGTAACAAAGCCTTTTCATTTTCTCAGTAGACATATCATTGTCTGGTATCAGAATTCCTTCAAAGACCAACAAGAGGAGCTGAAGGAGTGGGTTGACTCATTCTTGCCCAACATCATTCCTCTCTCAATCCTGTTGCAAAGCCTCTGCCACAGGAACACACCCACTAAGGTAAGGAGGACTTTCCAAGTCCATCAGCTGGATGAAGTGTGGTTTTGTCATCTGCGACTTCTTACTTGATCTTCAAAATAAGCAAGTGCAAGAGGTACTGTATGTCCTATCTTTTTTTTTCCATTTTAAATATAAGAAAACTGAGGGTGACTAGGTGGCACAGTGAATAGAGCACCAGCCCTGGAATCAGGAGGACCTGAGTTCAAATCCAACTTCAGACACTTAACACTTATTAGTGGTGTGACCTTGGGCAAGTCACTTAACCCCAATTGCCCTACCTTCTCCCCTCCAAAAAGAAAAAAAAAGGAAAAAAAGAAAGAAAAGATAAGAAAACTGAGGCTCAAAGAAATTTGCCTATTACTACACAGTTAGTAGGGTCAACAATAAAATTTAAATCCCAATCATTGTGATATTAAGTCCAACTCTGTATTGACTAAAGGGAATACAATTGCATTGCCCTGAATTCCGTATTCCTTCCTAGAAGCTAACCTAATTGGGTCTTAATTTCTCTTATCTTCTATTTAAAGCTCCTTTTTGGTGAACCTTGTATTTCCAGTGATTTACCAGTATATCCTCTTCCCTTACCTCCGCTTTCTCTCTTTTTCTCTCTCCACTCCACGGTAGGAAAAGTTTTAAGTCATACACTAAACCTAGATTATTATATATCGATTCCATTTACAACATAAATTATCTATTTGTTGAATCCTTTTTAGAGGTCAAGAACACTGACCTGGGAGACAGAACCTGGATTCTGATTTCAGCTCTGCAGCTCACTAGTCATATGAATTTGGGAAATTCACTTACTTTCTCTGAGTCTTGGGTTCCTCATTGGCTATTGATAAGACTGGATTATATAGGACCTAAAGTCTTGAACAGTGTGACATTTCTGAATGGTTCTGCATAGGCTAAAATTATATATCTATTCCATTAATTAAATTTATATGTTGATTTATATCTTGGATATATGATAAACTTAATCATTAAAAATTTAACTTAGGGACTTCAGATTTCAAGATTTTCTGCATGTTTCCACTTCATCCAAAAATTAGAGGGGTCTTTTGATCTCTTTAATGTCTAGCAAAGCTGACTTTAATTTTAAATTGTTGTGATTCTGTTGCTGTTGTTGCTACTATTGTCAGATTTGTTTTTGTTGCTGCTACTGTTGTTTCTGAAGTAGTAAGAGAGCATGGAATAATTAGGAGCCAGAAACTGAGTCAGGAAGATGGGCTCTAGACTTTGACACATGTTTGTCTTGTTCCCTTAAATTAGTCATTTAATCTGTCAGTGCCTCACAGAACTCTAGGACAATAGGTTACAGAACAGTTGCAGAATTGCTTTGGTAAAGGGAGCTTCCTCACTGGAGTTCTCTTTGCCAATGGAAACACAGGTCCACGTACCATCTTTCACCACAAAAAGAAAATTCCTCAGAATTTCTTTGCATTGAAATTAATATCAGCACATAAGTAATATGTCACATTAGAAAAAGTAAACTAAAATTAGTAGACCGAGAATCCTGATGAAGGTTTCATCAGTTTTAATTTGGGTGTATTATAGAAATGAGTAAGTAGCAAGAATGTACAGACTATTAATTCCAAATCCTTATTTCCAGTGTCCTAGACTTCACATCAGTCTTCTAACAAATAGTCTTGAGTTTCCTTTCTTTTTTCTTCTTTTTAAAAAAATCTAGCTAGAATTCATGTTATAGTCTAACTAATTAGTGGTAGGATTCAGAAAGAAAAAAAAGTGATCAGAGTTTAAAGTGACCAGGTGGCACCTAAAAGAATGAGCTAATGATGTGCTTGTAGGTGTGTACAGATATGGATCCAAAGTGGTTTGTAAATTACTCTGGGTACAGAACACCAGAGGGATAGCTACTTGAACATGCTCAAAGTTGTTTTGTTTTGTTTCGTTTTGTTTCTTAATAAACTTGTAAATGCCACGTTCAGATAAAAGCAAGAATACTGCAACTTCAAAAAAGAAATACAAAGTTTCATCCTCACCTTTCCCTATTACATTGAAGTTGAGGTGTTGAAGTATATGTTGATTTAATTTGTATGGTCATGATACTAGTTTGTTCATTCATTTGTCATTAGCATACCATCAGGATGAGCCCTGATTTTTGGTGCACCAAGGAAATAAAAGTTCTAGGTCTAGCATGGGGGAGGATGTCCTTCAGCAAGACTGGAGTTTATAATGGTTTCTAGTGCCTACCCACAGAGAAGTCTCAAGGTATGGGGATAATAATAGGAACATAGATATAGATCTGTAAGGGACTTTGGAGACCATCTATTCCAACCCTCTTATTTTACAAAGGATGAACCAAAGGTTCATGGATGTTAAAGGACTTGCCCAAAGTCAAACAGAAAGTGTCAGAGGTGGAATAACAGCAGTTCTAAGTGACAGTCTACATAAATAAGGCCATTCTGATCCTCTCATAATACCTATAAAGGAAAAAAAATCTCATGTGGAAGAAGCAAAAAGCAGAGAAGATACCAACATGCAAAAGCATTTTGATGACAAGATAAATTATCATCCTCAAAGATTTTGAAAAATTGAGATTATGATGCTGATTGTCCTCCCACATAGTCCTTTATCATAGTTATTATAAGATCTAGGTTGTTGTAATTGTTTGTCAAATACAAGTGTTTTGAAAAGTCAGATATTCCTCAGTTTGTTATGCATCTCAGAAACCACTTCTTCTAACTTTACCTATTAAATAAGAAGAATTTTAGAAAACATTTTTAAAATTTAATGATATAGCATTTGGGATACGTATTTTCTGTTTTAAAAAAATCTGCCAGTTCCATAATACAGATGTAGCACAAGCTCCTGAGAGCTATGCATATGATTTTTCACTTTTCTAACATACAGTATAAAAACAGAAAGCCCTAACAAATTAATATTTTATATAGATGGCACCAAATCAACCTATATAACACTATATTTTCAAATCAACTTGATTCTCTCTAGGTTTATAATATCACTTTGCTCAAAGTTCTCAAAACTTTGGTTAAATACAATTAAAGTCCTCAATGGAAACATATATGCAATCATTCATACAATTCTCCCTTAAAGCTTCATTAGGGCATGGAGGTGTTCCTGGTTTCCAGAACCTATGCCAATAGAACTCAAGTATGTTATAGTATGTTGAAAAGTCTTTGAATATAGTTTCCTCAATCTGTATGCCAAGGTCACAGATGAATTATGTGTCCATAATAACCCACAAAAGAAAGAAAAATATAGAACAACCCTCCATTTACTGTTTTTACTTCTGTAATGTTAAAGGTATAATGATGGAAAGAGAAAGTGGTGTAGAAGGTTCTAAGAATCATAGTTTTTAGATTATCTATAAACTTTAACTTGACTTTTGGTACTCTAAAAGTATAATTTAATGACCAAAAATGCATGTATTAGAGGAAAATTGAACCATAACCTATATAGCCATCCAAATTAAATTAACCTACACTTCAATAACTTATAACTTCAACATAATAAGGAAAGAGGAAGATGAAATTGTATGTTTCTGCCTTGAAGTTTCATTTCTCTTGCTTTTGTCTGGACATGACCTTTTCAAGTTTGTTCAAAGAAAATGTATATATGCTCCAGTGGCCATTCTCTCCTAAGATAATACGCTAGGATGGAAATAAACATATGTTAAATGCCTTTTATGTGCCATGGGCAGGCCTAAGTACCTTATGAATAATATATTATTTGATCCTCATAGCAATCCAGGAGACAGTTGCAATTGTTATCTCTCTGAGGTAGTAGAAGGTTAAATAACTTGCTCCGGGTCCCACAACCAGTTACTGTCTAAGGATAGATTTGAATTCAGGTCTTCCTGACTTCAAATCCAGTGTTCTATCCACTGTATCTCCTGGCTGCCTCTATATTAGAAATTTAATACTAAATATTAATATGGTCAATTAAATGTGCTTTGTACACATATGTATATGCATTTGTACATATGTGAATGTTTTTTACTGCATACATCATCCCAACTTGTCAGTCACTCCCCTTAAGTCTCTGTTGATGGTACACTAAACTCTGTTTTATAGACCACATGTTGCATCTCCAATACAAAAACATCTGTGTACCCCAAGAAACATAAAAGTACATCTTATTGAATGAAACTAATTAGAATGATTTTGAAGGTCATGATGGAATATTGTATGCAAGACATAATAACAGAAAAGGCATAGGTGAAATAGTAATGAATTATTTACCGTGCATTTTTCTTTGACAAATGCAATTGGGACTACTCAGCTTCCTTAAGGACTTATCATGAATCCATTAAAAGTGAATAAAAAAGACCACAGGTGAAGTCTGTGGTTCTTTTTCCCTTAAAGATGCCACAATGACAGGCAGAAGTTATAGTTCCTTAGCTCTTTTGACCTCTATCAGTGCATTTTGTTTTTCTAGTGTATATTTCTAAAGGGTATCAATGCATCAGAGAAGTAACAATATTCATTATTAAAATTGGGGGAGGGGTTGTTACCATTATCATTTCAGTAATTAACTTTTGCTCTCTATGCTATTTACTTTTCCATCTCCCCTTATGAGTTGTGAAGATTAGTTGTTTTTAATTTTCCACTATAATCGACATATGATTTCTTTCATTAGTCGATTACCATGTGAATAACAATAACATGAAAACTCCCCAAATATCCATTCCAGAGAGGGACCCAACAGATCATTTTATTCACTTCCCTTATTTTGCAGGTAAGAAAGCTGATGTCCAGGGAGGAGTAGCATGACTTGTCCAAGATTAGAGTTACACTATTATCAAGTCTGTGTTTTTTTTCACTGCATTCTCAAGACTATGCTTTAAAAGGAAGCTTTCCCCCCCACACACACACACACCGAACCTCTCTAATTCTAAATCATGGCAATAGAATATATTTGTTCGGCAAGACTTTCTTCATACTCACAAAATCCCTTTACCACACTCATCAAAGCTGTTGGGTTTTGTGAACATCTACATCCTTCCAAAAATTTTCTCCATCACCTTTCTCTGCTCACCATCTTAGCACCTAAAATACATTCAAGCATCCATCTTACACCCTTTCCACTCTGCCCAAGTTGCAATCTGTTCAGGGAAAAGGAAATAAGATAATTTCACATTAATGTATAAATGCCAAGTAACCAGGCATTGATCACTGATTCCAGAAGTTTGTAAATATACCTTTTTAAACTTGATTCTTGGGTGGTTTCTTATTACAGTCTGTCTAGATCTTGCAAGAATCTTCCAGATATGCATTAAGGACTTTCAAAGGTGCATTAACTCCTTTGCAATATTATTGCCTCACTCCTCTGAATGAAACTCAAGAGATTTGAGAGAATTTATATCCTTCAGTAACTTCCAGGAAGCAACTTATTCAGTGTAGGCATCTGGAAACTTGTATATATGACTTCACAGTCACCAAATGGATTTTTCTGAGGAGGTAAAGAGAACATATGGAGCTTTATGCTGTTATTTTTTAAAGTGAATCCTAGAGAAAGAAATCAGTAGTACAGTTTCTCATTCAAAATACTGAACGAAAGCAATAGATTTGTGACTTTATAAAAATGTAAAATATCATGATTATTGCAAGCACCTGACATCTGCCAACATTTTCTATTTTCCACATTTTATTTGTTAAGGTTTTTTTTCTTTTCTTTTAATGAAGTCACAGAGGCATTTCTACAGAGAGTCATAGGATAGGATTTAGGAATATCTTTCATCAAATAATCTCCAAAAAAAAGAAGGAAGACAAAGGTAAAGAATTTTATTACCACTGCTTGTATTTTATTAACATGGTTTTACAGTAATGATCATTGCAAATCTTATTAATGGAAGGTTTTATGTCATATTATTACCTCTCTTGTGAGCATTATTAGTAGGAGGTGGGAATGGAATCAACCTCAGTACTTCTGAATCTGAGTTGCAGATTATCTGATTATATTCAGGTAATCAAACAATTTTATTAAACATTACATAGTAAGTAGGTCAAAATATGAATATATAAAATTATGTCAAGTAGATTGCATGAGCTGCTGTCTTTCATCTGGGTCTAAAGAGAATTTGGGAACTCTCTACCTCCCTTAGGTGACATTCCTTTCTTCTTTCTCCTCTCTCCTCTAAGTTATTATTATAAACCAGTGAAGGATACATAAAACAGGAGAGCAAGACTTTCCTGGGAGTCCTCTGAGACCTTAGGTCTAGCCATTGAATCCGGGCACTTTAAAAATTCTGGAAATCTTATTGACATCTTTTCTCTGTGCATGTTTTTTTCTATTCAAATGTAATATGAGAAGAGTTTGCTAAGATTTTATTAGTGCCAAATTCTTCATCTAGAGATATTATTCATCTGATCAGTGAGTATTTGAGCTAAAATTTTTCTAGCATACCTGATTTATATTTTAATCACATGTATTAAAAGATATACAGCTTTATTTTGAAGGAGAAAATATGTGTGCATGAGTGTGTATTCTTGTTTCAAATACTGTGTTCTATCTATGGATAACATAACGTTCTTGAATAAATTTACTGCAAAACAAATTGCCCAGAGAAAGTATCAAGCATTTAGAGCACAACACATAAATGCTACCATTATTATTAATAAGTAACAAATCAACTGATAACATACTCAGTTTAATATTTCAAAAGATGTCCTAATAGATATCACAGTACATCCGTTTCTTAATCTGTGCAGTTCTTGCCTGTGTCCTTTTTCTATATATGCCTTAAGATCTCTTATCAACATATAAATACAGATCTGTGCTGAAACAAACTCTTATTGACTTTCAAGAGCTGATTTTCAAATTTTTCAATGTGAGCATTCATACCCTGGAAATCATAGAATGTTGACTAGACTTATGAAAGTGATGGAGAAAATGTCAATATAGCAGATTAAACTTAAAAGTATGTCACTCACTAAGAGCCATCTGTTAAACATCTACCAGTGCATGTCTACAAAGATGCCAATACAATTTGAAGCATCTTTTTTTTCACAATTCCCAAAATAATATTTATTGTCAGGATTCTGTACTTTAGTTTTTCTGTACAGTCTTGGTATATGAGTCAACCAGTATGCCAAGCAGCAATGAGATAGACCTTTTGTCCAGTTGGGGCCTCTCCTCAAATGGTGGATAGTTTTCCAATATGCTGTGATTACCTCCTCTGAAGGAGTGTTCCATAGGATTCATAGCCACACCCCAGACATGGGCCAGCAGTTTCTCTTGGCCTTGTATTTGTGGTAGGCACAACCTGCATTAAGGAGGAGTTTATCAATATGACCTCCTCTAGGAACACCAACTACAACTCTGTTTGCAGAGGAGATCATTTTCTTAGTGTTGGAAGGGTAGCTTCACCCATGCTTTCTTGGTTTCAGGATGTGGGAAATCACTCTGGCATAGTTTCCAGATGTATGGGCAGGCTTACCCAGGTCCCCAGGCTTTTCTTCAAGACAGAACACTATGGTACCTTCAGGCATAGTGCCAATGTTGAGCTGAACTTTCTACCACAGTACACAAACTGGCCGGTATGGATACCTTCAGCAACAATGAATGCCTTGGTCCTCTTTTTAAATCAGTAAGGATCTGGGAAATCTACTTTTGCAAGAGGACCCCCTCAGCCTGGATCATGGATTATGTCCTTTAGGATACCCTCATTGTAGCCATGCCTGGAGCCAGTGTGGTTACTGGAAGTGGGGAAAACAGGGAACTTCTTCTTTGAGCCAGCCAGAACTTTTGCTGAGGACTCCTGCAGAGAACTGCTGGGTTGGGAACTGCGGGGGGGGAAGAGGGGAAGGAAGGCAGAGCTGCTGGGAGTAAGCTCTGTCAAGGCTGAACAGTTACTATAAATGAGGAGAGGAGGATCTTTGCCTGGGGGAGCCTGTTTTCTTTTGAGGGCTTGAGAATGTGGGTGTTTACTGCATTAACTAGGTGTGCCAACTCTGTGGCTACTATGATGGCTTTGTCTTTCTGGTTTGGAGACTCAGCTTTCTTGTGTTTGAATAAATGTTCTGACTATGTCCCCCATGTAGAGAGCCTGTTACATTTTCTGATTAATAACTATACCAGCATATTTATAATCACCATGGGAATTGTGAATATTGCATTGTTTTTCCAATGTATCAAAAAAATATAAATTAGGGGCGGCTAGGTGGCGCAGTGAATAGAGCACTGGCCCTGGAGTCAGGAGTACCTGAGTTCAAATCCAGCCTCAGACACTTAACACAAAAAACTAGCTGTGTGACCCTGGGCAAGTCACTTAACCCCAACTGCCCTCCAAAAAGCAAATATATATATATATATACACATATAAATTAAAAGAAACAATTATCTTACAAACATGTAAATAAACAAAATATACTAGTATAATAATTCACATTCATAGTGTTCTAAATTTTGCCAACCATTTTATACATATTTGTTTGATTGTCACTACAACCTGAGAGGTAGATGATATTCTTATCCATATTTGAGATATAAGAAAACTGAGGTTCAGACTGTTTAAGTAAATTCTTTATCATCATGCAATTAGTAAGTGTCTGAGGCAAAAGATGAACCTATTTCTTCAAAATCCCAACCCTACAGCTGTAGCTAGAATACCACTTGGAAACTTGGCATCTAGAAGATGTAATGAATAAAGCACTTGTCCTAGAGTCAGGAAGACTTGAGTTCAAGTCCAACCTCAGACTCTTACTAGCTACAATCTGGGCAATTCACTTAACCTCTGTTTGCCTCTATTACTTCCATGGTAAAGTACAGGAAATTATAACACCTACCTCCCATGGTTGTAAAAGGCTAATTAATAGGAGAGAAGCTGCAAAGCACTTTGCAAACCTCAAAGTGATATATAACTTCTATATTTTATACAGAATTATAGTTACTTGCTAGTCATTTAATTAACTTATAGATAGTTGGGATTCTAATTCTACACTTTGTTTTATTATTCTGTGTTGAAAGAATTAAATTGATTTAGCCAGTAGAAACCCTCCATTTACCTATATAACTCTTAAAGATGTAATATCTGGTTAAGAAATGTAAAGAGATTTTCCTAAGATCACCAGGTGAGCTAGGAGAAGAAAAAAATGGGGAGAGAAAGTCAAAGGGTTTTAAATTCCACACTTTGATCCCATTATAAGACAAAATTCTTACTCCAATAGAAGAGAAAAACATTGACATGATGTCTCCAGTTTAGCAAAGATAAAAAATTGTATTGGTGGAAGCTGGTGAATTAACATTAATATGAGTGGTATATTGCTAGAATGAACAAAGTAGAGAAATGAATTAAGTGACCTTGGAAGTCACCCTTCCGTTGTGAAGTAAATGAAATTCAGTTTGATTAAAAGTTGATCTGAGGAAACATGTGTGTGTGTGTATGCACTCACTAGTGCACGTACAATAATGTGATTCAGAAACCACAAAAAAGTGATTTGTCACATAGTGTTTGGTGTCCATCAAAGTGTATTTTATGGCTAGTAAGTGGGCAGAGTTCCTAGTGTGTCAGTATGTTGCAGCAAAATTAGTAAAAACATGTCCCTTACTTTTTTATAACCTTTCTGACATGTACACTGTAGTTATTTGAAGAAGTTATTGCCCCTAAAAAAAAACCCTTATCTGTACTAATTGAAAAACTTCCTTAAAAATGCATTTCTCCCCAATACTTAGAATTTAAGCCTAAAATTCTGTCATCACATTGAAAATAAAGTAGGGAAATGAAATGATTATGCTGATTTTGTAAGGGACCTTCTGTTTCAATTATCCAGAATTTCAGGTAAATTATATTCTATGCTTGATTCTGAGAGTATAACCTGAAAGGAGCAAAACAATGAGTCACAAGAAGCAAGATCTGGGGTGGGGGGATGGAAGGAGGTCCACACCCTCTATTGGCTCAACTACAAATGCAAACTTGTCCATATGATAATGAAAACATTCCCTACACCCAAAATCAACTAAAAGTTAAAAGGACCATGGAAACCATCTAGTACACTGCCCTCCTAAGACAAATGAGGAAACTGAAACTAGAGAGGGTGACTTGCCCAATGTCATATAAGAAATAAGTGATAGTAATTGGACATAAACCTGGATCCTTTGATTCCAAATATAAACCTCTTTCCATTGTACATAGATTGGTGAGGGAAATATATTCTTCAACAAAACATATTGAAAGGTACTGAATACATACTCACTTTAGGCCATAGGTACTTATCCAAAACTGCTGGGTGAGACTTTATTAGTTGAATAAGTCTACTCTTTGTCTGAAAACAGGAATGTTTAAACATCTAAAACAATGGATATCCTATCCTGAGACCAAATTTAGTTCCTAATCTAAAGTCTTCTACTTTAACTTTTCAGTGCCTTGGGCATAGTAGACAATTAATATCTGGTGGTGAGTTTTTTTATTGTTGTTTTTTTTTTGTTTTGCTTTTTGGAGGGGAGAAAGTAGGGCAATTGGGGTTAAGTGACTTGCCCAAAGCTAGTAAGTGTTAAGTATCTGAAGCCAGAATTTGAACTCAGGTCCTCTTGACTCCAGGAGGAGTGTGCCACTATTCAGTGTACCACCTAGCCACCCCAATAAATATTTGATAACTAATTGAAGTTAATAAGCTATTTACTCCTCCTCCTTCCTCCTCCCTCCAAAAAAAATTGAAAGGGGTGGGATATTTGAAGAATATCATCATCTGGCAAAAATTTGAATGCTGTCTATTCACCCTACTGTTAATGTTTAATGCACAAATAAGTTATAATTGCATGCTTTTAAATTTCTATATTCTCCTTTAATATCAGTGACCCTAAGAGTAGCTACAGTAAGCACTATACTATTTTATATGTTTTGAAAAATATCCAAAGTCCCTAAATTGTCCCATAAAGGTATTCTCCAATGTCTTACTATGTCATTACTCATTTATTATACTCAATTGAAATTCCCTTCGTTAAAATGACCCCTTTAGGTAGGGGTCCACTGGCAAATATCTCTCCTAAAAATGAATAAACAAATAAATGTACTGTTAGCAGACTTTAAGTTCAATCTGCATTAGCACTTTCTTAAGTGGGTCTCCTTTACAACAAACTCATTAACTGAGTCACACCACCTCCAGAGATGAAACAATCAGTTCCTCATGAAGCAACTCATTCCATATTAAGCAGACAAATATGTTGTTTCCTACAGATAAGATTAAAAGCATGCATGTGAACAGGGAGTGAAAGTGGTATTACTTTTAATCTTCCTCTAAAAATTATATGCAGGAGAAAAGCTAAACAGTAAAGTTCATTTCAGGTCATGTGTGGAGCCCTACCATTGATGACCAGGATACAATTCCAACTTTTGAAATTGAAGGGAAATGGTAGAAAAGACAAATTCTTTAAGTGGAACAAAAAAATAGATATGGGAGATTTTTAAGGGTCAGGTAGTCTAAATTATATGATTACATTTGTTACTAGTATTGTAAATGGTACTCCTTCCATGGTTATGGGCTTCTTTTTACACATTCCAAGAGTTTCATAAATTTTGGATCTTTAGAAACATTGCACTTTAGCAGACTATATTCAATAACCTGTACTATCCAGGGTCCTGCAGTCCCACTTGAAGTACAGCAACTTTTTGCAACTCTACACCTTGGAAATACAACCCACATAAATTAATTCTGATTGTCCAAGTTGTGTCCCACTGACAATATGGTGCTTAATAAATATGGGTTTATTATCTTACTATTATTCATTCAGATGTAGAAGCAAACTTTATTAATAATTAATATTTTCTTACACAGGTCTTTGTTGTTCTTTGTATGTTGAAATGTTTGTGTTTGCTGATTGTTAAGTTAATAATAAATTTTTAAAAGTAAAACAGATATATATATATTGTTGCAGAGTGAAATTATTAATCAATCATTTGGGGGGAATTTTATCTCAATGCTAATACCTAAATGACTGTTTATAAAAATGAGAATTACCTCAGATAAATACTATTATTGAGAAACTTAGCTTTGAAGTATGTAAGTCACATCTTTGCAGTTAGACAAAGAAAGCATACACAGAAAAAAATGAACAAGACCAAGGTTCATCAAAAAGGTTCATGAAAAGGAGAAGATGCACACAGAAAATTGAGAAAAGAATTGGAGGTTTTAACTTACAAGGAAAATACTTCTGGTAAGACAGAGAAGCAAAAATTACCTTTCCCTTAGTCCTGTTCATGCATGGGTGAATAGAATGTTCGAGGTCTTCCTCTATTTCTCTTCCCAACTCTCTGGACTTTGCCACCATGTTTCAGATGCTTTATTATTCTGAAATATCCATCCATTCCTGTGGCCCCCTTCTTCCACTAATAAATTCCTTGAACCTCCATTTTGAAGAGGAGCCTCAGACTAGTCATTCTTCATTCCTATCCCAGCTCCAATTCTGACTTTTATGTGTAAATTAGAGTAGAAACTCCTCGAGGTCAGGATCAGTTTTTCTTTTTTCTTGTTTCTGTATCTCCAGTACTTAGCACAGTGCCCCACACCCAGTTAGTACTTAATGAATGTTTGTTGATTAACTTTCTGATTTAAGCAGAAAAAGGAAGAAAGTACTTGATTTTCTCAACCTGGAAAACTAAAATGAGGTAGAACTCTGAGATAGGAGGAGTGAGGAGTGCAGAGAATGGAACTAAGAAAGATAATGACAGAAATAACTTCTACAATAGGGAAAAGAGCAGTAACAAAAATGCATGACCATCCTTCCTAACTGTCCTATAAAAGGACACTAGATTTCCCTCTATCTACCCAACCTCTAGACTAGAAGTGAAGTGGCTCTTCATGTGCCCAAACTAAATATTGATCTTCACAGAAACTTGATTTTTCTGCTCTATTTTTTTAAGCCAGGCTGCTTCTTCCCATTTTAGGCAGCTTTAAGCACTTTAGGCCTTCTGCTCCCAGAGGCTCACAATATTGGTACTGGTCTTAGCATAACCAATCAGCTTTACTGCTGTCCAGAACTCCTGAACTCTAGGAATCCACCAGTGTCAGCCTCCCCAACAACAGGTTCAACAAGCATGTGCCACCACACTCAGTATATATTTTTGAAAACTTCAAAATATTGAACTATCAGTGGTATGACATATTTCCCAGGATAACGTTCTAAAAACATTTTTAAAGCATTATTTCTTCTCTAATATCTTTTTTTACTTCAGTTTGGCCTTACAAATATTTGTTACTTTTCTACAAAACCAAGTTAGCCAGATATACAAAATTTAATTAGAATCAAGTTAGGATGCTTTCTTTAAAAACCAGTAGGATCAATTATAGAAGAGATGATTCATGAGAGATCATTCTGTGTTCATATTTTATCAATTGTATTTCACAAAATCTTGTCTAGGGATTATACCTCAACTTTTCCTAGTTTAGTTGGGTCTAGGGACTTTTAATACTATGGGTATTATGGGTAGAATTTGGTTCCAAAGTTGTCAGTTTATTGAATTTCTGTATCTTTATGCTATCCATTAAACTGAATGATGGTGACAATAATAAACATCATCATGATATAGTATATGTCATCATGATGATATATAAATGCAAACTATTATTATCATCATTATTTTGGGTGAGGAATGGCAATGTGCATGAATGTTGTTTTGGTTCTGTTAAGCTATATCTTCCCAGAAACAGAAACTGTGAAGGACTTGAGGTGGGCTGGACACTGTGAGCATCAATATGGAACTGGATGAGGAGCTGGATGATGGACTGGACAAAGAGCTGAGAGCACCTTTGAATCCAGGTGACATTTGGGTAGATTCAGGCAGGAGCTGTACCCATGGAAGAGGAACAATGGAATTTGGGAGCCAGCCTTGAGTCAAGATGAAAAGACTTCTCCTTGGGTACTTAATGCTGACTGAGAAGATCATGATTTAATGTGGGCAAGGGGTGGGAGAATTTTGTACTCTGTACCTTGTACCTCTTAAGGATGATTGAGTTAAAGATGATAGGAAGCTAATCTCCAATCAAGAAGAAAGAAGACTTTTTTGACTGAGAGAGTAAGATGATGTGACCTAGGAGTGGAGAACTTTGACCTTTGTACTTTGTATCCCTTAAGGAGGTTTGCTCCTTAAGGATGATTGAGTTAAGGACTTACTGAATGATATCTTTTGCTTAAAACTATGTGGCCACTTTAGTGATATGTTATGTTATAACATTGTGAATACTATACTTTGGTTTCTGTGAATGTTTTGCTTTAATTTATTGTTGAATAAATAGAGAGTTCACTATATTATGTGTTCAGATCTTTAAAGCTGTTCATATTAGCAGTCCTCTGGAAAACTGCTCACCCTTAGCTTTACACCACTTCAGTATCCTTACCAAGAAAACCCCAAATGGGGTAACAAAAAAGCAGACACAATTAAACAACAGCAACAACAACCATTAACTAAATGACAAGTTTACTCGGGTTTTAATTGCATAATAAAATATATGAACTCAGGAGAAACAAAATATTTTTTCAGATGACATGATGGTCAGGACAGCTAGGTGGTACAGTGAGGTGAGACAGCCCTGTAGTCAGGAGAACCTGAGTTCAAATCCGGCCTCAGACACTCAACACAAAACTAGCTGTGTGACCTTGGGCAGGTCACTTAACCTCAATTGCCCTACCTTCCGCCTTCCAAAAAGCAAATAAAATAAAATAAAATAAAATAAACAAAAATAAAAAACAAAAATAAAAAAAGCAGATGACATGATGGTCTACTTCGAGAACCCTAGAGGTTTAATTGAAATAAATTGGGGAAAAATACAGTGATAAACTATGAGGAAAAAAATAAAACCATAAACATCATTAACAATATATTATTAAGAAAATCTGGTAGGAAGAAAAAGAAAAAAGAAATTCTATTTAGTTTAGTATGTTAAATATGAGGAGGTATACCTACCAAGACACATGGGAATTACTATATTTGAATAAAACCTATGAAATATTTTATAGAAAAAATACAAAGAACTGAAGAGATATCAATTGTTCATGGTTGATATATGTCAATATAACAGTAGTACCTAAATTAAGGTACAGGTTCAGTATTATAATAATAGCCAACATTTATATCATACTATGTGGCAGGCACTATGCCAAGGGCTTTACAAACATTATCTCATTTAATCTTCACAACAACCCTGGGATGCATGTGCTATTCTTATCCCCATTTTACAAATGAATAAACAGAGGTCAAATGACTTGTCCAGGGTCACACAGGTAAAAAATGTCTGATACCAGTTTTCAGCTAAGGTCTTTATGATCCCAGGTCTAGCACACTCTATCCACTGTATCACCAAGCCACCTCTACAAATCAAGACACATATAAATTACTTTATAGAATTTGACACAGTAATAACAAAAATCATCAGGAAAAGACAGTACTGAAGAAATATATTATTCCTCATTTAGAACACTATGTTTCTGTTAATGGAAGCTGTCATGACCTATTATTTTCTCTGTGTGTATTGAGATCATACTTTGTTTTATCAGAGACTAAAGGCCTGGAAAGAGATTACTTATTTGATTGCAATGGGTTAAGATGATGACCAAAATTATAGATATACTTCCAGACATGATTTGAGAAAGTAGACAGAGAAAATGAAGATGAATAATCCTTGAGTGTCACAAATCTAGTTGGACAGATAGGAGTAATGAAACATAGGTCAATGAAATGATCAATCTAAAGGATGAGTCAATACAGAGTCAAAGAGGGGACATTATGAAGAAAATATTACAAGGAATTAATGAGGACAGCTTGTCTCACTCAACATCTCCACCTGAGACAGCACTCTTATGAAGTAAAATCATGCCAAGCATTCCTTATTTGTATACTTTAAAAAATTCTGGAACTTTATATTTATCCCTAACAAGTTTAGCTTCTATTGGTCTGATGATGTCTACATTGAAGACTAAACTATCAATGTTATCAGCATGATATCTTTCCTGAATTTCTAGTTCCACATTACCAACTGCCTACTGGCAAATCAAATCCAGTCTCACTACAACAGAACTCATTCTTTCTCCCCACTGAAATTTCTTTTTTAATTAAAATACCATTCATCTTCCAAAGTTCCCTATTTTTGCCAATTTCATCATTTTTCTACTAATGTTGATCTTTAGACTTAGAATCATTCTCAATTTCTTTCTGTCATTCTGTATATCCAATCAGTTGTCAAGTCAACCCTCATAACATTTCTCACATAGGTTCTCCTTTCTCCTCTAGATTGACTACTCTCTAATTCAGTTCTTCATTTCCTCTCATTTGGACTATTGCAATAGCCTCCTAATTGTCTTCCTTTCTCAGGTCTCTCCCCTCTCCAATTCATGATCCATACAACTACCAAAGTAATATTTCTAAAACTGAGGTCTGACAATATCACTGCCCTCTTCAACAAATTGCAACGGTTTCCTATTACCAATAGTAAGAGATATGAATTCCTTTGCCATTTTATGCTCTTCACAATTTAGCTCCAATCTACTTTTCCATACTTATAAATTATTCCCTTCCATAGAATCAGTAAATAAGTATTTACTAACCACTACTATGTACCAGGCACTTTGCTACATACTGGGGATACATAAAGAGGAAAAAGGCAGGTCCTGCATTCAAGAAGCTTATGATAAAATAGAGAAGGTAACAAGCAAAGATATTTGTAGACATGAGCTATGCACACAATAAATAGGAAATAATTTACAAAGGGAAGTCTCTTTGATTAAGAGGGGTTAGGAAAGGCTTCCTGTAGATGGGATTTTAGTTGGGACTTGAAAGAAGTCTGGTGAAGTAGGTGGAGAGTAAGTTATTTATTTGCACAGGGTCACACAGGTAGTCAGTACCTGAGGTAAGTTTTTTCAGGTCCTCCTGTCTCTGAGTACATAATTCTAGCCACTGCTTCACCTACCTGCCACCTAGAGGCTGCCATGTCACCTGCCCCCCTCCAAACCCATGAAGAATATAAATTTCTTAAAGGAAGGTTCTGTTTTCCATTCTTCTTGGTTTCCCCAGCACCTACTACAGTTCCTGGCACGTAATAAATACTTAACTAATGCTTGTTTGATTGGATTGGATATTCAGGAGGCTTTTACTATAAATATTTCCTAGAGGCTAAAGGCAAAAGCACTATAAATGAAAATACCAAGTCAATATTTCAAAGAAGAGCAGTCTCTTTTTGCTCTTCACATACAAGGAATGGGATCTGGGCATCACTCCACAACAAACAACACTTTGAAATCAGCTTTAAAACTGCTGGGTGCCTCAAGTATTCAGTCAAATTCGACGATTCAATAAATTCAAATGTATCCTCTTTTTCTCTGCTGAATACTGAACTCTTAAGTGAAAGCCTATGGATGACTTAGGGGTTCTTTTTTTTGGAAAGGTTAAGCTTTTGGGGCTTGAATGGTTTGACAGAATGTTGCACTATTTTAGATTGCAGCAAGCCAATAACCCAGGAAAAGTTTGCTTCCACTGGAAGTCTGTTTCATGGATACAGCATTCATGTGTTTTCATGCACTCTGCATCATATCAAGTAAAATAATAAATGGGGTTTGCTTTTCCAATTTTAAACCCACCCAGGCATGACTACATTAATTGTAAAGCTTCAATGATTTTATGTTATTTCACCTCATTTTTTTTCCTTTTGAATATTTAGTTGAATTATCAACTCAGGTGTTTTCATCATGTGGTTTATTATTGGTACCATGTTACTAGTGGTAAATCAGTAAGAAATGCTACTTTCTGCCAGGAAGTGGCACAAATATTGCCCATATTTACTCAGCAACTAGATGACAGCCATAGTAATTTCATCTATATTTACTGTATATTCTTCTGCACAACGCAAAATAAATGTGGTTTCCTTATTCAATGTAATTTACTTTTATATGAATTCAGTCCTATGAAGCATAAGAAAACAATTTATAAGGAAAAATAGACTGGACAGATAAACCTTTCCTGGGTTACTTCTCATACATATAGTAAAGGACTTCAACCAGAGTAGGATGACAAATTAACAAACAATGCATTGAGGTTCTAAGGTTCAGAAATTCTCCGTGATTCATGGATAAACTAGAGAAAACATTTAGGCCTTCTATCTTTATTTTCTAGCTACAAAATGTAGCTAGCATTTCCCTAATCATAGACAAAAATATTGCAAAGGATAACTAAACATTTATTGTATATGGTATAAATGTGGTAAGACATATCTGCCCAGTAGTCCTTCTACTCTAGTATTCTTGGTTTGATCAAAATCAATGAATCAACAAGTGCATAATATATGCCTGATGGTTTACAAGGCACTGAAGATACAAGACAAAAATTATATATACCCAGTCCTTAAAGACCTTACATTCTATCAGAGGAGACAACACATACATATATGTGTGTGTATGTATGTATACATATATACAAAATAAATACCAGGTAATTGGTAGGGGAAAAGGCAGTAGCATCTAGGAGCATAAGTATATTCAAGCTTCTAACTTTGGCTACTGTCTCTAAATAGAGAACTATTAGCAAATTCACACACAAACACAAACACACTAATTTTACTCTTTTATTATTATTGCAATACTATTGCAATAACTCATTTTGTATAATGTTAATTAAATATTGAAGATGTTCCTTTAGAGACCATGGAACATGATATTCCAGAAGACAAAGGAACTAAACTACAAACCAAGAGTCACCTACCTGGCAAAATTAAATATAATATTTCAAAGGGGGAAAATGGTCATTTAATGAAATAGGAGGATATCAAGCTTTCTTAAGGAGGAGACCAGAATTAACAAAAAAAAAATGATCTCCAGTATCAAGATACAAGATAAGCCTAAAAAAGGAAAAAGGGGAAAGAAAACGTAAGGGATTCCATGGAGCTGAACTACATCCCTACATAGGAAAATGACGCTTGCAATTCTTTTTTTTATTATTAAATTGATTTGTTTATTTACTTTTAGTTTACAAAATTCAGTTCCAGAATCCCTTGAGTCTCAAATCTTCTCCACTCCCTCTCTCCCCCCTCACCCATGCAATGAAGTATAGGATCTGCAAATACTTTCACATTGTACATTAGTCTGGTTGTATAGAAGGATTGTAACTGATGGAGTAAACAGTGGAAAAAAAAGAAACAAAATCAAACATGGAAAAGAAAGATAGCATGTAGATTGCTTCAGTCTCCATTTAAATTCTGTTCTTTCTAGATCTTTCTCTGAATGTAGATATCTCCTTCCATCCTGAGACTTCTTGTAATTCTTAAAAAATGAATAGCCAGTAGTACAGCTTAAAGCAATATTCATAGAGGGGAGGGTAAAAGTCCAATTGGAGGGAATAACATATGAAGGAATGGGAAAGAGGAGTATATTGGGTGCAGAAGGAAGGAAGTGTCTCTGATAAAGGCTTCAATTCTCAAATACATAGAGAACTGTGTCACATTTATAAGAATACAAACCATTTCCCAATTGATAAATGGTCAAAGGATACGAATAGGCAGTTTTTTAGATGAAGAAATCAAAGCTATCTATAGGCATATGAGGAAATGCTCCAAATTACTTTTGATTAAAGAAATAAAAATTAAAGTAATTCTGAAGTACCACCTCACACAACAGATTGGTCAATATGACAAAAATGGAAACTTATAAATGTTGAAGAGGATGTGGGAAAATCAGAACACTAATGCACTGTTGTTGGTGTTGTAAATTGATCCAACCACTCTGAAGAGCAATTCTGGAACTTTGCCCAAAGGGCAACCCTTTGATCCAGCAATATCACTACTAGTTCCGTATCTGAAAGAGGTCATAAAGATGGGAAGAGGACCTACATATACAAAAGTCTTTATAGCAGCCCTTGTTGTGGGGGCAATGTATTGGAAATTGAGAGGATGCCCATCAATTGGGGAATGGCTGAACAAGCTGTGGTATATAAATGTAATGGAATACTGCTGTGAAATAAGAAATGATGAACAGGCAGATTTCAGAAAAACCTGGAAAGACTTGTACAAACTGATGCAAAGGATAATAAGATGGTCAGATCTATGTGTTAGAAATGTCAGCTTCGCATTTATGTGGAAGATGGATTATGGAGGAGAGAAGCAGGAAGTTAGATGTCCAATTAGGAGTCTCTTGAAATAGTCTAAGCGAAAGGTGGTGAGTTCAGGTGACCCTGAACTAGGGTCCTGTGAATGGCAAGAAAATGAGTTACAAAGTATGCTGTGGGAGTACAACTGATAAGAAAGGCAATATTGTGTGAGTCTGGGCCCTCATTATGATTTGAAAGATAATTTGTAATTCACAGATTCCATAATGTGAAATTTAAGAATATTTTCTTTTCTTTTTTAAATAGTATTTTATTTTTTCTTAATAACATATCAAGACATTTTTAGCACCCATTTTATGAGATTTTGAGCTCCAAATTTTTCTCCCTCCCCCCCTTTTTTTTGGAGGGGTGAAGGCAAGGCAATTGTGGTTAAGTGACTTGCCAAGGTCACATGGCTAGTAAGTGTTAAGTGTCTGAGACTGGATTTGAACTCAGATCCTCCTGACTCCAGGGCCAGAGTTCCGTTCACTTCACGACCTAGCCAAATCTCACCCTTCCCTTCTTCCTAAAATGGTAGACAATTTGATAAAGGTTATATATGTGCTATCATGTAAAGCATATTTCTATATTAGTCACAGTTCTGAAAGAAGAAATAGATCAAAGGAAAAAATCCAAAAAGAATAAAGTGAAAAAAGTATGCTTTAATCTTCATTCAGACTCCATCAGTTCTTTATCTGGATGTGGAAGCATTTTCTTTCATGTGTTCATTCTATTTGTTTTAGATCATTGTGTTGCTAAGAAGAGGTGACTCACTGATGGATGGTCATCACACAATGTTGATGATACTATGCACAATGTCTTCCTGTTTCTGCTCATTTGACTTTGCATCAGTTTATACAAGTCTTTCCAGGTTTTTCTGAATCCAGGTTTTTCAAATCCAGTCTCAGACACTTAACACTAGCTGTGTGACCTTGGGCAAGTCACTTAACCACAATTGCCTTGCCTTCACCCCTCTAAAAAGAAAAAGTGGGGAAGGGAGAAAAATTTGGAGCTCAAAATCTCATAAAAATGGGTGCTAAAAATTGTCTTGACGTGTTATTAAGAAAAAAATAAAATACTATTTAAAAAAGAAAAAAAATATTCCTAAATTTCACATTACGGAATCTGTGAATTACAAATTATTTTTCAACTCATAATAGGGGCCCAGACTCACACAATGTTGCCTTTCTTATCAATTCTACTCCCGCAGCATACTTTGTAACTCATTTTCTTGCCATTCACAGGACTCTAGTTCAAGGTCACCTGAACTCACCACCTTTCACTTAGACTATTTCAAGAGACTCCTAATTGGACTTCTAATTTCCAGCTTCTCTCCTCCATAATCCATCTTCCACACAAATGCAAAGTTGACAGTTCTAACACATAGATCTGACCATCTCATTAACCTACTAGAGAAATATCTTTGGTTCCTCTCTGGTAAAATTCAAAATCCTTTGTTGTTGTTTTGTTTAATGTAATCCAGTCCAATAAACTTTTTAAGTGCCTACAACCTGTCAGGTACTTTGCTAAGTGTTAGGAATACAATTGATAAAAAGGAAGATAGTCTCTGCCCTCAAGGAGTTTATAATCTAAAAAGGGAGACAATGGACAAAAGAAAACAGAAACAGAGGACTGGGCTGGGAGGATACCAGTTGAGTACCTAATACAGGAGCATTTATTTCATGGAACTGAAACCAGATAGAACAGATAACAAAATGCAGTTAGTTGAGGCTTTGTTTTTTGCCCTCTATAAAGGAATACATTGGGAGGAGGTTTGGTACTCTGTTCTCCAGTCAGAGGAAAGAGGATGCGGTACTCTGTTCTCCAGTCAGAGGAAAGAGGATGCTGAGGGAGGTGCTGAGCCAGGTAGTAGGAAAAGATCCTAATTCATTAAGGTGAGGTACAAAGCAGACTGAGTAACTTTGTTGTCAAGACAAATTGGCAGAGAGAGAACAGTTAATTGGACATTTTCTTCAGTTAGCCAAGTGAATTATGCTTATGAACAATTTGATTAGATAGAAAGATAGGAAGATAGATAGATAGATAGATAGATAGATAGATAGATAGATAGATAGATAGATAGATATTTCTCAGTTTACAGATGAATCCATCAGAGTGCAATAAGATTAAATGATTTGCCCCAGACCTCACAATTTATAGGCGGAAGAGCCTGTATTCAAGTCAAGTCTTTTTTCTCTGAGTTTATTACTCTTTTCAATAAAATTTCCTTTTAAATTTTAAAAGGATAGTCAAGCTTAATCCTGAATATTTCTAAGGAAGTAAATTCCAAAAAAAGCCTCTTGGAACCCATCCCAGCATTTGATATCTTTTAAAGAAATGGCAAGATTTGTTTTTGATTTTTGTCTAGAGCCTACCATAACTTTATCTCACTTTATCTCATTGAGCTAATCTAGCCTCTTTATGTTTTTGAAGACTGTTCTTAAGTACTTCCCTAGTCATCATTTTTCTAATGGATATACATATACATATACATGCACATATATATATATATATACATATTCATAAAATTAGGAAAGTGTTTTATGCTACCACTGGAATAATAGGTGAATATTTTTAAAAGAAATTAAAAAGAGCTATATCATAGCTTAATAACTATAATAAAAATAGAAATCACTACTTCTCTTTTTAGTGATCAAGAGGAAAGGAGAAGCATTGGCACAAAAGTAAGGGGTTGACACGGTATGTGCCTTTGGGAAGGATTGAGATGATTTAAGACTTGTACTAGAGTGCTGAATTTGCTGAAGTTTGAAAGGTTCACTAATTTTCTCTCCATAGTACCAGGCCAAGAGAGACTTTGGAACATGAAAGATCTCTATAATTTCTTTAGGCTTTGTCAAAATTTTAACAGCCTTAGACTTCAATTCACAGACCCAATTAAAACATACATCTCAAAAAAGCATTTATACTGGGAGTGGGACAACCCAGACAAGAAGACACAGCTGAGCATGAGGTTCCAACAGACTGATTACATTGTTAAGGAAGGACATTAATTGCTAGAATGTGAGAAGTCAAGGTTATACCTCAAGCAGGAGAATTGATTTAAGAAAACACAAAACATTACCAAAACCGTACAAATTGAATAACAGTCAAGAAAAGGAAATGAGCTCCCCATGGGGACCAAGCCAGGATCACATGAAGTAAATTCTAGGACAAAAGATTGGGTAAAATAGCTAACTTCTTATATATATTGTAAAGTGTAGTTGGTACTCTCAAAAAAAAACCAACCCTTGCTGACTAATTTAATTTTGAATGATTATTATTATTGTAGTGTTAGTATAGTTTATTGCTGGACTTTGTTCTAGCAGAAGCAGGAAGAATACGGTCCTGAAGCAAGATAAGAATAAATGGACCCAAACTTAATGAATGCAACTAAACAAAGATTGAAATACATTATGTTATTACATAGACTAATAGATTAAAGATTTTTTTTCAGATGGAACAGGTGCCTCTGTTGTGTGTGTGTGCATGCGTACGTGTGTGTAAGTATATATGTACATATGTACTTTGACATATATATGCAGGTATAAAAACATGTATACCTATCTTCACAGATACTAAAAGATTTTAAGGTAATAAAAAATAACATATTGTATATTGCTTAATATTATTGCTTTCATTTGATTTAATATATTTTGTTCTGTAACATTTAATAGATTCTCATGTAAAGATGAGATATTACTCCAATTATTCACATAGCTTCCTTCATTATTAATTTTGTATTGGTAAATGTAAAATGAAATTATAACTTGCCCTCTTTTTTCTGTTCATTATAAATATACTAGAATTATTATTTTTCTATTTCAAATATATACTATAAATCAACACATTATACATAGCATGCATTTGAAATACATATTTATATAAGTATGTGTATATACACATCTATATTTATGAATGAGGAAGAAAATAAGTGTCAAGAAAAGTATCAAAACAAAGAGTTTAATGGCAATATTTAAGTACATAGTTTTATTCTTTGTGCTTGTAATCCCAGAACTTAACACAGTGAGTGAAACAAAAGAGATGTTTAATAGATAAATGCTTGTGGACTGATTAAACAAGCATTCTTTTGGTGCTTTTGGTCAAGAATATTTGAAATAAATTCTAACTTTAAAAAAAATAATGAAATATTTTCAACACAGCAATTTAATCCAGTAATCATGAATTGAATATCTTCTATGTGCAGGAATCCAGAACTGTTCCTACATAATTTCAATGACCTCCTCAATGGTCTTCCTGCGTCAAGTTTCTCTCTACTTCAGTTCATCCTCCACACAACTTCCTTAGTGATTCTCCTTAGGTACAGATCTGGACATATACCTTCTCTATTCAATAAACCCCAGTGGCTTCTATATTGCCTCAAGAATAAAAGAAACTCTTCATTTAAAGCCCATCTCAAATGGGCTCCAATCTTTCTTGTCGGCCTTGCTGAACTCTGAGTTCCAATCAAATTGTCTTCTCTATTCTTCCCACAGGGCACCCCATCATTCCGTGTTTTTGTGGTGACTTTTTCCCAGGCATGAAATGCATCCCCTCCTCATCTCAGCCTCATTGAATCTCTTTTCCTTCAAAATATAGCTCCAAAATCTCCAACATTATCACCTGCTAAATGAAACCTTTCATGATATCCAAAACCCCTTTCTAACTACCTTGTATTTATTATCCATATATTTATTCCATATATACATAGTTGTTTTTCAGTTGTATCTGACTCTTTGTGACCCCATTTGAAGTTTCCTTGGCAAAGATACTAGAGTAGTCTGCCATTTTGTTCTCTAGTTCATTTTACAGATTAGGAACCAAGGCAAACAGGGTTAAATGACTTACTTGCTGGTTTCCCACAGCTAGTAAATCTCTAAGGCCAGATTTGAACTCTCATGAAGATGCATGCATACATGTATGTATGCATGTATATATTTACATGTATATATGCAAGTATATAGTGCATTGTATATGCATGTATTGTGTATGTATGCATGTCTGTGTGTATGTCTGTGTATACGTATGTTGTGTATTTATATGTATACATGCATGTGTGTGCATGTATATAGTATATGTATGTGTGTATGTGTGTATGTATGTATGCATGTATACTTATCTTGCCAGATGGAATACAAACTCCTTGAGAATAGGGATTATTTAATTCTTTGTATCTGTATCCCCAGTGCTGAGAATAGTGTTAGGCACAAAGTAAGTGGGTAATCAATAAAACCTTACTGATTATCTGGTTGATCTAATCCAAGTCTCTCACTTTAAAGCTTTAGAAAAGGAGACTGAGAAAGGTTAAATGATTGCAGATGGTAGCAGTGCTGGGAATTGAATTCAAGTCATGTGACTCCAAATCTGACACTTTCCATCTGACCATCTTTTCCTCAAATAAACCACAGTTTAAAAATGGACAATTTTTTTTTAAATGTCAGTTATCATACTTCTTGACTTTTGGTATTGGCTATTTGGTGAAGCCTGTAAACCAGCGGTTCTCAACCTGTAGGTCATGACCCCTTTGGGGGTCAAATGACCCTTTCACAGGGGTCACCTAAGACCATCGGAAAACACATATTTCTGATGGTCTTAGGAACCGAGATACTGCTCCTCTATCCATCTCCAGGTGGGTCCACCCACATGCAGATATGCCCACATACGAGTATCAAAGGATCACAGCATTAAGAAGGTTGAGAACCACTGCTGTAACTCTTTTTTTTCAGAATAATATATTTTTAATCATAATTGAAGGAAATGTTAAATTTTATAAGAGATGAGTAAAAAAATTTTAAATATGTATTTTCCTATCCAAGTTTATGGCCCCCTGAAATCTGAACAAAGGTTTTTGGAGTCCATGGACATCAAATTAAAAACTACTGATTTAATCCCAAAGGGCCAATGTATAGTCTCTCCCTAGAATGATAACCCACTTATCTTTTGCCCTTTAAATGAATCATTTCTAGCCACAGAATTGGAAAGGTTCTCAGAGGCCATCTAGTCTGTAGCTAATAATCAATAAACATTTATTAAGCACCTACTATATGCCAGGCATTGTGTTAAGCATAGGGGAAACAAATACTGAAAAAAAAACACAGTCCATAACCTCAAGGAAAATATAGTTTAATGATGGAAGAAAGTTGAAAAGGAGGGAGGGGAAGGTGAAATTCCAGCTTATGTGTCACCACTTTAATATGGTGGCCAGCTTCTAGACTTTGAGCAAAGCATAGGGGATTACATATAGGTTAGAGACAAAACATTAGTATTCACTTTTTCTCATGTTGAATTCACCTAAGAAAGTCTGCAAATGGAAAAATCTACTTAGCTACTCCAAAGAGTACATTTTATTTGTTATATTTATTAAGTGCATGGGTCAATAGAGATTAGTCATTACTCCAAGTCTCATGATCTTCAATATAAGATGATTCAGTGACATCTGCATATTTCTGAAGAAAAAATAATCCAGCATGAAACTTGAAATCAGGCAATTTGGGACATCTGTGGATTGCATTGGCTTTATATTTTGCTTGTTTATATCTTGAGAGCTGGAAGCACATAGTTGCAATTCTCTGAATTGAGGGCTTGAAATGTGAGTCTAGGTGAAAACACTGAATATACCCAGAAGCACATCTGTTCTGCTGTTACCATCTCAGGTTTATTTAGAATTTTCCAGGGTTTGTAGAAAATGCTAATACTTTCATGATTTTATCAAATAAGGACCCAAATCCACTCATGAAGCCATTCCTCCATGTCATCCCCACAAAGTGAACAATTTTTTGCACACCTTTAGGACTTGGAAGACAAGTTATTGCTTGTTTTCAAAAACAGAACCTGGAAAATTTCACCACCATGGTCTAATGACCCAAACTTTCACAAGCTGGTAAAGCAGTTCCTAATACAATTCCTTGTGTGATATATTTCTAATATATGAGTTCAATTTCTTTTCACTTTTTCTAATCACCTCCAAAAAACCTTAGCTTCAAAAGATACGTACATCTTCAGAAAGAGCAAAGGTAATTACAGTTTTCATCTGTATGAAGAATTCAAAAGTTTATAAAGGAGAGAACTGAGAAAAATGTTCTGCTGTTTTTCATAAACCCCAAACAAGGAGATCATCATATGGCTTTACATACTGCAATGAGGGCTCTTTATATCTCCAATATTGTGGATTTACTTCCTTTTTTAACAGCTTCCCTCACATTGCACATGCTACCTGCTGCTGTGTGCAGATGCATTGAATTTATACTTGCTGAACTGAATTGAATCAAAGGATGTCAAAATCATTCAGTGGTAACCTTAAGAAGAGCTTGCAAGTACCACTGACAGCAAGACTCAAACCTGTCTATATTGATGATTCTAATCATACCAATCACAGCTCAATATGGAAACTTCATTGGATGGCAAATGGTGGCAATATTTTAGTTCTGTTGATACTTAGCCAGATTAGATAAACCACTTGCAAACCTTCTGACTAGTCAGTCATAAACCATCATGATGGTCTAAAAAATTCAAGTCAGCCATCCTAATAAGCAATCCAGTGGCTCTTATAAGCATATTTTCAGCACTGCTAGCTCAGCAGTGATGAAGAAATTAATGAAAAAATCTATCAAGCATTTATGTGTCACACACTATAGGAAATACTGGGGGAAATGGACAAAAAAAGAGAGAGCCCCTATATTCAGGGAGCTTCCATTTTGGGAGGAAAAGATAACACATATTAGAAATGCAGCTAAAAAGATTAGGTATTAAGGCCCCAGTTCTAAAAGGACCAACAACAAAATGCACATTGAGAGCCAGGGGTTAGGATGATAACCTTTATGAATAAGTCTTTGTACTTAGTGACTCTCTGTTGATTGAACAATTATCATAGCCTGGACCTATTCCCCTGGCTTTTGAAAACCCATGTCCACTCTGAAACCAGAGTGATTACAGGTTTTATTCAGGAGACTTTTTGATGTTCCAGGGCTTGTAGCATGAACAAAATATCATCTGCAAACAAGAGCTTCTGGGAGAACTCCACTATCTTTAAGGAACTCTTTATTCCATTTAATTCTGAAAACAATCTATAGTCACTGGAAAATAATTTCCATGAGCCCTCTGTTCTATTCCGCTCTTGGTATTCATAATCAGAAGATGATTTCCCAAGGTTATCTCTGTTGTTGAAATATCCTAGGAGTATTATATGATGTTACATATATGGACACTGTTAGAAGAAAATAAGTTAATATTTTGTTTTACCAAATAAAATGCCTTTCAAGAGTAACTAATAACAAGTACAATGAGATTTTATATTCTCTGAACCTTTCTATCAATAATCTACTTTATATTTGAAAAAGCATGCCCACTTCCTTCTCATATCTTCATACAGAATCCCCTTGATAATCATAGAAGTTATTTTATAAAGATTTTGTAGAAGTAAGAAAGTGGAAATATACACTAGTTATTGATAATTTCTTAATTGCCTTTTTCTGCAGTATTACCATCTGATTTTTTAATGAAAAATTAGTATCCTTTCCTCTTTCAGATATCTGGAAACTTAATCACTCAATGACCTCAAAATTTTGTCACCTCTAGCACTTACTACTGGACTAAAACTTGCTTAATCTACTCTTCCTCTCTCTGTTTCCTTTAATGCTACTTAGACTTCTTCATGAAACATATCAGAGAATATAAAATTAGACTCCAGCAATATCAACTATATAAAACATAGTTTGTTGCGATTATTTTGACAGATTTTTATTACTAGTTATACACAATATGATCCAAAGAGACCGATGAAATTCATGAAAACAAGTATCTTCTACAGATTTTCCTGTCTTTATATTATTATTTATATACATATATATCAAACTATTTTGTGTGTCATTAAGCTTGAATCACACAGTAATATACTTTTTTTGCAGTTCACATCTCCTACACCAGTTCTCTCGATTCCCTTATTTCTGACATTCATGAACTTCTATTTTTTGTAAAATGTCTCAAAATTTCTTTCTGGGTTCTTCCCCACTTTATAGTAATCCTATTTTAGTAAGGACTCTTCTATTCAAAGTTTGTGCAAGTTGGTGGTTTTACCCATCCCCCTTGTTCTTCATTTTTCTCTTCTATTTCTTCATTCAAATTATTCTTTTGAATGGAAGGCCTACTATCACTCTTAATGAAAAGAGCTTTCTGAACTCTATTATTATCAGTCAGTCTTTTCTATGAAAAACCATTCTCTGTCACACATTAAGGAGAAAACTACAACTTGGCCTCAAAAGTCCCCCTATGATCTTGAATTGATGGACTAGTCTGTTGAGCCATTATGCTTATGTCATTTAAACTTCAAATAAATGAAATTCAGTTTTGTAAAAGCCAACATTCTGGCTTCATCCTGGTCTTCTAGCTAATCTGTATCCATATCACAACATCACAATATGTTTTGGCAGAGATAACAGTTTCTGTTGAGCAGAAAGGTCCAAAATCGGAAAGGATTATACAGATCTAGTCTGAGGCACATTAGAATACAAGCCAGCCTTACACCTGCCTGTTTGCTGTTTTATTCAGGGGAATTTCCATGAGAACTAAGTCCCTAGCCCCAAACAAGAGAATGCCATTTTGGTTACTCAGACTTAAACCTCACAATTCAAAATCCCTAGAAGCTTGGAAATAAAGCTCAATTTTATCCTAGGCTGCTACCTGCCACTTCATCCATTTTCTTCAAAAGAAATCTGAGAAGTATTTAATATTCACAAAGCAAACCCAAAGACTATCCCCACTGTCTCTTCACAGTGCATGAGAAAGGGTGAAAAATATATATGCTAGGTAATTTGGAGGAAGTCCATGTGGAAATTAAAAGGATAAAAAATAGCAACTGTCCACTTCCTTTTCATTAAATCATTAAATTATAATATTTAAGGGTTATTCGATATAAAATAGGAAGATCTCTGAACATTTATTTTGCAGTTCTCCCAAGAATGTGGAAAGTGCCAGGCCTAAAAAGCATGCTTAAAAAGATGGCTATAGAATAAGCACTTAGAGACGTGCTGTGAGCCATAAATATCAAGCTGTTTGTGCCACTACTTAGGTCTAAGTATTCCTTCCCTAAAACAGAATATTGTTCGATATGGGCAAGTGCCAAAGTAGTAAACATAAGAAGGAGAAAAAAAGAGGCTGTACAAATATACAACACAGAAAACACCTAAATCTGTATGCATCGGGTTGAAGATACCTTGGGAGTCATAGAGGACGCAGCCCAAAATAAATATTAGCTCATATCAGGACAAAGAAAGTGGTCAAATTGACTCCTTCCTCAACATGCCAAGCTTATAACCTAGAATTTCATGATCACTGATGACATAGTGGAAAGAGAGCTGAATAAGGAATCATAAAACTTGGGTTTTAATCCTTAATGAATGCTTAATTGAACTGAATTGAATTGAATGCTTAATACCTGTGGGTCTACAGATATGGCATAATCTCTTTGGGCCTCAGTTTCTAGCTCTGTAAAGTGAAAGGGTTAGAAGAATTTCCTGTAATCTATTATTATTATATCGAAAATAGAATAGTATGTTAAATTTCAGTAATCCCATTTGAGGAAGAGCATTAATGAATGGGAGAGCATACAGAGGAGGGAAAACAGCATGAGGAGGGAGTGCAAATCTGTACTGTATAAGGGTCATTTAAAGAAAAGGAAGATATTTAGACTGGATGAGAAAAGCCAGAGGATAGAAATCATGTTTACACATAATTATTTGATGGGTTGTTACATGAAAAAGACATTATACTTGATCTGCATGGACCCAAAGCAGGATGAATGGATGGAACTACAATGAGGCAAATTTGGTTTCATTTAAGGAAAATTTTCCTAACAGTTAAGCTAACCAAAAAAGAGAGATTCTGCCTTAAGAGGTAGGGGATGGAAATCTTTAGGTAAAAACTAGTTGACTACCAGGAAAAATTTGTGCACTATCACAGACTCATTATATGTGTGATGACCAGATTTCATAAACTGTACTCTTCTCAGCAATGCACAGTTATAAGACAACTCTAAAAATCTCAGGATGGAAGGAGATATCTACATTCAGAGAAAGATCTAGAAAGAACAGAGTTTAAATGGAGACTGAAGCAATCTACACACTATCATTCTTTTTCATGTTTGGTTTTCTTTCTTTTTCCCATTATTCACTCCATTGGTTACAACCCTTCCATACAACCAGTTTAATGTCTAATGTGAAAGTATTTGTACGTCTTATACTTGATTGCATGCTGCCATGGGTGGGGGTGAAGGAGAGGGAGGGGAGAAAATTTGAAACTCAAGGGATTATGAAACTGAATCTTGTAAACTAAAAGTAAATAAATAAGTCAATTTAAAAAAAACTAGTTGACTATTTCTTGGGTGTGAATAGAGGGGATTCTTTTTACAAATGTGATCTGACTGTCCTTGAAAAGCCATGTCTTTTCTGAGATTCTTAGATTCTCATGTATGAAGCGTCTTCTAGACTAAGATCCTATGGAGAGAGGGTGGCTAGGTGGTGCAGTGAATAGAGAACCAGCCCTGGAGTCAGGAGGATCTGAGTTCAAATCTGGCCTCAGACACTTAACACAAAAACTAGCTGTGTGACTTTGGGCAAGTCACTTAATCCCAACTGCCCTGCAAAAAGCAAAAAAAAAAAAAAAAGATCCTATTGAGAATGTTTAGAATGGATATAACTCACATTTCACATTATTTATTGCAGTATTTTGTTTAATTAATGGCAGACAAGTTTAGAAAGGTTTTTATTTTATTTTCTTTTTGATATGTTTTGTCTCAGTCTTTAGATCACATTACATTTACAATAAGCATATACCTCATTACCAGAAAATAGAAACTTTGACCTTCATTACCTGAAGGAAGGAACCATGACTAGGGTAACACTAGTGGAATATGCTAACCAGGTAAATTCCCACACAAAGATGTTTGAACTCATCCGTTTGCTTTGTCAGTTATATTTTAGGTATTATCTACTTAAAGAATGTGCTGGGAAGCTTTCTGTTCAAATGAATGATAGGAAATGACCATCAATTTACTGATTCAGAAGCAGGTTTTTCCAATTTTATGAAAAAAACATGTTTTATGTTCTTTCAAGTCTAATCAGAAGAGAAAACAAAAGAAAAGAAAACAAAAACAAACTCTATTTGTCTCATATTAAAGAGTAACTGCTGGGTCCAAGAGGCTGTGCCACTTTGCCCTTTCCTTTCTTCACTAAAGGAGTCCCTCTTGTTCTTGATCCACACATGTGGTCCAAATTACTATCAGTCCTGAGAGTTACTGGCCTCTAATGAGAGGATTTCAGCTTTATTTTCTTAATTCTTTTTGGGAGGGGTTAGGGAGGATTTCATTACAAGCTACTCTCTAGCATCAGGAAGCAATTTTTTAAAAGATATTGTTTCACATATAGGTAAGGGTATGCTGATATTTACAAATGGCTCTCAGATTAAAGAAAAGTTTCCCCAGCAAATTTTGAAGTTTAATCTATGTTATTGAGATTTTCTTTATCACTTTCCTAAATCTAGAAAACTCACAAAATAGAACCTCTGAATCTTTCACACTCACAAAGTGAGTCTAGCCTGAACATTATTTTTAAAAGGCAATAAAGATTTAGAGTCACCTAGACAGGACATACACTAGCTGCCATATAGTCAATTGTTTGTCATTTCAAGAAGTTTTAGTTCTAGGGCTATATCCCAAAGAGGTCACACAAATGGGAAAAGAACCTACATGTACAAAAATATCCATAGCAGCTCTTTTTGTGGTGGTCAAGAACTGGAAACAAAGGAGATATCCGTCAATTGGGGAATGGATAAACAAGTTGTGGTATATGAATGTAATGGAATACTATTGTGCTATAAAAAATGATGAGCACGTGGACTTTAGAAAAACCTGGAAAGATTTATATGAATTGATGCTGAGTGAGGGGAACAGAACCAGGAAAACATTCTACACAGTTCCAGCAACATTGTGCAATGACTAACTTTAATAGACTTGGCTCTTCTCAGCAACACAAGATGCTAAGAGAACTTCAAAAGGCCCATGATAGAAAATGCTATCCATGTCCAGAGAAAGAATTAGGGAGTCTGAATGCAGATCAAACCATACTATTTGCTTTCTCCCTCTCTTGTTTTGTTTTGCTTCTTTCTCATGGTTCATTCCATTGATTATAATTCTTTGCAACATGGCTAATGTGTAAATATGTTCAATGTGAATGCATATGTAAAGTCTATATCATATTGCATGCTGTCTTGGGGAGTGAGGAAGAGAAGGAAGAGAAAATCTGGAACTCAAAAGCTTTTGGAACTGAATGTTGTAAACTAAAAATAAATAAATAAACTTAAAAAAAGTAAGAGAGATAGCATCACCTACTTTTTCGAGGTCCAATGTATTATTGTTGCCTCTTTTGGCTCAGTAGCCAATAAGGGGAATTCCATCATTTCAAATGGTATGATTGCTGAGTTACACATGGCCATCAGAAAGCAGCCAAGGAGCCTGATTTCCTCAAATTATGTTACTCACATTTGGTTACCTAGAAGCCAGTAGCTTTGTAAATGCTTCATTCAACCTCAACCGTAGTTGGTACAAATAAATTAAAAGAACACTTACTTCTTTCTCACTTTTCCACAAACTCAATCAATCAACAAGTATTCATGGCACCTGGGGGTGGAGCCAAGATGGCAGAGTAGAAGCAGCAAGGTCCCGCAGCTCCCACACCACCACCCTAAACACCCATAAAATATGAGCCCAGACAAAGTCTAGGAAAGTCTAGGACTCTCAGACTCACAAAAATACAGAGAACACAGCTCTCGCTGAAGGCAGCTCGGCAGCAGGGACTCAGCATGGCTACCAGAGTGGAGGCTGGAACAGCCGGAAGCCGAGACCTCGGCCAGGCCTGGGACAGTGGGAAGGAGCTGAGCCGAGCCCTGCAGCCAGCCTGCAGTGGTTCTACAGCACTGCAGAGGAGCAGAGAACGGCCAGCCCAAAACCGTGGGGCCAGGCAAGGCCCCAGGGCGCCCAGGAGGAGCAGCAGAGCCTCCCAAGCCGCAGCTCAAAGAAAATCTAAAGCACCGGCCTGAGGGGAGCTTCGGTCAGACGGTTAGTGAAAGCTAAAACTTGGAAAACTTAATTGGGGGGATAAAGCAATTCAGCCATTCTACCCCCGGGGCAAGGAAGCAGTGGGGGAGGGGAACTACTGGATCCAGCAGCACTGGCCACCACCAGGCTGCTTCAGAGCCCCTGGCCTGCAGATCGCAGGGGGCCTGAATTGACTGATCGGGGCTAAGTGCTTTTGTGTTGAGTGGCCTGGATCCAGATTGTGGTCTTGGGTGGTGGTCCTGGGGTGCACTTTCAGGAAGCCAAAGCTGGGGGGACTTGCAACACCCCCCTAATAGCTCCGGCAGTTGGGAAAACCCCAGCGATTTGGAACAGAGCTTTCCCCCTTGAAAGCAGAGTTCACAGACCTAAAAAAACCAACCAATTAATTGACTGGCCAACATGAGAAAGAGGAAGCAAAATAAAAACACCAATAAAACTCTAGAATCCTTTTTTATGGATAAAAAGGG
>CM053593.1:75288780-75310754 GCA_028646575.1 Pseudocheirus occidentalis | reverse complement strand
GGGTATCTTGCCACAAAGGAGAGTAGAGGGGATGGGGATGACAGGGGGGATGATGGAGGGAAGGGTGACATGGGGGGAGGGTTGCTGAAAGTACACACTTCTGTAAAGGGATAGGGTAGAGAATAGAACAATGGGGGGACAGGATAGGAAGGAAGGACAAAGGACGTATAATCAATCTCTCACAATATGCCCACTGTGGAGATGTTCTGCATAATTACACATGTACAGTCTGTATTTAGTTGCTTGTCCTTCCAGTGGGGGTGGGAGATGAGGAAAGAAGGGAAAGAATTTAGAATTTAAAGTTCTATAACCAAATGTTAAAAATATATATGTATATATATGTATATATATATTATTATTGTTATTATCATTATTATTAACTACATCCAACTGGGAATTAAGATATACAGGCACTGGTAGGGAGATCTATCCTGCCCTTACCAGAAAGTCAGAGGGGGAAGAGGGAGGACATAGGAGAGAGCAGATTGGGGGAGGGGTTATACAGTGGGATAGCTGTTTTGAGGTGATGGGGAAAAAATTTGTAACTCAAAATCTTGTGGAAATTAAGGATGTAAACAAGAAAATAAATAAATGAATACAAAAAAAGAGAATTTTTTAAAATGATAGTAGAATATGTCTGGATGCATTTGGCCCATCCAGTATAAAAGATGAAGTTGGATAGTCATTCTTTAGCATTCTTTCTTATCTCCTTCCCTTCCTAATCTTGCAAGTTGGAGAAAAGGAAACCCCATATACCCCTGAGGTTCACAGAGAATAAGAGAAGAAAAGACTTTCACAATATCCCCCACAAACAAAAAGAAGACAGAGAAAAGAAATTGCAGACTCCCCTAGTCCAATCCCCAAACAATGCCTAACAGTTCTCAGAAGACCAAGCAATAACTGACATGGCTTCTTCTCCCCTATTCCTCTAATAGCAAAGAGCTAAAGAGTTTTATCATCCCTCCCTCCAAGCGCTGAGAGTCATTTAACTTGATCAGGAAAAGTTTCCACCCAAAAGAAAAGAGGTGGGAAATGCACAAATTATTATAAACATCTTTTTAAAATGATTCCTTTGGGGGTTGTTGTTTAGACATCCAGTCTTGTCCAAATTTCCATGGATATGCATGCCAGGCACTTCTATCCTCCACTATCTGTTGAAGTCTGTCCAAGTTTATGTTCATTGTTTCCATGATGCTACCTATCCATCTCATCCTCTGCCATCCCCTTTTCCTTTTGCCTTCAGTGTTTTCCAACATCAGTGTCTTTTCCATTGAGTCTCTTCTTATTATTATGTGGCAAAGTATTTAAGCTTCAGTTTCAGTATTTGACCTTCCAGTGAATATTCCAAATTAATTTCATTAAATCTTGACTGATTTGATTTCCTTGCTGTTTTAAGCTTAACTCTTAAAAAATCTTCTCTAGCACCACAATTTTAAAGCTCTTATTGTGTGGCACTCTACTTTCCATATAGTTCAGCTCTCATATCCATACATTGTTACTAGAAAAACCATAGCTTTGACTTACACCTTTGTTGGAAAAATGATTTCTCTACTTTTTAATATGTTGTCCGGATTTGTTATAACTTTCCTTCCAAATAGCAAGCATTCTTTAATTTCATGGCTGCACTCTTTGAGCCCATGAACATAAAATCTGACACTACTTCCATTTCTTTCACTCTATTTGCCAGGAAGTGATGGGACCAGTTGTCAAACTTTAGGGTGCTCTTATTGGGTTTTTTTAAGCTTTTTTTAAAAGCTTATTTAACCCAGCTTTTACACTCTCCTCTTTCACCCTCTTCAAGAGGCTACTTAATATATTTTCACTTTCTGCCATCAGAGTGATATTATCTATTTATCTGAGATTGATGGTAATTCTCCCAGCAACCTTAATTCTAACTTTCGATTCATCCAGTCTGGCATTTCACATAATGTACTTTGCACATAAGTTAAACTAATAGGGTGGAAATACTCACCTTTGTTTTACTCTTTTCCAATCTTAAATCAATCAGTTGCTCCATATTTGACTCTATTGCTTCTTACCTTTCATACTGGTCCCTCAGGAGGCAAATAAGGTGATCCTGTACAGAAGTAAGCAAGTAAGATACTGCAGACTCTTTGAAGAGTTATCATGTTTTGTTGTGATGCAAAGGCTTTAGCAAAGTCAATGAAACAGAAGTAGATGTGTTTTTTTTTCTGGAATCCCCTAACTTTCTCCATAATCCAGAAAATGTTGAGAATTTGGTCTCTAGTTCCTCTGCCTCTTCAAAAACAAGCCCATACTTCTAGTAATTCTCAGTTCAAATACTGCCGAAGCCTAGCTAGAAGAATCTTAAGAAAATTCCTTTGCATTACCCTTCTTTTGGATTGCAACATGTACTAATCCTTTCTCATCTAGTGGCCACTTTTGTGCTTTCCAAATTTTCTGGCATATTGAACACAGCACTTTAATAGCATCATCTTTTAGCATTTTAAATAGCTCAGCTGGAATTCCATCACCTCCTCTAGCTTTATTGTTAGCAGTACTTCCTAAGGCCTTTGTGACTTCATTCTCCAGTAACCATACCATCATGGTTATCAGTCATGTCAAAATCTTTCTGCTATAGTTCTTTTGTATATTCTTGTCACCTCTTCTTAATCTCTTCTGCTTCTATTAAATCTCTATCATTGTTGTCTTGAAACTTTTGCTTGATATTTCTAATTTCCTTGAAGAAATCTCTTTATCTTTCCTATTCCATTGTTTTCTTCTATTCTTTTCATTAATCATTTAAGAAAACCTTCTAATCCCTCTTGGTTATTCTGTGGAAATTTGCATTCAATTGGGTGTATCTTTCCATTTTTCTCTTTTACCCAAACCTCATTAGACATCTATCTTGCATTCTTGCTTTTTTTCCTTTGGAATGTCACTTTTTTTTTCCTTTTGCTGTCTCCTATACAATAATGTGAACCTCTGCACATAGTTATCCAGGCACTCTATCTACTCGATCTAATCTCTTAAATCTATTCATCACCTCTATTTCACACTCACAAGGGATATTGTTTAGATGATACCTATGCAGTTTTCAGTTTTCTCTACTTTCTTCAATTTAAATCTGAATTTTGCAATAAGAAGCTTATGATTTGAGTATGGTCAGCTCCAGGTGTTATTTTAAGTGACTATATAGATCTTCTCCACCTTCGTATGCAAAGCATATAGACAATCTGGTTTCTATATTGACCACCATGTGAGGACCATGTATAACAGCTCTTTTTGAGTTGTGAAAATGAGTGTTATGATCAGCAAGTTATCCTGACAAAACTCTATTAGTCTCTGTTCTGCTTCATTTCACACCCCAAGACCAGGTTTGTCCATTCTTCCAATTATTTACCTTTCCAATCCCTTTTGATAAATATGACACTTTTTTGTGTTACCCTTAGGAGATGGGATAAAATAGACTAACTAAATAGCAAAAGAGGCCCCAAAAGCCAGTGCCTTAAAAAGTTGAATTTGCCAGATGTTAAAAGAATCTCAAAAGCTCACTGAAGAGAATAATTACTTCAGAATTAGACTGAAGCAAATGGAAGCAAATGACTCTACAAGAAATAGGATAGTATTAAACAGATCCAAACAAATGAAAAAAAATAGAGGCAATTTGGAATATCTCATTGGAAAAACCACTGACCTGGAAAATAGATCCAGGAGAGACAATCTAAAAATTATTGAACTATCTGAAAGCCATGATCAAAAAAAGAACCTAGAAAGCATCCTTCAAGAAATTCTCAAGGAAAATTGCCTTGATATTTTAGAACCAGAGGGCAAAATAGAACTTGAAAAAATTACCAATCACCTCTTGAAAAAGATCCCAAAAAGAAAACTCCTAGGAATGTTATAGCCAGGTTCTGGATTTCCCAAATGAAGGAGAAAATATTACAAGCTGCCAAGAAGAAACAGTTTGAATACTGTGGAAATACAATCAGGATAACCCAGGATCTAGCAGTTTCTACATTATGGGACTGAAGAGCCTGGAATATGATATTCTGGACATCAAAGGAGCTAGGATTAAAACCAAGAATCATCTACCCAGCAAAATTGAATATAATGTTTCAGGGGAAAAATATGGTCATTCAATGAGGTGGGGGACTTTCAAGTATTCTTGATGAAAAAAACAGAACTGAAAAGAAAATTTGACATTCAGATACAAGAAGCATGAGAAGGTAATAATAAGGAACTTATCAAAGTTAAACTATTTACATGCCTACATAGAAAAACAATAATTGTAAATTATGAAACTTTTCTCAGTATGAGGATAGTTGAAAGGAATATAAATGTATGTGTATATATACACACACACATATAGGGAGAGAGAGATATAGATATGTACATATAGATATGTCTATATATGTATGTCTATATGTATGTATACATATACATACATACACACATGTCTATATTGGAGAGTATTAGGCATTTGAATACATATGTCAGTGTCTGTCTATACATGTACAGGTATACACAGACAGGGCACAGGATCAATTGAATAGGAAGGGATGATGTTTAAAAGGTGAAATTGAGAGGTGGGAGAGGAATATAATGAGAAGGGACAGGAAGAGGCATAATGGGGTTAATCATCTTATATAGAAGAGGAAGGGGTAACTGTTACAATGGAGGGGAAGAACAGGAAGGCAAAAGGGAATGGGTCAACTTTATACTCATTGAATTTGGCTTAGGGAGGGAATGACATACACTCTAAGTTGGGTATCTTGCCCTACAGGAGAGTAGGGGGAAGGGGATAAGAGGAAGAAATGGAGGGGAGTACATATTGGGGGGAGGATTGTTAGAAGCACACACTTTTGTAAAGGGACAGGGACAAAGTAGAGAATAGAACAAGTCGGGGGGGCAGGATTGGATGGAGGGAAATATAGTCAGTCATTCACAATATGTCCATTGTGGAGATGTTTTGGATAGCTACACATATGCGGCCTGTATTGAATTGCTTGTCTTTCCGGTGGGGGTGGGTGACAATGGAGGAAGGGAAAGAATCTAGAATTTAAAGTTTTAAAATCAAACATTTAAAATATATATTTATTATTATTATTATTATTATTTATTTATTTACATGCAACTGGGAAATAAGATATACAGGCATTGGGGTAGGGAGATCCATCTTGCCCTACCAGAAAGTGAGAGGAGCAATGGGGGAGGATATAGGAGAGAGCAGTTTGGGGGAGGGGGTACACAGTGGAATCGCTGTTTTGGGGTGTCGGGTAGGGAAAAGACAGGGGGAAAATTTGTAACTCAAAATCTTGTGGAAATAAACGATGTAAACTAAAAATAAACAAAAGTTGCTACAAGTGTTTTCTTCTTGTGACAATACCTAAATCAGTGAACAATCCGTTTTGAGAACATTTTTGCCAATTTAAAATATTTAAGGATAATTTCCTAATTATTCATTCTCCTGTTGGCAAAGTGATGTAAATGGAGATAAAGTGAAGACAGCAAAAGGTAGCAACTTAATGAATAGATGGGGAAATCTCAATTAAACAAGAACTAAAGAGATAGGGACTATACCTTTGATTTCTTTGGTATAGGAAATTCCCTAAATTTATGTAGGTCACTCCCGTCCCTGAAATTTCCGGAGTTGGAATCTTAGGGAGTTGCCTAGATCACTGAGAAGCTAAACAACTTTCCCATAATCCCATAGACTGTACATATTACTCAGTCACTGCGCATTTATTAGGTACTTAGTGTACGCCAGGTATTGTGCTAAGTTATGCAAATACAAGTACAAATAGAAAAAAAAAAAGACAGGACTCCTACGTGGCACAGTGGTAGAACTCTATGCCTTCACTCAAAAAGATCTGAGGTCAAAGCTGGCCTCAGAAACTTATTAGCTGTGTGACCCTGGCCAAGTCACTGCACACTGTGTGCCTCAGTTTAAAATGAGATGAAGAAAATGCCAAACTACTCCAGCATCTTTGCCAAGAAAACTGTGAATGGGATCACAAAGTCAGAAACAGCTGAACTGAATGAACAACAACAAAAGAAAAAAGGCAGTCCCTGTTCTCAAGGAGTTTATATTCTAATGGGGGAAACATTTTATAGAAGGAAATCTAAAGGGGGTGGGTGGGCAAAGGGACCTTGCAGTAGGGCATGGCAGAAGAAGTCTTTTATAGCGGCATGAAAGAGAATCTCTGGAGTTCATACTGGAGAAGAAGGTCTCCCTGGCTTGAAAGCCAGCTTTCTATACTATGCTGTTTCTTTTGGACTATGTCTAGTAATATCAACTAAGTTAGACCCACGTCAATAATTATAAAGCCAGATTCAACCTAATCTATATCCATTTCTTGCTAATGGACACACACACACACACACACTCATACACACTCTTATTTGTGGCTCCTCTTGATAATTTCTATTGCTAACTGTTGTAATGAGAATCTGAAGATCTTTCCTGCCCCTAGACCCTTTGATAGGCTTAAGTGGCTCCAAGAATGTTCCCTGATTTAAAAGTATACTCTGCCCCCTAATAGGCTGAATGCAGTCATGTAGAGTCTGTGGTGGGAGGCTTGTTTTTTGGGAATGGCCACACCTTGTTACTTTGTAATTCGACAGTGGGTCAAGAGGGCTGTGACATTCTCTGACCCAGGAGAAGCCTATATATACACGCCCTGATGTGAGGTTTACTTTGGGGCTCACTTTGAGAAGAGTTATGTGATTTGACGAGATGAGACTCTAGGAAGCCATTGAGCCCCCTGGCTTTGAAAAACCCAGATGTTGACGCTTCCCTCTCTGGTAACTTGAAGAGGTAATGGATGTGATGGTCAGATGGTTGGAAACCCATCTGCTGATCTGTTTCTTGGTCTGCTTGTAATTTGTGTTTGTAACTTGTGTTTGTATTCTCTGGAGTTCAGGGTGCTGACTTTTCCCCCTGAACTAGGTAAATGATATGTTTGTTTGATTAAGGTAAGATTGTTAACCCATTTTGAGTTGCTTTCCTTTAGAAAAGCAGATCTAAGACCCTGTACTAGCAGCTGCCCTAGGTATGCTAGGGTGCTTACTGTTACAACTGTATACAAAGTTTTTAAGTTAAGGCCTAAAACCATATTAAGACTTTTGGGATACTCTATCTCTATATGAACAATACACATACATATATACATATATTGAAGTTAATAGTATATATCTGATGGCAAGACTAGATAGATATACAGATATATGATAGCATGTTTTGGCAGTTAGCAATGAGAACAAGAGTCAGAAATAAAAGTGAATCATAATTTCAAGTATGTATGTCAAAGCAACTATACTAGAGGCCTGCGGAGGTGTGTGTGTGTGTATTGTGTGTGTGTTGTAGTTTTCATTTCCTTTTTTGTTTAATTGGTTTTAGGGTATTTGTTGTTATTTTTATTGTTTTGTCTTGAGAGTGGGCTGAGGTTTAAAATAGAATAGCTACTCATAGCCTATTCCATTGCTGAACAGCGAGGAAGCTTTGACCTGCCCCATATCTGACTTTGGCCAGTTGGGCTGTTAGGCATTCCCTGCTCTGGGAGGTTTATCATATAAGTGCTGAACTTCATATGGATGCATAATCAGATTTAGCCATTCTACAGCTCAAAACTACCAAACTCAAGAGATTCATTGGTCTCTACTGCCCCTAGTGGGCAGTAGATTAAAGTCAAGTGACTTTAATCAGATTGGTTTTATCTGAAGAGACTGTGTCTTTTAAAATTTTTTCCTCTAGGCTACAAATAGTTCAGTTTATAATAAATGCAAAAATATCTTGACACTAGTGGACATAAACAGACTGAGGAAATGTCTTTTTTCCCCACACTCTACTAGGGAAGATAGGTTACTCCATAGCGAGATAGAAGAAAATCTCCCAAAAGAAACAAAGTGAGGGAGAAGGGAAAGACTAAGAGAATGGAGGAAAATTCAAATGAGAAATTTGAAGGTTCAAGAAATGATAGCTTTATTTATGTATTATATTTCTAATTATACTAAACAAGAGATATCCTTCATTTAAAATATTCTAGTAAGTTTCTGAGGCCCTATGTTGCAGTCAGGTCTTTCTAACTCCAGGTCCAGCACTCTATCTATTCAGAAACCTAGTGATATCTATACATCTCATGCAATAATACAGATATACATATCCACACATGTATATACATTTGTATACACATACATATATGTGTAAGTGCATATATATGTGCATATGTGCCTACATATATCTAAACATATGTGTGTACACACACATATATAAATTGTATATATGTGTGTATATGTGTGTGTATATAAATATATATATACATATATATGTGTATATATATATATATAAAATTTCAAGATTCCTAGCTTTGTAACTCTCCCTCTCTCCTATCAAGTCTTCTTTTCCTATATGTCCTCACCTTACTTCCTGTCACTCAGAGGTGATGAGTAGATCCCCATCAACCCTGAGACATAAGTTGATGCCCCCTCAGGGTTCTTTGAAAAGCATGGCCAGAAAATGTCTAAGTTCACTTAACACCTACATTTTTCTTTCTTTTGATCCTTATTTGTTCTCCAACTATTTATTGGGTTTATGCTGGATCCCTAGTACATTTCATGAAGTGGATCCTTATGGAGTATGTTGGAATGTTTCACTATCTTTCATAAATTACTATTTCAGGCTAAATGTAATTAGCAAGCTGAAAGTGTTAATGAAGCTCGTAAAGGTGTCTCAGAACAGAGAGCAAGTAACCTAACGAATGAGCAAATCTGTGTTGTTGTTTTTAATATCATAAAACACATAACTGCTGCATACCCATAATCATTCTGATCTAGTTAAAGACATCAGTAGTGTGTGTATTCTGGGCAACTGCCAAGTCCTCTTCTGAAAATTGCCCTTGCAGTTTATAGAGTGGTTTTTTTGTCAGTGATATCTACTCAGTTGACCTTGTAAGGAGGACAACCAGTTCACACCACATTTGTCCCTAACTATTGACTCTGTTCCTAGAAATATTTCTGTTGTGTTGCAATATGTAAATACCTTTTACAGACCAAAAATATTTGCTGAAAATTCATTACAATTGAGAATTGCGCTTTCAGTGATGTTCAAGAATCAGCTGACAGTCTGTCTGACTGGGTTCATGGAAATTGACTATAAATGAAGAAGTCTGAAAAACCAGTGGGGTTTTTTAATGAGATGTTTCGCAGATGTTGGCAAAGACATAGAGCCCCTTAAAACAGACTAATGTGCAGTTTAAAGGGTATGCAAAAAGAGAAGCCTTCAGAAGACAATGAGATGAAACTGAGAATTCTACAGAATTATTTTTTTTTCCTCTTGCTTCCAGGTTTAAGGGGAAAAAACAGCTTTGCAAGTAACACTTCAACTTCAGAAATGATAGGCTTTCAAATCTCTTCTAGCAATCAGCATCATGAAGTCCAGCAGGAAATAAGCAACTCTAAGTAACAGGTAAGAAAGAACAATTTTACATGAAAAATATGATCACATAAATAAAAAATGATAAGTAAATCTTTGTGACTTTGTTGGTATTGGAATTTTCATCACTAAAGCAGGTCATAAAGTACCTATAACTTAGGAGGGTAAGTCTTAGGAATATTCCTTATATTATGACAGAGGTTAAATGACTTGCCCATAGTTAGTTACACAGTCAGTAAGAGTCAAAGAGGAGATTAATTTTTTTTTCCTGATTCCAAGTCCAGCATTCTATTTATTATGTCAAATTGTGCTATGTCATCAATGAATGAACTATTTAATTAATTAGTTTTTTAAAAGCATTTATTAAATGTTTACAATTGCAAACACTCTACTAAGCCCTGAGGACAGAAAAACAAGCAAGACAGCCCTTTCTTCCACCACCACACCACCAAACCCCACCAACCCACTTCCATTCCAGTTTTCATTCTAATTGTAGAAAATGCCCCCATAAAAGGAGGTAGAAAAGAGAGAAGAAACAGTAGCAGAATGTTTTAAAAATGACCAGGAAGTAATGTAAGAATCAAGTTGAAAATCTGTTTTCAGAACAAGCCTAAACTTGTCTCTTTGTGACTCCAATCGGTTATCTCTTCCCACGGAATTGAGCAGAAAAAATATAAAATATCTTCCAAATGTCAATTCTTCAAAAAAAAGATTAAATCAGGCATTATGTCCCCCTTTACATATTCTTCATACCACACGTCCTAATTTTTTTAAGAGGTCCTCATATGGTAGGCAGTCAGTTATAGTCAAAAGATCACTAGGTTTGAATGCTGGCTGTCCCTATGCAATGTTGGGCAATTTGCTTAACTTCTCTGGGTCTCAGTGTCCTCATTTTTAAAAGGGAGGGGATCAACTAGATTACTTCTGATGTTTCATTCAGTTCTAATAATACTATGGACCATGAAATAAGCTGCTGCTAAATAAAGGGGCATCAGTTTTCCTAAGAGACACTAATGGAACTTTTTTTTTTCTTAATGCACCCAAAGGCAATATGAAGCATCATTTTAGGAGATATTTGGGTATCTCTCCTTGTTGAAAGCAAGCAAAAGGTCCAATGAGAATATAAATCACAAATTGCAACCAATATTATTGGCAAAGGATAAAGAAATACAAAAACATTAAGAACTTGGGAAGATATTTCAAACCAATGACTGTTTCCTTTCAAGATGATTTTGTCTAGTTCTTTATTAAAATGTTCCTTTTATCCCCCTTTCAACAATCAAAATGTCCACATAACAAAAGAACATTGCCTCCATAACAAAAACATATACAAGACAGCCATAGTGGGCAAGGAACTAGCAGATGGGGGATGAAGAAAAGCATTATGCAGAAAGTATTGATATTCAGTGAATACTATGTAAAGATAAATACAGAGTAGATGGTAAAAAGATGAGATGTTAAATATAGTTCAGCATTAAAAAATGAAAAAAGATCAAAGGCCTATAGACAGCAAAGAAAACTCAAAAATATATAATGAAGAATTTCTTGAGGGATTCAATTCTATTCAATTTAACAATTATTTCTTAAATGCTTACTATGAACAAGAAGAGAAATGAGGCAAGCACCAAGCAACATCCTAAAAGTTGAAATAGAAAGTACTTTAACAATTAGGAAGTGGCCAGATACTGATATAGGCATCATTTCTGGATCTGCTATGTTCAAAGACCTTTGGTTTACTAAAGATCAAAATCTAAACCAATCTGGGAAAAAGGATGAAAATGGTAAGATCCTGTGTGCATTTGCAACAGCCCCAACACAACCTATTTAAACAATCTATTGGCTTTTTTTTTCCAAAAAGCAAATAAACTAGAAATTGGTTTACTTCTCCTAGAAAAAAAATAGCCCAAATACGCATTTAAGTCAAAGGGAACTCCAGGAGGCCTCAGAAACCATCTCATTCATGAGTGCTTCCATCTCTTTGTTGAACCAAGAGAAGCCATTCTCAACACCAACTTAGAGTACAAGCTCAATGTGAAAAGAGGAAGATTATAATCTTACAAAACAACGAAAATCAATAAAGAAAACAAGCCTGAATAAATCTTGGCACAAAAATATTTAAGGTAAAAAATTGATTCAGATGATTCAAGGAGCATGAACCTGGAAGACAACAAAACAATGTAAAATAGAACAGATTGTTCATATTTGTGTCGTAAGACGGATTCCTTTTCAATAACAGTGGAAGTGCTAGATTCTAATATCTATGAAACTGAACTATGAAGAAGTGGAAATATCAAGAAGATAGGTAAGATGAAGTCAGGAAAAACAGCTAGATCTGACCTAGTACTCCAGGTCTAAAGTCAGATTTTTCTTCTTCAGTCGCCCACCTACAATGAAGTGTTATTTCTGTTTTGTTTTGGATTTTAAGCTAACAAGTCTCATTTGATCCTCCCAATTAACCTGTAAAATGGGTGCCATGATTATAGACTTAATTTTACAAATGAGTAAAATGAGATTAAGCTTAAGTGACTTACCCACAATCACAGAGCTAATGTGGGTTTGAGAAAACAATGAAAATTGAGTATTCCTAACTCCAAATCCAATACTCTATCCACTACATCATGTACTAACTAGGACAATAGTGATAATATTCCTATTGGAGTTTGTCAAGATCAGACCACATCTGGAGTATCACATTCAGATATAGTAGTGACATTTCAGTAAGTAAATTTTTGAGAAAGAAGTAATCTAGAGGAGGGTGACCAATATAATAAAAGTCTTCAAGATCACATCATTTGAGAATTGGTTGAATAAATGTGGAATATTTTGACTGAGGAATGTAAAATCTTGAGGGAGATCCCTAAATATTTGAAGGACTATCCTAAGGAACTGGGATTCGATTTTTTTCACTTCTCCAGAGAGTGTAAGAAAAATAAATAGCCTTTATAGAAGTTGATTTAGGTTTCCTAGGAAGAAAATTTTCCTAACATTTAGAACTATCTCAAAGCAGCATGGAGTTAGTAGTTTTCTACCAATTAAACATCTTTGAGTAAAGGCTAGAAGATGATCCCTTTTAATGTCTTTTGTTGAGGGGATTTGTGTGGGTCTCTAAGTGTTTGTTTTGTTTTGTTTTATTTTCCAGCTCTGTAATTCTCTGATCTTGAACTCAATAGCTCTATTTAACAACCAAACTGAAATATATCATAATTAAAGCTAGAATCCTCATCTGCTCTTTATAAATAAAGAAAATAAGACTTAAAGAGATTAAATTACTTCAAGAAGATTGTACCAATAGTGAGGGACTGAGTTATTTTTATCTCTAGAACCTACCACAGAGTTTACAGACAGCAACCAATTAATAAATACTTGTTGAATTGAATTGAATACAGTAGAGTTGGATTTTGTAAGGTAAACTATGAAAGACATGATAACAGCAGAAATATAAAGACTTAATTAGGCAATAATGGGAGATCTCATCCTAATGCTGACTAGATGACTGAGCTGGAAGGAGACAACCTCTCCAATTAAGCTAGTGTTTCAGGTAGGGGAAGATAGTAGGAAAAGATTCTAGTGGAATAGGAAGGAGTTTAGGATGACTAGGGAAGGAGAAATGATGAGTTTGTAAAAGAATTCAGAGAAATGATGCCTGTGGATAACAGTCCCAGCATACAGAAATTTAGAAGGAGCTGACAACACTCACATGCCATTAATAACACACAATTGCTGCTCTTACCTCCCAGTTAGCAAGATTAATTATTAAAAATAGAAAACTATCAAAATGTAGCCTTCCTCCATCTGCCAGAAACAAGACTGCCTTGCTTTGGCCTGGTGACTACCTTCTCCTTATGGACTAAATTATATTTTAAAAGTTTATTTGAGGGAAGATTTCATGTTGCTTGCCTCAAGTTCAGGTTTGTTGGGTGTTTTGTTTTGTTTTGTTTTGTGGGCTAGGTAAATTGTGTTTGCAGGGGCGGAGGGTTCATTTTATTTCTGCTTTTCGATGGTCAAGGTGGTTGATGGTGTGGGATTCAGGTTAGGATTCAGGCTCTCCTTCTAGCCAGCACATTCATAGTCATGGCTATGAATGGTACAAACGTTATCCAATGCAAACTCAGAACTGTATCTCAATTGGTCTGATTGTCTTGGTTGTTGCTAGTTGAGGCACCTGTAACAATAACACACGAATTAAGTAATCAGAAAAAAAAATGAAAAGCATCAAAAAATTGCAACAATTATGAAAAAAAATATTTCATATCCTCAAAATTCTGCACACCTAATCTTCTCCAATTAGTTTCTGTTGTACAGGATAGGAAGCCTTGAAATACATACATTTTAAAATTTTGAGAATCTAGGTAAGACAATGTAGTATTACCGAAAAGAACTGGCATTGGAGCCAGGAAAACCTGAGGTCAACTGTACCTCTACACATATGACTGTGTAACCTTGGGAAAGTCATTTAAACTTTAAGAAACTCTAAGAAGACACCTAGGCATGTCACTGAACGTTTTAGAGCTCTAGCAAATGAGCTCAGGTGATACAATGAAAAGGAGGAGCCAATTTGAACCAGTAGAGCAGATTTTCCTTATCAGATAGTCCTGTGTATGAATCAAATCCCAGGTCCATTCTCTATCCCCTAAAAATACTGCTTCTGTGTTCAAGCAGAAAGATTCATTTCCTTCATTTTCCAATTAAATTTGAAATATATTGTAAACTTATATAAGGCATATATGTATAAGGTCTCAACATTTTGGATAGCCAACAAAATCATATAAAAAGTGTTGTTAATATTCTCTGGAGGAAAAAACAGAATGAAAAATATTTCCTTTGTAACACTTAAGCAGATTTTCCAAATTAAAAACAGGGAGAAAGAAAAATTACAGACATTTCCTTTTGCAGCCAGAGGTAGCATAGATCTAAACTTTCAGACATGTCATAAGAGTTCCAGGTTTTGATAAGCAAGTCAAATTAAGTAAACATTTTCACATACTATAAACTTGTCATTCTAGGAATTTTCACTTAAAAACACTAGCATTTTTTCTAAGCAATTTAATTAAAAGAATCTATTTTTGTTACATTCCCAGTCTTCTCTCTAAAGTTGAAAATATTTTATTGTTGCTTTTTGATAATCATAGTCATGCAAAAGAAGAGAGAAGTTTCCCTAAACCTCCAGATTAGATTCTTTTTAATAAAAAAATTAGATAAATAAGTTGAACAGCAGGGAAACACCAAAATTAGATGAGCAGCCCTGAAAAAGGCCCAGACATCCCTGACATAAAAGGTGCTAGTCTTCCCAAAACCCCTCATAGATCGTAAGACCATCATTAGGGTTTATGTTTGTATATATATAGATTACGTCCTATTTTTTCTCTCCTCCCTAATGCCCTCTCCCCCTCTAACATGACAAGGAGACCCGTCCCTTCATCAAGATAAGAAATTTCAAGTTGGAATTAACCATGGAGATCGTGTAGTCATTGATGTAGAGATGCAATAATAAACATCGGAGCTAGGCAGTCCAACCTTTTTATGTTTTGGTTTTTTGTTTCCTTGTTTGTTTTTTAACATAAAAAAAATTAAAAGAAAAAAAACTTAAATGATTTGCTTAAAGTAAACCTACTTAGTAATCAGGGGCAGAGCTAGAAATGGAACCTAAATTCCAGATTCTGAATCCAAATTCTTCCTCCTTACAACACACTGACTCCTTAGCAATGACTTCAGGTTTTGAAAACAAAATGTCCAAAGGCTTAGTTAAGATGTTACTACCTCCATGGGTATTTCCCTAATCATTTCCATTTGCTTTCTAAAGCACCAGCTCACAGTTGGAATATCTCCCTACTCAAATTCCTAAGAATGCTAGGGTTTTCTTCCCTAAATATTTATCATCTTTCAGTGTAGATTATAATTTTTCTGTATCTATCATCACTATAATCGTATGTCTCTTGAGGATGAAAATAATACTTTGTTTTAAATTCTACTCTCACACCAACCATAATGTCTTATACTTAATAAATGATTATTGAATGATTAGTTTTCTAAGTAAACAGAACTGAAAATTCAATTGAAAAGAGCAAATATTTTTCTAAAACATAGTCACTTTTTCTAATTGTCCAAATGAGTGATATTTCCCTCTACCATGAAAATTCCTTTGCACTTTAGTATAGTTCATATTTACCTCTCTGCATATGCTGTTTCCCTCAATACAATGTCAGATTCCTCTGGGTAGGATTGTTATTTTGTCTTTGTATCACTAATGCCTAGCATGATGTCTCACACAAAGTAAGTATTTAATAACATTTTTTTCATAGATTGATTGGACAAGTAAATGAAATGGAAAATTTGCCTTAAAAAAACCCTAGTTGTTTTGCCAACACCATGACTGTTTCCACATATACAGGTCTTTGGTAATATGGAAACCAACTGCTGGAAAACTAGGTATATGGTTTTGCTTTTAATTCAGACATTGTGGCATCATGTATCCATATGCAAGAAGTATCAGAACTTTTTTAAAAGCCTCACACAAAAGCATTGACCTCTATATATCACGGACATAAATTGTGTTATTTTTGCTTTGAAAATACACTTAAAGCTATAACATCAATTATTTTAGCTAAGAAAAGGAGCAAGAGGAAATGTGTGTTAGCTGTTTTTGCTAGAATGGGTAGCTGCAAACTGATAACAGTTTAGAATTCTTCAGCTGCACTGGAATGTGACTTTTATCAACCCTTTTAATACCTGGGTGTTTTATCTGGTTAAAAAAAGAGGTGGTAAAATGTAGAGCATTCTGAAGTTCCATTTCAATAGTGGGTACATCAATTCAAAGTATCATTATACTTCTTAAGAATCAAACAGTTATGGAGAATGAGCTGTGGGGAACACCCCCATCTGACCTGAAGCAGGTTACCTCTTACCTCCTGCAACAACTGACTAGCTCACCCCCTTGTGGACTCAAGATGGCTGCCTCCCAATATTGGCTCTCTCTTCTGGTCCTCTCCTGCTGCATGGCTCTCTTGCTCCCACCATTTGCTCAGGGGGCCCCACAGGAGCCAGTATAACCTGGTGATGATGCCACTCCAGAGCAGATGGCCCTGTATGCTGCAGAGCTCCGAAGGTATATCAATAGGCTGACCAGACCCAGGTATGGGAAGAGAGCAGTGGGCCAGAGAATCTACCAGGACGGGGTGGATTTCTTGGAGTAGAAGGTTTTGCTTCAGCATTCCCAGGACACTCAGTCAGCTGAAACTTCAGTGCTCCTGGCTCATTCCCCTCTCCCCATTTCCAGAGCTCTGTAGGAAGTCCTTGTCCCAACCCCTTTGGCTCTGATTGAAGCTGAGCCGAAGCATTCTATCCTCATCCCTAAAGTAGGCTTAATAAAGTTGAATCAAAATCACAAAAAAAAAAGAATCAAACAGTTATGTGCCCTAGGGACCCAAGAAGCCCTTCATCTACTGATACTACATTTAGTTGTTTTTTTTTACAACTTAGGATAGTTGGAAAAATTTTAATAAAACACCTTAGCTCCCAATAGTATAGAGAATTCTGGATAGTTCATATATCCTAAGATCTAACAAGAGCAATATTTTAGAGGAATGTCGATGATCGAGCTTAAAATCAATTTTCTTCAATAAAATGTAAGCAAGAAGAGGATTGGACTAAGTTTGAGAAGTCTACTTCTCTCACCCCTCTGTCTCTCAAGTAGCCTTGACACAGTCAGTCTGTTGTTAATCTCCCTGTTAAAGAGGACATTCTGGTAATAGTTCATACTCTCCTCATCAGCACAGGCTTTGTTGGAAGGATTGTTTTCTTCAGTACATCAAATTGCATTTAAATTGAGAAAGGTAGATTTCATCTTAGGAAACTTTAAAATTTGCAAGCTGTTCTCTCTCACATTACTAATACTTAATTTTCCATTTGAAAAAGATCGTATCAACAATGTTTTGATTAGAGAAATTAAATTGTTTATATGTGGGAATTAACCTACAAAATAGTCATCCCTACAAATCAGCTATTTAAAACATGGCAAAAACATCAAGAAAGTACATGTTCTATAGGTCTGAAATATCTTTTCATTTACATGCAGGTATACTTTGACAAAAAAAATTGATCAACTTGCTCTGTACCAATTGTTTTGCAGATATTTAAGGGAAATTATATTCACAATGGGCATTTTACACAGTAGGGAAGACTTACTCTAAGGAAAATTTGTATAGCAATAATGAAATATGGTTAATGATAATTTCATCTGTTTCAATGTGAAATTTCTATTAAGAAACCATGTTGAAAATATATATTTGGAGAGGATTCTGGGAAGATGGCAGAGTAGGTCAGAAACTTCCAAGCTCTCCATATCCATCCTCCCACTCCCCAGAAAATAATGGTGGCTCAGGGGGAACATAAAGTGGTAAAAAAAAATAAATAAACAAGAGTTAGGGAAGAACAGTGGTGCTCCTGGAACGACTGGGAGAAGATCTGAAGAAAAACTGAGGTTTGATCCCTGTGAAGAGTAAACACCTCCAGGCTAGATCCACTGAAGCAGCAAGCCCTAGTGCTAGCTGGATTGGGAGGTAGCCTCAGCCCAGTCACAGGAATTTTCACCTCCCAGACAGTGTGGAGAGCCAGATATCTGAGCAGGGAAAATTGAGGGAAACTCTGCTGATAAGGGATGCCAGACACAGCTGTGCTACTGAGATGTGGCCCTGCCAAGAAGGAACCAGCATATGCCTGGTGAGTGCTGAAGCAGTGGGGCAAGGATGCCATTGGCTGTGGGCACTTACAGAATGGAGGAGTTCTTGATTTTGGTTCTAAGGCAAAGGGAAAAACTAAAGAAGGATCTGAGGCCAGAGACATCAGCCCCCAGACCCAGAGCTAGAGGTGATTACAATAACAAGCTGCTACAAATTTTAAAAACTGAGTAGACAAAAGAAAAAGAACCTAACTATAGAAAGTTACCATGAGAATAGAGAATATGGGGGTTCCTCTTCAGAGAAGGATACTGAAGGAAAAAAGCCTTTCCTACTCCAAACAGTAATGTCAAATGTTCACCTGCCCCAAAGGAATTCCTGGAATAACTTTAAAAATACTTTAAAAATCAAATTATGAGAGATTGAGGAATTTTTTAAAAATAAGAACAATCCAAGAAAAACAAGAATATTAGGAAAAGAAAGTTAATCAATGGGAAAAGAAGATCCAGAATATTAAGGAAGAAAATTAGAATTGGATAAGGGGAAGCTAGCGAAGTTATAAGAGATTAATAAGTAATAAAACAGAATGTAAAGAATGAAAAAATAGAATGAAATGTGAAACACCTCATAAGGAAAACAACTGATCTGGACAACAAACCAAGAAAAGAAAATATATGAATAATTGGACTACCTAAAAGCTATGATTTAAAAAAGAATCTTGGTATAATAATAAAAGAAATAATTAAAGAAAGTTGTCCTGAAATGTTAGAACAAGAAGGGAAAGTAAAAATAGAAAAAATCCACTAATCTCCACTTGAAAGAGATCTTATAAGGAAAACCTAAAGGAATATTATAGTTTAATTCAAAAACTCTGAGTTCAGGGAGAATATATTACAGGCAACAAGAAAAAAAATCAAATATACTGGAGCTACAATTAGAATCACACAAGACCTAGCAGCAGTAACACTAAAAAAGAGTAGACCTTGGAAAACCATTTATTGAAGAACAAAAGAATTAGGATTGTGGCCAAAAATATCAGACCCAGCAAACTTGAGCATAATCCTGAATGAAAAATTGGATATTCAATGAATTATCAGACTTCAAGGATACTGTTGCCAAAAAACCTGAACTTAATAGAAAAATTGACATCCAAGATCCGAGAGAAAAATAATGTACACATCAAAGACCAATTATAAGGTATTCAATAAGGACAGACTGTTTACTTTTTAAATAAAGAAATGTAAAATGTATTTCTAAGACTGTTATTAATAATTGGGTAGCTCAAAAGAAAGATTGGGTAGACCTGAGTATGATGTAATTCTAGAAAGTAAAACCATTTAGGAAAAGATAAAAAAGAGTACCTATTATATACAAACAAGGTGTGAGAAGAACTGTTGCTGAGCAATTAGATGAGGGAGGAGGGCTAGTAGTTCTGGAACACCTATTCTCATTGGGAATGGGGTAAAGAGGAAAAAATACAGATATATCTAGAAGGGTATAAAAGTCTTCTAAATTAGAAAAGAAATTAAAGGTTAATGGGATGGGGAGGGGGTAGAAGATAAGGTAGGGACTCTTATAAGGAACTCTACTTACATCAGGTCTGGGTTAAAGAGAAAACAATATATACTTTCTAAGGCAATAAACATTTTCTGAATTTATAAAGAAATAAGAGGGTGAGATAATAAGAAATAAGAGGATGGCATAGAAATGTGTCTAGATTAACGGGAACGGGATAAAGAAGGAATAACATACATAGTTGTATGGTTATAAAAGTCTCCTAAATTCAGATAGAAACAAGAAGGTGAAGGGAAAGGGTGGGAGAGAAGATAAAAGAGGGATCTGGAGGGGCACGGTGGTAGGTTAAGTAACAGGAAGGCAACAGCAGGTAGAAGTAAAGTACAGGAGTCAGGAGGGATAGGAAATAAGAGACACAAACAAAAGGAAGATCTGTAGAGAAATTTACTGGGGAAAAAAGCAGGGCTAGTAATCATGATCTCAAACAAAGTTAAAGCCAAAATAGATTCAATCAAAAGAGAAAAAGATGGAAACTACAGTATATGTCAGCCATATTAATCAATATTGTTTTAGATTATTTAAAATAGATAGTATAAGGTTGGAATATTACTGTAGCATAATAAATCAGATGCTTGTGGACTTAGAAAAATATGGAAAGACTTGGACTCACAAAGGAAGATGTTATACACTGTCAGAGGAACTGAAGACAAAAAAGTACAGTATGGTCTTTCACTGATGCATAGGGGTATGCCTACATATGATTATATGTTATATATGATTATAGTTATATAAATATATAACGATATAACTATATATATGTAGTATAACTATATAGTATAAAAGTATATATAACTATATATGTGTGTATGTGTGTGTGTGTATATATGTATGAATATATAGACACACACACACACACACACACACATTTAACTGTAGTATCCTTGGGGGAAAGGGGCAATGAAGGGGGGGGAGGAACAAAATAAAAAATGTACAGCAAAGAACAAAAGAAAACATACTAGGAAGCAAAGATGGACAGTTCTAAACATAATGCATAGTATTTGTCATATAAACTTTCTTGAAATGGAAATTTCTTGCTGTATGTTTTGAATCCTCTTCTATATTATGTTTTGCACATAGTAATGCTTTTTCCCCCCTTTTCTTATTTTGTATTTAAGTTTTTGTATCTAAGTTCATGTTTCTTTTTCTTAACTTATTGTATATTTAAGTTTCATTATTTAAGTTCAAAATAAATTAATTAAAAAGAAAGAAAATACATATACTTTTTTTTAAATGGCAAACATTTCTTAAAGCCCTAATACATGAATGGTAATATGCTAGGCACTAATGGCAATAAAAAATAAAATAAAATACAGTTCCCTCCTCCAATTTTAAAGGGTAAAGATAACATAAATAACTAAAATATCATTAGTTAAGCAACTTATTAAGTATTAACTGCATGCCACTGATGGGGTACAGGCTCTGGGAAACTGCTTGAACTCCGATTGAATCTTCCCATTTGATGAGGCATTTGCCTGAGTCCATAAGCCTTTCATTATAGCTAGGCTCAAATCTTTGTCACTCTTAACCTAGTCTAGCCCTCCATTGTCCAGCTACTTCTCACCCTTGATCCTATCAAAATATCTATCTATCCCTAAATCTGTTGCCCTTTAAGTAGCCTAGCTCTCCACTGTCTGTCATCTCCAGATAGCCTTCAGATACTTCCCACCCTTAATCTCATTACTGAAGTGTGACCTCAGTCCTCCTCAACACCCTCCCCAAACTCCTCCTCTAGAACATCCTTAAATCCTCCCACAGTCTTTCTCTACAAAAGATCCATCTTGCCTCCATGATGGGGCCAAGAGGTCAATCTAGTGCAGACTCACTCTGTGTCAGATTCTGACCCACTTGTCCAATACAAATGTCACAGATACTTAGACTCCTTAAAAGTCTACCCATTATGACGAATCTTTAATAAACTTTGCTTTACTTGGGCCGAGAGAAGCCTTGAATCGAATTTATTCAGGAGTACCTAGCATGTTAGTATTTCGGGGTCTCAAGCACTACTAAATCCTAAAAACTCAATACCACCATTAAACTAAATATTAAACATACAGTTACAAATAAACAGGACAGCACCTGCCCTCATGAAGTTTATATCCTAATAGAGAAGACATATAAAACTGAAAGCAATAAAGAGAGGGAAGGGTAGATAACAGGTGTAGCATGGTGTGGAGAAATAAAGCTCACCAATTAAGTATCCCAAAGCCAGAATTCAGATATTATAGTGGGAGTATTACAAGGCTAGTTTCTGGAGTGTGGGGAACTTGGCTTAAAGCTGGCCAAGAAGTACACATTTGAATTCAAAGCATTTGGGGCAACAGGAAACACTTCCT
>CM053593.1:75257766-75288280 GCA_028646575.1 Pseudocheirus occidentalis | reverse complement strand
GGGGATGACAAATTTGAGGGCAGGGTCTGGGGGAGGGATGCTAGAAGCACACACTTCAGTAAAGGGACAGGGACAGGGTAGAGAAAAGAACAAGGAGGGGGAGGGATAGGAAGGAGAGACAGATGATCACTGTTACAATATGTCCACTATGAAGATGTCCTGTATAATCACTTATCCACAGCCTGTGTTGAATTGATTGTTCATCCAGTGGGGGTGGGTGACAAGGGAGGAATCATAAGAATCTAGAATTTAAAGTTCTGTAATACCTGCAACTAGGAATCAAGATATACAGGGGCTGGGATAGGGAGACCCTCCCTGCCCTACCAGAAAGTAAGAGAGCAGAGCAGGGTAGGGGCTCTACAGTGGGATTGCTGTTTTAGGGTTATGACAGGGGCAAGATGGGGAGAAAATTTGCAATTCAAAAATGTAATGAAAATGAATGATGTAAACAAGAAAACAAATAAAAAATATTAAAAAAAAAGAAAATGTCCAACCCTCTAGAACTAGCTCTGAAAACAGTAAAGTAAAAAAGCCTGAATCTTGAGATAGTGTTCCTCCCAATCCCATTAGAACAGAGTGGGAGGTAAAGTTGAAAACCAAGAAATAGCATGGGAAATAAGCAAACAACAGCAACAAAAAAACAGACAAGAAAATGCTTCTATGAATACAGGTAATATCAAGGCACAAACTAAGAAGAAAACAACAAAGTCAAAACAGCTGAAACCAAAGCTTCAAAGAAAAATAAGTTAATTGAGCATAAACCCCACAAAAAGACTAGCTAAAAAATTAATTTTAAAATGAAAAAAGTAGCAGAGGAAAAATTAGGTCAAGAAATGAGAGCAAAGGAAGAAAATTATGAAAAAACATCTTTGTAAAAGACACAAAAAAATGCTAAAGAAAATAATACTTAAAAAACAGAATTGTTCAAATGGAAAAAGAGGCACTAAAATCACTTATGAAAATTGCTTCTTAAAAGTAGAATTGGTCAAATGGAAAAAGAAATACAAAAGATCATTGATAAAAGTAATTCTTTAAAAATTATAATTGGGTAAGTGGAAGTAAAAGACTCCTCAAAACATAAAGAAACAAAACAAAGTCAACAGAACAGGGGAAAAATAGAATAAAATGTGAAATATCTCATCAGAAGGAAAAACTGACATGAAAAACATATCAAGGAAAGATAATTTAGGAATTATTGAACTACCAGATCCAAAGTCAAAGAAAGAGCCTGGACATCATATTTTAAGAAATTATCAAGGAAAATGGTCCTAATATTCTAGAACTAGAAGATAAAATAAAATTGAAGGAATCCATAAATTACCACCTGAATAAGATGACAAAATGAAAACTCCCAGAAATATTACAGCCAAATTCCAGAGCTCCACATATTTCAAATGGTTTCTTTCTGGTTGCTTGATCCATAATCAAAATCACACAACATTTAGCAGCTCACACATTAAAGGAACAGAGGGAATAGAGTATAAATTCCAGAAGAGAGCTGGGACTATGTGATGGTAATGGAATTTAAAGATTCCCCTGTATTGGGTTGGTTTTCAGGTTGAGTGGTTTTAAAACCCAGAGCTTGTGAATCCCACTTGTGAGATGGACTTGTTGATGTGAAGGGAGAGGGCTGAACTGGGAGGAGCCATGGATTTAGAGAAAAGGCCCAAGCAGAGAAAAGGCCCAAGCAGAGGAGGCCAGAAGGACTTTTGGGAACTGCCACCTGGAGCTGCTAAGAACTGAGGAGGCATGACTGTGATGCCAGTATTTTGTCTGTCTCTTTTGATGTTGTTTTGCCAGATTCACCTGCTGGTGATGGACAGTGCTACTGTTATAGAGGTCCTGGAAACTTGCTGTTGGTTCAGAAGCCCTGAAGGAGGATTATCATATTATATGTTTACAGAAATCCTGGAAGAGGGCTTTGCTGATGTTTTCAGGGGTTCTGGGACTGCATGTAGACAGTGACTTGATGAGGACACTGACAATGGCTTTGTTGAGCCTTGTTTCCCCAGGAATTGAGATTGCTAAGGACTTGCCTCAGGTCAAGGTGAAGGAAGGGCCTTTCCTTGGGTTCTCAATGCTGTGATGATATGTTAACCTTGTTGTAGCTTAAGGGTAGATGGCCTTTTATTCTTTCCTGCCCCTTTTGAAAAAGTGCTTAGTGTTAATGGATGGTATTGTAATTCAGTTGTGATTCAGGGGTGGAAAACCTTTGCCTTTTTTGTTCTCAGCTATTGACCAAATGAATGTACTTTGCTTATGATTGGAAACTAGCATTGCTGAGGACTTGCCTCAGGTCAAGATGAAGGAAGGGCCTTTCCTTGGGTTCTAATGCTGTGATGATATCTTAACCTTGGAAGTTGCCTTTGCTTGGCATTACAGACTACAACTAAGAATCAGCCAAAAATAACTTACCTAGCAAAACTGAATCTAATGTTTCAAAAAGAAAAATGGAAATTTCATGATATAAAGGACTTTCAAGCATTTCTGATTAAAAGACCAGAGCTGCATGGAAAATTTGACTTTCAAAAGCAAGACTCAAGAGAAGTATAAAAAGGTCAACATGAAAGAGAAATCATAAGGGACTTAATAAGGGAGGTACTGGGAGAAGAGGGAATGGGAAAGAAAAATGGGGGAAATTATCACACATAAGAAAAGGTACACAAGAAATTGCTTTTACAGTAGAGAGGAAAATAGGGGAGGGGTACAATACTTGATTGCTCACATCTTAATTGGTTAAAAGACAGAATATATCCGTGTATATGCATACATATATAATATACAAGCATCTATATTGTGTGTATACATCCATCTGTGTGTGTATGTGTGTGCATACACTCAATTGGCAATAGAAATCTATCTTACCCAGCAGGGATGTAGGAGAGGAAAGGGTGGAATAGAAAAGAGAGGGCAGAAAAAAGAAGGCAGTGGTCAAAATAAAACAGAATTTAGAGGAGGAATAGGATAAAAAAAAAGAGAGAAGTGTAAATAGGAAAAAAAATAGGAAAAAGGGAAACACAGCACAATCATAACTCTGAATGAGAATGGGATGAAATCACCTATAAAACAGAAGCAGATAATAGAATGGAATAGAAATCAGAATTTAATATATGTTTAAAAGAAACACGCTTTTAACAGAGAGGCATACACACAATTAAAATAAGGGGCTAGAGTAGAATCTATTATTCTTCAGGTTAAGTAAAACATATAAAGTCAGGGATAGCAATAATTGTTTCAGTTTCATGGTGTGTTTTGGCAGAACTGTCTCAAAGAATTCAGAGTCAGACTACCTCTAATCTTACAAGTATAAGCATTTATTGAAGATTGATGCCTCTTATGAAGTGGGCTAATTTTCAAGAGGAGCCATCAACTTAGTAAAACAAGGCAGGCAGTTTTACAGTGTAATGAGGCAGATTACAAAACAAAAATTATGAATATTAAAAAGGCAGGAGGAGTTTGTCAAGGGATTAGGTAATGGGGAGGGGTCCCAGGTTGGTGAAACTGAGCATGTGATGCATACAGAATGTATACAGAAAAGCCCATGTGGGTAGGGGGATAAGTATGTATGATAATGATATTTTAATAAACCTGTCTGCATCATAAGCTTACTCTAGGTCAGTTCTCTATTATTACTGTGAACATGCCTACTTAACAAAAGTTCCTTCTATTATTTTGGGATCTATATCCTGCTCAGGCATCCTAGTAGTGCTGCTTTTTGATTGGCTGAATGTTGTGGTCCTGTCTGAGATTAGATGAATGTGACTGTGGTTGAGTGCATAAATATGTCTGCTGTTTCTGGGTGAAATATAAAGGATGGGTGTAGGGGTAGTGGCTAACTAGAGGCAGTAGCTGGAATCCTATCACATGGACACACCTGCTGTTTCTGTGAGAAATATGAGTTTAAGGACATGTCCGTTGTTCTAGGGAGCAGTGAGGTGTATATGAAGTTAGGACATTCAATCAAGACAAGGAGGAATAGTGATTAGGCAGGGTAAGTGTCTATATTGAGTCTGGGGGCTTGGGGTATGGGTAAAGCCAGAGTGTGTGGTTAAATCGGGACATGTCTACTGTTCAATGGGGCCCATAAATATGGAAGTTAGAATGTTAGCTTTATTAGGATTTTATCAATAATGACCTCAGACAAAGCAAAAGCAAACATAGGATAAGCAGAGAAACAATACTTTGCTAAAATGTACCATAGACAATGAAGTAGTATCAATATTAAACATATATGCCCCAAATGGCACAGCATCCAAATTCTTAAAGGGTAAGTTAAATAAATTACAGGAGAAAATATACTATACTAGTGGGGGATCCCAACTTTTCTGTATCAGAGCTGAATAAATCTAACAAAAAACAAAAAACTAAGACAGAAGTTAAGGAGACAAACAAAATCTTACAAAAGCTAGACCTCTGGAAAAAAATGAATGTAAATAAAAATATACCATTTTCTCAACTATACATGACACCTTCATAAAAATTTATGATCTATTATGGTATAAAAACCTCTCAACCAAACAAAGAAAAGCAGAAATATTAAATGCATACTTTTCAGACCAAAATGCAACAAAAGTTATATTCAAGGAAGGTCCATTAAAGCATAGATTAAAAATTAATTATAATCAAAAATTATTTGGAAAATAAATATTCTACTCCTAAAGAATGTATGGGTGAAAGAACAAATCCTAGAAATAATTAATAATTTCATTAAAAAGAATGAACACTCAGGCAAATTCCAAAATTCATGTGATGCAACCCAAGCAATACTTAGGGAAGAAAGTATTATATGAGTATATCTAAAAAAGAGAGAAAGCAGATCAATGAATTGGGCATGCAAATAAAAAAATGTGAAAAAGAACAAACAAATCCTCAATTAAACACCAAATTGGAAATCTTGAAAATCAAAGGAGAGATTAAGAAAACTGAATGTAAAAAACAAATTGGATTAATGAGTAAAACTAGGATACATTTCTATTGAAAACAAACAATAAAGCAGATAAACCACTGATTAATTTGATTTTTTTAAAAAGAAGAAAACAAAATTACCAGTATCAAAAGTGAAAAGTGGATGTACTTACCAATGAAGATGAAATTAAGGCAATTATCCAATCATTTTGCCCAATTACATGACAGTAAAACTTAAAATATAAGTGAAATAGATGAATATTTACAGCCTAAAGGGCCCAGATTAACAGAATAGTAAATAAAATATTTAAATAATCCTATTTTAAGGGGGAAAAAATGAACGAGCCATCAATGAGCTCCTTAAGACAAAAAAAATATCCCCAGGACCAAACTGATTTACAAGTGAATTCTTGCAGACTTGCAAAGAACAATTAATCCCAAAATTACATAACCAGGGGTGGGGAATCTGTAGCCTCCAGGTTATGTGTGGCCCTCTAATCCTCAAGTGCACCCCTTTGATTGAATCCAGACTTCATAGAATTGCCCTTCCATTCTTTTAAATGGATTTGTTCTGTGAAGTTTTGATTTGAAAAAGCCACACCTGAAGACCAAAAGTGTCAAACCTGTGCTTGAGGCAGCAGGTTCCCCACAGTAGCATAAACTATTGGAAAAAATAAGTAATATGGGTCTTACCAAATTCCTTTTATACCACAAATTCCATACCTATACCAGGTATAGCAAAAACAAAGAAAGAAAACTAAAGACTAATTTCCTTAATGAATACCAGTGCCCCCTGCCAAAAAAGCTAATGAAATGTTAACAAGGTGATTACAGCAAAGTATCACAAAGATCAAGCACTATGATGTAGTTGGAATTTTATAATAGGTGTGCTGAGCTAGTTCAATATTAGAAAAACTATAAGCATCAATGATCGTATTTATAAAAAAATTTATCTCATGCAGAAAATGTCTTTGACAAAAATATAACACCCATTCCTACTAAAAACACTGTAAAACACAGGAATAAATGGAGTCTCTCCTAGAATAAGTATTGTCTATCTGAAACCAAAAACAAGCATTTACTGTAACAGGGATAAACCCGAAGTCTTCCTGATATGAGCAGAGATGAAGCAAGTATATCAATTATCACCACTATTATAAAATATTGCATTAGAAATGCTAGGTGCAGCAATAAGACAAGAAAAAGAAATTGAAGGGATAAAAATAGACAATGACTTACCAATTATTATGAAAACAATGATCTAAGACAATGAGGAAACAAAACTATCACTCTTTGCAAATGACATAATAATATATATTTAGAGAACCCTAAAGAATCAGATAAAAAACTAATAGAAACAATTAACAATTGTGGCAAAGTTGAAGGATATAAAATAAATCCATGTAAATCATTAGCTTTTCTATATACTACCAACAAAATCCACCAGAAAGAGTTTGAAAGAGAAGTTCCATTTAAAATAACTGCAGACAAAATAAAATAATTGGGAATCTACTAACCAAAAGAAATTCAGGGACCACATAAACACAATTACAAAACACTTTTCACACAAATAAATATGAATCTGAACAACTGGAGAAAGTTTAATTGCTTATGGGTAGACCAAGCAAATATAATAAAAATTACCATTCTACCTAACTTATTTATTCAGTGCCATACCAAATCAAACTACCAAAGAATTATTTTGTAGAGCTAGAAAGAAAAAATTCATATGGAAGAACAAAAGGTCAAGAATATCAAGGGACGATGAAAAATGTGAAGGAAGGCAGCTTAGCAGTAGCATATTTCAAACTATATTACAAAGCAGTATTCATCAAAACAATCTGGTACTAGCATGGTGGAAGAGTGGAATTGATTAGGTATGAAAAGACATAGTAGTAAATTACCATAGACATCTACTTTTTGATAAATACAAAGATCCAAGCTCTTGGAATAAGAACTCACCACATGACAAAAATTGCGTGAAAACTGGAAAGCCTTTTGGTAGAAAGTAGGCATGAATCTACATTTTGTACATTTACCAAGATATGGTCAAAATAAATAAACAATGTAAATGTAAAGGGCAATATCATAAGAAAATTAGGGGAGCACACAAAAGTGTACCTTTTATATCTATGGATAAGAGACAAGTTTATGGCCAAACAAGAGATAAAAGAGGATCATGAGAAGTAAAATGTATAACTTTGATTGCGTGAAATAAAAGAGCTTCATATAAACAAAAATAATGAAGCCAAAATTCTAAGGAAAATGTGAAAAAGGGGGAAATTTTTATACAAAGTTTCTCTGATAAAGTCCTTATTTCTCAAAAAAATTGTCCGCATATTAAGGATACAAACAAGCAGTTTCCAGAAGAAGAAATAAAGTTATCAATAGTCATATAAAAATTATCTAAATCACTATTCATTAGAGAAATTAACATTAAAATAGCACTATCAGATTAGCTAACATGATAGAAAAAGAAAATGACAAATGCTACAGTGGATATGGAAAAAAAATTGGGACACAAATGCCCTGTTGGTAGAGTTGTAAACTAGTTGAACTATTGTGGAGAAAAATTTGAAACCCAAAGAACTTTGAAACTGTGTATATGCTCTTTGACCCAGCCATACCACTATTAGGTCTATAACCCAAAGAGATCAAAGGAAAGGAAAAATTATCTATATGTAGCAAAATTTTACAGCAGTTCTTTTTGTGGCAAGGAATTAGAAAACTTATGGGATGCCTACCAATTGGGGAATGGCTGGACATTTTGTGGTATATGATTGTGATAGAATACGATTGTGCTATAAGAAATGGCAAGATGGATGGTTTCAGAAAAACCTGAGAAGACCTATATGAACTGATGCATACTGAAGTGAGCAAAGTTAAGAGAACATTGTACACAGCAAGAGCAATATTGTAAGGATGCTCAACTGTGAATGACTTACCAATTCTTATGAAAACAGTGATCTAAGACAATTCCTAAGTACCCATAATAACAAATTCTATCTCCAGAGAGAGAATTGATTAACTCTGAATGCAGATTGAAAGATATTTTTTATTAAAATTTATTTTCCTTGGGTTTTTTGTTTATGTTTCCTCTTGCAATGTGGTTAATATGGAAAGTACATGACTTCATTTGTCTAATCAATATCAAATTGCTTGCTTTTGTAAGGAGGAGAGAGCAGCAGGAAGAAGGAAAGAATCTAGAACTCAATTTTTTTAAAAAAGGAATATTTAAAAATTTTACATGTAATTGGGAAATATTTAATGAAGTAAATTATAGATATGAACAAAAAAAAAACTCTTAAACTTTCAGCTTCTGTAAACACAATCCAGAGTAAGTGAAGTCACTTGTTGACTGGCTTAGATAAGTAGGGTTGTCATAGAAATAATTATTGCCCTATAGAGAGGGAAATAATGCAGGAATTTTAGGCATAGAGCTTGTAGAAAGATGATACCACTAATGCAGTATGATCCTTTGGTACACTGGCAGAGATTCTCCACTATGAATTTATTAGTTGGGGTATTTTAGGACAGTATCTAACTAACAATGCTGAGAGTGAGCAAACTAAGGCTAAAGTAAGTGATTTTCAACAGGCATAATAAAACTAAAGATTGTTTTGAGAATTAAGTGAGAAATATTGGTAAAGTGACATTGTGAATCTTAAAACAAGAGTTGCATGGGATAAGTAGGTACAGATGAATTCTGATGTGCCTGGTTAGAGGGAACTCAGTGTGAGATTAGAGAGTCAATTGAGCATTTGATTAATATAGCTGCTAATGGTATTTTTAAATTTGCTATAGGTTATCCCTGCAGTCTTCAGTTTCAAGGGCCTACAGAGACTTCTATTAACAATGTTTATGCCACTTAATTAAAGAATGGTACATCAGCAATTACTTCTAACTAAATGGACAGGGTTCCTGGTAGATATGGGAAATTGGGAGAGAAGGTGTTAAGGCTTTGCAGAATGACCAAAAGAATATCAATCCTTATATACATTTGAATCCAATATCATGGTAAATATAGTTTAACCTAAATTTCTTCTTGGGAAACTATCATGTGAAAAATGGCTTACTAAACTTTTAATTTTGCAGTGTCTGAGATTATATTTTTGAAGCCGATTGTCAACACCACCATAAAAGTTCCTGTCAGTCAATTAAGTAAATAGACATTTATTCTGCACCTCCCATATGTCAGGCATTGTGTTAAGTTCTACTGACACAAAGAAATGCAAAAGATGGTCCTTGCCCTCAAGTAGCTCACAATATAATGGGAAAAGTCAACACTTTTTTTTAAAAAAGCTGAAAAAACAGAGGATACACAGGATGAGTATGACAACATCCTACAGCCAGGTAAGAAATAATGAAACATATGTCCTTGGCACCCTACTCAAATGGAGAATCTGATAGGAGTTTTCCAATGTTTAACCTTAATCCTCTCCATCAGAGTGAAGAAGGGATAGTAAAGAAAAGGGTACTGAGGAAGTGTGAGTTTCATGGCTGATATGATCTTACAGGATGATGAGTTTCTAGATACCATAATGAAGTTGAGAAAACCAAACAGATGGGAAATGATGGCCTGATCCTTCAAATTACAAGTATGTAGCATTCTCTTTTATTTTTAAGAAGCAAATTTTTAACCATCAGTCACTTCCTAAAGCTCTGTATCTCTAAATTCCAGGTTTATACAGAGAATTCATGTAATTCTCATTCATTCTCCCCATTGCATACTCTTCTCCCTTTGTAGACTTTTCTCATTCCTTTCAAAAACATTCTATTTTTGTTTATTAAGTTAAAATATCACACATTCATTGTGGTAGCTCTTTCAACATGTTGTTTACATTTCAGTTATTTTATGGACACCTTTATTTTAATGTTTCCCTTTCCCTTTAATCATGAGTCTGGGGGCGGCTAGGTGGTGCAGTGAATAGAGCACCGGCCCTGGAGTCAGGAGTACCTGAGTTCAAATCCAGCCTCAGACACTTAACACACACACACAAAACTAGCCGTGTGACCTTGGGCAAGTCACTTTACCCCAACTGCCCTCCAAAAAAAAAAAAGCAAAAAAAAATCATGAGTCTGGATTAATTTTGGTGAAATTTAATAACTATGAATGAACTAAAGTAGAGTCTGTTATCCTAAAGGCTCACTTCATTTTGGAAATCTTGCCTAATTACATAATTTCCCAGTGATTATTCCCCTTTCTAAATTAGTACTGTATCTATACTATACCCCTTAGTTAAGAATGTCATTTCCTTCCCAAAGAGATCATACAAGTGGGAGGAAGTACGTACAAAGTATGTACAAAAATACTTATAGCAGCTCTTTCTTTGTGGTGGCAAAGAAATGGAAATCAAGGGGATGCCCATCAATTGGGGAAGGGCTAAACAAGTTGTGGTATACGAATGTAATGGAACACTATTTTGCTATAAGAAATGAGGAGCAGGGGCGGTTAGGTGGCACAGTGAATATAACACAGGCCCTGGAGCCAGGAGGACCTGAGTTCAAATCCAGCCTCAGACCACACACACACACACACACACACACACATACACACACACACACACACACACACACACACTAGCCATGTGACCTTGGGCAAGTCACAACCCCAACTGCCCTCCAAAAAGAAAAAAAAAGGAATGAGGAGCAGACAGACTTCACAATAACCTAGGGAGACTTATATAAACTCATACTGAGTGAAAAGAGCAGAACCAGGAGAACTTTGAACACAATTACATGTAATTACTAACTTTGATAGACTGGGCTACTCTTAACAATACAAGGTTAGTAGACAACTTCAAAAGACTCATGATGGAAAGGGATATCCACATCCACAGAAAGAACTACAGAGTCTGAATGCAGATTGAAGCAAACTACTTGCTCTCTCTCTTTTGTGTTTTGTTTTGGTTTGTCCCTTCTTTCACATTATTCACTCCACTGATTATAACCCTTCTTTACAACTTGACTAATGTTCATTGTGAAGGTGTTTGTAGAACCTATTTTTGATTGCATGTCACCATGGAGGGGAAAGGGGAGGAGAGAGAAGGGGAGAAAATTTGGAATTCAAGGGATTGTGGAACTTAATGTTGTAAACTAAAAGGAAATAAATAAATTTAAGAATTAAAAAAAAAAAGAATGTCATTTCTTTTTTCCTAGTCTAATCTTTTCAGCTAGCTCTCCAAGCCTCTTCCAGTCTAGGATCATGTCTTCTCTCTTTTTTATATATTTCTAGTTGTCTGTCACAATGCTGAATATAAACATGATGGGACAGTGATAGAGGGGGCAGAGCCAAGATGGCAGCATAAAAGCAACAAAGTTTTGCAGCTCCCACACAGCCATCTTAAATACCCAGAAAATACAACTCTAAACAAATTTTAGGGCTCCCAAACCCACAAAAATACAGAAAATACATCTCTCCCTGAAGGCAGCTCAGCAGGAGGGGCCAGAGGCCAGCCCACCCCAGAAACGCAGCCTGGCCCCAGAGCAGTCGGGAAAAGCCACAGCTGGAGTCTACTGGAGAGTTAATCAGCCACACCTGGGACAATCTCCACATTTATCAAGCCAGGAAAAATAAGGCTAAAAGAAAGGTCAGTGGGATTCAAGCTAAATTTGGGGGGGGGGGGGGAAAGTGAGACCAAACTGCCCCCAGGGCAAGGAAGCAGCCCAACTCGGCTGTCTCAGAGCTCCTGGCCTGCAGATAGCAGGGGTGCTAAAGCTATTGATCAAAGACAAAGGGTTGAGTGGTGTGAATCTGGATTCTTGTTGTCTTGGGTGGTGGTCCTGGGGTGTGCTTTCAGCAAGCCAAAGCTGGTGGGGGCTGCAGCACCTCCAGAATAGCTCTGGCAGCTGTGAAAACCCCAAGGATTTCAGACAGAGCTTTCCCTCCACCCCACCCCACCCTCAGAAGCAGAGTTCCACATAGCTAAAAAAAAAATCGAGCAATTAATTGACTGGCCAACATGAGGAGAAGGAAGCATATTAAGAACAGTATCAAACTCTAGAATCCTTTCTTGGGAACAAAAAGGATCAAAGTACAGAGCGGGAAGAAGAGAACACAGAACACCCACACCAAATGCTTCCAAGAAACATGAAGATTGTCTACAAGCCATAGATCAACTTAAAGAGGATTTTGAAAACCAAATAAGAGAAGTGGAGGAAAAATTGGGAAGAGAAATGAGAATGATGGAAGAAAGAGTCAACAACCTGAGTGAAGATAATAATACCTTAAAAAATAGATTAATCCAAATGGCAAAAACGGTCCAAAAAGCCAATGAGGAGAAGAATGCCTTAAAAAGTCAAATTTGCCAGCTGGAAAAAGAATCTCAAAAGCATTCTGAAGAGAATAATTCCTTCAAAATTAGAGTGGAGCAAATGGAAACAAATGACTTTATGAGAAATCAAGATACTATTAAACAGATACAAACAAATGAAAAAATAGACAGTAATGTGAAATACCTCCTTGACAAAAACACTGACCTAGAAAATAGATCCAGGAGAGACAATTTAAAAATTATTGTTCTACATGAAACCCATGATCAAAAAAAGAACTTAGAAAGCATCCTTCAAGAGATTCTCAAGGAAAATTGCCCTGATATCTTAAAATCAGAGGGCAAAATGGAACTTGAAAGAATTTACCTATCACCTCTTTAAAAAGATCCCCAAAAGAAAACTCCTAGAAATATTACTGCCAGGTTCCGGAATCCCCAGTTAAAGGAGAAAATATTACAGGCTAAAGAGAAAGCAATTTGAATACTGTGGTAACACAATTAGGATAACCAAGGATCTGGCAGGTTCTACACTGAAGAATTGAAGGCCTGGAACATGATATTCCAGAGATCAAGGGAGCTGAGATTGAAACCAAGAATCACCTACCCATCAAAATTGAGTATAATGTACCAGGGAAAAATACGGTCATTCAGTGAGATAGAGGACTTTCAAGCATTCTTGCTGAAAAAACCAGAACTGAACAAAAAATTTGACAATCAAACACAAGAAACATGAGAAAGTAAACACAGGAAAGAAATCATAAGGAACTTATCAAAGTTGAACTATCTACATGCCAATGTGGAAAAACGATAATAGTAACTTATGAAACTTTTCTTAGTATGAGGATAGAAGAAGGGAATACAAACATATGTGTGTGTGTGTATACCTTCACATGTGTCTATATAGGAGGGTATATATGCACATGAATACATATCTGAGCATATGTGTATTTGTGTACGTAGAGGGTACAGGATCAACTGAATACAAAGGGATGATACTTTAAAAGGTGAAATTCTGAGGTGGGAGAGGACTAGAATGAGAGGAAACAGGGAGAGACAAAATGCAGTTAATCATCCCATACAGAAGAGGCAAGGGGTAACTTACAACTTTACTTTCATTTACTCTCATTGAATTTGGCTTAGGGAAGGAATGACATAAACTCTAAACTGGGTATCTTGCCACACAGTAGAGTAGGGGGGACAGTGATGAGAGGCAGCATGGTGAAGGGGAGGGCAGGGTCTGGGGGAGGGTTGCTGGAAGCACACACTTCAGGAAAGGGACAGGGACAGAGTAGAAAATAGAACAAGGTGGCAGGGGGATAGGAAAGAGGGACATATAACCAGCCTCTCGCAATATGTCCACTGTGGAGATGTCCTTCATAATTACACATATATAGCCTGTATTGAATTGCTTGTCCTTGAAGTGGGGGTGGGTGACAAGGGAGGAACTGAGGGAATCTAGAATTTAAAGCTCTACAATCAAATGTAAAGAAAAAAAATGTATATATGTGTTTGTGTGTGTGAAATAATTATTATTATCATTAACTATATGCAAATGGGAATTAAGATATACAGGTACTGGGGTAGGGAGACCCTCCCTGCCCAACCAGATAGTAAGAGGGGTGTTGGGGGAGGACATGGAAGAGAGCAGATTGAGGGAGGGGCTTTACAGAGGGATGACTGTTTTGGGGATGGGGCTGGGGGAGAGACTGGGAGAAAATTCTGTAATTCAAAATCTGGTGGAAATGAATGATGTAAACAAGAAAAAGAATAAAATAATTAATTTAAAAAAAGAAAACTGATAGAGAGTTGTAATCAGATGACCTGAGTTCAAATCTCACCTTTGCTACTTCCTTTGGAAAGTCACTTAACCTCTATAGGTTTTCCTTTCTTCATTTGGAATGTGAAGGTGCTGAATTAGATGCCATCTAGCTCTGAATCTATGATAGAAATAGCATTTCTTTAAAATCTTTATGAGAATAATGTCAGTCATTGCTCTTAATATTTAGACATAACTGAGATCTAAGCTAGTAGGCATTAAGGGTATCTTTAATGAGAATATGAAAAAAAGCTGACATTGTCAGAAATGATAACCTACAGCTGATGACATCTAAAGAATTATCCTTGCAAGTATCAGGAATACAATTACTTTCACATATTTATTATTTTTAGTAGAACATCAGAACATCAAAAGAATTAGGATTTCCAAAGAGCCAAAGGGCAGCCACAGTTATGATGATGTATCACCAAGCACCCTAGCATACCCAGGATGGCTGCTAGCACAGGTTCTTAGATCTGCTTTTCCAAAGGAAAGCAACTCAAAATGGGTTAACAGTCTTACTTTAATCAGTCAAATGTATATCATTTACCTAGTTCAAGGGGAAAAAGTCAGTACCATGAACTTCAGAGAATGCAAACAGAATACAAGCAGAAGTTACAAGCAGACAAAGAAACAGATCAGCAGAAGGGCTTCCACCCATCTGACCATTACATCCATACCTAGTCAGTTACCAGAGAGGGAAGCACCAATATCTGGGTTTCTCAAAGCCAGAGGGCTCAACAGCTTCCCACAGTCTCATCTGACCAAATCACACAACTCTTTCCAAAATGAGACCAAAAGCAAAACCTTACATCAGGGTATATATAGCCTTCTCCTGGATCAGAGAGCATCAGAGCCTCTTGACTCATTGCCCGATCACAAAGTAATAAGGTGTGGGCATTCTTACAGAACAAGCTGCCACAGGCTCCATGTGACCACATTCAGCCTATTAGGGGGCAGAGTATACTTTCAAACCAGGAAACATTCTCAGAGCCACTTAAGCCTATCAAAGGGCCCAAGGGCAGGGAAGATCTTCAGACTCCCGTACCAGATGGGTTTAAGTAAGTCACAGTGTATTGGCAGTAATGATTTGTGCCTCAATGGTGATACAAAACCAAAAGGAGTTGGACTTATCATACAGGGAAGAGAAAAGATAGCTGACTGCTATTCTGTATACTATATTGATATCCATAAAATATCAAAAGAAACTGAAGAAGGTTTTTATCCCATGTGGTAAATACCCTGTGTAGGAAAGTTATGTGCAAGAATTACTGAAGAAGACATAGTATACTGGTTGTGGAAAAAGGCACCGAATTTAAAATCAAAGCACTGAGGTCAGATACTCACCTCTGCAATGAATCTTGGGAAATTAAATGGATCTCAATTTCCTTATTTATAAAATAAGAGGAGGTGGACCATTCGCCTCCATGGTCTGTTTTTGACTTTCAAGACTTTAACAGCATTTCTCAGTTGCCATCTTACTTAGAATCTTCCTTAGAGCCTTGGACCTTCTTTCTCATCCTGGAACATATATCCTAACTTCCAGCCTTCTTACCCTGGAACATCTCTACACAATGCTGACCTCCTTCTCTTATTGATGAGCTACTCTGGGGACCTCCCATTTTAGGGAGGGCCTTAGATCAACCATACTTCTTTTCCCTTGAGGTTCTACCTCTAATTTTCTAGACTTTGACACAAGATTCTTCTGCTTCTACTTTCTCCACCATAACTCCTGTTTTTCAGCTTCCTTATATGTGTTGTTTTCCTCCTTAGAATGCAAGCACTTTGAGGGCAGGAATTGTCTTTCTTTTTACTTATATTTGTAGAAGCACTAAAATTAACCCTGGGTCTGGGACACAGTAAGTGTTGAATAAACCCTTGTTTCCTGCCTTCCTAGATCAAATTAATCCTCAGATTCTTCTGAGTTCTAAATCTATGATTCAATAATTTGTATGGTTGTAATTTGTACCCATGGGGAAAGTACTATATTGATACAAATATGGATCCTTTGAAATGGTTAAGTAAATGAATCAATAGTTTCAACCATAAAATTTTTCAAGGGCAATTGATAAGTAATACAATTGACCTAATTTAAAGTAACCAGTTCTTTTCCTACTTGAGTACTACCAATGAAACTACACAGCTGATCCATAGAAGCATGATGAGCGTAGGTATGGCCATTATATTTGAAGAATTCAATTGCATTTCTACTCTCACAGATTAATAGAGTGTAAGAGGAAAATGAGAAGGAAGCAAGAGGAATTCTGGCTACAGCTAATCATCTAAAGGGAGTATAGTTCTAGATTGTTCTAACAAATTTGCAGCATGAGAACTCGGTATTTGCCGTGTGTGTGTGTATGTGTGTGTGTGTGTGGTGTGTGTTGTGGTGTGTGATTGCTCTCCTAATGAAATGATCCTTGGGGTCTGTGTCTACTTCAGACTTTCTTTTGGTTCTGTGACACATAACTTAGAGGCCAGGTATAATTAGCATCCTCCTGGCCCAGTCTGATATTTCTAGGGCCACAAGCTGAAGTTTTATAATGGTGAGGATTGTCTGTGGCTATTCACACCAGAGTGTGTCAGGTAGCAACTAAGACACTTTGCCCAATGTTTGGTCAGAGCATATACTAAGATTAGCTTTTGTTCCCCAAAAAAGCAGACTATAGAGTAACTGGATAGAATTTAAAGTCCTGAATGATTCACAATATGGAAGAATTAATCTCTACATAACTGGAATTTAACCATAGTGAAAGAATGCATGCTAACTAAACATGGAATTTACATCTACTTTTAAAGGTTTTTTGGTGCATGTTTTTGTAACTGGGCCCAAAACAGAATCTCTACAAATTCCATTGACAAACTACTTTAGGTTTATCTTTTCTTTGTCTACTCATGTTTTTTCTAATTTTTTTTATATTTCATTCCATGCCGTCTTTAAAAATATTTCTCATTTCTCCTTGAAGTTTTCACTTTCCTAATATTTATAATGGTTGCTTGCAGTCTTAGATGTCCCTCAGCCAAGCTGTACATATTTAAGGATTTAATCTTTCCTCATAAATCACTTTTCCATTCCCTCAGTCATGTTTGCTGCTCTGAATTTCCTCCAGGTTCTTTATATCTTTTCAGCATTGAGGTGCCCCAACTGAATGGGTTTCAGCTCATTTCCATATTTTTTTCCCTCTCCCATGTTGCCTCCTGATGTGTAGCTATTTGTTTTGGTTATATCTGGCTCTGAGCTTCAGGAAGGGTTATCTTGCTACCCAGCCAGTATCCACATCTCTCCTTTCTTGATCCACAACAGATGGAGACTAATAAATGCTTTGTTTATTGTGAGTCCTGCTTTAGTATTACAGAGCTAAATAATTTCCAATAAGAGAGATTTTTCAAAACCTAAATTATAGCAACCAGCTAACTAGTGAAAAACAAGATTGGTATGCAGGAAGGTTTTGTATGTGTTTAGTGGAGGCTTCAAACAAGTCTTATTTGAAATCTAAGTATATTTTCATAAATATTTGTTGTGTTCATTTAACCAAATAAAAAGAAAAAATGTTAAGGTAGATGATGTTTTGTTTTGTTTTATTTTTTCTCCTGCAAGATGACCTCCACTCAGGGATGCCCTTTCAAGCATCAGATTTAAATTTTAAAACATGTTTGCCAACATTTCAAATTCCCCAAAGCTCAGATTAATTACCAGATGCTCCTGCAAGCTCAGCAGCACCAGCATCCAGAGCTCCACAGTCCTGACTTTCTGCAGAACTGGAAACTTTTTGAACTTGGTAAAATCTCTATAGACTACCTACTCACAGCACCCTGCCTCCTCAGTGTAAAAGTTAATTTTTTTGCAAATAATATTATTTTCCAAATAATTAAATATAGTCAGGTTGCATCTGTATGGGATGGGAAGGGAACAGTCATGCATTTTCTAGCACAGTTGACCAATGATAAGTTTCAAAAAACCCAAAGGATAATGCAAAGATAAAGGGTGGACTCAGGAAAGCTCAACTTTGTTCCTGCTGATGATATGTACATAAGAAATGACTTTTAAAATATTAGTGAGGACATGTAAAATCAGAAAATGATGTGGGGTATTCATGTAGCTAAAATGAAGACAACTAAAGGGCAACTACACAGGTTACACTAGAATTACTAAAATATTAAAGAAAGGCCACCAAGATACTGGATGGGCCCATTTTTTTATTATTCTATGGGCTTTCTCCTGTCCACAGAAAAAAACCTGGGCAGGAATCACAAAGATGAAAAATCATGGAAGAATTATGCTCTGCACTAGTAGAAGAAATACCCAAACTGAGGAAGTCAAACATGCATCCATGTAAGTATATAATAGAGTTTGCCATGATTCATTCATTTGATGACTTATTTTGGGGGAAAAAGTCTCAATACTTTCAAATATTATTTTATTGTTATCCTATTTTCATGACTTGTTCAAGAAATAAATGAATAAGAGTAAGTGAACACTTTTCATAAGTTGGGAAACTGGTAATGTTATGCATGTTTGGACTTGCCCAAAGGATAGAAATCTACATGGGGGTAGAAAACGGAATTCATTTGGAGAATCACATTGTGGGAAGGTTATTGAAATTGGGTCTTGTAAAATCACAGAATATCAGAATTGGAAGGCATGTCAACGATACCCAAAAGAATTGCCTCAACTTCTTCTCCATGTGGTTATTTAACTTTCACTAAATAAAAATCTACATTGAAAGAAAACCCACTATCTTCTTATTCTACTTTTGAATAGCTCTGTTGGGAAGATTTTCATTATATCAACTATGGTTTAGGATACCAAAAAGTTGATCTCAGAGCCATGAAGACTTGTATTCTAGTTCTGCTTCTGGGTTGATTGACTGTGGGCAAGCTGCTTAACTTCTCACTAAGACTTTCCTATCAGCTGAAAAACAAGTGTTTATTTGAATTGATAGAGGTAGTTTTCTCATCCCAGTTGTTTCTGTATCAATCAAATCTTGAATCTGATCCCTGTCCTTATAATGCTTTAAGTTCTGTTATATATTATTATATGAGTCCTGTGTTTTTAAACATTTAAAGTTTAGTTATCTTGTTTTCCGAAATGTCATTTACTCCTTGAAAACAGTGACCATGTATAAGTGCACAGATATTAGCTGAACTTGATTCAATTAAAAAAGCATTGATTTACATTAAAAAGCAAACGTGACTACAATCTACATTATACTAGTGTCTGTGGATACAAAGCAAATTGAAAACAGCACCTGCCTTCAAGACACTAGAATGTAAACTCTGCTGTAAGGAAATATGCTCAGCCAAAATAGTATATAAAGAATGAACTTACAGTAATTTCAGAGGGAATCAATAAGACTGAGAGACTCAGCAAAATTCTTTCAGTAGTTAGAACTTGAGCTAAGCCATGAAGAGAACTAGAATTTATAAGAGATAAATGTGAGGAAAGAGAGCTTTCTAGTCAAGGAGGTAGGGCTAGGAGGTTGGAGCTTCTGTAGGAGGAAGCTACATGTAAAACACCATGGAGGGGAGACAGCAAGTAATCCAGGATAGGTAGAATATAGAAATCCCATGTAATCAACCTAGATAGGTTAACCTCAGATTGTGAAGAACTTTAAAGAGGAGCAATAAGAAACTGCTAAAGCAGGAGTTCTTCACCTTATGGATCCTTTCAGCAATCTGCTAAAGCCCAAAGAGCGCCTCTTGGGATCATTTTTTAAATGTATAAAATAAATACATGGGACTACAAAGGAAACTATTTTACTTAAAGAAAGAATAGTTAAAACAAGAAGTTCTGGTGATTTCACTGAGAGAGAATGTAGAAGAGAAGAGCACCAAGGACAGAGCTATGGGATGTTTGTACTTCCTTTGGAAGAAGACCAATGCCATTACAGGGTTATATCCTGACATGTTCATGAATTGGATTCAAATGAGGCAGACTTGCAAAAGCCGTGTGACTCACTCTCTCTGACAGAGTCACTGAAGTCTAGTGGTGAGACAAGAGTCCCAACAACTGGCCCAGAATGCAGTGGATGATCTTGGCATCTTCAGTTTCTGACTAGGCTTTAAGCATTCAACATCCCCTGCTTCAGCTGTCTTCATGCCCATATTTAATGCAGTTTACCTCAATTCCTAATCTCTGAAATGAAATGGAGAAGGATATGGCAAATTACTCTAGTATCCTTTCTCAGAAAACCCCACAATGGGGTCAAGAAGAGTAAGCCATGACTAAACAACAACACAGACACCTTCCCTGTCTTGGGATAATAATAACAACAACAAAAATATGTATATGGCACTACTATATGTCATGCACTGTCAGGCATTTTATAGTTATCATTCCATTTGATCCTCATAACTATTACCCCCATTTTATAAATGAGGAAACTGAGGCAGACAAGGTTAAGTTACTTATCTAGAATCACACAACTATTAAGTGTATGAGGTCAGATTTTAACTCAATTTGCCCTGACTCAAAGCCTGGCTCTCTGCCGTCTATCTGGGTGGGACATGGTGTATGATTCTGCAAAAGAGGGAATTATCAATATGATAGAGGAGCTTAGAGGTTAAATGGTAGAGATGGTATGTTATGAGTCTCTTTAAAGTTTAAGAGATATTAATGCATACTAATAGATATTATATATAAGAAGAGGAGAGAAAGAAAGAGAGAGAGACAGAAAGACAGAGAGAGACAGAGAGACAGAGAGAGAGACACAGAGAGACAGTGAGAGACAGAGACAGAGAGAGAGACAAAGAGAGACAGAGAGAGACAGAGAAAGAGCGAGAGACAGCGAGAGAGAGACAGAGCGAGAGAGACAGAGAGAGACAGAGAGAGAGAGAGAGAGAGAGAGAGAGAGAGAAAGAGAGAGAAATAGAGAGAGAGAGAGAGAGAGAGAGAATGTGTGTCTGCCATGCAAGATCTCTAATTCTAGTCCATTCAAGCTTGATTCATTCTGAGATTAAATCAACATCTATCACAAGAATGGATAACAAAATGCTGAAACAAGTTGAAACTTAGTTCTGAGAGTTATAGCAACAGTAGTTCCTTCTGAAGCAGAAAATTGACAACTGTTTCTTGAGTGCTTCTCTCAATTAGAAACATTTTTATTAAAGTGACAGGAACTTATAAACATCGGCCTACTAGATTTAACACCTTGGCCTTTGGAAAAAATGAACACAGTTTGACAGCAGAAGAAGAAGGTCCCTCAGAGAATGAAAGAGAATTGAATTGTTCTGACTGGGAAGTACAGGAGATGCAAACCCCCAGGTCTTTTAAGACAAGCTACCTACTGATACACAGCTAAGGATATATCATAACCCAAAGAGTAGAAAAATATATTATCATATGTCATTAATAAGAGGATTCACTGAATGGAGAGAAGACATGAGAGGCAAGGAGAGCAAATATAAAACTCACGTGTAAGTATAAGAATCCAACCAAGTCAAATATAACATGTCACTAAGAAGTGGCAGCTAAACATTCCAATACCTTTCTCCAAGTCTGTTTTTGGTCCTCTCCTCCTCTCAATCTATATAGTCATCTCTCTTGTTAATACCCATTTTCATAGCCAACTGTAATACTATGCACAAGCAGATTCCCAAAAGAAAGCTACTGTGAACAGCTTTTAAGGTTCAGGTTACACAGTAAAGTGAAAACTCTGTTTATTCCAATAAAAATCAAGGCAAACATTCACAATATATCACAATATCATATTCACAACAAATCAAGGTGCAGCACAATATTCACAACAGCTTAACATTAGAATGCCCACACACTTTTCATTACAGTGGTCACAATATTCAAAACAAAGCATTCAATCAATTCATAATGGAGTAATCAGTACTCAATTATTCAATCAATTCACAATACAATAATCAAACTTCCACTCATGGGGCAACTATACATCAACTCAGTCACTAAATACAGTCATTAGGAAACCACACAAGCCCTCCACCCCTTGATGTCCAGCAAACCTCAATTTCATCCAATGGGAGGCATTTTCTTCATCTTGACTCAGGGTGGTTTCTCTGATTTCCTGGATACCCTTCCATGGTCCCAGCTCCCTCCTGAATCCAACAGTCACCTAGATTCAGAAGCAGACAGCTCCCAGATCCTCGTCTAGTCCACAGAGGTAGACAGCTCCCTGGTCCTTGTCCAGTCCTTAGGGCAGTCCCTGGAACACACTGAAGTTCACAGGGTCCAGCACATCTCAAGCCCTTGACCATGTCTCTTCCCTGGAACTCAAGGATCAGCCAGGCCATGAACAAAGAGTCTTATCCTGTTCATGCTTCTTTCCTTCTCCAGCAGTTCAGCTGGCTCTAGGACCCAAAAGAAATATCTGCCTTTTGGGTGGCCTTCACTAGATTCTGGTCTCAGGAAAACTCCATCTCAGTTCTCAGTCAACTTCCAAATGTGGAGAGAGAAACACTCTCTCTCTCTCTCTCTCTCTCTCTCTCTCTCTCTCTCTCTCTCTCTCTCTCTCTCTCTCTCTCTCTCTCTCAAGAAAACTCCAAGTCACTTCTTCAGTCCAGCAGCCCAGCTCCCAGATGCTGAGAAAATCCTGCTTCCTCCAACAGAAAAATTCCAATTCTCTCTGTGTCTGGAATACTTCTTTATATACACACACTGGCCTCCTGTCTCAGCCAATACCCTTCTTCCAGTCAACAGGGGAGTTCAAGCCTTCTCAACAGTGGACAGGGCTCACAGCTTCCATATTTAGCCCTAAGTTACTAAATGCTAAGTATCTGCTAAACTAATTGCTGTTATTACAGATAAGACCTTTGGGCTATTGATGGCCAGTATTTCTGACTTTCTAGTAGATATTCCATCTGTGTGTCTCACTGGAAACTCAGGCTTAACACATATAAATATCAAACTCGTTATTCCCCCTTCAAATCATACTTTACTGTGCAAATGGCACTATTGCCCTAAGCACTCATATTTATAATCTCATTGTCATCTCAGGATCCTCCCATTCTTTTGTCCAATACATCTAACACTAGGTCTTGCTAATTCTATTTTTGCAAGATCATCCATTTCTTTTCTCTACTTTAACATCCCCACTACAACAAGAGCTCAGGTTCTTATTACCTCTCATTTGCACTATCATAGAACCGATTTCTTTACATCTTCTTCCTCTAATTTGTTCTAAATACTACAAACTGTTATTTCTTTTTCACAGGTGTGAGCAATCATTAAATAGCTTTCCACTGACCTTTAGAATACATTACTTGCCTTAATATTCAAAGTCCTATAAAATTTGGCCCCAATTTTGTTTCCCATTCTTATTTCAAACTGGGGGCAGAGCTTTAAATTATTCCTTGTTTTCATATTCTATACAATGACTCAGAACCATTTTCATTCCTAGACATTCTCTAAAAATGAAGGAGATAGCCTTTATACACTTGACATGTTTTTCTACATGTACAATAGGCAAGGAGATATGTAGAGGGATATTTCCACACTCAGGAAATGTGAATTTACATATATCATGTAAGAAATCAAACAGAATGAAAATATATTTTGCTCTTAGTAAAATAAATGCCATTATTCACCAGTAGTGTTAGGCAGGTGAATTACTAGCAATTACACTTTAAGACTGTGAACTCCTTAGCAATAGGGACCATCTTTTTTTCCTGTGTTTGCATCCCCAGCACTTAGAACAGTTCCTAGCACTTAGTAGGTTTTTAGACTGACTGATAAATCAGGTAGCCCAACATCCTATGATTATTTTCGATGCTGTGGAAATGCGCACAGATCCACAGGATAGAGAGTTTTGTGACTTTCCTTCCATGATTGTCCCCCTTCTTAAGCTGTTATTCTCCCCAGTAAGGAGAGCAAGAGTGTTCTTTTGTGATTTCTCTTGCCTAGTTTCTACCAGATTTCCTTTAATAGATATAAATCTTAATGTTCCCACCTGGATCAGAAGCTAGTGTATCATATTCCCTCTATAGCTTCATTTGGAGTTGTTGAGGAAGTAGAGGAATTAGAATCTCTTCCACAGAATAAGTCAGCTAAGTATTTTTTTTCTTTTTCACCAAACTTGAACGCTTTATTATTGTTTCCTGAACAACTGAAATGAGAAATTAGTCTAATAAACAACAATAATACCTTAGGTATATATATATATATATATATATATATATATATATATATATATATATATATATATATATGTAGGACTTTAAGTCACTCAATCATGATTCCTTCTCATTTTCTTAAGAGTAGAATCGCATCACACATAAAATTTTCTTTTTTACACATTCTTAGACTGCGTCATTTTTCAAATCAATAAAAAATACAGGAAAATTCCAACATTTGATTACAAGTCAATACACTGAAGTGATAATATCAGGCAAACTAGTATTGATTCACATAAAACACAGCAGTAACACAAGTTTGCAAAAAGCTTATGAAATTTGGTCCACCAAAATCCTATTTAACTCCCTGAGTTTTTATTTGTCCTGATTCTTGCCAATTCTTTCTCCCTAATTTTGATGAAAACCAAACAATAAGAAACAATAAAGAAAAGGTAAAGGGCATTAAAAGCATTTTCGGCCTATTTATGATTAACGTTAATTTTAATTGATTTGTAATAGGCTCTGTGAACAGAGGCAAATGTGTATTTTATGAAGTTATTGAAGTTATTACTCAAGTAGATCCAAAGCACTATTACGTAGAGCACAGTTTAACTCACTTCTTAAAGAGGCCTATTCATTGAATGGGCATTACCTAACTCAAAGTGAGAACCTGAAAAGGCCTTAGCCTGAAAGGGCCAGGGTCTCCCACTGCATCCTGGGCCATCTCCAGTCATCCTGATGAATACCAGGCCACTGGACCTAGATGGCTGTGGAGAAGAAAGTGAGGCTGGTGACTTTGCATAGCTCTCTCTCACTTAAATCCAAGTCAACTGCAAATCATGTCATCATCCACTGATGTCATGGCCCTCTTCCAGAATGAAGGACAAACACAACCTGTGAGTGGTCTCCTTCCTCTGCCTCTCCGTTTCTCTCTCCCTCTTCCTCTTTCTCCTCTCTCTCTCTTCCTCTTCTCCCTCCCCTCTCTTCCTCCTTTCACCTGAAGGTGCTCTGCTCAAAAGAAGGTACTTTTTGTTACCTGAAAGCTGTCTCATTAACTTGGGGTTTTACTAGATTCTTGTCTAAAAATTCACTCCAGACCTGGTACATTGGACAATGATAGGTCCTTACCATCTTAGCACAGAGTGAATGTAAATATTAAATAGTAATTGTGTCTCTTTTGGCCAGCAACCCTGAGGGCCTTCCCCTTCCAGTTTGATTTTTTTTTTTAATTAAAGGGGCCATCCCTTGACTCGCTTTTTTCCTCTTTTTAAAAAAATTTATTTATTTACTTTCAGTTTACAACATTAAATTCCACAATCCCTTGAGTTCCAGATTGTCCCCCCTTCTCTCTCTTCCCCTTACCCCCTCTCCCACGGCAGTATGCTATCCAATTTGTTTCTACAAATACCCTTGTGTTAAATAGTAACCATGACTCTCTTTTTAAAGAGGCCTATTGTCAGAATGGCCATTACCTCACTCAAAGTGAGAACCTAAAAGGGTCAGGGTCTCTCCCATTGCATCCTGGGCCATTTCCAGTCATCCTGATGAATATCAGGCCACTGGACCCAGGTGACTCTGGAGGAGAAAGTGAGTCTGGTGACCTTGCACAGTCCTACCTCACTCAAACCCAAGTCATCTTTGAGACACACCATTCATTTCCCTGATGTCATGGTCCTCTTAGAGAACAGAGGACAAAAACAGTTTAACTGAACACTATGTTTTTTCTTATATAGAAACGGGATACAGGAATGATTTATACAACTTAAGTCAAACCATAATTTTGTGACCACATTTTAGTCATCAGTTTCAAAGAGTTTTATAGACAGTTCACAAAATGGGAGGACTAGAACAACAAGATGGCCCTTTCCAACTCTAACATTCCAAAGGCTCAGGAATCATGTCTATACATTCTCTAAGTATCCTCAAAGATAGGTAGGTATTCCTGGCCAAGGAACTTAAATTCATTCAGGGCTGCTAGGTTCTGCCTTACTCAGTTATCTTAAGTTCCAATTCACTATGTAGCATATACTCTCCTTGCCAGTTTGAAGAATACTCTTTTTAGTTAAGAAAGAAGAAACAAAATCAACTGAAGGAGGTTTACTTCTTCTCCATCCTCCAAGATCATTCCAGTTCATACCCAGCAGTATTGAGACCTTCCTTGATCTGCTCTTCCAACTAAGATTAAAAGGTTTCTTTTCATTGTTATTAACCTTTGTTATGGACTTTAGCCTTTCTGAAGCAATTTTATAAGACCTTCCTATTTGTTCATATTCATCCTCAGATATCTGTCCTCCTTTCTACTCTTCCTTCAATTTCTTTTAAAATCTGAGCTGTCTGATCAGCAGCCTGTTCAATCATACCATTCTCTTAAGATTTCTCCTCTTTTTCTTAACTCATCAGCATCATTTGGGACTGCCCCACAAGATTCTTTTACTCAAGAGCCTCCCACCCTCCCTCTTGAGTCAACTTGCTCTTATTTTAGCTTCTTAGGTCATGGTTCTTTTCTAAACTCCCTGAAATCTCCTCTCATAAAGGCAAGTGTAGAGGTCAGCTTATGCATAACATTCTACTTCTTATCTGTTTCTAGCCTTTGGTGATCATCACTCTCCCCACACACTGACTGCCTTTATCTTCAAGAACAGTTTTTATTGCTCACAATTCACTTGGCAATTAATCATGTACTAACTTGTGACATTTCTTAAATCTTTTCATGAACCAGTATTTATTTCTTATGATGGTATTTAATTTTTTTACCCACTTAAACAATCAGTCAAAAGGGATTTGTTCAGCAGCTACATGCCAGACACTGTTAGGTATAGGAGATAACAGCACAAAAAAATAAGAATAAAAAACAAGAAATAATCATTACTCTCAGTGTTTTTAAATTTAATCAGGGGGTAAAACAGATTAGATAGACAGATGATAATTGTTGTTGTTCCATCATGTTCAACTCTTCATGACTCCATTTGGAGTTTTCTTGGCAAAGACACTAGAGCAGTTTGTCATTTCGTTCTCCAGATCCTTTCACAGATGAGGAAACTGAGACAAACAGGGTTAATTGACTTGCCCAGGGTCATATAAGTAGTAAGTATTTGAAGCCAGATTTGAATTCAGGAAGGATTCTTCCTGACTCTGGTCCCTGACTCTATCCACTGTACCACCTAGATGCCCTTGATGATAAGTAGATAAATGACAAATAAGATGAGAGAGAGAGAGAGAGAGAGAGAGAGATGGGTAGATAGATAGATAGGTAGGTAGGTAGATGGATAGATGGATGGATCGATGGATCGATGGATCGATGGATTGATGGATGGATGGATCGATGAATGGATAGATGGACAGACGGATGGACGGACGGATAGACAGATAGACAGACAGCTAGACAGATAGACAGATAGACAGATACATAGATACATAGATAGATACTAGATACATACATAGATATATAGATACATAGATAGATACATAGATACATTGATAGATACATAGATACGTAGATATAGATAGATAGATAGATAGATAGATAGATAGATAGATAGATAGATAGATAGATAGATAGATACTGACTCAGTGGATAATAGCTCTGAACCTGGATTCAGGAAGATTCAGGTTCAAATTCTGGTACTTACTAGCTGCATGATCCTGATCAAGTCACTTAACTTCTATCTTTCTCAGTTTCTTCATCTATAAAATGAGGATAATAATCATACCTACCTACTGGAGTTATCAAAAGGTTAAAATGAGATAATATTTGTAAAAGGGCTTTGCAAATCTTAAAGAATCATATAAATATAAGCTATTGTTATTATATAATTGGTCTGGAAAGATAAGTTAAAACCAGGTTGTGAAGTGCCTTAAAAGCAAAAGGAGTTTCTATTTCATCCTAGAAGCAATAGGGAGCCACTGGAGTTACAAAGGTATAGAAAGGACATGGTGAGATCTGACGTGATCATACTCATATATTGAATCATTCAACCAGAAGTGAAGCCTTATGAAAACAAGGACCATGTCTTCTGTTTTGATCCCCTGCAGCATATATTAGATACTCAGAGGATAGAACATAGTGTTCTAAATTCTGCTCTAATGGGTCCAGCAAAATGTAATGCCTGGAGGGCAGCAAGCTTTCCCTTTTGTTTTTGAGTTATTGGTGCTTAGAATTATGCCTTAAGTGTAGTAGGTATTTTAAATGCATGCTGAATTTAATTCAAATTAGACTAGAGCATATTAAACTACTATAGAACATAAATTTCTAGAGGGCAGTGACAATTTCATTTTTGTCCCTATATCCCCAGGGCCTAGCAAGGTGCTTAGCACAAAGTAAATACTTAATAAATATGTGTTGATTGGCAATGCCAATCTAGGTTACAGTGACTTCATTGCCTTTCATGTAACTCAAGTTCAACATTCTGTCCTCAGTGTGATCTGGTACAAAATAAGGCAAAGACAAAATTATGAAATGGCCAATATTTGTCTTTAATATTCCATTGCATTCCTGAGTCCCTTCTCTCTTGCTGTTACTCCTTTACCTTCAACCACCAGATGCTTTTTCCAAAGCTTTCCATAATTAAAACTTGCCTAGTTTGATCGTCCCAGGAAATGCCCAGTTGTGTGTATTCATAATTTTCTCCTTTCTATTAAGTTTGCCTTTTCTGTCTCATACATCCAAATGCAAGGGAGGGAGGAAGAGCATCAATCTAACAAATATGCCACTCCTGTTATATAACATTTTATTTTATTAAGAATTTTCTATGTATTCAATGGGGAAAGTAGAAATTTCAGGGTCAGTTTGGGGAGGGGGATTATTGCACAGATGTCTTTAGGAATCCTCACTTCATGGCACATAGATATTTAAAGTCATAGATAAAGCCATTTCTAACTGGGGACCCTTAAGAGAGCTAGGAAGCTGTGAACATTTCCCTGTTCCACCCTCCTCCTCCTCATTTATTGTCCTCTCCCAGTAGAATGAAAGCTTCTCAAGGGAAGCCACTGTCTTGTTTGCTTGCTACTTGATCTGCAATACATAGCACAATGCTTAGTAAGTGCAAAACTGTTTTATCTATCAGTTTCTATCTTAATATATTGTATAAGAAATGTCCTCTTTTATATGTTTAGCATGATTACACATTTATAACCTGTATCAAATTGCTTACCATCTCAAGGAGTAGGGAGATAAGGAAGGGAAGGAGAAAATTTGTAACTCATTTTTTTAAATGAACGTTTAAAGTGTCTTAACTTACATATAATGGGGAGGAAGGAAATATTTTTAAAGGACAGAAATGTTTTATTTTAATATAATGAGATAAGTGAAATGCAATGGAGAAGTGGATTTTTCTTAAAGTCCAAGCTAGGATAATTTTTTTTTCTTTTCCCTTCTTTTTTTTAAGTTAGATTGGAGATAAAATGGGGGTAAATAGCTGTTTTGGATGTTACAATTAAGAAAAGGAGATTTTTCTGAACAATTTTTGTAGGTTCATATGCTTGAATTTGGTATTTAAAACATCCACAACTCATTTAGATTTACCATATGAAAGTTTACTCTTACTTCTTATATTATGTAATTTGCCCACATTTTGGATACTCTAAATGAGCACATATCACCTCAGAATTTTTGCTGAGATGTCAAGTCAAAAGTGAACCATCTGCTGTGACATTACAAATCGTTAACTAAATCAGAAATTGAAATATAAAAATTCAACACTCAAGAACATTATGTAGATTTATGAAACTCTCCAGGGAACTTTGGGTCCATAAACCAATGAAGAGATTACAATATAGTATTTTTGACTGTGAAACATATAACTTTCCCTCGATATTTTCCACATTGTTTTAAGTAAATTGACACTTAGTTTGCCCTGCTCAGCAGTCTGAAAGGTCAAACGAGAAAAAAAAACCCAACACTTCTTGTTCAGAATAAACTGTAAGATTAATTTGAAAAGTAAGTTTGCAACATCCAATATAAATTAATGCATTGTCAAATATATTTTAGAAGGGTATGCTCTTGGAGACAAATATCTTTTCAACTACATTTCAGGAAGGACATATAAATAGAAATGCATAAACACTCATATCCTTGCATTTAGACAAAAGAAAATGTCTTATAGATCACATTGAGTAATACTGACATGGACATTCAGAAGTAAACTTGAGAGTTGTAGATGAGCCAAATGACCTTGACCCATTCCCCAGATGCCCATTTCTATCAGCAAGCACCCTAGAATAACTAGGGCAGCTGCTAGCACAGGGTCTTAGATCTGCTTTTCTAAAGGAAAGCAACTCAAAATGGGTTAACAATCTTTCCTTAATCAAACAAACATATCATTTACCTAGTTCAGGGGGAAAAGTCAGCATCCTGAACTTCAGAGAATGCAAACACAAGTTACAAGCAATCAAAGAAACAGATCAGCAGATGGGCTTCCAACCATCTGTCCATCACATCCATTACCTATTC
>CM053593.1:75215498-75257266 GCA_028646575.1 Pseudocheirus occidentalis | reverse complement strand
AGAAAGAGATAGAGATAGAGATAAAGAGATAGAGAAAGAGAAAGATATAGACATAGAGAAAGAGATAAAGATAGAGAAAGAGATAGAGATAGAGAAAGAGATAGATAGAGAAAGAGATGGAGATAGAGAAAGAGATAGAGAGATAGAGATAGATAGGTAGAAATAGAGAAAGAGATAGAGAAGGAGAAAGAGATAAAGAGATAGAGATAGAGAAAGAGATAGAGAAAAAGAAATATACATAGAGATAGAGAAAGAGAAAGAGATAGAGATAGAGATAAAGAGATAGAGAAAGAGAAAGATATAGACATAGAGATAGAGAAAGAGAAAGACAGAGATATAGATAAAGAGAAAGAGATAGATAGAGATAGAGAAAGAGACAGAGATAGAGAAAGAGACAGAGATAGATAGAGATAGAGATAGAGAAAAAGAAAGAGATAGAGATAGAGGTAGAGATAGACATAGACATAGAGAAAGAGATAGAGATAGATACAGACATAGAGAAAGATAAAGATATATATATATATATATATATATATATAGAGAGAGAGAGAGAGAGAGAGAGAGAGATAGAAATATCCTTCATAAACCTTAAAGTGCTATGTAAACTAGCTATACTGATGATGGTGGTGATGATGATGATGTTGACAATGATATCAAGGCCCTTTACTATCCTATTTATGTTCCTCTGAATGTTCTCCAAATTAACAACACAGCATTGTCAATAGATGTGGTTTGAGAATGGCAAAATACAAAAGGACTGTCATTTCCCTCATCTTGCACATTATTTCTCAGTTAGCACAGCCTCACTCCACATTGGCTTTTTATGGCTGCCACTGCATACTGCTGACACCCATTAAACTTACAGTCTACTGAAACCCCCCAGATCTTTTTTAGATCACTTACTTTTGTGTGCCTACCCCATTGCCTATTCACAAAGCTGATCTTTGGAATCAAGGAAGACTTTTTATTTGCCTTTAAAGTTTCATCATGTTATATTTGACCTAATTTGTCAAGTTTTTTTGGATCCTAATTCTTTTATCCACTTATTGATTTGTGACATCTATAAATTTGGTGACTACATCAGATGTGCCTTTACTCAGGTTTAAGAGTTTTAAAGCAGGTAAGGGCCAAGCGCAGGTCCCTGGGTCATTTTAGAGACTTTCTTCCAAACCAAGGAAGGAGTCACAAGAAATGACTATAGTTAGGGAGTGGGATGAAAGAAATACACCAAGAAGGATTGTCAGGAGGAGTATGTGTGAAACCATAAAAAACAGTTACTGAGAAGTAAAAGGAAGACAGACTAGCAAGATAATAGGAGTGGTCAATTAAGTCAAAGGGTGAAGGAACAAGAGGGCAGAGAAATTTGGCAACTATGCAGGCATTTAGGTCTATGGAAAGAGCAGTTTCATCAGAGGACTATAAGAAACTATGTATTACACGAGGTTGAAAGAGAAGAAACAAAACTTTAGATTACTCATTGTAGGAATTTTGCAGGAAAGGAAAGGAGAACAGATGAGAGTTTGAGGGAGTATTAGTATTAATGGAAGGGACATAATTTGTTCAAGTTTTATAATGGGAAGAAGTACGTCTGTAACCATAAATGAAGGACTCATTGAGGCTAAGATAGTGTCAACAATCACAGAAGCAAGAACCAAGAGGAAATAGGAGAGGATAAAATGAAAACATAACGGAGTTATACTTGAAAATACAAGCCAGCTCACCCTCTAAAAATTAAAGTAAAAAGGGGAAGAAGACATAAAGATGTATGTTGTAAAGAAAAAGATGACTCCAATCTTGTCAGTAAGTAACATAGGAGACATGGTCCCCTGCTCACTGAGAGGTGGTGGATTGAAGGTAGACATTTGAGAAATAAGGAAAATTCATGGAACATGGCCTGTGGAGAAGTCAATAATCAGAAAGATAAATATTCAAGAAGTGCATCAAATTTTCCTAATTGCATCATTATCATCATCAACATCAATAGCTTACATTTATTAAATGTCTACTGTATGCTAGGATCAGGAGGAACTAATGAATGTCACAGAATTCAAGAATTATAAGAGACCTCAGAAATCATCTACTCTAATCCAGAGATAAATGAAATAACTATCATAATATACTATCCTCTGCCTAAAGACCTACAAAGAGAAGAAAACCTGTAACACCTTAAAGTAGCCCACTCTACTCTTGGACAGTTCTGACTATTTGGAAGGCCTTAATTGGTTCTCTTAGCAACTTCCAATCACTGGTTCTAGTTCTCCCTTCTGTGGTCAAACAAAACAATTCTAATCCTTCCCTTCCATGGCAGACCTTTACATATTAGGATAGAGCTTTCATGTTTCCTCTGAGACTTCTCTAAACTAAGTATGACCATTCCCTTCAACTGATCTTCACATGACTCAAAGCCCTTTCTCCATTCTGGTTAGCTTCCTCTGGACACTCTAGTATGTCCATCTGAAACTGTGGAGCCCCAAACTGAAAATATTGTAGAACTCCAGAGGAGATCTGATGAGGGAAAAAGTATAGTGAGGATAGCTTCTCTCTGCTCCTAGAAGGTATGCCTTTTCTTACTGTAGCCCAATATTACATTAGCTTTTAGGGGGCTGCAAGGTGTATTCAGCCATTTTAACTTGTGTCCTACTTTTCATGACTTCCTTTGAGGTTATCTTGGCAAAGATATGGAGTGGTTTACCTTTTCCTTCTGTAGCACATTTTATAGATGAGGAAACTGAGATAAACAGGGTTAAGTGACTTGCCCAAGGTCACTTAGCTAGTAAGTGTCTGAGGCTGGATTTGAACTCACAAAAATGAATCTTCCTGAGTCCAGACCCTGTATGTCATCTACTGTGCCTCCAGCTGCCATTGTCCACTACATACACATATTGATTGTGCCACTCACTCACATTCCCAGATTGTTTTCATAACTGCTTGCCCCTATCTTATGTTTTTGAAGGTTTATTTTTCTTTTTAATTTTGTACCCAATTACAAGACTATACTAATCACTATTGGATTTCTTCTTACTAGATTCAGTCAAATGCTCATGATTCTAGAAAAGCATATAATCTAATTCCCTATAAAAGATGAAACCAAAAAATAAAACCCCAAACAAGCAATAAATTCATCAATTCTAATTTGGAAAAAAAGTAAACATGTACTGCTTAGGCACAGGGAAGTAAAGCCATGCCAATTCTAGATTGACAGGGGGAAAATTATTAAAGTTAAGATGGTCAGTACATTTGAAAAAAAAAAGATTAATGACTACTTAAATAAGGACATGGAAGCTATAGCTATAAATTTCTGCTTTGTGGGCTTAAGTTGGATAACCCAAGATATGAGTCATACTATTTTGATATTACTATTTTTATTCTGTGTACATGTAATTTATGAAAATTGGAAGAGGATATGTCTAATCCCCCTCACAAAGTGGAGATTCTATCATTCTTGTGTAAGGTTTCCAAAGTGAATGCTCTATTTGACATTATTGCAGAGTAAGGACAAAAATATTTCACTAGGATCTGAGGTGAATATAAGGCCCCAAAATTTCAATCTCACTTGGGGTTTGGTAAATATATACAGACACTGGCTTGACTAAAGTCTGGGGGCAGTGACTGTGTTGGACCAAAAGTCTACATGACTTCAAACTAATTATTACCAATATGAGTGAATTTTTATTTTTTCCCACCTATTCTTTGGCTCCATGCTGACAACTTCTGATGAAGGAAATTAGTTTTTCATAAGCTTCCATAAACATTTTTTCTTTCTCCTTCAGACAATTGTGGGAATCATATGAACCAAACTGACTCCATCTTGTAAAACTGACTCCATTTTGAGACCTAAGTTTAATTTTCCTGTTAATTCTACCTACTTCCTAATCATGGGAATCAAGTGACATCCCATTTCACATCCAGAAAAGTCTACTTTCTCTCTCCTTTCTCAGCTCTCAAAACTCACTCATCTATCTCCCAATTCAGAAAACCCCTAATCTTTCTTCCAGTTACAAATTAGATCAACTTATCTTGTATCCTGGTTTACATCCTGTTAACTGTTTTCTTCTAATGCATAAAAATCTATCTCCCTTATATTCAGGGTCCACTGCCAATCTGAGGGGGTATGGTCCCTGATTTGTTATTCAATTGGTATGCATTGCTTAATAAATCCATATGCCCAAAAGATCAAACCCTTATTTCCCCAGTTATTTCAGATTTCACCCGTCAAAGTCTTTTTCCTCCAAAAGATATATCATTTTGAAGATCATTGGAAGTACTGTATAGATTTTCAAATGCCATCTAACCTGGTCTCCTCCAACCACTCAATTCTGGATGCAGCCCATCGTCTGTGTAACACTTGCTAATGATGTGTGGCAAGGGCATGTCATGGCTGGTAGAGAGTCAGCCTTATAGTCAGAAAGGTTTGCAATTGGCGTAGTCCTACCTCTGGCCAATATAGTCCCCATTATCATAGGCAAGAGATTTAACTTCTTTATATTCCAGGAATTTCCTTGAGATTGTAAATTACAAATGAATTGCTGATCTGCATTAGGGAAAGGAGTTTCCATAGTAACAGTGGCACAGTAGGAGTTTCTCAAACTAATAACATCAAAGATTTGGCACACATGCACACATACACACACAGAAATAGATCTATAGGTGGATGAGTATATCTGTACTTGAGACGAGGAAATTTCTTCAATCCGTTGTTGCTTTGTAAGTTATGGTCTTTAAAAGTTGCCTGGATCACAGACAGATATGTCCGAGGTCATGAAGTCATTATATGTCAGATGTGAGACTCAAGCTAGGTGATCTTGGACATGATGTTTTCCCTCTGTACATTACAGAAGGTGGGGACGTTCTGATATATTTGTATGTGTGTTTACATGTGTGTAGAGAATTCTCAAGTAAGAAATTTTTTTACAATGTAGTTTAGAACCTGCACTGCAATTCATAGGGTCAAAGAGGTACCTGGGGCACCCAGAGTTTAAATGACATGTCAAAGATATATATCCTCTCACACTACAGAGTGCTTGGCACTATTAAATCATTTGACACCAGAAATATATGTGGTCTTATCAATGGAAATTACATTAAATAATATAATATGTTTTGCCTTTGTTCCCTATTGATCGTTGGAAATTTCCATCTGAATTTTTGCTAAGACTCCCTATGTACATTTTCTCTTATTAGAATGAGTTCCTTTGAATAATCTTGCTTTTTTATCTTTATCCCCTGGGCTTAGCACAGTGCTTTGTGCCTAGAAACTACCTGATGACATGTTTTTTTCATTCATTCATTCCACTGTATTTTACAGAAGAGATTTTTTTTAATGTTTCTGGGGTTTGATGCCTTAATAATGTCATCTGTGCCTAGAAGCATTTCTATGGACTTGGCATCAATAGAAAAAGTCTACTTTCATAGCATTAATACATCTATGAAACAAAGAGATCAAATAAAAATGAAAAGGACCTACAGAAGTATTTCTAACAGCTCATTTTGTGGTGGCAAAGAATTTTAAATGGACGGTACACTCATCAATTGGGGAATGGCTAAACAAGTTGTGGTAGATGATCGTGATGGAATACTATTGTGCTATAAGAAAAGATAAGTGGGATTTTAAAGAAAACCCTAGGAACAAGATTAAACTGATACAAAGTGAAGTGAGCAGAACCAGGAGAACATTGCATACTTAACTACTATAATCAATACAACAATCCAAGACTTTTCCAAAGGATTCCTGATCAAAAATGCTATCAACATCCAGAAAGAACTGATGAGATTATGATGATGAATTTAAGAAATTCATGATAAATTAACTGATGCATTAATTATGAGTACAGATTGAAGCACACGTTTTTCATTTTCTTTTTTTCTTTTCTTTTTTCTTTCAATAGAGCTAATATGGAAATAATTTGCATGATTTCACATGTAAAATTGATACATTGCTCTCAACAGGTGATGGAGTATTTAAAGGGAATGAGAGAATTTGGAACTCAAAAATGTAAAAATTAATGTTTAAATAAATAATTATATTTTAAAAGTCTACTTTCATTTAGGCCATACATAAGGAATCACAGAATTATAGGATCTGAGCATTCTAAGGAATCTTAGAGTCCACGTAGTTTAACCAACCCAACAGCATGCCTGAAAAATGGACATGAGGCTTCTTGAAGAACCCCAAAGAAGGGGAATTCTAGTTCAGGCTGCATCACCTCAGACCTGTACTATTATGATAGACAGCCTAGTGGATCTTCCTGCCTCAAGTCTTTCCTCACTCTAGTCCATCCTCCATTACCAAAGTAATTTTATTAAAATGCAGGTTCAACTATGTTACCCCCCTCCTCTACTCAATAAACTCCCATTGATCACTATGCTCCAGCATCAAATAATAAATGCTTTGGTGGGCATTCAAAGTCCTTTTTCAGCTATCCCCACTCTGAGCTTTAAAGTCTTCTTACTCTTCCATCCAGTGACACTTGTTCCTTAAACAAGATACTCTATCTCTCATATCAAGCATGTTCTCTGGCTGACTCCCATGACTGGAATGCTCTGCCTCCATAGCTTTGCCTACTGACTTCCCTGGTTTCCTTAAAGTCCTAACTAAAATGCCGTCTTTTACAGGAAGCTTTTTCCAACCCCTCTTAATTCTAAAACTGTACTTCTCTAATTTATTTTTTGTTTCCCTGAATATAGGTTGCTTTGTATTTATTTGTTTGCATGTGTTTTCCTCCATTAGATTGTAAGCTGCTTGAAGACAGGAACTGTCTTTTGCCTCTTTTTTGTATTCCCAGTTCTTAGCACAGTACCAACACATAGTAGGCACTGAATTAATTTTGGTTGATTAATAAATTGACTAGAACTTGTCATTTTCTGAAAAAGTCAATTCTATTTTTAGACAGTTCTAGTTCTTAGATAGTTTTGCCTGGTATTGGGTTGAAACTGACTTTTTTGCAACTTGTACCCATTACTCCTAGTTGAACCCCTTGGACCAAATAGAATGTCTAATACCTTTTTCCACATGACAAACTTTAAATATTTGAAGACAGGTATTATGATTCTTCCTTTCTCTAGGCTATATGCCGGTTCCTTCAATTGATGTTCATATAATATGAACTCAAAGTCTTCTTATCATTCCAGTTTCTCTCCAATAGACCTGTTCATCAATGCGTGGTACCCAGAAATCAACACAATAGTCAATGAATCAATAAACATTTGTTAAGCGTTACTATGTGACACATACTTTGCTAAGTGCTGGGGATTAAAAAAAGGAGGCAAAAGACAATCCCAGTCTTCAAAGAATCCATAATATAATGGAAGAGGCAACAAGAAAACTCATATGTACAAACAAGCTATAAATAGAAAAAAAGTAAATAATTTAATAGGCACTACCAATAAGAGGGGATTGGGAAAAGTTACCTGTAAAAGATGGAATTTTAATAGGGACTTGAGGAAAATCAGGGAAGCCAGTAAGCAGAGATGAGGTTGGAAAGAATTCCAGGGACAGCCAAAAAAGATGCCTGGAATCAAGAGATGGAATGTTTTGGTTGAGGAAAAGGAAAGGAGGGACAGTTCTCTAGATTAAGAATAATATGAGCAGAATATATTGTCAGTATCACCTCTCTATTCTCAGACTGTCTGCTCCTCTTAAAGCAGCCCCAAAATCACATTATTCTCAGTCATATCACACTGCTAATCCATGTCAAGGTTACAGTCCATTGGACCACCCAGATCTTTTACAGAATATATATTGAACCCCGTCTGTCCATGTTTTCCCCATCTTATACTTGGATGATTTTTTTGTCCTTAAGTGAAGGCTTTTGAATTTTTCCCTATTGAATTTCATTTTATTAGATTAAGCCCAATATTCATCCTATCATTGTTTGTTTGTTTGTTTGTTTGGGGGGGGGGGAATCTGGGCTCTATCATCTAGTCTAGAGTGTTAACTATATTTCTACTTTGCATCTGTGGTCCTGCCTGGTTTCCACTCCATGGAACAATATCCTCCTTGGTGCTCTATCTGCTCCTCTTCACTCCATTTCTTTCCTCCTCCTTTTTGTGTGTTATCTCCCCCTATAAATTAGAAGCTCCTTGAGGGCAGAAACTGTCTTTTCTTTTTCTATTGTATCCCCAGAACATAGCATAGTATTTGGTTCATAGTAGGGACTTAATAAACATTTATTGGACTGCTTCCCAGGTTTGTGTCATCTGAAAATTTTAATGCATCTGTTTGGCAAACATATAACCCCATGTTGAAGACTTGCCTTGATATCAGAAATTAAAGGATTATAGACCAAAGTGATTATTGCAGTGCTAACTTTTATGGAGGTTTGCATGATTTTGAAGCCTGCCAGAGAGAAATTTTCACTAAAGGTGTCCTTTAAGGCTACATTTTGCTCTATTGAATCAGATGCTTTTCTTAAAATCAATGAACAATAAACAAACCAGAAAGCCATGCCTTTACCTTCAATTAATGAGGGAGTTCTGCCGAGGAAAGCTGAATTAGCAATTTTGATGCACCTCCTTTCTCTTCACACAACCTTTCATTTCTTCATCAAAACCACCTAAGCCCATTTGTATTGGCAATTCCCTTGATAACTAGCACTTCCCCCTATCCACCTAGAGACACACTGATTATAGGTAAGTAAGAAAACAGGTTTTTCTAAAGAACTTGAAACCAGAGAAATCAAGATTGTGCTTCTAAAATAGAAAGACTCATACAAAGCAACTGATAAAATTCCATCTAATCAGTCTCCGTAGACCACACCAGATGATAATTTTTAAAGTAAATATAGAAAATAATGGAGGGAGAGATATAAGATTTTTAAATAACAAGAATAACTATTTTGTGATTGTTTGGAAGACGAGATTGAATATATTTCTCTTTGGGATGCTTTCATTTCCTAAGGTTGCTACATTTAACCTTGTGAGATTTGCTTCCAATTGATTTTGTTTTAAGCTTGAAGAACTCTGTCTACATCTGTTCTTCCTATCCCCTTTTGAGAGCACAAACACTTATTATTCCCCTGGTGATATAGCAGGATAATTTGTGGACCTTTCTCCTAATGATGTCACAAAAAGATTATGTTGCAATAGCAACTTTATAAAGTATTAAACATTTATTTTTCCCCTTACTGGACTGTACTTAAGGTTATTTTCATTTTTCTTGGGTGCAAACCATAGCAATGGCCTTTTCAAATTGGGGCATGTATCTCACAAAAAAATGTTGCTAAAAAAATTATTTATTTGAAATCCCTTTCTCTGACCTCCTCAGAAGAAAAGAACTAAAACAGTACTCCAAATTAGATTACAAGGAGTTATAGGATGCCTTCAAAACCCTGGGGAAAGATGAAGAGGTCAGGTAACTAAGTACAGTAAAACTTCTCTATGCATTCATTGCAATAACAGGAAAAAAAGCAGTTATGTCACTAGGGCCTTCTATTCACTTATCATCAGCTAAAGTATTTTGCAAAGTATGTAATTAAACTCATGGGAATTGTATCAGAAATGATAGATAACCTTATGCAGCTGACCTTATACACATCAGAATCAGGAGAAAACTGTGTTTATAAAAATATGTGCAGAAGTGCATTTCGATCCTTAATTTGTTTCTAGTTCATTTCTTTATTTCCTTTTTGTTCGCCTAATTTACCTGGATTTAGTTGAAGATCCCCAAAGAGCTATTGTTTCACAGTTCACAGGTGGCAAAATGTCTTAGAAGCATTATTTAATTTGAGAAAAGAGATTATATGACTTGCCTAAGGTCATACAACCAATAAATGGCAGAGTTGGGATATGAACCTGGGTCTTGTGACTTTAAATCAGACTTTAAATTTGACTTTTAAACTTTATTGTTAATTCCATATTGTTACCTACATAATTTCCATACGTAATTACAAGAATAGCAAAAGAAAACATCACGTCAGAGGCATCTATGTCTTTGTTCATGTATCAGTTTACATAAATTGTCTCCAGCTATGGAATTCTCATTATTTCCAGATTCTATCTTTTGTAACTACCTCAGACCATTTTGATCGTCCGTGACTTTGAATTCCTAGAACACTTATCTGTCTGCAACCTACACCATACTGTATTGATATCTAACTGATTCTTGAGCACATATTCAATCTCTTCAGTGGAACTATAAGGTCTTTATTGAAAGGGACGGTGCCTTAGTTCCTTATTCTCCAAAGCACCTAGTACACTCTAAATATATCGGACCATAGAACTAATATCTGGATTGAACTATGTCAATCATTAGATCCAATTTCTTTATTTTACACATGAGGAAACAGAGACCAAAAATTGTTAAGTGATTTGCCCAAGGAAATGTGCCAAGTAAATTGTGGAAGTTGTGATATGAAACTGGGAGGGAGAGAGAGAAAAAAAGAGACAGAGAGATAGAGACAAAAGGAGAAGGGAGGGAGGTCTAAGAGGGAGAGAATGAGAATTTTGGAATTATAATAGGGACATGATCAACTTACTTCCCTTCCCTCAATGTCTGAGTCCAAAGAATAAATTTTCATTGGAAGAAGCTCCCAGGACTACATTTTTCTAGGGGATTGATGCCTGGACATAAAGGGATCGCACTAGGATGCATGTACTCTCATTGCAAAGTAAGAGACTACTCATAAAAAGGGGAGCCATATGAAATTAATTAATCAATCAAGAAACATTTAATAAGTGTTCACATTGTGGTGGGCATTATGCTAAGCACAAAGAAAGAGAAAAACAGTCTCAGCTTTCAAGAGGCTCATATTCTGATAGATGAGTTTAGGGGGTTGGATGTGCTTGCAGGGAGTTTGTATACTCTTAGATGCAGTTCAAGAAAAGGGAGCCACCCCCCAAGAACTCTGAGAGAACAGAGAACTGGTAGAGAGCATAAGAGAAATAAGCATTTAAGTGCCAGGTACTATGCTAAAAGCTTTACAATTATTTCATTTGATCCTCACAATAATCCTGGAGGGAGGTGGTATTAGTATCCCTATTTGATAGTTGAGGAAACTGAAGTAGCGGTTAAGTGACTTGTCCAGGGTCATATAGCTAGTTAACATTTAAGGCCAAATTTGAATTCAGGTCTACCTGCCTCTGGGTCAAAAGCAGGAACCCCATGCTTTGGATTCCCATGGTGATCCCCATGGAGAAGTTAAAGGTGCTCAATGACATACAAGTAGCCAGATTATTCACACAAGAAAGTCATGCTGAAAATCTAGGACTTCCTCCAGACAGTGTTCAATATGTTGGAGTAAATGTTGTAACACTGAACCATTTACCTATTCTCCAATTTTTCTTGAATACCTGGTGGTAAGCAAACATGCAGGCTGAAATTGTACACAATATATTCAAAGAAAAATGCTACCAAAATATCCTGTTTATCTGGAGAATGAAAGTACATGTAAGCCTTTGAGACTTGAGGACACTTTATCTCTGGAAGGAAAGAGGAAGATCATAAGCAACATTCTAGTGCTTACAGTTCATTTCATTCAATATGCAAGGGCTTACAAAATTAGCTACCAAAAGACTACTCAAGTATGCAGGGTGCTACATTGGCAAGAACTACTCTAGATAGAACTTCTCTGCCAGAATCCATTTGGATCTGGGTCAAATTGAGAGCAAACTTATTCAAATAACATGCAATTTGAATGGAATAAAAAAGTCTAGAATGCAACCATAGCAGCATCCAAAGTAGACCCACAGCCAGCAGACCCAGAGCTTTTTAATCACAGCCTAGAGAACATGGTGGGAACCCTGAGGCCTGAGCAGAAAACTCAGTGAAGTCGACATGAGGCATTCTAGTGCATGTATAAAATTCTGCCAAGAGTTATGCCACAAGTTTTAGTCTGTATTTGCTAATGTTTAGATAAGAGCTGTATCTGCCTATTGATCTGTGTTTTGGAGCTTAACATGTAAAGACTCACAAACTGTTCTGAGAGAACACTTAAAGGAGGCTTCTGCTCCGAAGAATTCAGAAAGGAGGAGGCTACAATAATATTCTCAAGTTCTCTGGAGGCAGCTCTAGCCGAAGGACAGAGTTCTGAAGCACAATCTTGGTGTGCAAGAAAAATATAAGATAGAGGATCAGTAGAAAGCCACCTCATACCAAAAAGCTAAAAGTCTGGGTAAGAAGGCAGTCTACAAGATTGCCCCAGAGAATAGTAGGAACTCTGGAAAGGACTAAAAATCATAACCGTCTGTGGCCTTTAGTGAAGTCAGTCTTACTCTCTGCTGTCTAGGAAGACAGGAATGTTGCAATCCCTCTATATTCAGGCATGTAATCTAGAAAAATAAAGCCTAGGAGCTTCTTCCAATGAAAAGATTATTCAATGGGCTTAGTAATTGAGGAGAATACAGTAGGATGATCATGACCCTATTACAATTCCAAATTTTCATTTTCGCGTATATGCCCTCCCCCTTTCAGTATCTCTCTCTATCTCTGTCTCTGTCTCCCTCTCTCTCTGTCTCTCTGTCTCTCTCTCTCTCTCTCTCTCTCTTTCTCTGTCGCTTTCTGTCTCTGTCTCTCTCCCTCCCTCCACCTTCCCTCCGAGGTTCACAATGAAAGCATTGTAATGGACTCCAAGAAGTTCCCATCTACCAGGTACAGATGATAAATTGGTGCCAGACATCGATTTATATCAAAAACATTTGCATCCAGATTCAATTGGAAAAGAAATACAAGTTAGTACCAACTACAGGTTAGGAAAACTTGACAAAACTGCCTTCAGTTACAGGAGTAACTCTGCCCCAACAAGGGATATGAGACTGTGCTGGATTTGGGGGTTGTTTTTTTTCTGATTAATATCCCAGTTGTGAAGGTCCTAAGGAAACTGAGTCAATCTACAGATACTTCATTAAGGAACTGGAGATAGTGACATTCTACCTGGACCATACATAGCACCATAACAAAATTCCCTTTAAGAGATACCTCAAATCTAAGAGTAACACTCTAAGTATGGAATGCTATATGGTATTTTTAGTGTTTATTTGTTATCACAGGCCCTGAAACCAATTACCAATGCTTCCTTATTTGTGTGACTTTGGGTAAATCATTTTATTTTGTGTGCCTCAGTTTCCTCATTTTTAAAATGATGGGCTTGAGTTATATGACCTCTAAGGTTGACTCCATTTTCATACCTATGATTTCTATTGTGGTTTTTGTTCCAAATGTAGTGGGCTGGACCACTAGGTTAGTGCATAAGAATTAAGATAAAGTTTGTTTAATTAAAAAAATTCATATCTCCAAGTAAAACCATTCTATGAGGTGGTAAAAGTAGGCCACAAGGAAATTCTCTGGTGTTTCAAGGAGCTTACCTCCAGAGCTCTAGTACCTTATTTATATATTCCTTGCCCAAAGGGTCAAGAACTGGGTAGTAGGTCAACCTACATGGTAATAAATACCTCAAAGTGCTTTCATCTGCTGTAGAGTGTCTTGTCTCATAAAAGCCCCATTTGGTGCTGTGGGATTGTGAGCGGTTTACTCAAGTCATCTTATTTCTACGGACACCTTGGTTCACAACAATATCTGAGTGGTGGAGGGTTGCCATTCTAGCAACCCCAACTGCTTCTTTTCTGAGGGAATCAGCGTGGAGTTCCAGAGCCCTGGATGGTAGGCAGAATTCATTGGAGAGGAGTATTATCCTGTTTATAAGCTCCTGTGAATCCTTTGTGTTTCATATTTTCATTGGAATGAAATGAAGGCTGTCCTTCATCTAACAGATACCTTTAGTGCTAGCACAGAAACTGAGGGAGCTTTTACCCACATCTGTGAAAAGTTAGATACAAGCTATATTCTGATATTGCCAGGGAAGATTCTGAATGGTGAATAAATGAACCAAATTGTGAATTATAGTGGAAACCTGGGTAGGGAACATTGGAATATATAGTCAAAGTTATGAATGGTGCAAAGCTTACAAGATTGAATTCAGTGTGTGACTAGGATCTTAAAGGTTAAAAGTAAAAATAATTTGCTAGCAATTACCTCTGTCTAAAAACAGAACAGAATGCGATGCCTTGGAAGGTAATGAGACTCTCATCACTACAGATCTCTTTTTTTTGGAGGGAGGAAGGCAAGGCAATTAGAGTTAAGTGACTTGCCCAAGGTCACACAGCTAATGTCAAGTGTCTGAGGCTGGATTTGAACTCAGGTGCTCCTGATTTCAGGGTCAGTGCTCTATTCACTGCACCACCAACTGCCCTATCATTATAGATCTTCTAACAGAAATTGGATCACATTTTGTCAGGAATATTGTAGAAGGAATTCCTGTTCTAGTAGGAATTAAACTATATGGTCTCTGAGGACTCTTTTAACTGTGATTCTATCATTTGGAAGCTTTCCTATAGGTTTATATTACCCAGTAGCATACCTTAAAGAGACAGCTAGTTTAGATAGTGAGAACTAATCAAGTTTGTGAACCAGTTCGTGAAATGAGTTGATTTAATGAATTTCTCCTTCCTGCTACCATTCCTGTTCCTATGATAGACACTGAGGTGGGTGGGCTCACCCTTCCTAGTAGGCTAATTCATACCCACTTGTGTAACTCTTCACTTAATAAGGTTTTGCTTTTCATTTTTTTCTTGTCATCTCTAGGCAGCACAGACAAATATGAAGTATGAGGTGAACTGCCTGGGGCAGTTAACATAAAAGCAATCACCCAACATTAATCTAATATCATACCAAAAGGAGGATATTTGAAAAGAAGTCTTTTTGTGAGAACACAGCTTTCTTGTGCTCTATAGAGAAGACACCAGGGGCAAATGGGTGGGATCAACACATGGAAGGAGTGGAACTGGAGCCTGCAGTGCTTTCAGAAGGTGAAACTGCTCTTTAGTTTGATTGAACAACCCCCCAGTGAACAATCAGCAGCCTCTGAGAGAAGACGTCAAAGATGGTTCCTAAAAGTAAAATCTCTCAAGTATTTATTTGAATGAAGCATTTACACAGGGCTTGCCAGACAGAAGCACAATAGCTGTGAGACAATGGCCTTCTTTTCCACTGAGTGTTTCAACTAGGGGCCCTAGTGAATGGAGGCATATCTAAGAAATACCAGGCACAGGAAAGTAGGTGAAGGAAATGGACATTTCAGAATCTCCCCAAGAGCAGACGCACTGCACCAGACTCCTAACCATGGGCTTCATTAAATTTTGATTCTGATTTAGTAAAATGTGCTCCAACCTATAAATAAGTAAATAAATCTTTTAGGTAACATGCATTTGGGGAAAGAGATTTGAATATCAAAAGGAAGGGATCCTAACCATGAGAGATTTATTAGTCAGTCAAGCATTGATTAAACATTTCATATATGCCAGGCACTGTGCTAAACAGTGGAAATACCACACAAACAGAAAGATCATCTTTGCCTCAAGGAGCTTACTTTCCAATAGGGTAAGATAACACATAAAAGGAATTTGAAAGAAATGAGGAAAGATGGAGGTACCATTTGGGGGGCATGGTAGACAAAGTCTGAAATTTGGCCTGAAGAAGAAACATGACTGTCCCTGGAACCCTCCTTAATTGGAGCTTCTGGGAGGAGTAATCCAATGAAATAGAGAGAAAGAGAGAGAGATTCAGAGAGAGATAGACAGAGAGAGACAGAGAGAGAGAGAGAGAGAGAGAGAGAGAGAGAAAGAGAGAGAGAGAGAGCGCAGAGGCAGAGGGTACTTCCAGTTTAATACAGCCATTGTTTATTAGTTAGTTTAAACAGTAGCAAAGTTATTTATGTCCTAGGAAGAAAGTCAAACAAGGAAATTATAAGGAAAGTCTAGGAACCTTGGATGCCAAGCACATCTGAACCATGCCCCTGCAAAGGAAATTAGGGCTTAGAAGAGGCTAGGCTCAGCCCTGCTGAATTACTTGAGTTAGGAGAAGTTGGTGTGACTTCAAGTGATTTCTAGAAAACCTTAGTGTAAAGGAATTATCTCTCAGAGTAGAGCATATCTCTTTGCTTTCACACTGCAAGGCCATAATAGAATTCATTTTTATGGCTTAGAGAAAGGAAAAAGCATAGGATATGGAAATCATCTGTTGCACCATACACAACTTAAGTCTGCTTTGGTGTAAGCATCTTACTTTAAGCAGAAAGCTCAAAAGGATACTTCCTTAGTGAATGACTGTGCGTTTAAGGGTCACCATTCATTCTTCCTACTCCACCATGCCTTTTATATTCCTCTTCTTCCTTAGTTTCCCTGGTATCAGATTAAAGTAGATATTATAACAGCAATAAACTGCTCTAAACTGCCTAAGTATAGTATAAATGGAAGCAATGTCTTTCCTGTACATAAAAAGAGAGGATGCTATTAAAACCACCACCAATCATATTTGCATATTCCATTGTTTTTATAGCAGTGAGAATGAATTCTTGCTCCTCCATCTATATGCCCTATTCTAGCCAAGTGTTGTATCTGATACCTAGGTCTAGGCATGGAGTCTGAAACAAAAGTGAGAATACTGGTCTGTGGGTTAAACAGACACTTAATCTGAGTCCTCCTGGATTCTGTTTCTATCTTTTAGAGTAAAGACTGATCATTTCAGATGCTAATCCATTTAAATTGTAATTTCCCAGACAATATGAGCCATTAGTGATTAGTTAGTTCACCTCAAAGTGCCAGAGTAACAGGTGTACTCTTAGAAAGGCAGTGACATAATTGCAATCTAAGTGGTCCAGATAACTGGCTATAGATCTGCCAAGTTCAAATAGGGTGAAAACCTTGTGAAGATAAGTGTTTTTTACAGCTTTTCCTTTGGTATCTTACCTCAAAGTTTTTCTCTTAAGTCTATAAGGAAACCAACATGATAAATTGGACCAATTTCATCTGACAGTTAATAACAAAAAATTTCTAAAGAAATAAACCATTTTCAATATTGCATAAGTTATCAAATACAGTAAAGTCACAGATTGAATAATAGCAGCATTGTAGGACTGACTCAATACTTCACTGTGCACTTCACTTGCATGTGCACTAAGTGCTTGGCATGTGTTGTCTCATATTCCCTTTTCCCTTCTAATATTTCTGAACAATAAAAGCCTTCAAAGAATTCACTTAGTCTTTTTAGCCTAATAAACAGGGACTGGCAAATAGTACAGCATTTTCCCTGACAAGGATCTAGGTTATTATTTTCTCCCTTGACTTGGCAACATGTATTATTTATGGTGATCTCTTAATATTTTATCAATGCATACATATCTGAAAGGCCTTTCTTGAAAATAAAAGGCACATTCAATATTTCTAAATAACTTTATGACAATCATTATTGCCCATGCTTCAATGTGTCCCAGGCTCTTATTTTTCTGTTTGGGGGTGGGGGGTGGGGGTGGTTCCAGAATGCCTCCAGGAATTTGTAATTTATATTTGAATCAGACATTTCCAACTTTGATACCGACAAAATCTTGTTTCATTGCCAGCTCTTCAATAAATACTTTTTAAACAAATAGAGCCCCGAAAGTCTAACAGTTAAGGAAAAGGAGAATCATTAATCATTAGCCATTGGACTCTGGGGGTTCTATCTGTTTAACAGCAGGAAGGGACCTTATCGATTACCTAGTTGAAGCCCCTCATTTTACAGAAGTAGAAACTAGAACCCAAGCAAATTATGCAAATTGCAAATGACACAGATGGGTGTCAGAATAGTTTTTTGTACCACAACTTGCTACCTTCTTCATAAAGTTTCTGAATAGCTTCCAATTCATTCTCTTAACTGAATATCACCACAAAAAAAGTAAAAAACACAGGGAAAATAGTGCTTAAAGAGCCTGCCATCAATTGACTTTTGTCAGCTTATTCAGTAGAACAATATATTAAATATTCAGCATGTATTTTTGAGACTTCGCTTTGTGCACAGCAGATACTCCAAAATTCTACAGTTTTGTTTAGCCTAAAACAGATCCCATCCCACCTCTGTCTCATCAAAATTATTTACAAGAACTTCTATCAGTTGTTAAAGATAAACAGAGTAGGAACCTGGTTTATTTATAGCCGATCACAGCTTCAATTAATTCTAAAAAAATCAATCAACTTGAATGGGATTTTTTAAATCACCTGGTAAGTGTCTACTGCTGGGTAAGGCCCATGGGGGTTTGGGGAGGTGGAGGGGAATTAGGGAGGAATACAAAAGAAGAATAAACCATTGTCATTGCCTATTGGGAGTTTATAATCTAGTCGGAAGATAAGAAATAGGATACAATAAGTAAGCAAGACAATGTACAATAAACTCTCCAATTAGGTATTACAGACAACTTGTGAATAGCATAATACATACTTAAGTAGGAACTAATTGTGAGGTATGGATTTGCCAGTAGTCAACTATAATATAATAAATTGGTCGTTTTCTTCAACAATGAAGATTATAACTCACACATACCTCTCCACGCATGACTGTCATCCATGCCATCCCAGCAGTTTGTCACAGTGGGTCCACCTGAAGGGCTGAAGCACAATCCTCAAGTTATCATAACATCATGAGGATACCAATATATCCAAAAGAACATGTTTAAAAAGGAATGAGCAAATTAAAGAGGGCTAAAGCCACACAAGACTTTGAGGGATGAAAAGTATATGGACAGGAAGAAAAGAGGAAGAAGAGCATTCCAAGTGGATATGACAGCATGGAAAAGCCAAGATGGAGTGTAGTAAATATTATGTGTGAGTCAAGAGCACATCAGGAGCAAGGAGACTGCTCTAACTAGAGTAGAAGTTTAGTTGGTTTATTGGTTGTTCTTCATTCTCAAAAAGGATCAAAATGGCATCACTATGTTAGTGTGCCCAAATGTGGTTGATCAGACTAATACAACTCAGAATGCTCTATGATAGGGCAGGCACAAATAGTCCATGTGAATATTTGGGGTGAATTCTCTAAATTTTCACAATGCATGTTTTTTTTGAGCTACTTCAATCCTGTGTTGCTCCTAAATCCCAGTACCTTCTTTGAGAAGGACACACCTTGGGTGGTCCTGCTCCAGCGTCTCCTTTGTCATTCAATCAATTCCAAAGTTCTTAAGCAAGAGCATAAGAGTGTCATTTTGTTAATCACCATGTTCTCCATAAAATAGTCTTTTAGGCAAGTTTTTGTTTTGAATTAGAACAACATGGCCAACCCATTGGAGTTGCAGTAGAATCTAAATGTTTGTCGGTTTAGTTCAAGAAACAACCGCAGTGTAGGGTAGCTTATCCTGCCAGATGATCTTCAGAATCTTCCTAAGACAATTCAAATGGAAGTGGTTCAATTTCCTAGCATGGCGCTAATATATCTGTCCAGGTTTCACAGGTGTACAACAATGAGGTCAGCACAATGGCTCTGTAGACATTCAGCTTGGTAATCAGGCTAATACTTCTTCCCTCCCACACTTTCATTCAGGGTGTCCCCGAAGCTAGCTCTGGCAAAGCATGCATCAACCCAATTATCAATGTGTACATTCCTTGAAAGTATATAGTCAGGGGTGGCTAGGTGGCGCAGTGAGTAGAGCACCAGCCCTGGAGTCAGGAGTACCTGAGTTCAAATCCGGCCTCAGACACTTAACACAAAAACTAGCCGTGTGACCTTGGGCAAGTCACTTAACCTCAACTGCCCTCCAAAAAGCAAAAAAAAAAAAAAATTATATAGTCAAGGTAAGTGAACTTATTCAGAGTATTATCCACAGCTGTAACTGATGGTCCCACATATGGACATGTGCTGTTGGCTGCTGGAGCACCTATGCTTTTGGGGGGCTGTTAATTGTTAGGCCAAAATTTCCCCCAAGCAGCAAAAATATCAATCCATATTTTGCTGCATCTGAGCTTCTGAGCCGGCAAACAAAAACTCATACATCAACACTCTCTCCACTTTGAACTCGGACTATAACCTTCTCAAGTTGAAGAATTTATCATCAGTTCAGTGGCTGACCTTGATGTTGTATCTGTCCTCAGTGAAAGTGTTTGACAATATGGCTGAAATATGCTAAACAGCATGGGAGCAAACACACAAGCTTGTTTCACCACATTGGTGACTGGGAAAGCACAAGAGCATTGTTCATTATCCTCCTGAACCTCAGCAAGCACACCATCCTAAAACTGACATGCAATACTAATGAATTTTTCTGGGCAATCAAATTTGACATATTTTCCCATAAGCCCTCATGACTGACAATATCAAAGGCCTTGGTCAGATCTATAAACATTGTATATAGTCCTTTGTTCTGCTCTTGGCATTCCTCTGGCAGTTGTTGGGCAACAAAGAGCATATCTGCATTTCCTCAGCCCTTTCTGAAACCACACTGGCTCTCAGGTAGATGACTGTCTTCCAGAGAGAGGATCAGTCTAGTAAGTATCTTGCCTGGAATAACTAAGAGAAAGAGACCCCTTTGTGAGTGACAGAGGACAATCTATTTCCTTTACCTTTATATAGACAATGAAGACATCCTTGAACTTCTGGGGGATAACTTCTCTTGCCATTTAACCCAGAAAATTTCAGAGTAGAAGGTAAATGTTAAGGAAAGTCAGAAAAGGGTACTGAGTAAGCAGGGTAGAGCTGGATTTTGAAGGTTGTCCAAGGCATAAGAGAAAGACTTCATGCTTAATATAGTAGGCAATATTCAATTACAGGTTATATCCATAACACCTCAAGCAGCTGAACCCCAAGATCAGAGAGTGATGGAGTTGCTGTATTTATAACATTGATTTGGCAAAGTCTATATCCACAATAACTCCCTTCTACCCTTATTCCAGGGGTCTTTTAATAACCCACCAAGTCTTCTACCTTCCAGTTCCAATAGATGGAACTATTCATCAACCACCAGACTTTTTGCCTCACTCCAGGCTCAGACCAATATGGTCACTAGCCATGGCAAATTGAAAACAATAAAAAAAATCCCTGAATCCACAGTTGGTAACTCAGATGGGAGTTAGGCTTCTTGACTGCCATATTCTTCTTATTCCATATATTGTATCCAATCTCTATACTATTGTACTGTTCCTTGTGACCACGCCCTTATCTCATGCAAAGAGCTCAATAAATGTGTATTTGTCCTTTTCCAATGTATCTGAGTCCCTCACAATCTTATTTTCTACTTCAGTAGTCTGGAATTCTGGAAGCTGAGCTTTGGAAGGAAACAGAGGATATTTAGTACAAATCACACTGGTAGTACAAACCCCTCTACAATACACTAACAAGTGGTCATCCAGCCTCTGGTTGAAGACCTCTAGTGATGGGGAACCTATTACCTCCCCCTTGATTCCAGTCATTTTTAGATAACTCCAATTCTAATGAAAGTCTCTTTTTTCCCCAAAAAAGGAGTCAAAAACTGTCTCTCTACAACTTCCAGTCATCACTCTAGTCATCCTGCCACAGTATCCCTGGAATCTGTAATTTGTCCTCCCCCAATCTACACTCCTCCATCTGCATTTTCTGTGGTTGTGTCTCTGTTACCTTTTGTTAACATCTCTCTGGATGTTTTGTCCTGCTTCAGACTCTGCCTTTTGCCTGCTGGCAGAAACCCCTAATGCTGTTACCTGTCCACTTGACAAGGTCTCCACCAGTTCCTTTCTGCTGATATTGACTGCACATTTTTCTTATTGAGTGTTGACAGAGTCTTGCCCCAATCACCAATCCTATCTCTGTGGGTCTAACCTGCTCCTAATTCTAGCCGTTTTTCATCCAGCCCAGAATATTTCTGAGTGGTCAGTGAAAGGGGATTTTTTTCCACTATTCCTATTGATAATACTTCAATCTCACACCTATATACACTATCTACACTACAAAAATAATCTTGTGCTTTTCCTAAAAGCAGTTGACAATTGAATAATCTTTTTCCCTAGCGTTATATTTCAAAGTCCATTCTAATGGGATGGAGGAAGGGGTAAAATTAATTCTCATATTAAGAAGAATTAATACAAAATAATGACAAATCATATTAGAGCTAGAAAAGTCAACCTCTACAAGCTCTGCTACCTAATTACGCATGACCTTAGGCAAGTTACAACCTCTCTGGACCTTAAATTCCTTATTTGAAAATGGGACTAAATTCTAGCTCTAATTTTATGATTTTATAAAACTTAAGTCACCACAGCTCATCTAAAATGAAAGAACCACATAGCTTAAACAAAAATCAATAACTTTACAACTTTCAGGATGTTAAAATCAATGTGGGTAATATTGTTGGTGCCACCACACAGTGTAACCATTATTAGAACCAATACTCCAAAAACTTGACCCAAACTTAATACCACAAATTTAGGAACCAATAAAGATTTATTGAGTTTACCAGCAAGGGAGCCCCACCATGAGCAAACAAAAGGACAAAGCTTATATAGGTTTCTATATAGGCTAGTAGGGAAGGTAATAAGAGATGTGGTATCCCAAAATTGGACAGACCTGTTGCTTTTCAGACCAGTAACAGTAAAGGCTCTTCTTCAGCTTAGCTATTTCTGGTAATCAATACACCCCCACCCCCACAGGCTGATTTTTAAGCTGTAAGAAAGGTCACAGACCCTGTGGAGGTCACAATATCAAAAGGGTCAGGGGCAAGATAAAGAAACTGCAGACAAAATGGAGTTGCTTTAGCTTTCTCTGCTACCCACACCAACTGTATGAAACTAAAGCAATCATGTTGACAATATAGCTCAATAACTACAAGGGGATATGTTTTTACCTATGACCATATGAATTTGCTTATTTGCTGACAATTTTCTTTTCTGTCATATTAAAGAGAGGGAGAAAGGTGAGAGAGATAAAAACAGTAGTTTCCAGAATATATTGTATTAGATTTTCTATTAAATTCCCTCTACTTTTAAAATTCCATGAAAAGATTAAAACTATTTCATAAACATGTGACACCGATCTTTTCTAGCATCCAAATTCCTATCTATAGCCTGTTAGGTCAGGGGATTAAAATAAGGTGTGATGGTCAGGAGTTCTTTACTCAGGTAGAAAATATAATCACTGTACCTAGTTGACTTTTTGCTGTTCCATGGTCCAAAATGTAATTCTAACCTTAGCCAGTAAAAAATGAAAAGCATAATCCGAATCACCAGAGGGAATAGATGAAAGAGTATGCATGGAGTAATATAAATTATGTCAGTAGATATAGAGACAATCAGATAGATATCCATTTATATTGATAGATAGATGCATGTTAGACAGCAGATGGGTCAGTGGCATCATCTTCATGTCTGAATCATGGCATAGGAACTGTGATATATTTCCTGCACTTTGCATCTTTGCGGTTTCTTGTATTGTTCACCATTGAACCTTCATATTCCTTTGTTTCTTTACTCCTACAAATATAATGGAATCATTCCTAACTTGAATTTCATGAATTCCCCATCTCCTTGGTTTTATAAGTTCTTCCCCTCATCCCTCAACAACAAAATCATAATTGACGAGAGGTTCTCAGTACACTTCTATGTCCCTCAATCTAGCACAGCTTTTGCGAAATTGAAACTTTCCCAAATTCATCTTCTAAATGAAGTCCATCTAATGCTCTTCACAAGCTGCATTTTTTATAATCCAGAGCCAGGGGTGGAGAACCTGTAGCCTTGAGGCCACATGTGGTGTTCTAGGTCCTCAAGCATGGCCCTTTGAACACATTTAAACTTCATGAGGCCACAAGGTTGCCAGTTCCCCACGCCTGAGACCATTCAAAAAGTTCTTAATACTACTGCAATCATTATAGCTGTTTCAATTTACTTCACATATATTTTAAAATACTTTCCTTGAAGAGGATTCTGGGAAGATGGTAGAGTAGGTCAAAAAATGTCAAGCTCTCAAGATTGCCCCCCCCACGAGTTAAAATAGCACCTTAGGGTAAACAAAGTGTAGGTGGAGCTAAATAAGAACCAGGGCACAACCTGGGTCCTCCTGGGACAATTTGAGAAGATTAGAAGAAAAATCCCAGGACACATATAGTCCCTATGAAGAGTAAACATCTCCAGGCTAGGTTCCGTTTTAACAGCAAGCCATAAGCTTCTTAAACAACATGCAGCAAGCCCTGGGCTTAGTTGGTTTGAGAGTCTGCCTCAACTCCAGCCACCATAACTTTTACCCTAGGGATACTGAGCCTGGGAAAATCAAGAAAACCTCTACTGACCAGGAAGACCAGGCCCAGCTGTGCTGTGAAGAGCAGCAGAGAGAGAAGGAATCAGTACACTCCTGGTGAGTACAGAAGCAGTGAGGCTGAAAGCCCCTGACTGTGGGCACTTATAGGAGGTTGGAGGTTTGGCTTTGGTTTCAAGCTGGAGAAGAGAACTGAGGATTTGGGGGGAAAGGCACCATCCTAGGGCTGGAGGTAACTACAAATAATTAAGCCATTACCACAAAAAATGCACAGGAAAGAAGAAAGAATCCAACCATAGAAACCTATTATGGAAATAGAGATGATCAGAAGCTTAAGAAAATGACACCTTGGAAATTAGAATTGGCCAAAGTGAAGTCAGTAAAATTATAAGCAATCAATATACGATTAAACCAGTATGGATAATGAAAAACTGGAATAGAAAGCGCAATATCTTATAAGAAAAAACAGATTTAGAGAATAGATCAAGAAGAGAAAATATAAAAATTATTGGACTAAGTAAAAGTTATGATCAAAAAAGGATCTTGACACAATAATATAAGAAATAATTAAAGAAAATTGTCCTGAAGCATTAGAACAAGGGAGGAAGGTAGAAATAGAAAAAATCCATCAAGACAAAACAGGAATATAACAAATGCTGGCGAGGATGTGAAAAAATTTGAACACTAATGCACTGTTGGAGCTGTGAACTGATATAACCATTCTGGAGAGCAATCTGGAACTGTGCCCGAAGGGATGTAAATAATTGCTTACCCTTTGACCCAATAACACCACTTCTGGGGTTGTATCCCAAAGAGATCATAGAAGTGGGAGGAAGACCCATATGTACAAAAATATTTATTGCAGCTCTCTTTGTGGTGGCAAAAAACTGGAAATTGAGGAGATGCCCATCAATTGGGGAATGGATAAACAAGTTGCAGTATATGAATGTAATGAAATACTATTATTCTATAAGAAATGGAGAGGAGAAGGACTTAATATTTACCTGGAGAGGCTTATACAAATTGATGCTAAGTGAGAAGAGCAGAACCAGGAAAAACTCATACACAATCACAGACATATCATACATGTGACAACCAGCAACTCACAGCTATAAGACAACTCTACAAGTCCTAGGAGGGAAGGAGATACCTACATTCAGAGAAGGATCTAGAAAGAACAGAGTTTAAAAGGAGACTGAAGCAATCTACATGCTAACTCTCTTTTCCATGTTTGGTTTTGTTTCCTTTTTCTTATTGTCCATTCTATTGGTTACAACCCTTCTATACAACCAGACTAATGTTCAATGTGAAAGTATTTGCAGATTCTATACTTCACTGCATGCTGCCATGGGAGGAGGGGGGAGGGAGGGGAAAAAAACTCGAAACTCAAAGGACTCTGGAACTGAATCTTGTAAACTAAAAGTAAATAAAGATGCCCTTTTAGTACTAGAAAAAAAGGAGGGGGGATAATAAAAAAAAGAAAGAAATATTTAGAAAAAAAAGGACAAAAAAGAAAAATCCATCAATCACCTCTTAAAAGAGATCCTATGAGGAAAACACATGGGAATATCATAGTCAAATTCTGAAATCCCCAGTTCAATGAAAAAATATTAAAAGCATAGTTTAGAATGCAGTTAGAATTACACAAAGCCTAGCAGCTGAGATATTAAAGGACCACAGGTCTTGGAACACAGCAGGTCATAGAGCAAAAGAACTGGAGCTCCATCCAAAAATATCTTTTCCTGTAAAGTTAACTAGTGTCTTGAACAAAAAAAATAGACATTTGATAAACTCTCAGACTTTCAAGACTTTTGGTAAAAAGAAATCCTTAACTTAATAGACAATTCAACATACAAGAACCAATATAAACATAAGGTACTTAACAAAGACTGATTATAAGGGATCCATAAGGACAGACTTTTACTTTTTATCTATAAAATGTAAAATGTATGTGTAAGATTCTTATTAATAAATGGGTAGTTCATAAGAAAGACTGGGGGAAACCTGAGTATTATATGAATTTTTAAAATAAAACCATTTATTTAGGAACAATTACATGGAGGAGGAGTTCTGGTAACCTACTTTCATTAGGAATGTGTGTAAGAGGAAACAATATAATCATATTTAAAAGAGTATAGAAGTCTTCTAAATTCAGAAGAAATAAAACAGTAGGGGCATAAGGAGGGTAGGAGATGACAGGGAGGGATCTTTAGAGGGGAGGCTGAGGGAATAAGTAAATAGGGGTATAGAAGGGTGTCTGGTTTTATGGGAATGGGAGGTTAGAGGAGGAATCCTTGGAGGGGGATTAGGCAAGCCATAGGAGGGCAAGGTAGTGGATAAAAGTAAAGTAGAAGAGGCAGGAGGGATAGAACACAAGAGAGATGCATATACATAAAAACAAAGATCAGGAGTATAATAGGTTTGGGAAAGTATATGTGTGTGTGTGTGTATCTATAGCTATGAAGAAACATATCTAAATTTTATTTTAGCCTTCTGGAGGGTAGGAGAGGTTAAGTATACATTTATAGCTATAGAGAAACATATCTAAACTTTATTGTGACCTTCTTGAGGGGGCAGGGGGAAGTGAAAAAAGAACAAAGCAAGAAAGTATGCAGCAGAGAACAAAAGAAAACTCACAAAGAAGCAAAGATGGACAATTCTCAACGCAATGAGTATTATTTATCATATAGGTTTTCTTGAAATGAAAATTTATTGTTGCCTATTTTGAATCCTCCCATGTTCTGCTATGCACATTTCACACTCTTCTTTCGTTCTAATTTTGTATTCAAGTTCCAAAATTTAAGTTTATGATATGTTTGTGTTTCTTTTCTCTATTCTCTATTTGTGCTCTGGCATTTGAGTCTAAAATAAAATTTTGGAAAAAAAAATAAGATCCTTTCCTTTTATGCGAAAAGTCGGCACTATTTACCTACCATAAAAAGAATATGATTTGGGGATATTGTTTCATTTGTTTTTCCCGGAGAGATAATAGATTTCACTGAACTGCATTCTTTCCTACCAATGCTTTCTTTGTACTCTATACCACTGATTTGAAAGGGCTGGCTAAGACTAAAGGTACCCAGTGAGTAGATGGTTATGCATCAGAATAAAGTTAACTGTCCCAAATAGAAGTCATAACCTTAACTTTGTGACTTTTCCAATTAAATGATCTAACAAATCGGAGACAAGCATATCTGCAGGAACAGTATGATATTTCTGGTACAGGAATATAAACCAATTCAATTCAATCCAAAAAGGATTTCAAGATCAGCAAAGTGGGAGGAATTGTGTTCAGCTCTAGAGATAAAAAGACAAAATGAAAAATAGTCCCTTCCCCCAAAGAGCTTGCTTTTGAACAAGGGATAAAATATATAGAAAGTTTTTTTTATTTAAATCTATCTTTGATTAGTTTTGTTGTGTTTTTTTTTCCTATATGGGATACATTGACTTAATTCAATAAAGTTATTTTGCACAATCACATTCCTCTCCAGGCTACACAACAGTTTTCTACACCATGGACCTGTGCCTGGTACCTTTGTCTCCTCTTTCTCCCACCTTCAGCTTCCTTTAATGTATCTTGCCCAAGGACTGCCTTATTCTATATATTCATATAAGTGCACTACCAGGCACATAATTAGCACTTAATGAATGCTTGATAACCATTAACCACAAAATTTCATAGATGTAAAGAAATTCCCAAGTCATCTAATTGGGACCATCCTTAAATAGTGATAGCTTCTAAAACACAAATGAACATATAGCAGGTGATTAATAAAGGCCTGTTGATTTACTGACTAACTTCTCCTGAGAGAAAGCTCACTACTACATGCGAGGCTCTGGGCTAGACTCCAATTTCAAACTGTCACGAGTATTCTATCCTGAAACAACATTAAAAACAAAATACATCACCCATCTTTCTCCTATCAGCAGAATTTGGGGACTTTGGTTGAGTCTTGCTGTTTCTTTAGGCTCACACACTTTGGCTCACAATAAAAATCCAAACGGTCTTCTGAATATCAATAAGCCCCCCAGCTAAAACTGCTAAAACTAATAATTCGCTCCAGTTCTATATAGAATCCACATTCCGTGCTTCACCAATAATCCCCTTATTTTCTTAAGCCAAAATGAAGGAGTACAAGTTTAATTTAATGCTCTGCTCAGTCTAGACACACTCTATTGAATTCTACATTTAATTTGCACAGAAGCAGCGCTAAAGCTTATGTCTGCATTAATTTACCAAACATTTCCTCAAAAGTCCTGACGAAGCGTTGTCTACACACTACTGGGGGCACCCTGGAAAATCTCACTTATTTGCAGTGATAAAACAGGGGGAAAATCACTTTATTTTTCCTCTTGTCAGACTGATAAAAGAACAAAGTACCTTCCTTGACTACAAGCAGTAAACTTTTAACCCAAACAAAAAGAAGTACAGACTAGAACTTGAACCCTACTTTGTGGGAGAAAGCAAGGACATTACTTCACTACATTAATTCCTCCCAAAGTGTGCTTGAATGAAAATACTTTGTCAGACTCTATCATTATCAAAAATCACTGGAGGTTATTCCATGGGGAAATGATGATACCTTTTTTGTAAAAACATCTTTCTTGTTCCAAAACTCAGTTTAAAATATATTTGTTTGAACCACAGTGGTGACAAAGGGCTACCGCCAATGTCATTTGACAACTCTAATTTTTTTTTCACACATCAAATGAAACCCCTGAGGAAAAAAAAAAGTCATCTATGTTTCTATTTTAGCCACATGAGCATGTCTTTGTTCTAGTGTATGTGGGGGGGGGAAAAGGAAAAAGAAAATGTAAATGTTACCTTACAATTAGAAAAATAAGTTAAAGTGACTATACATACTGAATTGGTTCCAGAACAGAGTTACTTAAATAAATATGGATGACTATGATGGTGATGATATATGAGGCTAGGGTTTTTGTGACCAACCTGCACTCACTTCTCTACACACTAAGGACCCAGATATATGCTGTCAATCAAATACATACTTTGTCTTGTCCAACACCCAAACATCAGATGGCATTCTGGGATATCAGCCCAGGTCTGGAGACAGTGAGGTGGTATAGTGGATAGAGTGCAGGACCTGGACTCAGAAAGATACAAGTTTGAATCCGGCCTCAAATACTGCCTACTTATATGACTCTGGAGAAAATTACTTCATTTTCTATGCCTCATTTTCCACATCTGTAAAATGGAGATAATCATAGGGCTGTTATAAGATAAAATGATTTAATATCTATAAAGTACAAACCTTAAAATAATATATAAATGGTAGATATTATTACCATGTATATAATGAAATATATATTACAATAGTATTATATAATACATTATATATTACATTATATATTACATATGATCAAAAACACATTTCTATGATACATAATTATAAAAAATAATTAATATGACAATTTTCTCTTGACTCTGCTCCTTTGTGAGTGGTGCCATCGTTCTGTTGTTGATCTTGAATTTGGTATGGATTATTTAATTAAATGTCATGACTCATATATTCCCATTCCATTAAAATTTACTTCTTTCTCTGTCTGTCCCACTGCATTTCAGTCAAGGTCACTCAGAATCCATGCTATGGAAAAACTTCCTAAGAATAGCAGCAATGCATCAACATAGGCTGACATCATTATGTTTACTAAATACCCCTCCCACCAGCCTACAATCTATCCAGTTTCCATAATAAACTCTAGGCAGGGAGCATGATGAGCAATGCTTAGAACCTGAGCAAAGGGGAAATTTTTCCCTCTAGCCTTCATTCTTAAATTGATGCTATATTGGTCAGTTTTGTATTGCACAACCTGCAGTATCTTGAGGTCTGTCATACTGAAACCTGCAGGACAGAGCCTCATTGGGTGTTCTGACAACTGTGACTCCCCACATCAATGGCTTGAAAACAAGTGTGTGAATCTAGAAAAATACTTCTGTCCCTTCTTCGATAACAGGTAAATGTTAAAGTGTTGTCCTTGTGGGATATAATGCTGCCTGAATATCAAAGGTCCAAGAATGTTGACTTGCTAAAGAGTTAGGACAATGGTTGAGGAAGGAAAAGGAAGTTTTTGGAGATATGGCCTCTTAATGTTTTCTTTAAATCCCTTACCATCTCACCATGATGGTTATCATTCACTCAAGCCATGAGAATGCTCAGTGCTGTCTGAGTAGAATCTGAGTACTAAAAATAAATGGTTCCATTATTTTTGCACTGAAAGATTTATATGTCCCCCAATCTTGCCTCATGTAAAGAATATGAGATTCATCACTTTAACAGAATGACTGTGGCTTTACTTCTGGGTACATAACTAATCTCTAAATGAACAAGCAATTATTAAGCCAATACTACGTGTCCTCACCAATCAGGAAGGCTGCAAACAGAGTTATCCAGTAACTGGAGCCTCAGAGTTAATTCTTATTGTTTTAAATTCACACTGACCATACCGCTGAGATTAGTTAGACACATCAAAGAGATATAGATCTGTATGGATAGAATAGTGATTTCCTTCTGTGAACTATAGAGAGAAGAGCACTTTTTTCACTTTTTTATGTGTAGTGGGGATACGACAAATTCAGTTTGGATTATGTTGAGTTTAAAGTGGTGGTATTATATCAATGTGGAGATATTCATCAGACAATTAGAAAGGCAGAAGTGGAGCTCAGGGCAGAGGTCATAGATAAATATAGAGATTTCTGAATTATCTACCTAGACGTGATCATTAAAGTGATGTTGATGTCACAACCATCTGCTTAGTCACCCACACTTTCAACTTCAGTGTCATCTTCTATTTTTCCTTCACTCTAACGTTACAGGTGAACTCTGATAATAAATCCTGTTGATTTTACTTCTGAAATAGCTCTCAAATCTGGGATTTCCTATCTACTCCCACTGATCCATCCTACTTCAAATCTTCTTCTCTTGCCTAGACTTAAATGGTCTTCCTGCCTTTCCTACTCCAATTCATTGTTGCTTAAATAACCTTCCTAATTCACCTTTCCATTCATACCGGTTTTCTAGTAAAAAATTTTCAGTGGTTCCACATTGGCTTTAAACTCCTAATTTCACATCTGAGGTACTCTCATAATATAGCTCTTACCTACTGTTCCCTATTATATAACAAAGTCAAGCCACTCTTTCTTATTCTCCACTTGGTCTCTTATACTGTCTCTCTCTCATACATATTGTTGATATGAGGTACCACCTCACACCTATCAGATTGCCTGAAAAGGAAAATGACAAATGCTGAAGTCACTGTGGGAAAACAGGTACTTTAAGACACTGTTAGTGGAACTATTCTATTCATTCTGGTAAGCAATTTGGAAATATTCCCAAAAAGCTATTTAAAAGTATGTGGAAGAAAACCAAGAAAACTACATTGAACTTAAAGAGTGTAACCCTGATACCATCCTATGACTTTAATTGAAGCTGACAACTCCCAGTAATTGGGTCAAAGACCCCCCTCTCTTTTCCTTCTTGTTCAAACTACCAAGCACATCTTGTAACAAAAGCCTTTGTTTTGCAATAGAATTTCCCTGAAATGTATTATTCCTTCCCTTCTCTGGAGCTGCTCTACTTCAAGACCTAACCTAACCAGGGACTGGCTGGAAAGAGACTAATATGGACAAAAATATTTATATCAGTTCTTTTCGTGGTGGCACAGAACTGAAAACTGCCCATCGATTGGAGAATGGCTGAACAAGTATATAAGTGTGATGGAATACTATTGTGCTGTAAAAAATGATGAAGGGAAAGGTAAAAAAAAAAGCTGGGAAATTTTGCATGAAGTATTGCAAGGGAAGTGAGCAGAACAAGGAGAAAGCTGTATACAGGGACTACAGATACCACGAGGATAAGCAACTTTGAAAGACTTAGGAACTCTGATCAACACATTGGCCAACCACAGTTCCAAAAGATTTTTTAATAACAAATGCTATCCTATTCCAGCTAGAGCTCACCTACTCAGAGTGTAGACTGAAGAATAATTTCTTTCTTTTTCTTTTTTGGGGGGAGAGGGGGGAGGAAATGACTAATGCAGGGATTTGTTTTGCATGACTATAGATATTTGTAATGAGTTTTGCTTTTCTTGCCTTCTCAATGAGCAGAATGGGGGAGGGGAGGCAGAGGAAAAAGAAATTGGAAATGACAATTAAAACTGAATAAATATACATTGTTGAGTCATTTTCTAAATGGAAGTACAATAATTGCTGTAAAGTTTATGAAGTACCTTATGTGTGTTATCACATTGAACCTCTCCATTTTGTGGATAAAGACATTGAGATATAAGTGGTTTACTATATATACGCATGTAGAAGCAGCATATACATGCATACATATGTGTATTACTGTAGTTCAGGAATTTTTCAGTTGTGTTTGCCTCTTTGTGACCCATTTGGGGTTTTCTTGGCAAAGTCATTGGAGTAGTTTGTCATTTCCCTCTTCAGCTCATCTTACAGATGATAGACTGAGTCAGAGTTGAGTGACTTTCCCTGGGTCACATCATTAATAAGTGGCTGAGGCCAGATTTGAACTTAGGAAGATGAATCTTCCTGACTTTAGGGCTGGTACTCTACCTACTGTGACACTTAGCTGCCCACATGCATATATACATACATGTATATGTATATAGAGAGAATATCTATATGTGTGTATCTATCTATATATGAATATAAATATATGAACATGTATATATACAGATAATCAGATCTCATCAAAGTTCTTGGTTTATATAATTTTAGTGTGTATAATAATAATAATAATAATAATAATCACAGAGATGCTTAGTCCAATACCCTGATATTACAGGTGAGGAAACAGAGATCCAGAGAGGAAAGGTGATTTATCCAAAGTAACATATCTCATGAATGGAATAGATTATAATAGTATAGAATGGAATAGAATGATGGTTATAGTATAGAATGTAACAGTATAGAAAAGAGAAGCAAAACATTTATTCAGACACCAAAAAGCCTAATCTCAACACCAGAAAGTCAAATCCATCATAACAACAAAGAAGTTAATACACTATAACTCAGCAGGAAAGGCACACCATCCTTTAGACTTCCCACAAACACTCACGAGCCTAGCAGTCTCTTTGCCTAAGTCCTCTCTCTTCCACCATGGTAACTGCTCTGACTCCCAGCTTCCTCTGGGCTCTGCTCCACCCTTCAGCAAACTCCTCTCATCATAAGCTCCCTGTAATTACATTCAGCCTATTAGGGGACAGGGAAGATTTTTCAAAGCAGGAAAGATCTTCAAATTCCCTTAGGCCTATTAAGGGGTAGGGAAGATCTTTAAATGGCCATTACCTTTATAGCCTCAAATTTCAACATAATATTCTCTTTACTTCAAAGGATGTTTTGAGAAAAGGTTTTTATAAATTTTAAAATGCTTAGTAAATGTTATTAAAATAATAATGAGTTGGTTTTTTCCCCTGCAGTCCATTGCCAGAATAGTTAGAGCACTAGATTTTGTCAGAAGACTCATGTCCAAATTCTAGCCTTGCTACTATGTAACTTTGGGCATTCCTCTCACCTACAAAAAAAAAGGTTGAACGGAGTGATTTCAAATGTCATACTAGTTCCAAATTCCATTAAATTTGGCCTTCTTTTGGAAGAAAAGACTATAAATTAGTTATATTTGGGGTGGAAACTTTAACTTCTTTGTAAACTTCAGCACCGTCAGTTCTCACTTTGGAAGAGTTCATGATTTTCTCATAATCTTTGGTTTAATTGTAGCATCTTCAAAATCTCTTTTTCAGCATTTATTCTGTCTCACTCAAACGCATCAATTTTCAGCCCCACAACAGGCACTGAACATAAATACTCAATAAGGAAAAAAGTAGAATGAACTTCACAAAATCTTCCATATTGCTGAGGCTACCATTTCCCTGTAACAGCACACTTATATGTCCCTTTCAAGAATACTTTCTTTTGTCCTTAAAAGAGAACATTACAAATTGATAAGAATATCATTGTTCAAGTCATTAAACAATTCATTATTTAAAGTACAACTTCAACTCAGGCTAACTATAAAATATAGTGTTGATTCCAAAATGGGTACTATGTTATGGAAATGCGTGTTTTATTCCATAAATATGTGGTAATGAAAAAAAATGAAAATAAAATGAAAAAACAAATAAAAAGTAGATGAAGTAGCTGGGGGGGCAGCAATAGATACTGAGGAAAATGGTTTAAAAAAGAGACTGGAAAATAAAGTTTGGGGTCAATATTTAGAAAGGCAAAAAGCTCATTATAAAGAAGTCCTACATCTTTGCATCATAAATTTTACTTTTTTTAAAGTTGGAAAGTTTGTCATGATGAATAGCAAATATCACCATTAAAAATAAAATTGATCATATCTTAACTGAGGAAAATTGGGTACCAGTGTAAAAATTATTCAAAACTACTTTCTGAAATCGGAGGACTGACTAATTATGACCAGACTACATATTCCACAGATCAAAGGACCTTAGTCAAAGAGGCAGAAGAGATATTAAAGGTCATCTAATCCAACCCTTCATTCTATTGATTAAAAAAAAAAAAACAACCTAGTGACAGAGAATTCATGCAATCTACCTGAGGTCACACAGATATAAGGTTAGAGTCAGTATTCAAACCAGGTCACTTGACTCAAAACTCAGTACTATCCTATACTATATTATGTTTGTACTATGATATGTTTGATTTGTTAGCTAGATCTACTTAATAATAATAATAAACTTGTGTACAAAGGCAAGAAATCAGAGAAAACTTGATTCCCTCCTTCATCCTCACTTCAATTTCGTTAAGTGAGCACCAGAACATGCATAGATAGACCTGAGCTAGCTACCAAGGGTGTGCTGGGACCTGAAAGAGTTTATTCATTCCCACCCAAGTTAAGTTAGCTTAAGGCGATTCCACTAGAAAGGACGATATTAAGTATAAAAGACAAATCTGACCTGAGACTTTCACTCTGCTATCTGGGTAGTGACTATAGGCCTGATTCACCACACCAGAGATAAAATAGACCTAAGCCTATGGGACATCACCCAAATGAAGGAGTATCACTTCCTTCTGGGGAAGAGTTCACATATCAACTGCAATAAAATAAAAAATCATCAGATTGGAATGGTATTTCAATGGAAAATAAGATAATGGTAATGAAACAAACAAAAAAAACAGATAAGTGGATGACATCACCAGCTCCATGGAAAAGTTGACAGCAGCTCTGCAGAAAGAGAAGTGTTTCAGATGGAATTCACGCCTAAGAGTTTTACATTTTCCAAACTAATTGTGCTCCTAGTCCCACTGGTAATGTAGAATAATGTGGCTTTGAATGTATTATACTAGAAAAGGAGAGATTTCCCATTCTATTTACCATGCTATCTTGTTTAAGGAAATGCTTTAGCTTTGACTTGTTATATATTTTATATGGTTCAGTAAAAAAAAAAAAAGTACTAGTTGGGAATTATGGTTTTGAACAGATTCTGAATCAAAGCATTCCTTAAACCGATCTGAATGTTGCTTTCAGAGGTCACATACACTTGAACTCATGGTCTACACACAAATGTTTTAGAAAGGACACACACCCAACATGCCTCTTTTCCTTTTTAAATTAACAAAATAAATTTCTCATTAGATGAAGTAATAAAGAAATACAGGTAGCTAAGTGGCAGAGTGGATAGAGTGCCAGGTCTGGAGATAAGAAGACTCATCTTTCTGAATTTGAATCCGACTTCCAGCACTTATTACCTATGTGACCCTGGGCATGTCATTTGAGCTCACTTTCTTCTGTAGCACCTACTACCTACCCAGGGCCGTCGTGAAGAATAAATGAGATCATAGTATAAAGTGCTGCTTCTCACAGTGCCTGGCATATATAAAGTGCCATATGAATATTAGCTTTTATTATTATTCCATTGTCCTTCACTGCCCTGAAAAGCCATACTGCAGGGGTGGCTAGGGGGCGCAGTGAAAAGAACACTGGCCCTGGAGTCTGGAGCACCTGAGTTCAAATGTGACCTCAGATGCTTAACACTAACAGTGTGACCTTGGGCAAGTCACTTAACCCCGGTTGTCCTGCCCTGCCTTCCCCCCTGCCCTCCAAAAGAAAAGCCATACTACAAAATTAGCCTTCTTTTTCCTATTCCTTTAAATCAGATCTTCAATATATCTATTACATATTAAAAGGAAAATAAGTCTATTCTTCAGGTGAATTTCTTTCTCACTAAGGTACAAATATGATAACTCTCTACAGTTAGGGAGGAAGAGGTTTCATATGCTCATATAAAATCAAAAGCCATTTATTCCAAACCTTTTATTTTGCAAAGGAAGAAACTTGGAACCAAGTATGTTAAATAACTTGCTTGGCTAGGTCACAAAGTAAGCAAAAAGAAGCAAAATTTAAATCTAGATCATCTGATTCTAGAGCCAAGGTGATTTCCACTGTATAGTACTGTATTTGAATTTTTAATTAGGACTTTGTTCATATAATTTAATGTATATGTAACAAGGAGTTTAAAGCCCAGTTGCAAAAGACTATCCTTATGGGCAATTGATTGCTTGATGTTCCATGCTTATGGAAAGAGTATAATAATAAGTTAATGAGAGTTCAGGAGAAGACAAATATTAGTCTTATCTTACAGCTTCAAGAAAGAAGATACATTATTCCACATTCTCTTCAAGAAATTCTGGAAGGGAGAGAAAAACTCTGGGAGGAAGCTGACAAGTAGAAGAGTTGGCACCATGATCAAGTCCCCATCTTTGACTTACCATATGCTAGAAACTTTCATAAGTTTCTTCTCCCTTGGGAGAGACCTAGACTTGCTCTGCCTTGTTTGAGCTGAGATATCTCACTCCCAGTAGGAAAGATCATTCATTGCATTTTTGTCTAGCATATTCTCATCTGTATAACTTTGGCTTAGATAAATGAGTTCATTTCCTGTCTGCTTTGTGTGATCTTTGTGTAACTTTAAGTTGATAGGAAGGGAGTCAAACCTTGGACATAGAGGCGGAGGACTCCTTCCCCATTAAAAGATAAACAATTAGAAGCACAGCTTGAATCTAAAACTATCTGTCCTTGATTAACAACATTTAGGGAGGCAGATAGATATTTAATAGATTGAATTCTAACCTAGTACTACCTCTTTAAGGATAACAGAGTGACCAGCCTGCCCATTCTGGTAGAAATCAAAAACTGTTTGGAGAAAGGTGGGTGGAAAAAACTGTAGACAAACCAAAGTGGAATCACTTGACCTACACACACACACACACACACACACACACACACACACACACACACACACACACACACACACACACACACCCCTTACATATAATATATAGTGAAGATATTTTTGAGCAGAGGTGTCTTCCCAGTTTTCTTTGCCTACCCTGGAATACTTCCCATTTTGAAAAGTTGCCAAACCCATGACCCCTTATACTGAAATCACTTGGTTCATTCTGACCACTTCAGGCCTTCACACACTCTCGAAGAAATTCTCTCCAGAAAGCAATTTAAGACTTGACAGTTTGAGATGATACAGAGTTCCCTAGAAACAAGTGAAAAAGTGATATATAACTACCAAAAAGTAAATATCAAATTCATTCCAAAATCTTTGGATAAGATTTTAGCCAAATATCAACTTTATTAGACAAACTGATAAATTTTGACACTTTTAAGTATTTCACTCCAGAGCTATAACTAAAAAGCTAGAGTAAGGGCAATAATTTAAAATGCTGAGTTTCTGATTCAGGGAATAGTAATTGTGGAATATATAGCATGCCCAGTGATTATACTGCCAAAGGCTTAGTATTCTAAGCATAACTAAAAATATATTTTATCATACCGCAAACCCCAGTTTTTTAAAAATAACTCAAATACAACTTGGATGATTTGCTCTTGTTGTCTAATCCTAACCTATCCCTCTTATAGCACCAACTCAAATCCCACCACCTCAAAGATACTTTCTGTAACCCCAGCTCACAGCAAAGAATTTCCTTTTCTAAACATTCATATAAGATCTTCACCAAAGTTCAAAATAGCCTGGGGCAAAGGAGTTTTGCTTCTTCCCTGGGAGAAGCCATTCAGTTGGCTATTTCCAAAATCATACCTTATACTCCTCAGTTCTTGATGTACCAAGACCATGATTTGTGGATTCCATCCCTCCCCCAGGTTGCCAAAACCATGGTGACCCTTTCCAGGGCCACCTTGCCCCATACAACATGAAAGGGTAAATGCTAAGTCAATTCCTCTTCTGGGGCAACTGCACCCATCTATCCCTACCTCCTTTAACCTCTCTTCTACCTCTGCCCTGTCCTGTCCCTTCCCCCCATCCTGGGTTTCTTGTTGCTGGGCTAATTTTTAATGCCTTTTTAAAAAAATCCTTTTCTTTCTCTCCATTGAAATTCTCAATGCCCAATCAGCATTAAGTGGGAATAACATGGCCAAGTGAATAGAGCATTGTGCCTGGTGACCAAATGACCTGAGTTCAAATGTGACCTCAGATACTTACAAACTTTGTAATCTTAGGCAAGTCACTGAATCTCTATTTTCCTTAGTTTCTTTAACTGTAAAATAGGGGTAATAGCAAAACCTGTCTGTCAGTGTTATTATGAGGTCAAATGAGATGATATATATAAAACATTTAGCACAGTGGCTGGCATATACTAATTGCTATATAAATGTTTTTCTTTCCCTTCATCATGGTGTGGTATTTGCCACATAATCTCAGGGACAGAAGGACTCTATAAGGTCATCTAGCCCAATCTATACCTAAACGAGGATTCTCTATAAAACATAATTTGACAATTGGTCATCCAGACTTTTTAAAGCCATTACATCTGAGATGGCTCATTACACTTTAGTAAAGCTCATTTTACACACAAGCAAGATTATATTTAAGATTTTGCAAGCTAGGCTTCAGCAGTATGTGAACTAAGAATCATCAGAAGGGCAGGCTGTTTTTTGAAGAGACAGAGGAACTAAAGACCAAATTGCCAACATTTTCTGGATTATGGAGAAAGTAATGGAGTTTCAGAAACAAAAATCTACTTCTACTTCATTGATTGCACCAAAGCCTTAAACCATGTGGACCACAATAAAATGTGGCAAGTCCTCAAAGAGATAAGAATAGCAGATCATCTTATTTATCTCCTGAGGAACCTCCATTGTGGGCCAGTAAGCAACAGTAAAAAGCAAACTTAAGACTTGACTTAAGATTGGAAAAGGGGCATCACAAGAATGTTTATTGTCACTTTAGTTATTTAACTTATATGTAGAATGCATCATGTGAAATTCTAGGTCAGATGAATCAAAACCCAGAATGAAGGTTGTCAGAATAAATAACAATCTCAGATATGTAGATTATGCAACTCTGATGGCGGAAAATGAAGAATTAAGAAACCTCTTGATGAGAGTGAAAGAGGAGAGTAGAAAAACTGACTTGAAGTTTAACTTTAAAAGAAAAAAAAACTAAGATCGTGGCAACTGATTCCTACATTCCCTGGCAAATAGTGGAAGAAGAAACAGAAGCAGTATCAGATTTTTTATTCTTGGACTCAAAGATCACTGCAGATGGCAACTGCAGTCATAAACTTAAAAGACCTTCAATCCATGGAAGGAAAGCTACAGAAAATTTAGGTAGCATACTAAAAATCAGAGTCATCACCTTGCCAACAAAAGTCCATGTAATCAAAGCTGTGTGGTATTTTTCTAGTATTATTGTTTGGTTGGGTGAGAGAGAGTATAAGGAAAAGTGAGTACAGAAGAATCTATGTTTTCAAATTGTGGTGCTAAAGAAGATTTTGAGAGTTCATTGGATAGCAAGGAGACCAAATCAGTCAATATTGAAATAAATTGAGATGATTTACTGGAAGGTCAAATACTGACGATGAAGTTTTAATGCTTAGGCCACACAATGAAAAGATGGGACTCATTAGAAAAGACACTGATGTTGGGAAAGATTGAAGGTGAAAGGAAAGGAGATTGCAAAGAAGATATGGATAGGTAATGTCATAGAAGCAGTGAATATGAGCTTGGACTGACTTTGAGAGATAGTAGTGGATAGAAGGGGCTGGTATGCTATGGCTCATGGGGTCCCAAAGAGTCAGACATGACTGAATAACTAAACAAAAACAACAACAACATAAGTCTAATTATTCAAATATTTTCCTGTTCTTACCTTAAACCAAAACCTCCCCCTCTGTAGCTGTTGCCCATTTGTCTTATTTTTGCCACTAAGGCAGTGATTCTCAACCTTCATAATGCCGTGATCCTTCAATACTCGTATGGGGGCATATCTGCATGTGGGCAGACCCTCCTGGAGACAGATAGAGGAGCAGTGTCTCAGTTCCTAAGACCATCAGAAATATGTATTTTCTGACAGTCTTAGGCTACCCCTGTGAAAGGGTCATTCAACTCCCAAAGGAGTCACGACCCACAGGTTGAGAATCACTGCTCTAAAGCATAGCAGAACAAGTCTTTGTCACCTTTTCCAGGTAACAGAATTTTAAATATTTGTAGGTAGCTATCTACAATCTCTTCTACTAAGTGTGTGATTCTGGCTTGATCACCTTCCTAAGCCTTAGTATCTTTATCTATAAAATTAGCCAACATAGGTTAGTAGATACAGCATTATACTTAGAGTCAAATGATTGCGGTGCAAATCCTGACTTTGCCATTTATTATCTATGTGACTTTAGGCAAGTCATGTTACTTTAGATGTTTCTCATCTGAAAAATGAGAAAATCTGGTAAATGAATGAGCTTTAGGTATATGTCCAAAAGACAATCTGACAATTATTTTCTTGAAGAAAAAAATATCATAAAATAAAAAGCCTGAGTATTATAATTGAAAATATAATAGAATAGGGGGCAGAGCCAAGATGGCAGCATAGCACCACAGCTCCCACACAAACACGCTAAAAAACTCATAAAATGGGACTCTAAACAGATTTTCAAGCTCCAAAACTCTCCACAAGACAGAAAATGCATCTGTTGCTACAGGGAGCTCAACAGGTAGGGCTCTTCACAGCAGTCTGGGAGCCTCGGGCAAAACCCCGGCCAGGCCAGGCCCCAGGGCATCAGGCGGAGATAGGAGAGCAGATCACCTGCACTGGAGGCACAGTTACCACATTTATCAGGCCAGAAGAAAAAAAGGCTAAAAGAAAGGTCAGTGGATTTTGCTAAATTTGGGGAAGAGCGGGTCTGGCCAAACTGCTCCAAGGGCAAGGAAGCAGCAGGAGGCGGCTGTCACAGCAGGAACGGAGCAGCAGCAGCATCCACTGGGCTGCTTCAGAGCCCTCGGCCTGCAGATAGCAGAGGGGCTGACGCGATCCATTGGGGCCAAGGGCTCTTGCGTTGAGTGGCCTGGATCTGGATCGTGGTCTTGAGTGGTGGTCCTGGCGTGTGCTTTCAGTGAGCCAAAACTATGGGGGGGACTGCAGCACCCCACTAATAGCTCTGGCAGCTGTGAAGGCCCCAGCAATTTGGGACAGAGCTTTCCCCCTCCAGGAAACAGAGTTCCACAGAGCTAAAAAAAAACAAGCAATTAATAGACTGGCCAACATGAGAAAAAGGAGGCAAAGTAAGAATACCAATAAAACTCTAGAATCATTTTTTGTAGACAAAAAAGACTTAAGCATGGAGCGGGAGGAAGACAACTCAGTCAGAACTCCCTCACCAAATGCTTCTAAGACACTGGAAGAATGCCTAGAAGCTATACATCAACTGAAAAAGGACTTTGAAAACCAAATAAGAGAAGTG
>CM053593.1:75193232-75214998 GCA_028646575.1 Pseudocheirus occidentalis | reverse complement strand
CCAATATGGAAAAACAATAATAGTGACTTATGAAACTTTTCTTAGTATGAGGATATGTGAAGGGAATACAAATGTGTATATATATATATATATGTATACCTATTCATACGTCTATATAGGAGGGTATATATGTATACGAATACATATCTGAGCATGGGTATATATGTGTACATAGAGGGTTTCAGGATCAATTGATTAGGAAGAGATGATACTTCAAAAGGTGGAATTTTGAAGTGGGAGAGGACTTGAATGAGAAGAGACAGGGAGAGACAAAATGGGGTTAATCATCCCATATAAAAGAGGCAAGGGATAACTGTTATAACTTTACTTTCATTTACTCTCATTCAATTTGGCTTAGGGAAGGAATAACATATAAACTCTAAACTGAGTATCTTGCCACACAGGATAGTAGGGGGCATGGGGATGAGAGGGGGGGTGATGGAGGGAAGGGCAGAGTCGGGGGGGGGTTGTGGGAAGCACATACCTCTCAAGAAAGGGACAGGGACAGGGTAGAGAACAAAACAAGGGGGGAGGTGCAGGATAGGAAGGAGGGACGTACAATCAGCCTCTCACAATATGCCCACCACGAAGATGTCCTTGGCTACCAATTAAAAAGAAGATGGATTTAAAGCAGGAAAGAGGTTTGAAACATTTCTATAGAAGAAATTGAATATGATCCCAGAATTTAATATGCAAATTTATTAAACAGAATAAACTTAAGAAAGTCTAATGCCTTTTAAAAGTCTCACCTTGTCTGGGGGTCACTGGGAGAACAAAAAGAAGATATTTATAGGCACAGCCTATGAAAAGGAATCAGGAAATATCTTAAAGGTATAGAATAGGAAATTAGTAAGAACATAGAGTTGAGACTCAGAGGGGTGTAGTAAGTTGCTCCAGGTTATGAAGATAGTAGAAGTTAGATGCAGTCTAGGTTCTCTGACTCTAGATACTTCCAAAAGATTATGCTCCATACTTCATGAATTAATGAAAAACCCATGAAAGCATGTCAGATTCTGGAATACCCTAAAGGAAGAAAGGTATAGGGAAGGTACAGAGCCCAGATGACTATTTCTTAGAATGGTTCAGATTATATTAAATCCATTCCAACAAAGGTGTGGAGTGATGTTGTTGTGCCAATGTGATACCCATAGCAGCTACTATGAATATGCATATGTATTCCCAGGGTTTGTTCACAAAATATAATAAACCCTCCTCCTCCTCCAAGACAAAACCAAAGTATTTATTTATGACATTGCTATTAGAATACCAAACAGTAAAGTTTAGTAAGATACTCATCATGAATCCAGGGAGTGCTGCCTACATTGCAAACATTCTGTCTGTAAAGCCTCTCCACAAGCAAGTTCCCCTAGGCAAGTTCTTCCCTCTGTCTGTTTCTCTCTCAGTTCTTCTCTCTTTCTGCCCACATTTCTCTCTCCAAGCAATACTATATATATGTGCGTGCATACACAGAGAGAGAGAGAGAGAGAGAGAGAGAGAGAGAGAGAGAGAGTTTCCAGTCAAAGACTTGATTGGCTAAGAGCTGAGAAGCTTAGAAATTAGAACTTAACTGGAAAGGTGTCAGAATCCCTGTGGGCCAGTGCCTAATTGGCTCAGAGTAAGGGCTCCATATGAAGCATATTAATGGACAAGGAAGATCATTGACTTTACAGCTGTGGAGAAGAACATAGGGGCAGAAAGAGGTGGAATTCCAGAGTTCAGAGTCCATTTAGGGGCCAGACAATAGCCTAGTCAATACCAAACAAAGCAGCTTGTAGAAAATAAAGAATTAAATACATAATAAATAAATGCATATTATAAGAAAGACAGATAGATGTAGAAAGAGTGAGAGACAAAGAAAGAGATATAGACATAGAAAGATAGAATGAGAAATTTAGAGAGAGAGGGAGAGACACAGAAAGACCAAGACAGAGGTGGTGCGATATAATGGATACAGAATTAACCTTGGAATCAGGAAGACCTGGGTACAAGACCCTCTCTTATACATCTTAGCTGTATGACCCCTGATAAGTCACATGAACTTTGACAGTGCCCTAGGCAATTCTTTAAAACTGTTAAATTGCAGAGCAAATGTGGATTTGCATGGAGAGAGAGTGTTTCCTCTCTTAGAGATAACCATACCAATGAAGTCCCAGGTCTGGTCCAAATTCCCTCCCACTCTTTCCCCTACCTTCCCCTAACATATTATAGATATAAATATATGCAAAAGTGGATGATTGTCACATAAATATATTACTATGAAACAATAACATGTTTTGTTCCTTACTGTAATACTTGTCTCTTTCCTAATTTCTAGAATGATCTGTACTGGGAATTTCTAACTCATTAAAACAACAATCTGGTAACACTGGAAACTACTGGGGATTGAAACAGTCCAGCTTCTCTCTTTAATGTTTTCAATGCTCTCACTTGCTCAAGGCTGTTGTTCACCATCATCATCAGTCCATCTATTCAGTATTAAAGTTTTTCAGCACCTTACTGAAAGTTTTCATCTGGACTTTGCAAACTAATATTTCGTATAACAGTTTGTCCCTGGTAGAATAGCTAGAATGCTTGATTTGTTTTGGACACCTTGACACCTAAAAGAAAAACAAATTGAAAAGCTCTGAGGTAGGAGAACAATAGGTAAGTAAAAGGATCACAATCTTAGAGGGACGAGCAGTAAACACAATTTAATGATGACACATTAGCATTAGAGATAATTGAGGGCAAACAAGATCAGTTCCTATAGCATCAAAAACAGAAAAGGGAGAAAATAAACTATTTACTAGGATTCAACTAATATGATTAGAAATAATGAGGAGAAATTGATGGGAAATAATGGGAAAATGCAATGGCAACTGCAGGGAATACATCAAGATTGATAAAACAGCGAAATAACTTTTAAAAAATAACACAATTCAATAGTGCTCTAAGTTAAAGTGTTGACGTCAAAATAACCCAGAGAGGTAGAAACAACATCAAAGTACTGATTAGAGCAAACAATGAATCTTGTAAAGCAGTCTGGTCCACTATATTTAAATTCATATTATTTGAAATAATTATATTAAATATAGTCATTTGTTCCAACTCAACACAAATGGAGTATAAATTTGAAAAATACATCCATTTCATGAAATTTGTTATTTGCACTAATTGAGATCTAGCTGTATCCAATCAGTGATGAAAACTTATCAATTGTACTCTTCACACGGTTCTCACATCCATTCCCTCATGGCCATCACCCAAGTTGACATTAGACATCTTCCACCAAGTCTACTGAAACAGCCTCTTAGTTAGTCTCCATACTACCTATCTTTGTCCTTAACCCATTCTCCACACATCTGGAAAACTGGTTTTCCCAAAGCACAAGTTTAAGCATGTCATTACCCTGATGAAGAAATAATGGTGCCTCTCTATTGCCTCCAAGACAAAATACAAACTTTTTTTTTTCATTTGAAGTCAATAATCTAAGTCAAACATATGTAGCCTTTCTCAGCACTGGAGGGACAAGCCTACTTATTCCTCCATGTACAGAATATTCCATCCCCTGCCTCCATACCTTTGTATAGGCAGGATCCCATGCCTGGGCCAGTCTTCTTTCTTACCTCTCCCTCTTAGAATCCCTAGATGTATTTAAGTCTCGGTTCATGAGCCATGCCCCATACAAGGTCTTTCCTTCCACTCTTTCCCCACCACAACATTACCCCTCCCACCACTTTGCAAACAACTTAATTTTTGTAGTATATATTTTGTATTTATTTGTCTGATTTTTTTCTTCTTAATAGAATATAAATTTCTGGAAGGAAACAGCTATTTTCATTTTTGTCTTTTAATCGCCAGGATAGTACCTGGCAAATAGTGCTACTTAAATAAATGTTTATTAAATTTAATAGAATTGTAAATTTTAACTCCATTTTATAGATGAGTAAACCAAAGCCCAGAGAACTGTGATTTGCCTATGATTGTATAGCTACTATGTCCCACATACAAGATTTGAACCCAGAGCCTACTTGATTCTATTCCCAAGGCTCTTTATACCATACTATACCTTACTTCACATGGCATATTTTCATATCTAAACTTATGGAATAAGTAATTCAAAAGAAGGAGACATTCTGGAAGGGAGTCAATTTTTTAATGTTCTTATTTCTACTTACATACTAATATCTCATAACATAAAATAAATTACTCTTTATTAACATTCTGCGTTGATAGGCACTTCCATCATAACCTGATGTATCCTGATGGAGCTCACTCTCAGCTCTATACTATTGTCAAATTCAAAGGTAAAAAGAATGAAAGTTTAATAAACTGAATTCAAATGTAAGATGGCCACCAGTCTTCAGGTGACCTTGCTGAGGTTCAGACAGCTTTTTGACTTGCTTCACTTAAAGGTAAAAAACTAGCAGAATTGGAAAATTAAGGAGATATGCTCGAATAGAACCACATAGTAGTCTAGAGAATGATAATTTTTTTTCATGTTCCAGTTATAATGGGAGGAAAACAATGGCTGGAAAAATCTAAGACCTTTGGGATGCTAGAGAAAGTCTGCTATATTGTGAATAAATTGTTCTCATAATGTATAACCTCTTTGAATGACTACCTTTGCTTTTTTTTTTGCTTTTTGGAAGGGGAAAGGTAGGGCAATTGGGTTAAGTGACTTTCCCAAGGTCACACAGCTAGTTTTTTGTGTTAAGTGTCTAAGGTTGAATTTGAACTCAGGTCCTCCTGACTCTAGGGCCTGTACTCTATTTACTTTGCCACCTAACCACCCTTGACTTATCAGTGAGTAACTATATTTTAAGATCTGAAAGTTATAGATTTCAAGAAAAACCTGTAATGTAAGCTTTATTATTTCCTTCCTGTAACAAAAAAAAGTAAGGCTTCTCTATTAAAAGCACAGAATTTTTTTTTAAAAAATCAATCTGTTTGATCCCCATTGCTATCCTTTTTGAGTCACACACAGGAAACCTGACAGGCTCCATGTTCCTCTCCAAAGACTCATACTGAGCAAATAGTCTTATATAATCAATGAATGAAATGACATTAGATGGCAAAGTGAATGGTCCAATATTTCATAATCATGTTATTTTAGTTTATTGGGCACATTCCAACAAGCACAGCAAATCTTTGAGTTTCACATGATTTTCCTGATAGTTTTACCATAACTGTATCTTGCCAATATATTGCAGAATAGGAACTGAATTTGCCATCAAATGTACTTCCATGGTTTTAATGATACTTTCATGATTTTGAAAAAGAACAATACTATTTCTATAATTAAGACATTTAAATGATCAGGACAGGCAAATATAATTACATTATATGAAATCACTTCTTTTTATAAAAGTCAATGGCATTCCTGAAGTACCATAAGAAATGTTGACTAAAGAATGAATCCATCATAGTCCATATAGTGATTGAACTCCTTGCTACAGATAACTTGTCATAGAACCCATAATCTTTGGGTTTCAATGGTATTCTAATCTGTGTTTAATGGTCAGGCAATAGACAAGTATTTAATAGAGGGTTATTATGTGGTAGGTAATGTGTTAAGGGTCCCTAAGGACTCCATAAGTCAGTCTTACAGACTACTTCTAGGCAAATGGCCTCTCCATCTTGTATGTCTTTCTAGTTCTATGTATAATTTCCACTTTCAACCCAATTTGCCTCATTTGCCATATAGGTCCCTTCACTTTTATCCTACCATGAAGAAAGTAATGTTATCTAATTTACATTTTTCATATTTAGTAATGCTTACAGATTTGTGTAGCACTTTCCTGACAACAACTAGATGAAATGGTGAGTGGAATTACCAATATTTATCTGTCTTTATCTTAATTTTGTTTGTTTATTTCTATTTATAGCTAAGAGCTGACATTTACAAAACTTTTTAAGGTTCGCTAAACACTTTACAAATTTTATCTTATTCTATCTCCACAACAAAGCGAGGAGAGAAGTACTATTATAGCCTCACTTCACAAATGATGAAAATTGAGGAAAATAAAATCTAAGCAACTAGAACAGAATCACATAACTAGTGTCTGAAGCTAGATTTGAACTCAGTTCTTCCTAATTCCAGCTCTAGCACTCTCTTCGTCTTTCTCTACCTACCTTTCTTCTTGTTTTTCTAGCCAGAGTTGTGATTTTGTCACTATAGCAAATTTCCTGGTTTGGAAACTTCTTCCACACATAAATTTATCTGTAACTCATGATTTTGGAGAGTTGTCTAGGTGTCTAAGGAGTACTAACATTCCCAGAGTCAGAAAAGTAGTATGAGACAGAACTTAATCCAAGATATTTCCTACTCTAAAGTTATACCTTCAAGCATTATGTCAATCTGATTCTAACAATTACAAAAGAATACAATTACAAAATAAAGTGGATTTGTTATACATCATGAAAATGGTCAGAAAGAGTAAAGAATGGGGGTGGGAGAGTGAGGGGAGGGGTATATCTAGGATGATCAAATTTCTACCAATCCAAATAGGGATGATGGGATGGGTAGAAGAAGAGCCCTCAGGACATGACTTGGAATTTTAGAAGGAATAAATAGATCACTAAGAAACCCCAGAGTAGGAGGAGAGTTGCTACCAGGGCACCACTAAATTTAGAAGGTCCTAAATTGGTACCACAGGTACAGGATAAGCAAGACTGCTGCCTCACTGCAGAACTGCCACCCCTCCACCAGGATCTAACAAGTCAGAGTCAAGCATCTCCTAAATCCCTAGGTCTTTTCTTCCCAAGCCAAGACTAATATTTGCATAGGAGATGGGAAAATGTCCTCTCCCATCCAGTCAGGGATGAGCTTAGTATCTTGTGACAGGAACTAGAACTAGGTGGGAGCCAGGGCTGGGGAGAGGGACAAAGAGAACTGTAAGATGATCCCACCTCCAAACTATAGATTTAAGTAGGAACTCTGCTGTCTATGTTCTCCATCACCTAGGTATCTTCACCCCACTTGTACCTCCACTCAATGATGGTTGCAAGGTTGGTTCCTTCAGGAGGGAGAAATTCACCCATAGCAATATCCTAGCATCTGACCACTTTATGGTAGAAAGGAAAATCCCATTGGTATTGGGCACAAAAAGACCATATACTACTGTTCTTTCTCGTTTTCTCAAGAGTTGTAGACCTTTCCTCTCTGACTGAGAAGGAAGAAGAAATGGGCACCTATGGACCCTGTATGAACACTGAGGAGAACAAGAATAAGCTCCCTGTGAGAGAGAGAGAAAAACAGAGAGAGACAGACAGACAGACAGACAGATGGAGACAGAGAGAGACAGAGACAGAGAGAGAGAAAAAGGTATGGAGTACTTTTATTAATGGGATGCTCCTTTCCACCCTTTAAGAGTCAGGCTCTAAAGTACCACTACAACTCAACACCTCCTCTCTTGACCACTTAGCCCAGTGGTTCTCAACCTTCCTAATGCCATGAACCTTTAATATAGTTCCTCATATTGTGGTGACCCCCAACCATAAAATTATTTTCGTTGCTACTTCATAACTCTAATTTTGCTATATCAGATAGATATGCAGGATGTATTTTCATTGTTACAAAGTGAACATAACCCACAGGTTGAGAACTGCTGAAGCCCATCCCAACCTTCCTTCCAACTCTGGGAAAAAGTCAAAGGAGGGTCTGAGGACAAAATAATGAATGTCAGAGGCATTTCTTAGATCCATTACTTGGGGAAATTGCATGCTTTTCCCTCATCCTATCTCATGTTTATGTAAACGAACCTCCCTCAACAGGGAGGTTTAAAGATTAAGGAAAACCTCTTTTCATATGTACTCCCCCACCCCCAGTCTTAACTTGGGTAAAAGATGCTCAAAACATCAGAGATGCCAGATTCCTTATTCTATCCTGCCCTACAAGTATTCATAGTCCTCACATCTACAAGCTCACTTTTGCACTATATAGAACAGTTGTTCTGTGCTATACAAAGGAATTTTTCTTGCTGACAAATCCTTGCATTTATAAAATCTACGTTTTGTGTTCAAAGTCCCTTCTAAAGTGACTTCCTACAACTCTCCTTATGCCTTACATTCAAGTAATACAGACCTACTGGCTATTCTTTAAAAAGACATTCTGACTCTTGGCATTTTCTCTGGCTGTCCCCTATGCCTGAAATCATCCCCCTTCTCAATTCCTCCTATTGGCTTCCCTGGATTTCTTTCACTCTCAGTTAAAATTTCATCTTTTATAGGAAGCCTTTCCCAATCCATGAAAATTCTAATGCCTTCTCTCTTTTGATCATCTCCTAGTTATCCCACATACAGTTTGTTTGCACATAACTGTTTACTTGTCCACTATATTAGATTGTGAGCTCCTCGAGATAAGGATTTATCTCTTTCCTTTATGTTTTATGCCCAGAGCTTAGCAGAGTGCCTGGCACATAGTAGGTGCTTAGTAAATGTTACTGACTGATTAGTCCAGAAAGAAGAACAAGGTCAGGGCAGGGGCCACTATTTTCTAGCCCCAGTTACAACTATGCCTAATTATTTGTTGCACATTGTGTCAGTAGTTGAATATAGGCGAAATAATACAAATTCATTTTCTAGGAGATTATCTGATCATTTTTTTGTTCCTGAATTTCCTATAGGGAAAATATCTAGAAACCTCAGACTAAGCTTTGTTACTAAGCCTAATCCACTTGCAATCAACCAAAATTGGAAGAGGAAGAAATTCTTCAGTAAAATGATAGGGAAATTGTGTTCAAGGTATCCTCTGTGTGTGCTAATCACTCCAAAATCAACTTTCTTCAGTCATTTAACATTTATCAAATGTCTACTTTTGATGTAATTATCAGGTTGTTTGAAAATGAATGAATTAGAAATGAGAGAAGAACTTTTCAATACTTCATACCAAAAATACACTTATTTCTTCTACTGAATTCATTTGGCGCAAAGATACATATACATGATATTGTATAAACAGATGGTTGCGTGTACTTACAAATGTTTGTGCTTATTTATATGTTTGTGTGTTTCTGTGTAATCTCACAGGGAACAAGTAAGTTCTCAATGAATGTTGTTATTTCCCTGGGTCTTGCTGAAAGACAAATGTGGAGGTTTAAGAAGTTACTAAGACTCTTAGAATGTAGTAAGTCAGTATGAGATTCCCAAGGAGACTGTGATAATCACATATTCATCCGACCTAGCTTAAGACAGACTGAACTTTTCTTTCTTTATTATTTATTCTAACACAAAGCTTTGTCATTATCAATTTTATGGAAAAAAAATGAAATGTACTAAAAATAAATGCTTGTGTGGCATGTTTGGTAAATGGTGCTCATAAAAATAGTCTCCCTCCAGAGCTGTCAGAAACCACTTTTTCCTTCAAAACCATTCTGCTTCCTTAACGTTCAAGCTAGATGTGTTTCTAATGATCATGTAGCAGAGAGGAAAGACGCTGAGGAGGCCAAAACTGGCAGTAATAAACCATTCTTCATAATCTCCAAGGCCTTCAAACTGTTCCCTTTGCACATGGCATAAGGACAATAATCACTAAGTCAGGGGTCTATAAAGGATTTGTGAAAAAACATGCTTGCAGGGAGGGATGTGCAAGGTGCCATTTTGCTTGTAGTTCCCTCTTCATACAATGCAGTCATCAAATCTGTCTCCTTCTGGGTCTGTTTCCTTATCACCCTTCTTTTTTTTTCAGCTTGCTGAGGGCTTTCTTGGCCTTATCTCTAAGAAAATGCTGGTTCCTGTCCCAGGCATTTGTGTACCTGATCTTCTGTGTAAAGTAAAATATCAGCCATGCTGAAGAAATAACCACCAAAATAATAAAGGGTAGTGACAGGAAGATTCAAGAACCATGGCTAAAGTTCTTTTGTGGTATATGAATCCCAATAGCTATTAGGGTCATTTGTACAGAGATGTTCTTCACCAGATTAATTCAAGATTCCCTTATCCCTCAATTCTGTAATCATCACAGCAATAGTATCTCCAGTTCCTTGGTGAGCCATAGTGACTATGTCTTCATTAGATTTATTGTTATAGATGACAACAGTAATTGCATTGTGGAAGGCTGTCTGTGAAATTTTCTCTTGAAATATAGTTTTCCCCTATGCAGTAAAGAAATCTATTGTTTGATGTCAGGTGGAACATGGAAACGTCTTTGAAGATCACATTCCAGATTGTCTGCAATTCTGTGTAGCAGCAGGGGACTTATGAACTGGCCTCTGACCTCCACCTTGGGGGAATCAAGGCTGTAGTTCTGCATTGGTCCATTTGGAAAGTCCAAGGGTTACCCCAGCAGGCCAGGCTTATCTACACATATGCATTAATAGTCCTGGTTCTCTCTACCTGCCCCAGCTGCCCACAGGTACCACTGTATCATAACCAGGAAGACCAAGCTGGGTTCCTAGACCCCCTTTCAGCAGCAGATCGTGGTGCTCTGGACACTTGGGAGAGGGTAGGAGATAAAGGGTCAGGTCAGGCAGAAGGGGTGGCAACAGCAGACAGGGTAGCTCAGAGTAGGGAGGGTCCACTAAACGCATCAAATTCATGGGATGGTGCAGACTGAACTTTTTAATGCATAATCAAAAATCATTTGAAGTTTACCATCTGTTACTTGCTAATACCTCAGCTCTTAAGGAACCCCTTTAAAGTCTACATTACTGAATTCAGTCAATAGGGCACCCTGGTTCCACGTGTAACATTGCCTCTCTATCCAAACACAGTAAGTAGACTGTGGAGGACAGAGGAAAGACAAAAATAAAGAAAAAAATGCAAAATCCTTGACAAAGGACTTAGCTCCTCATTGACCATTTTAATCTAAGTTGCACCTAAATGGTGAAATGGAGGGAGCACCAGGCCTAGGGTCAGGAAGAAATGAGTTCAAATTCCTCAGCATTTACAGACTATGTGACCCTGGGCAAGTCACTTAAACCTGTTGGCCTCAATTTTATCATCTGTAAAATGTACTGGAGGAGGAAAGTGTAAACCACATCAGTATCTTTGCCAAGAAAACCTTAAATGGGGTTTCTAAAGACTGAACAACAACAACAACAAAAATGTCATCTCATGTTCCTCCCCTAGATGAATTCTCCAATCCAGACCACACAAGTCACTTTGTCTTTTTTCTCTGAAAATACTGTGCACATTAATGACTCCATGTTTTTTGCTTAGATTATTTTCTCAGCCAGAAATGTCCTTTTCCCTCTTCTTCATTTGTCTAAATCTATATTTATTTTCAAAGCAAAGGGACAATATGGAATAGCTGATAGAGCCCTAGAAAACCTTGAGTCAAAAAGACCTGGGTTTGAATCTCATCTCAAATATTAGCCTAGGCATTTCAGTTAACCTCTTAAATTCTCAGTTTTCTCATCTGTAAAATAGGGATGATAATGCCACCTCTCTCCCAGAGTTCTTGTGAAAGTTAAATACATATTCATACTTTAACAACCTCTAAGAATTGTATTGGGTCAGAGGACCATAGATTTAAAACCAGAAGAACTTTAGAAGATATCTAGATCAAACCTCTCACTTTATAGAAAAGAAATTGAGACCTCTGATTCTAGAGTCAACACGTATTCCATTGTACCACGTTTATGTAAATGTCAGCTAGTGGTGGTAGTAGCCGCAGCCGCAGCAGCAGTACTAGTAGTATTTCCAGGGTCAATTCCTATACCACTTCCACCATAAACTTCATTGAAATGAATACCTTCCAAGTCCTCAATGAGTTTTCCATCCTCTAAAATGCTACTCAACTTATTTCCATCATTTAACAAGCATTTATTAAATCCCTGCTATTTGCTAGTCACTAGAGATACAAAGACACAAAAAGTCCCAGTAAAAGCTTATATCCCAACAGAGGAAAAAACATGCATATATACATAAATATGTAAATAAGCTTAAAATAAATGTAAAAGAGATGTTTACAATCCTTTCCTCAATTAAAGAAAGCCTATATTTCTAGATTTAATCAATCAACAAGGAGTGTGTGAAAGGACTGAATTAATCAATCAAAGATATTAAGGTAAGTGCTGGAAATCCCAATAATCAAGTGGAAAAGAATAGATCACATTTAGTCATTGGATGAAATGGATAAATGCAGTATAGTAAATCTATTAGAATGAGCTAAGAAGACTTTGACAACAGTGGGTCTTATATGAAATAGCAAGTTATTTCCAAACCTAAGCATTTGAGTGTCTCGCAAGCTAGAGGATAGAACAGTTCCAGTCAAACCTCATTTTAAGGGAGGGAGAAGAAGAGTAGATGACCCACCCTGCCTCTAAACACAGAAATACCTTTTGAACTTTAAAATACCTGGCAGATTTAGATTTTGTGCTGACATCCTAGGAGTGTCCCTAAAGTATCTACATCAGGAACTGAGGACAAAATAGACCCATCAAGGAAAGATTGCAACTTCTGTACCCTCTAAGGAACCCAGTAGAAAGCTCCATCATAATTATGGGGAACTTCCTCAAGGTCCCACAAACTGGGGGATGGGAAGAAGCAGGCAAGGATGTCCAAAAACAACAACAAAATCCAGAAGCTTCAAGTTCTTCCCTTGACCACATGTCCTCTTAAGTTTGAGTCCATTTTCCCCCCAGTATCTGTATGTACTTAGAGAGAGTATGCCCTGGTTTATAGGGGCATGGCATTTTGGACCAATTGTGCATATACTATAACCACCATAGCAAATATCAATTTCTAAAAGCTAATTAAGTCTGACTGGCTAACTAAAATCAACTGATAACTATTAACCAAAGTACATTGGTGGGAGGTTACAATATAGAAAACTGCTACTAGGGGCAGCTAGGTGGCACAGTGAATAGAGCACTGGCCCTGTAGTCAGGAGGACCTGAGTTCAAATCCGGCCTCAGACCCTTAACACAAAAACTAGCCGTGTGACCTTGAGCAAGTCACTTAACCCCAACTGCCCTCCAAAAAGCAAATAAAAAAAGAAAAAGAAAAAGAAAAATAGATTTAAAAAAAAAGAAAACTACTACTAGAAAACTGCTTTTCCCACCTACCCAACCCTCTGCCTGTCAGGTTCAACTATACACTTGAGTAGAAGATGGAGCCAGTTAACCTCTGGGGACCCATACTACCAGTGTATATAGGGTTTGGGGTAGTAACCTCAGATATTGTTTTTGTGTATACACACAAAGTCCATACAAGGTAATTTCGGGTGGGAGTTTCCTGAAGATAGCTTTTTATTGTAGGTGTCAACTGAGGAAGGAAGATTGAACTCTAGGAGGTGGAGGTGAAAATGTCCTCTAGGCATAGGGAAGAGTTTGTGTATAGGTGAAGAAACAGAAAACAAAAAAGTCATATCAAAGGAGCAGCAAGTCACCCAATTTGGTTTCAAGGTAGAATATACAGAGGGGAAAATTGTCTGACTAGTCTGAAAAGATAGGTCAAACCCAGATTGCAAAAGGCATTGGATGAATGAAGAGTATGGGTTTTTGTTTTTGTTTTTTTTTTCCTAGAGACAACAGGGAGCAAATTTAGCTCCTTCATCAAAGGAGTCATCTAGTAAGTTCACAGGGTATAATACAGGGTTTACTGACCTGTTAACTGTCCAAATGACAGTAACATTTATTTCATAGTTAATATAGGCCAGCATGCATTGTCTTTTAAGTACTGAGATCATGTCACTTAAATCTTACTCAGATGCATCATAATAGCATGGAAGGGACCCAGGTTTCCACATTTCCAATGGAGCACACACTCTGGCCTGTCTCCTCAAGCTGAAAAACCTTCAGTACACAGCTAGGAATGGAGTATCTACCTACCATCTAATAACAGCTAACATTTTGCAGTGCCTACTATGTGTCAGGAACAATGCTAAGCACTTTATAAATATTACCTCATTGATCTTAGCAACAACCCTGAGTGATAGATGCTATTATTATTCCCATTTTACAGATGAAGAAACTGAGGTAAATAGAAATTAATTGACTTGTCTAGGATCACACAGCTAGTAAGTGTCTGAGGCTGGATTTGAACTCATGTCTTCCTGACTCCAAGCTTAATACTTTATCCACTGTGCCATATTGCTGCCTCTACATACCAAGTTTGGAAGATTCATCACCAGGTGAGCATCTGGGTTTTCCAGTTTTCTCATACTTTACACCCCATAATGAACTCTGCAGTCCAGTAACACTGGGTTCCTTGCTGTTCCTTGAACAAGATACTCCATCTCCTAACTTTGCACATTTTTACAGGTGGTCCCCCATACCTAGAACTCTCTCCTTCTTCATCTCTCTCTCCTGGCTTCATTAGCTTCCTTCAAGTTGCAAGTAAAAACCCATCTTCCTTGAGAAAACTTTCCCAGGCTTCTTTAAACTTAGTGTTTCCCTGCTTAGAATATCACCACCTTACCCTGTATATATCTTGTTTGTACGTAGAGGTTTGCATGTTGTCTCCCCTATTCAACTGTGAACTCCTTGAGAATAGAAACTTTTCTGCCCTTCTTTGTATATTCAGTTCTTAGTACAGTGCCTGAGACAAATTAGGCATTTAATAAATGCTTGTTAACTAACTTATTTTTTTAACAACACAACCGCTTAAAGAATGTCCACTAAGGCACAGAGAGGTGTGACACTTTCTGATAAAGAGTGTACCCACACTGTTGAAATCTTGGTGGTGAAGTGGCCTCAAAATATTGAAATATAAGTATTTATTACCTCTCCCCAAATAAACTTTATGCCCCCTTAGAGCAAGTTTGTTACAATACATCTTTCAACACTCAAGTCCTAGAACAATTTAATATCCTTGGGGTAAAAGGAGGGGAGGGAGAGAAAACAGATCTGCAATGTCATTGATATAAGGAACTCTCCCTGAAAGGAGAGAAAGCTCTAATGTAGATAAACAGCTACTCTATAATGTTTAGTCTTAGAGTTACCTTGGACTTTTAAAGGTTAAGGGACTTGTCCAAGGTCCAAGATGTGACTTGAACTCTTGTCCTCTCAAATGTGAGACCACCTCTCTCTCCCTCTCTTTCTTCCTCCTCTTTCTCCCTCTCCTTCTCCCTCTCTGTCTCTGTCTCTGTCTGTCTCTGTTTCTGTCTTTCTGTCTCTCTGTCTCTCTGTCTCTCTGTCTCTGTCTCTCTCTGTCTCTTTCTCTCTGTCTCTCTCTCTGTCTCTCTCTCTGTCTCTCTCTGTCTCTGTCTCTCTCTCTCTCTCTCTCTCTCTCTCTCTCTCTCTCTCTCTCTCTCTCTCTCTTTCTCTCCCCTCTACCGAGTTGCCTCTCTTATCCACATGGTAGGCCATAAATAAATGTCTATTGTCAATGACTACAGTGAAGTGAAGAGGAAGATTATGTAGGCATTCAATTTCTGTCTTAATATGTCATTTATCATATATTGTCTTGCAAGTTATTTGTTTTTTTCTCATTCATATCTTCTCTTCTACACTGTAATCTCCTCCATAACAAAAACTATGTCCTAGCCTTCTTTGTATCCTCCATGAGACTTAGCTTAGCACACACTGATTGATTAATGAATACTTCTTAGGTCATTGTTGATAATCCATAACTATATAAAAACATATACATTTGTATCATGCTGGGGAAGGGAATATGCTTTTATTAAGCTCCTACTATGTGCTAGGCACTGTACTGCTTTACAAATATTATCATGTTTAATCCTCACAATAATCCTGTAAGGGAAGTTCGTTTCACGGTCAGGGAAATTGTAGGAGACAAGTAAAAGATCTTGCTCAAGGGTCATATAGCTAATTAATGTCTGAGGCTGGATTTGAATTCAGGTCTTCTTGAGTCCAGGCCTGCCCCTTTATCCATTGGGACATCTAGCTACACTTGAATTTGGAATACAGGTGCCCAGAGTTCATCTGATTACTTCTCCTTTCGGGCTCCTAGAAATAAATCTGAGAGGTGTGGCTTATACTACTTTTGCTCTCAAACCCCAACTAAAGCGCCTCCAATTGGTGATCATTCATCGGCCTGAAATAGCTTTGGGGAAAGAGTATTAACCAGGAAAATAAAACAATAACAGAGGTAACAAAAACCTTCCCCCCACAACCATGGGGCACACTCTTCCCTTGCACAAACAAGTTCCTAGGGAAGAATGTGCTCTACATTAGAATATGGCAGTGGTGACACATATGGCAATATAAGTCCCGGTAGCGGAATCCTTTTCTCTCTGTGTGAAGTCCTCATAAATGTTCCCCTTAAGTGCAGCTCTCTGCTGGGTTCCAAAGATTAGGTGCTCTCTGTATTATATAACCTCCACTTCTCTGTCTCCAAAGGTAACAAAGCCTGAGGCTGTCACCATAGTCATATGATTCTCTTTCCAAATAGGCCTGAATGTGTTTCCTCTGTCATTGGCTGCTACTTCTCTGACAGACGCTACTATCACTGATGAACTCTGTGGCTTACTCCAGTTGCCAGTGAAACATCTTCTGCCTTTGATGAATTCCCCAAATTCACTGGGACTGGGAGCTCCCCTCTCAGAATACTAATCCATTCAAGATCAGTAAAAAGTAGGACAAAAACCAGAATCCCCTTGTGCTCATAGACATGAAGCATCCGGATGGGAGGTAGGACGGAAGGCAGCCATCCTTAATCCTTCCCCTATATATGCCTATAGTGCTGCATACCTGATTTGCCTCTCTATATACCAGGACATGCATTTTGGTATGCACACTAGATCCAGCTCAGACACTTCTGAGTCATCAGTTATACTGGCTCAGTAATGAAGTAGAGAAATCTTCATCATCCTATAGTACCTAGAGTTCAAGATCAGAAACCAAATCATTTTCCATACAGTGCTGGAATATGCTCTAAGTAAGGGTTAGGTCATTCTTGGGCTGCCTGGGCCTCTTACAAATTTACTATGTATGCTTGCAGAGGGAATAGAATATTTATACATAGAAAAAAATGAAACTGTGAATTTATAAATTAGTATCTTTACCTCAAACTTTGGAGGTGGAGTGGAGGAGGTGATAAAATATTTAAATATGATATTTTCAACCAAGGAGACTATGTTTCTACATGCTTTACACATTTTGTATACTACTCAAATCCAGACTTAAAGATCTATGTTATAATAGCACAATCTGAGCACAGTTAACTAGTTAAATTTTGGGCATCAATCAATCAATAAACATTTGTTGAGTGCCTATTATGTGCCAGGCACTGTACTAAGAGCTGAGATTTTTTAAAAAATGGCAAAAGACAGTTCCTAGCCTCGAGGTGCTTACAATCTAATGATATAAACAGCATGCACATAAATACATACAAGTCAAGTTATATACAGGATAAGCAGGAAATAATTATCAGTTCATGTCTTTACCTCTTATTCCCTGCTTATATGCTATAGAACATAAATTATTTCCTTTGGTTCTGAAGCCCTGAAATACCCTGACACAGAAGATTTAAATAAAGATTGCAAAAATAGACAAATTTAAATGAAACTTCTGATATATATGTATGTGTGTGTTACAAAAAAATAGATCCTTAACTTTTACAAACGTTTTTTCCCATCGCCTATGTGTTAAAGAGGTTGAAAGGTAGATTTTTTTTCCCATCCAATAGACCAAAACATAATAAAGTCAATGTGTATTTGCACAGCCTTAGCCTGAACTCAGTCTGCTGTATTTGCCTATTTATCGTCCGTCCTCTTTAGGACACGGTGCCATTTGCAGGACTAAGAAAACTAATGAAAACTAATAAAGCAAGAAAAGCAGAGCCAGTCATGCATGTAGTAACACTCTCACTCTACCTAAAATACAGGATGCAAAGTGAAACAGTAGGGTAGGGGGCACTGAAGAAGGAATGAAGAGAAAAAGTATCCATCAGGAAGGAACCATAAGAGAGAGAAAAGAAGGGGACTGAGAAAGACAATGTCATTTAGCTCATAGTTCAAGGGCAATGTCAAGGGACTCAAGGGACTCAAGATTAGAAGTTTAATTCTAAAAAAATATTTATTAAGTACTTAATACATGTAAGGTAATTGCGAGGTATTAGAATCACAAAAGCCAACATTTTACAAACTAAACAGCTCCTGCCCTCAACCCAACATTATCATGTAAAAAGATAATAAAATTTAAGATAATATGAGAGTCACAAAAGCACTAACAATGGGGACTGGGCAGGTGGGGGGAGCGGTGCAATTATGCATCATTTAGGAGGCAGTGCCTGTGCAGAACCTTGAAATAAACTCAGGACTGTAAGGAACAGCAGTAGGTATAGAATGAAGAGGGAGTGCGTTCCAAGCAGGAGAGACAGACTGTGCAAAGACCTGGGGACAGGAAAGAGGAACCAGACTTTGGGGAACCTGAGTGCCTAAAAAATAGTAATGTACTTAACATAAATAGGAAAATATAGATGCAAGTGGGAGGAAAGGAGTTCCATTTTGAAAATATCAGTCTAGAGATGCCCATGGAACATCCAACAGGCAACTGGGACATAGAACTAGAATGCACCAGCATAGTTACAGTTATGTACAGAGATTTACAAGTCATTTACATTGAGCTGATAATTAAACCAACAATAATGATAACTGTTTCAAGGTTTGCAAATTAATATGTGCATATATAGTGATATATTAATACATATGTGTGTATAATCTCACTTAATAATAGTTGTAGCTAGCATGTGTGCCAGGTATTGGGCTAAACACTTTGCAGTTCTTATTTCATTGGATCCGCACAATAACTCTGGGAGGTGGTATTAATATTATTTATCATCATCATCATCATTATTATTATTATTGTTGTTGTTATTATTATTATTTTACAGACAACGAAACTATGACAAACGGAGGTTAAGTGACTTGCCCAGGTTTATACAGCTAGTAAGTCTGAAAGAAGAATCTGAAGAAGTCTTCTTGATTCTAGGTCTAGCATTCTATCTGTGGTACTATCGATTTACCTAGTTGCCCTGGAAAAATGAGTACTGATAAAGTATGAAGAAAAAAGAGGAGAGGACCAGGAAAGATTCTTGGGGAAGGCTCTCAGGAGGTAGGAGATGGATGATGAACCAACCAAGGAGATTGAGGAGTTGTCAAGCAGATAGGAGAACCAGGATGGGGGTCAGAAGACAAATTAGAAGAGAGCATGCAAAAGAAACTTTCAACAGTATCAAAAGTTGAGACTCCCTAAGAAGGATGAATAAAAGAGAAAAGGCCGCTGACTTTGGTGATGAAGAGACTGTTGTAAATCTTGGAGAGAACAATTTTAGTTCAGTATAAAGGGGTGCAGGTCCATTGTGTTTGGTTTTTTGTTTTTGTTTTTCCCCAGAATTTGGCTTTGAAAGAGAAAAAGGTCATCAAACAATATTGGTTCAAGGGATGGCAAGTAGGAGGGAAAGTTCTTTTATTTTCTTTTTTTAAGGATGGGAAAGAACTGAGCATGTGTGTTGAAAGTGAGGGGTGAGTCAACAGTTAAGAGCTTGAGGATAACAGTGAGAAGAGATGGGAATGATCATAATGGAAAAGGCCTAGAGGACCCTGGGTTACAATGATATAGGCAAATATAGAAGTTGGCCTTGTCAAGCACAGAAGTCACATTTTTCTCAGAGCTGAACAAGGGAGACATTAAAGCAACTTCATGTAAAAGAGAAAAAGGAATCAATGAAGAGGGTTCGGTTAGGATAGTGAGCTCAGAGACGTTTTCTATTTCTTTTTTTTCAACTTAGGACTTGACATAGTCTGGTGGTTAGGACCTAACCCTACTCTACTGTATACATACATGTTCATGTGAGAATACTTTAGAATCAAGCCTCTGCACAGAACAAAGTGATCTGTCCTATCTGCGTTAAAATTATCTCAGAAGGGACATTTTTTCAGCACTTTGCCAAATAGCTTTGCTTGGAGTACAGTGTGCCTAAGACCATAATACAATATCTCTCTCTCTCTCTATCTCTCTCTCTCTCTCTCTCTCTCTCTCTCTCTCTCTCTCTCTCTCCTTTCTCTGTATATGCATACATACATATATATATGCATGTGTATATGTATGTATGTATATGTGTATATATACACATGTATATATATACACACATGTATATATACACTTATCTACACACATATATGTGTATGTATACACACATACACACATGTATATAACTGCCAATATGCTGAGAATGTCTTTCAGTTTCCACTGAATGTAGAAGACTGATCATGTTGACAACTGATCCCCTATTCAGTACAGCTAAATTAAGACAAGGAATGTGCAGGTTGGATGAAGAGCGGGAGGAGATAGGAGAGGCAGGGGCTCTGAGACTCCTTGCGTACAGTATAAATTATCTTGGCTTGTAATAGAAGTCTTGCTGGTGACATAGATCACAAGAACAATCTGACTTTTCCAACATCAGAAAGCTAACCTAGAATCAAAAGCAGAGGGAGGAAAGGAGGGAGGGAGAATTAGGGAGGGAATTATACCTTTCTGTTAGAAAAGTTTGGGAGCTTGGCAATGCTTCAAACATTGCTAAATCACTGACAACTTTAAAAGAAAATCAAACTGTATTTTAAAATGTGTGTTCTTTTTCTTTTTAATAGAACAAATGATGAAAAGCTTTTGGGTGGATAACACGTCATTCTGTCTTCATGGTAACAACACAACATCTCACCGGTGGGTATATAACATTTTCGCTATATGTGCTCAGAACAGAATTCTTTTCTCTCAGAGGGTAGTTTTTCAAGCTTTAGTAAAGTCTCTAGGGTTTTAGTAAGTCAACTTTATTATAATTCAAAAAAAGAGTCCTGTTTCCTCGTTCTAGTACTGGGAACTTAAGCATCTCATTCATCTTATATTAACTTTGGCCATTTTATTTACCATTACTTATTTATCATTAATTTAGTCCTGTTACATTAACATCAAATTGTGATCACACAGGCACTGTCTAGGAAATGTAACTTCATTTAGTTGAGAGAATTTAGAACTATGAGTTAAGTGTCCAGAGGTCTTATTCCCAACTTTGCTATATACTTGTATTCCTATTAAAAAATATGATAGAGCCAAGATGGCGGTGTAGAAGCAGCAAAGCACTGCAGCTCCCACACAAACATGCTAAAAACTCATAAAATGGGACTCTAAACAGATTTGCAAGGTCCAAAACCCTCCAAAAGACAAAAAGCACATCTGTTGCTACAGGCAGCTCAGCAGGTAGGGCTCTTCACAGCAGTCTGGAAGCCGCGGCCGAAACCCTGGCCAGGTCAGGCCCCAGGGCATTGGGCGGGGAGCCCCGTCTATAAGAGAGCAGATTGGCTGCACTGGAGGCACAGTTACCACATCTATCAGGCCAGAAGGAAAAAAAAGGCTAAGAGAAAGGTCAGTGGATTTTGCTAACTCAGGAGGAGAAGAGCGGGTCCGACCAAACTGCTCCCAGGGCAAGGAGGGAGGGGAAGGCGGTTGTAGCAGCAGGAACAGCTGAAAGCAGCAGCGGCCTCCACTGGGCAGCTTCAGAGCCCTAGGCCTGCAGATAACAGGGGGGCTGAGGCGTTTGATCAGGGCCAAGGGCTCTTGCGTTGAGCGGCCTGGATCTGTATAGTGGTCTTGAGTGGTGGTCCTGGGGTGCGCTTTCAGTGACCCAAAGTTGGGTGGGGCTGCAGCATCCCACTAATAGCTCTGGCAGCTGTGAAGGCCCCAGCAATTTGGGACAGAGCTTTTCCCCTCCAGGAAGCAGAGTTCCACAGAGCTAAAAAACCAAGCAATTAATAGACTGGCCAACATGAGAAAAAAGAGGCAAAGTAAGAATACCAATAAAACTCTAGAATCATTTTTTGTAGACAAAAAAGACTTAAGCATGGAGCGGGAGGAAGACAACTCAGTCAGAACTCCCTCAC
>CM053593.1:75165330-75192732 GCA_028646575.1 Pseudocheirus occidentalis | reverse complement strand
CTGAGTGAAAAGAGCAGAACCAGGAAAAATTTGTACATAGTCACAGATACATCATATGTGTGATGACAAATTTTGAAAAACTGGATGCTTCTCAGCATCGCACAGTTAAAAGACAACTATACAAGTCTCAGGATGGAAGAAGATGTCTACATTCAGAGAAAGATCCAGAAAGATCAGAGTTTAAAAGGGGACTGAAGCAATGCATGCTATCATTCTTTTCAATGTTTGGCTTTTGTTTCTCTTTTCTCATTATTCACTCCATTGGCTAGAAAACCTATGCAACCAGACTATCGTACAATGTGAAAGAGTTTGCAGATCCTATATATGATTGTATGCCACCATGGCAGGGGTGCGGGGTGGGGAGGAAGGGTAGAAAAATCTGAAACTCAAGTGACTCTGGAACTGAATCTTGTAACCTAAAAGTAAACAAACAAATCAATAGAATAAAAAAAATAAAAAAAAATAATGTACAGGTGCTAAGTGGATGGAAAGGCCTAATATATAGTCCTTAGGGTTATGTAACATTGCACAGAGATGTAGAGAACATAGCAATAGCCAGGGGAATTGGGGGATGCAGTGACAGGCAAATCCCAGCAGTCTTTTATATAGCTGGAGGATTGTTGTTGGTGATTCTTTGATCATTCAAGTGGTATCAGTGGTTTTCTCTATCCCATAGCCCAAGAAACTGAAGCTATATAATCCAAGGTGAATGCTAAAGTGTAGTTTCTGGTTTATTTCTTTTAAGGTGGGGGAATCAGAATGCAGCCAGGACATAAGGGGAATCAGGGAGAATGAAGAAAGGGGAGTTCTCAGAAAAGTTAAGTTCAGGGCTCCCAGAAAATCATCTGCACTGTGCTATATTGTAAAAGGTTGAATGTGGGTGGGTGAGTAGGAAAATATTCTTAGATTAGCATTAGAAGGATTATAAACAATGATGTCAAACTCAAATAGAAATGGATATTTGGGACCACATATTGACTTAGAAAAGCACAAATTAACATTACACACACACACATATTCTTTTTTGTTAAACATTTTCTAATTCAGATGACACTTGGGAATTTTGCATCTGCATGCCCAATTTTGACACATTAAGGTAAATTATGGATCATTAGGCTCATATATCTCTTTTTACAAGGAATTGTGACAACCAAAATGAATTTTTTTTTCAAGTCACACACATAGAAATGTCACAAATCCAGTATCAGATGAATGATCAATGAGTCTTCACTCACAGTGATGCCATGATTCCAAACTAGGAATTTTTAAAATGTTAATTTATGAATACAGGGACCATGCCATACATTTTTTTTTGCCCTTTTGGAGGGGGGAAGGCAGCACAGTTGGTGTTGAGTGACTTGACCAAGGTCACATAGCTAGCAAGTATTAAGTGTCTGAGGCCAGATTTCAACTCAAGCCCTCCTGAATCCAGGGCCATTGCTCTATTCACTGAACCACCTAGCCATCCCTTTGCCATACAATTCTTTGCCTCCTACAGTGTCTAGCATAAACCTTACACACTGGAAGATAATAGGCACATGTTTTTAGAACTAAAAGGAATTTGAAGTGAAGTAATATGAATATAGCTTGACTGATTGTAGAAAAGAAGTACTGAATGGGTCACTGAAGATTATGAGATACATTTCAAAGAAGATTTACAGTTTCTTTTCGCCCATAATCTCATCCTTACTGCTGTCTTCTCCAACTGAACCAATCTCTAGGCTTCACACGTTCTGGAAACCTTGGGTTCTAAGATTTGTGCTATTATCTTTGTAGTACATGTTAAGTAAATTTAAATTGTAAAATGGCTAGAAGAAATTTATTTGATTTATGTTATTCAACAATATGTTTTGGTCAGTTCCTGTTTTATGTGTGTCTATTTCATAAGGGATTAGCCTTAAGGCTACGAAATTGTATCTGTCTCATGGTCTTAGGAATTAACACACATGCTGTTTCTTTTTCTTCTTCAGGCTCATGATCAACAATGTTAAAGGAGAAATTGAGACAGAAATATACATTTCAAAATTTTTGTTATATCTCTAACCTTCTCCCCCCCAAATTCCATGAATTTTAAATTATTTCATCTAATTGCAATATCATATACTTGATGATCAGGCTGTATCAGTGTAAGATAATTGATTGAACGTGTATCAGTCGATTACTTGCTTTCATCTCTATTACCAGTTCATTTCACTAATAATTTCTTTCAATTGAACAAAAAAAATATTATGATGTCATAGCTCTTTGCAGTCTATCAGAATAGAGACTAAATTTAAGGAAGACATATGTCACAAACTTGATATGTGCTGACCATTGACTGACATTGACTATGAAAAATTTTAATTTTTTTCTGGATGATATGTTCAAAAGAATTTTCAGTTTTATGATCATTTCAGAATAAAATTAAAGATGATATCATAATGTGGAAAGGATAGTGAGAATGGTGCATGAGAAAGAAAGGAAGAATGAAAAATTCCACATATGTTTTCCAAAAGTGTTTATAAATAGATAGATATAGATATATATGTGTGTGTGTGACTGTGTATTATATACATATATATTTGCAAACTCATAGAGATTCCCATAGCTCATACACTCTTACAGTTTTCATTATGCAAATATAAGTACATCTTGTTCCAGGGACGATACATTTTAAGTGCTATTTATTGATAAATTAGTGTCATTATGAGGTGACCAGAAAGGGCAGTTTATTTAACAAAGACTCTGAAATTAATGCTTCCTCTCATTGTATAGAAATGATGAATATATCCTCAATGGATACTGAATCTATCATGACTGCTTAATCAATAAATACCATCATTGTGGTAAAATATTGATATGGACTAAGTTATGTAAGTCCTCACGCAAGTATTAATACAATTCTTAGTATTCTGGGTTAACCTATAGACTCCAAAGATATAGATGCTTTTAGATAGTCTATGTGACTCTTGGAAGGGAGAACTGAATCAGTTAATTGTGACATCTATTTTTAGATTCATCATTTTAGTCCCTAATGAAATGTCAGTTTTTCTTTAATATTCTGAAAATATTATTTTTGTTTGGAAGACACAAAATCATGCAAATTTTGAAGCAAATGTGACACAAAGGGAAGATGGCTATTTTTAGAACAAAGTTTTGCCTACATTTTAAAGAGTTTAGTTCAAGTTTTGCCTTTGACACACAAAGTATGTGACTATGAACAAGTCACTTAGCCTTACAATGCTACAGGTATCTTTCTAACACCCTAAATTCCCAACCTGAATTGCTGATGAAAGTTTCCTACATAATGTATTTGCAGAAAAGGGAAAGAAAAAAATAGGAAAGCAAATGAATAGTCTTTCAATTTTGATCAGCTCACTAAAACCCTATGTTTTCACTAATTCCTGAGCATTACCAAGTAAAGAACTTGATTTTAATGAACCTTCACAAATCAGTTTATCTCATGGTCAAAGAAACTTGCAGGTAGTCACTACCTAACTCTCTCACCTTTAGAGGTTTCAGGAAATAGCTACTAAAGACAATTGCATTCTCTCACTTTACTGCAAGATGGTAGCAGAAATAATTTTATACAATTTTATTTGGGGTGCGGGCCTTGCTGAAAAGGTTCATGTGCTAGATAAAACATCTACCTCTTGAGGGGCATATAAACTCAAAGAAAGATGTGACCTGGAAGAAATGATCACAAAGGAACACCTCCCCTGACATAATTTCCCATGAAATTGATCGCACAAATGTGAAGTGCCTTTTGATCTCTAATTCTGATTTTTCCCATTTAAAAAAAGAAAGTATGAGATCAGAAAATAATAATTAGCATTTATATAAAGTTTTAATATTTGTAAAATATTTTATAATATAATATTTATTTTAACAGTAGTAACAATCAGCATTTCTATATTTCCTACTATGTGGCAGGCACTGTGCTAAGCATTTTACAATTCTTATCTTGCTTGATACTCACAACAGCCATAACTTTAATCCCATTTTAAAGATCAGACTAAGACAGGCAGAGTTTGAGTGACTTGATCAAGTTGACATTACTATTAAGCATTTGAACTCAGTTCTTCCTGACTCCAGATCCAGAGTTCTATCCACTGGACCATTTTAGAGGTCAATATTCTATAAAAGATCTACAGACCAAAATCCTCATAGTCATGAATATAGGTGCTTCCTCAAGTAATGCAAATTGTGGCCTATCAACATTCTCAGCCTTTTACTTAACTAATGGTATTCAAAAAACAAAGTAAAAAAAATTGAGAGAGAATAGGAGCCAAGAGGCAAGGGAATGTGCTTAGGCAATGTCAAATAACTTGGTTGACTTATTTAATGTTTTGTTTGTTTGTTTAATTCAACCAATTGCTCAAAGCATCATAAATTTAGAGAGTATAACATAGAATTCCCAAAAGCTGTGTTTTCTATCCGTTTCTCATAAGGTAACTTTCATGGTCATGTTAGGATTATATGTCAATAATCAGGAAAGTCATAGGGTATCATTTCTCTGAGGCCCTCAGCAATATGTTTAAATCACAAAATGTTAATGAAGAAAAATGTTAGAAAGAAGCAATATTGAATTTGACACAAGAAATGAACATTTAGTCTCTGAAAGCCTGGCAAAAACTAGTTCCCTAGTGCTGCATAGACATTCTTTTGACTTTGTCCATATGTTACCTGTGATACCATGTTCACTTTCTTCTCTATCTTTTTTTTCACGATTTTTATTTATTTTACTGTGTGTTTTAAACTTAAATACAAAATAAGAAAAGTTAAAAAAAAAACTTTACCATGTGCCAGAATGGCACCAATTTACCAGAATGTAAGAGAGAATACAAAATATAAAGAATACAAAATACAAAGTATAAAGTATTTCAAGGAAGCCAGTATAATAAATACTACACATTGTGTTCAGCACTCTCCATCTTTACTTTCTTTTGTGTTTTCTTTTGTTGTCTGCTGTGTACTTTTTGTTCTTTTCCCCCTCTTTCTCCCCACCTCCCACATAAATATATTATGCTTGCTTTCAAAAATCCTTCCCTTATCATCTCCTTTCCACTTACCCTCTTTCTTCTATTTGAATTTGTATGACTTTTATAGCTGTCCAAATATGTGTGTGTATATACTACACACATACATACATGCACACATACACATACACATACATATACGTACACATACAAATGAATGCATGTGTTATTCCCTTTTTGTCCCATTCCCATTAATCTAGACACCCTTCTGTAGCCCCTTACTCTATTCTTTCACCCTCTTATTTCTTTATGAATTTAGAAGACTTTTATTCCCTCTCAAATGTATATATTGTTCTATCTTTAACCAACATTAATGACATGGGTTCCCTCTAAAAGTCCCTTCCTTATTCCCTCACTAATTCATGTCCCTTAGGCTTTTATTTCTTTCTGAATTTAGAAGACTTTTGTATCCTTTGAGATACGTGTGTGTGTGTATGTGTGTGTGTGTGTATTGTTGCATCTTTAACCCATTACCAATGAGAGTTGGGTTCCAGAACTACCAACCCTCCTGCCTCATCTAATTCCTATGTCAGTTCTTTCTCTTACATCTCATTTTATAATTACTCTTTTTTCCCCTTTTTATAAATGATTTATTTTTTAGAATCACATCATACTCAGTTCTACCCCAAATCTTTCTTTTGAATTATCCAAATACTAATAACAATCTTAGACATATGTTTTACATTTCCTCATATGAAAATTAAACAGCCTATCTTTGCTAAGTCCTTTGTAATTAGTCTTTGATGTGTACCTTGTACTGCTCTTGAATCTTGTATATCAATTTTCTATTAAGTTCAGTTTTCTTTTTTTTACAACAAAATTCTGAAAGTCATATAATTCATTGAATGTCCTTTTTTTTCAATACAGGATTACACTTATCTTTGCTAGGTATGATATTTTGGGCCACAAATCCAGTTCTTTTGCTCCTTCATATGTAGTGTTTCAGGACCTATGAACTTTTACTGTCACCACTGCTAAGTCATGTGTGATTTTAATTGTGGATCCACCATATTTGAATTTTCTTTTCTTGTTGCTTATTATATATTATATATTAATTTTATTATTATATTACATTCATATTATATTACATTATATTATATATGCAAATATATAGTATAAATAATATACAACAATATATTATCTATTATATGCATGTATGCATGTGTGTGTATACATATGTATATATATGTGTGTGTATACATATATATATATATATATATTTCATGGTTTCTTATAACTTATCTAGCTTTCCCTTGCCCAATTCTAATTTTAAAAAACTCATTTCCTTCCTTAAGATTCTGAATCTCCATTTCCAGTTAGTTGACTTTCTTTTCATAATCTTCTTGTTTTTCTTGGATTGTTCTTATATTCTTTTTATTCTTCCTCAGTTTCTCTCATTTAATTCTTAAAATATTTTTTAAGTTCTTCTATGAATTTTTTTAGACAGGTAACCATCTAGCCATTTGACGTTCCTCTTTGGGACAAGAGAGCCTTTTTTTTCCTTCAGTATCTTCCTCTAAAGATGAACCCTGGATGTTTTCTATTCCCATTATACCTTTCTGTAATTGGGTTCTTTCTCTTTTGACTACTCTTCTTTAAACATTTGTAGCAACCTATTATTCTAATCATCTCTAGTCCTGGGGAATGGGGGATAGTGCCTCTGGCCTCAGATCCTGCTTCAGTTCTCCTCTCTGACATGGAACTGGAACCAAGAACTCTACCCTCCCGTAAGTGCCCACAGCCAGTGGCATCCTCACTTCACTGCTTCTGTACTCAACAGGCATGTGTTAATTCCATCTTCCCCAGGGCCATTTTTCAGAAGCACAGCTGCATGCGACATCACTTATCAGCAAAAGGACCCTCCATCTTCCCAGCTATTCCTGTGGCTGGGCTGGAGCTACCTCCCAACTCAGGTGGCCACAGGGCTTCCCACTTGCTGCTTCAGTGGAACTTACCTAGAGGTGTTTATACTTCACAGGGGCCAAACCTTGGTCCTAGGAATTTTCTTTATATCTTCTGTTATCTTAGGTCGGCCATTGTTCTACCCGAAGTCATTTTTACTCCTCTACATTCAACCTGCGGTGCTATTTTATCTTGTTTGTGGTGAAGAATCTGGAGAGCATTGAATTTTCTTACCTACTGTGCCATCTTCCCAGAATCCTCTCTCAAAATCATTTTCACTTTCTTTTCTCTTCTTCCATGACCTGGGGCTGACTTTGAAAACAGGAAGATGATAGAGGTACCTGCCTCAGAACATTTCCTGATTAATCCTAAACATCTCACTATTAGAATTATTTTGATGGAAAAACTGTGTCTCTAAAAATAAATTTTGAAAATGTTAATAGGGAATTTTAAGCAAATATCAAGCATCCTCACATTAGCAATGGTTCATTCTATCAGATTAGTTATCTGTAATCAGGTAATGGGTCATGAAACAGGCTTTGAAGAATAAGGAGACCGGACAAAAGAATACAGATTATTCCTGACTTGGAAACAAGAGTTCGTGTTTGAATTCTACCTTGGAAATATAATCATGGGCCTCTCTGGACCTCAGTTATACCATCCATAAAAAAGAGAATAAAAAGAATTTCAATAAATACTTCAAAATTTCCGTGTGAAGAAAGTCATATATACCTTAAAGCTCTATATAAATGTGAACTGTTATTATACTGATGAAGGACCTTCTCATATTAGAGCCATAAATGTGGAGCCAGCAAGCTTTGCATTCAAATCCTAATTCTTAAATGTAGCAGCTATGTGACCTTGGGAAGATCACTGAACATTTATGAATAGCATTTGTCAAATAAGTTAGAATAGGTGAATGACTGAAAAAGAATGTATGAATCATTTACTACACACAAGTATTGTGTTAAGGTCATGGCCGACAAGTTAAAAACTCTCAAGGGGCTAACATTCTAAACTGGGGAAGATGACCCATATAGAATAATTGAATTGCAAGTCATATCATATTGCTCAGCATTCTTTAAGGTCAGTGACTTAGCAGGTCCATCAATCAACAAAGCGTTTATTAAGTAATCACCATGCTTCACATACTGTACTAAGTAATGGGCATACAAGGAAAGCAAAAGCATTATCCTTGACTTCAGGAGCTCACATTCTAACCCTGGAGACAACAAAAATAACTACATACACACAAGATATATACAGATTAGATGGAAGGTAATACCAGTGGTAGGTCACTAGCATCTGGGGAGTTCAGAGGTGGAATTAAAAATAAAGCTGGAAGGAAGCAGGGATGTGACAAACTAGGGCAAGAGCACTGAGTTAAGAGTGCAGCCAGGTGGTACAGAGGCCTAGAGTTAGGAAGACTCATCTTTGCGAGTCTTTGTCTGGTCTTTGTTTGGTCTCAGGTACTAGCTGTGTGAGCCTGGGTAAGTCATTTAACTCTACTTCAATTTCTTCCTCTGTAAAATGAGTTGAAGAAAGAAATGGTGAACCACTCTAGTATCTTTTCCAATAAAACCCTAAAAGAGGTCATGAAGAGTCAGATATGACTGAAAAATAACCAAGCGATATAGGACACAGAATGTCATGTTTGAGCAAATAATCCAGTGCAGCTGGAATATAGGGTTTAGGTAGAGGAATAAAGTCCATGGAAATTGAAGAAGGTAAGGCAGGCCAGGGTGAAAAGATTCTAATTGTGAAATAGAGGACTTTACATTTGATCCTAAAGGAAATAGGAAGCCTCCAGAGTTTACTGAGTTTGGACAGGGTAAGAGACTGACTTTTATTTTAAGAAAATTACTATGGCAACTGAGTAGAATATAGATGGGCTGAAATGTGGTAAAACTTAAAGCAGAAAAATCAAATAGAAAGGAATTGCAATAGTCCATAGAAGCAATAAAGACCTATACTGAAGTTGTAGTTGCTGTGTAAGTGTAGGAAGGGTGACTTACAGGAGAGGTGTTTTGAAAATAGTAATAAAATATTTGAAAATTGATTGGATATATGTGTTGAGTCTGAGAGAGGAGTAGAGGATGACACCAGAGTTTCTAACCTGGGTATCTGAGAGGATGGTGGTACTTCAACAGTAATAAGGAAATCTGGAAGAGAAAGAATTTGGAGAGCAAGATAAAGATTTCTGTTTTATGCATGTTGGCCTTGAGATAGGACTTCTAGGTGAAGATATTCCAAAGCTAATTGATGATATATAGCTATATGTCAGGAAAGAGATTATGGCTAGATTTGTAAATGTGGGAAGCATCTGCGTCGAAATGATAATTTAACTCATGAGAATTTGTGAGATCATAATGATTAGATTACATGGATGAAAACCCCACAAAGGAAGTGGAGAAGGATCATTCAGATAGGTAGGAGGAAGAGCAGGAAAGCATATTGTCAAACAAAACTAGAAAGGAGTGACTATCTAGGAAGAAGTAGTGATCAATGGAATCAAAGACTTCAGGGATAGCAAAATTGATGAAGTTTAAGAAAAGATAAAAGGAAATTAATATTCTGTATTTTTCCATTGATAAAAATCATCTCAATTTATGATGTTAATGCTTGTAAATTAATGATGTTAATGGTTCTGATAAACCATTGGACAGGAGAGTCAAGAATTTAGTGGTGAGAACTCTTTTCTTTGTCTCTAGCAGCTATGGCTACAACACTTGAGGAGATTCTTTTCAGATCCCTGCTCCATAAAGGTTTCTTATCTGGATGGTAGTTAGTAGGGCTAACCAGAAAACAGGGCTGGTTTTCTGGGATATGTTGCTATTTCTGCAATCTTTAGTATACATCTTGGGTTGCTTCTACTGGGATTTGAGGGGATGCAGTAGTCAAAGTCAAAGCAATGGCTTGGCTTCCTTGAAACATACTGAGTCCAGTCTCTCTCTCAGGGTATAGTCATCCTTTGACTAGACTGGCTTAGATACCTAGTGGTAACAGCTGGTATCAGTAGTGGCAGAGATAGTGGTATCTTATCTGGGAAAAGACTGTCTTTCTGGATGATGGCTATAAGAAAGTTTAGTGGTCTAAAAGTCACTGCTTTTTGAAGTGATGTGTTACAATAATGACGTCTAAGTCTCCTACCAGTTCTAAATCTGTCATCTGATGATGATGATAATTGATGGTGATGCAGATGAGATGGAGATGATTGTAGTGGTGGTGGTGGTGATGATGATGATGAAGTATTGTTCAAGTAGGGAAGGGTAAAGAAGTGAATTAATACAAAGTGTTATGAGGTTGCTTGGCACTTTAAAGCATAGTGAATACTGGCAATAAATGTCAAGCAGAGTAGAAAGGAGGAAGGCAAACATCTGACACTAAAATCTGGCCTCAGACCACTCTGCCCTGCTTTGCCCTTTGCTGGATTCACTTGGTGCTCTGCCATTTCTTCACTTCTTCTGATGTCTTTACTCAGTAAAAATCCTCAGAAAGTTGGAGACAAAATTCAAATTACGGACACTTCTTTTTTGGCTCTTGATGCAGATCTGGGAATTCTAATCAACCAAGGCAGGATTTTGTTGCAATAAGGATGCAGTATTTCTGGAAAGATTTTTCCCTTTCATCAGCTGTCAGAGCAACAAAGTGAAGAATACTGCTGTGTATCTTGGGGATAGTCTGGAATACCATTGAAATTGATTGATTTTGCTGAACTGACATGCAAATGTGATGCCCAAGTAGTTCCAAGTCCTTGATTTAACTTCCCAATAAAATTAACAAACTAGTTTAAAATCACTTTAAGGGATGTGGCTGACACTGTAAGTGAACCAAAATAGTTCTGAATTTGGATGGAAACAAAGTTTTGAGAATGCATAGCTCTATTGGGGTGATTTAAGATTTGATTTAAATTATGCCCAAGGTGGCATATCTATTCTGTAGAATAATATATATTATATTAATATATGTACATATGTACACACAGTCATATAATATGTTTATATAAACTTACACAGGTATATATGCTATATAGGCACAATATGTGTATGTATATAATATACAACTATGTGTACATATATAATACACAAATGTATTATGTATATTTATAATAAGGCATGTATTATTTTTGTGTATAAGTAGATATACTGAGAGAGAATCATCATTCCCTTGAATGTATTAAGAACTAGCATGATATTATCAGAAACAAAGAGCTTAACAATTGTTCTCTTTGTGTCTTTACTCTCTGCTTATCTGATTAAGGCATGAATAAAACAACCAAATAATAAAGATGAAACAATGGACTTGATTCCTGATACAGCATTCTTAAGCAAAATGGAAAATTGGTTAATTTCTTTGTCGTACATATATGTAACTTATTTTCTCATATACATCCACATATCTGTTTGTATGTGTATTGTTCAGTCATTCAATCACATCCTACTCTTTGTGACCCAATGAACTACTACACACCCAGTCAATCTCTTCACTCTCTCTCAAAGTTTGTACAAGTTCATGTTTGCTGTTCTGATGAAACTATATATCCATCTCACCTTCTGTTGTGCCCTTTTCCCTTTGCCTTCAATTTTTTCCCAACATCAGCATATTAGCAAATGAGTCTTTTTTTTTTACTTATGTGGTCAAAGTATTTCGTCTTCAGCTTGAGTATTTGACCTTCCCAGACTACAGCCAAACATATGAATATATATACACATATATATGTATGCACACAAACACATAAATACACATACATCTATATACACACACCTATATGAGACAAATGCCATATGCATACTTATATACATACACATGCATGCACACACATATATCAGCCGATATTTAAAGAAATTAATCCATACATTGGTCATACGTGTATGTATATGCATGTGTGTATTATATGTGTGTACACATATACACATATGTGTATATCTGTGTGTACACATACTTTTACAATTTGTTCTTTGAGAATTCTCTGTTCCTACCCCAACTGCCTAATTGATTCATATTGCTTTATTATGGGCACAATAAATATAATACCACAAATATTTGCTAAAGCAATGTTTCTTAACCTGTGGGTCACGACCCCTTCGGGGATCAAATGACCCTTTCACAGGGGTCACAGGGTCACCTAAGACCATTATGAATCGTAATGCAAATATCTGATCTGCAGGATGTATTTTCATTGTTACAAATTGAACATAACCTACAGGTGGGAACCTCTGTTTTAGTAACTATGCGATTAAGGGCAGTATGCTTAATATCCTGAGTATGAATTTCCTCTTTTTATTGAAGGGGATAATGATTATACTCTACTCTACTCTAGAACCATAAGTGTTTGTTCTAGGGGAATGACACACCAACAGAGCTGGCTGCAGTACATAATCCTTAGCTAAGTGCTTTAAAAGTATACACAGAAAAGTTCTATGTATGGTTTGAAGAGAAAAGTATTTTTCAGTCAGAGAGCTTAGGAAGACCAATGATGTACTTGCCAAGCTATTTCAGGAAAATTCATTTTTGACAAAAACAGCTTTCTTGCCAATCTAAGTGAAATGAATTTTATATTTTATAGACTTTGTTCAATACATTAATAATCAGAAAAATGGAAAAGTTACTCTTCCTCAAAAACTCAGACCTATAGTCTCACTGACCTATATATAGTCTCCAATGAAACAGGGAATATGACTGATTGGCTCTTGTCCATGCCTTTGATAAGTCTATCACATGGGTCTACCCAAATATACTGGACACTTTCCTTAATTTATTTGACTTTTTTGGAGAGGGGTGGGAGGAATGACTGTGAGAAGCTTCCTTACCAATAGAGAATGAAACCTGCTTTGTAATTTATAGACTTAGTGAACTGCCTGGGGAAGGAGGTTATGTCTGAGAGATTAAGTGGTTTGCTCAGTCTTATATAACTGGTACATTTTAGGCAGAACTTCAATCCAGGTCTTTCTCACTCTGAGTGAAGCTTTCTAGCCACTACTAAACCATACTGCCTCTCAGCATGTGTGTGTGTGTGTGTGTGTGTGTGTGTGTGTGTGTCTGTGTGTGTAGTGGATATAAGTGAGGAATTAATCCAGTTACATCCTGATTATTTTCAGATTAAGTTTAATTAGCTGCATCCCAACATCTAATTATTATTTCATCCTGGGTAATGTCTATATCCTGAACAATTAATAAAATCCTTTGCTTTCTTTCTTTGCCGACTATATAGTTAAAGAAACTCCTTCATTGCCAGTCATTGCCAAATCACAATTATTGATTACGCATCTTTACCTTCTAGCTTTGGGAAATAAAGTATATGTGTTTACAGGGTGGGGGGAAAGTAGCTAAAGGACATTTGCCATCTGAGCTTCAGCTAGGAATTAGGCCAGAGTTGGACAAGGAAGCAGCAATAATTCACATAGATAGCACTTTAAGTTTTCTAAATACTTTCCTAAAATACATTAATAACAAAAACTCCCAAGTTAATAGGTAGCATAAGTTTTATTACTATCAATTTACAGATAAGGAAATTGAGAAAGTAATTTAAAATGAATTCCTCAAAGCTATGTATCTAATAATAGTCAGAACTAATATCTGAACTTTAGTATTCTGGAGGCTAAGCAAATGCTTTTTCCATTGAACCATACTAAATGGTGACTGGGAGTGAGGGGGAATTGAAAAGCTTTTGGATTAATGTAGCAGTCACAAGGTTGGACCATATAGATTCATTGAGCTCAGTCCTCGCTTCATCCACAGACTACCTATGTGGGCCTGGATAAGTCATTTAACAACTCCCTGACTGTTTCCTAATTTGTAAATTGGGGATAATAACAGTGCCTATGTCCCAGGGTTGTTATGAGTAGGAAAAAAATGAAATACTATTTGCAAATATTTGTAAATGTCAAATCATTATATAAATGCTAATTTACATATAAATTAACTTCCTATATACTAGAATCTTTCTGAGTTTCTAATAAGCTTTAGAAACAAAATCATACTACTTCATTGGTAGTATGGTAGCTAGCATGCATAGCATTTTATATAAGTATTATCGCATCACACTCATTTCTTTTCCAATTTTTTCTTCTACCTCTCTTATGTGATTTTTGAGCTGCTTTTTGAGCTCTTTCATAAGTTCTTTCTGGGTTGGGGTCACTTCCTGTTTTTCTTTATGGTTTTGCCATAGGAGTTTTGACATTGTTGTTCTCTTCTTAGTTTTTGTCTTAATCTTCCATCACCCCAATAACTTTCTATGGGCAGATTCTTCTTTTGTTTTTGGTTTTTGTTTATATTTTTTGGTCTTTTACTTTCTTTTAATTTTGAGCTCTGTTCCCTGTGTGGAAGGGACACTGTCTCAGGATTCTTATGCCAGGGTGGCACTGGCTATTTACCTAGTGTGGCACTGATGCTGCCCTGAGGCCCTCAAGGGACTCTCATGTCTGGTGCTGTGCTGAGGCTAGTGGGGTATTTCTGTGTTTCCTTGGGGCTACACTGAAGTATGTGGTTGTCTGACCACTTGAGGCCTCCTTTGCCTGGGGCTATGGTGAAGTATGAGGAGTCTGCCCATTCTGCTGACTCTGCTGAAGTACATTGGGGGTCCTGGTGTTGACATTTGCCTGCTTCATTTCACTGAGGCTCAGGATCTCCTTCTAGTTTGCTGATTTGGGGCTTGTTGCTGGCTTGTTGTGGTGCTTTGTCTCCTAACAGAGCTCCCCGTTTACGTAAGTGAAGCAGACTTTTCTTGCTGATCTTTCAAGTTTCTTGGGCTAAAAAAATTGTTTCACCCCATCTTTTTGGTGGTTCTGATATTCCAGGATTTGTTTGGTGGCACTCTTTTATGGTTGTTTGGATTTGGATGTGGGAGAATTATGGTAATTTACTACTTACTCTGCCGACTTGGCTCATAGAAGACTCTCATTTTATTCTCACTTTTAAAACTGCAGTTTAGATCAGGGAGAACTGCAGAGACATTTTTCTATATTGTCCAGGTAGGCCCATGAAAGGTAATCCTAATTATAAGTGTAGTTGTGCATTTCTGACTATCATTGCTAATTGTTCAAAATTACAATATCTCTTTTTATTTAGGATTCATTGATGAATGATTTGCATCTTAGCATTGTGCCAAAATCTATCTTTCACATCTACATCCTTCCAAGTCTTCATTCAAAATCTCTTTAACTCTTTTCTACAAAATTAACCCCTTTACGTTCACTGAAATTCAAGTAGCCCAGTGCTCTATCATTCACTTTCTTTGAAAGATCCCTGTAATTCTGTATCTGAAGAAGAATTGGCAGAATTCTGAAATCAGGTCCTGAAGCAGTAACCTTAATAAATTTTTCAGATAATATAAGCAGGGAGTTTAGATAGAAAAGTTCTATTTTCTTTGTTTCTTTGTTTCCTTCCTTCCTTCCTTCCTTCCTTCCTTCCTTCCTTCCTTCCTTCCTTCCTTCCTTCCTTCCTTCATTTCTTTCTTTCTTTCTTTACAGGAAAGAAAGCATATGAAATCCCTGAAATTTATAATTAGAAGAAGGATTGAAATCAAAGTGTCATGATTAGTCCAAACCATGAATCCTTTCTGTAACACCTCCCTTCCCACCATCCTCCAAAATCCAAGCAGTCATCCAACCTCTGTTTAACACCTCCAGTGACAGGGAATTTATTATGAATGAAGTATTTCAATTTTAGATGTCTGATCATTAAGAAGATCTTGTACTGATTGAAAATCTGCTTTCCTTTAATGTTTCAGATCTGCCTTTTCAAAGTCACACATAAGAAATTTAACATTTCTTCCTTATAGATACCTACTTGAAGAAAATAAATTTTAGAAAAAAAATTGTGTACTCAGTTTTATGAGAAATGTCACTTTTTCCTGGGGAGATATATTTCTGAAATGAAATTAATATCTACCCCAAATAAATTGATGTATTAGATTTTTCTTTTCATTCAGGATTTCTTTTATTTTATTGAATATAAACACATACATGCCATAAGGGCACATGAACACATTCAAACCCACACCCACCCATACACACACACACACTCCTACCCACCTAACCCCACACACATCCCACAGGAACAATATATAGGGATAAATTCTTTCAGTATTAATTATTCTGGCCCCTTCAATGCCTGTCACCCAAAGGGATAATTCAGATGTTAAGGGTCTGCCCCAAGGAAAAGAGAATGAGGTCCTACCTTTAGAAATAGAAAGCAGTATAATTATTGTCTCATATATAGAAACAATATAGATATGTATCTATGTATAGTCATATATAGATAGATATACCTGTATAACTCTCTCTCTATATATATATATATTTATATATGCACACATATGTATTAAACCAAAATACCCTTTGAGAGATTATCACATTTTTAAAATACCTCGACATAATGAATTTTGTGATTGAGTTGGTAAACTTAATTATTCATTCCTTAAGTAAGGGGAACAAAACAAAAGGTTGTGGCCTGAGTTTTGAATTATTGAGAGTGCTGAACATTAATTAGCTCTTTTACTTTTGTATAGAGTCAGTATAACCGAGTGAAATTAAGACTATTCAGAAGTCCAAGGTTCAGGTCCTAGCTTTATTATATATTAACTATATGACATCAGGTAAATAATATGTGCCTTAATTTCTTAGCTCCCTAGGCAACTCTCTAAGACTGTTATCTACAGATCAACTGTTAATCTGCATTAGTGGACAGAATTTCTCTACATCACTACTTACTCCTTTCTGTCAGTATTCTATTTTTTCTACTAAGGTCAGTCAATAAAAATTTATTTGGCACTTAAAATTTGCTGAACAATATTATATTCAACAATATCTATGTTTACATTATTTACCTATACCTATATTTACATTTACATCTAAATTTATCTTTATCACTTATTTCCATATTTTATCTTATACATGCATATCTGTGTATATATGCATATATACACATAGATACACACACCACACGTATGTGTGTGTGTATGTATAAATATAAATGGCAGATTGGCCAAGGACCCCAATCTGTATGAACAGAAAATAGAGTGCTTGTCTAATTCCCCATGGGAAGGAGTGTAGAGAGATCGCTTCTTGAAAAGATGTAGTGATGTATTATAATAAAAGTGCCTAGGAGAGATTAAAAGCATAGATGAAAGTTCTATAACTGTTTCTGGTCTGATAGCACACTGTAAAGATAAGCCCACTTGATTGGTTGAAGGAATTCAGGGCATTGAGAGTTTGGGATGTCAGCTTTTCCATGCTTAAGCAGAAATTTTTGCAGCATCCCTGCACTTTTAGCCACTAATTACTAGCACTCCAGTTCCAATTAACTGATAGACATCATTGAGCTTTTGCAAATGGAAATTTACTGTAAAGACAGAAAAAAACCGGAAGTAAAAACATTCCCTTCTAAGGAGCATACTCTCCCTTTAGTCTTTGGGGAGAGTGGGCTCAAACAATAAAATGTCTATGCAGCATTAATTTTTACCAAAATCAAGTGCAAATTTGGCATTATTAATAGATTATAGTCTACCATTTTTGTCTATGAAGTTTAACATATTAATCTACATTTTAAATATGTTTGTACAACACTGCCAAATAGGGAAGAATTACACGCTCATTATTTTCAAACAACCAAAGTGCCTTTCTGAAGATTCTGGTCTGAAATTACTAAACAAAGACATTTTCTTATTAGAAAAGATAGATTAAAAAAATTCCATTAGTTTCAGCACAAAAGGAATTTCTGAGCATTGGATTTGTGATATGGTTATTTCCTTTACTTTAACACTGAAACGTGATATAAAGTATATTTTATAGAATAATTCAAAATTAATAGGAGTTTATCCTGCATTGATGTCTCCATTGGAGTCACACAGATTTCTGACTTTGGTTCTGTGACATTTAAGCTTGTTGTTATTGACTTGGATAAAGGCATAGATGACATGCTTATTTTTATTAAGTTTCCTGATGTCATGAAGCTGATATGGATTACATATATACTGGATTATAGTATCAGATTTTTCAAAGGCTAGTGTAGTAGAAAGAAGCAAATAATACAAAATTTAATAGGGGAGGATGTGAAATCCTACGCTTAATTTTTTAAAAATATCAATTGTAGGACTAAAGAATAGGGAATATATGAGTAGAAAACTCATGTTTAAATGACCTAAGGGTCAATTTGAGTTAACAGCACAATAATGCTAGCTATAATGCAAGGAAATTTTAGGATTATAGAAGCATAGTTACCAGAGTGAAATAAATAGTGATCACACTCAACTATTTCCTAATTAGAACACATCTGTCTTGTTTTTGCTGTTTTCCTTCCCAATACTTAATATCCTAGTGTTTGTCACACAGTAAATACTTAATTTTTTTTCTCATTCATTCACATATCATCTAGTTCTGCATTTTGAGAAACTAACCATGTGGAAAAGTCAGCATACAGGGTAGGAGAATGGGAATGATGGGTAGAGAAACCAAAATGTAAATATGAGAAAAAATTCTTAACTTTATTGAAACTACTTTGACCTTCTCCTTTAGACTATACTCATCTATTTTAAAGAAAATCTTCAGTGCTTGGCTCTCATCTAAATGCTACGATCTATAATATCTTAAAGGCAACCAGTTGTTGCTGTGCTAGAGCGCTGGGCCTGAAGTCAGTAAAACTCATCTCCCTGAGTTCAAATCCAACCTCAGACAGTTACTAGCTTTGTGACCACTGAGTCATGTAACTGTTTGCCTCAGTTTCTTCGACTGTAAAATGAGCTGGAGCTGGAAATGACAAACCATTCCAGTATCTTTGCCAAGAAAACCCCAAATGGGAGCAGAGTCAAACATGACTTAAATGTACCCAGATTTTTTGTTTCTGAGGATATAGACTGTACTCAGCCTGTACTTTTTGGAGCAAATATCCCCTTCAAAAGGTAACCTTCTCTCTGAATCTCTTCTAGTACTTAAAAAAAAAGGATGTGAATATGTTATGATGTCTATTTCAGCTAGTTTCTGTTAACAGGGTGAGGGTGTGAATTCAACTGCCTAACACTTTGAAGGAGCAAGACAGTTTTAATGGGTAACAAACCTAGTTTTAACAGAGTGAAACCACCTCACAATAATATGTAGCAATTAAACATAAACAGATGTTTTCTCAAGGTCAATAAAATAAGAGACATCCTTAGAATCAATGGAATTTTTTGGAAAGGGTCAGGAACTTGAATAACACTAAGAAATTCTTAGTATTGTAAATGACTATCTGATTCATTTGCCCACAAAAAGCAGTTTGGTTAACTCAATGAGAGGATATAGTTTCAGTGAATATATACATGTACATATATATACATATTTTATATATATATATATAATATGTGTGTATATGTATATATACACATACACACACTATATATAAATATACACATACACATACACACACTACATATCTATATATCTATATATCTATATATGCAAAATTTCCTTCAAACACAATGACATATGGTATAAGGAAGAGTTGAGCTTTTTTTTTTCTTTTTAATGGAGTGATGATATAGTATATGACTGGATGAATAGTCTGGGAATAAAAGATCCCCTGGAGGAAGGTAGTATTTTAGAGAATTAATTAGGTTTTGGTTTCTTCATGTACTCACTAAGGACCATTCCCCCACTGCTTATAGATTTCAAGAGAATGATTTATTTACACTGTAATCGCCTTGGATATCAACTGAGATGTTAATTACAAGAAATCATATTTATTGTTTTATTGGCAGTTTAAAAAATAATCTGGGAAGGACTAAAACAGTAGTAAGATTAGAAAGATTAGAATCAAGAGCCCTGAGTTTGATGATAGATGGTTCCAACTCTTAGAAGGTTTGTGAGCCTGATAAGTCACTGAACCTTTATAAGCTTCAATTCATTCATTAAATTCCCCCAGTTGTTGCGAGGACAGAAATTCATAAATCTTAACAGTTCACGTAAATCTGAGTTCTAATTCAGATCAAGATAGACTTCATTCTTTGTAAGAAAGATATTAGTCTTGAGAGGAATATATTGAAAAACATTTGCTACAATTAAGTTAGAGTTTAAACTTCAGTGCATTGATCCTTAAATCATATATAGGGGAGAAAATAAAACAAATTGAATCACATATAAGTACAGTATATCTCAAATGAGCATGACTGCTTGCCAATTACTCTGTAATGCCAAACCCATATGTCAGGATTTCCATCACTTACATCATAATGTTTTGACAAGAATGGAAATTTTTCAGTAGAAATGCCTTTCACAAGTGTAAAATGTGACTATTAAATCTGAAAAATTTAAAGTTTAAATATACATGAAACAATTAAATATGTCTGACAAATGTCCTTTGTATTTGCTATCATAAAAGTACAGTTATCCCATAGATTTAGAGACATTTTTTCCTAAAATAGCCTAAATTAGTAAAGTCATATCCAAGGATACAGCATACAAATGATCAATTTAAAAGAATATTTAAAATGAATAATAAAATATAAATTCTCATGATAAGTCATAAAACTAAAAAAAATAATAAAAACAGCATGGTGTCATAAGCATAGTATTGATCTGGGAATCAGCAGAAACTTACTGTAAGAGAACTGAATGCAGAGGAGAAATGGGGTATGATGTTCTTCTTGACTATTTAGGAGGAAGAAGGATCTCAATAGGAGTAAGAAAGTGATGGGAGTAAAATTAATTTAATACAAGGTTACTTAAAGAATTGGACCACTCATTTAATTCTCTATTCTTTCTAATAGAATCACCTCTTTTGTTGGTCATTCCCTTTTCTGTACGCAGGTCAATACATTGTACTAAATTACCTTGCACAAACCTGTCTTTCCTGATGACTTTAATTCATCTTTCCTGTCTTAAGGCCTTTTACCTTTCAGACAATGCCTGCTTCAGCCACTTTCATGGCCATCAGAACAAACTTCTAATTTGCCATTCCACTAGAAGAACACTTAACCTGCTTTGTGGCTTATTGATAATATTTAACCTGTATTAGCTCATCTGCTAGACAGTTTACTAGGGGGCGGTCACTATTCATGCTGCAAATTCTTGGAGCCATAGGTGAGAGCTGAGTGCCGAGTGGACACCAAAGATAGATGAACAGCTTTGAAAAGGGATTGGCAGTCCTTCACACCAGAAGTGTTAGTCCTCCTTAAACACTCATGTACTACCTGAAACATAATGATATATTTAAAGTCCTTGGCAATGTCAATTGTTATATTGATCAACATAAGAATGGAGAAGGAGGCAGAGATCATTTTATGCATCTTTTTAACTTTTTTCCTCCTTCCTTCTCTATTCTTCCCCCCTTTCATAAACCTCAATTTGCATGTGTAACTGAAAAGAAAATTAATAATCACCAAATACACACAGGCAAATATCTTCCATATATTTTACCCTTTTTGTTTTGATACCAAATGTTATCTACCTTGTATTAGTTACTAAAGACCCAGGGAGAGTATTGGTGATGATATTATAAGCCTGCATGTCTATGACCTTCTTAGCCCTTCAAGAGAAACCACTGTCTGAAAACTTTCTGTTCATTTTACAAAATGTTATCTTCTTGCTACAAGGTTAGAGAGAACATTTTGACACACTGATCTGTGGGGAGACCTTGTTCTCTCACATCTTTAAATATAGCCCTGCTTATACGCACATTAATTCTTTTCTTTTGTTTGTTGTCATATTTGTAAGCCTTCTGAGCTCCCCCAGGAACACGTAAACTCTGAAGAAATCCCACAGATAAGGGAACAGACTAGAAAAGAAAAAGTGCTGGGTTTGCTGAGTGACTTTCATTGGGGACATCTCTAATTAATTGGTGCCTATTTTCTTTTTTTTCTTTTAATTTATGAAATAAAACATACATTTGCATGACATAGGATAATAAAATTATTGCACATGAAACTGAAAATCTGTTATGAATAACTTGCTATTCTTTTTAAGTATATAATAAAGTTATCATGTAAGTTTATTCTTTCTTTTCTTTCTGTTCCTTTTTTTCTTCCCCTCATACCTAGCCTAGAGATGGCTACCATTAAACACAAGTGTTTGTGTGTGTGTGTATGTATAAAATAATTCTATACATACTTCCATTTAAGAGTTCTTTTTCCAGATGCAACTATCTTCCTTCATATGTCCTTTGTAGTTAATTTGATCATTTATAATAGCACAAATGATTTATTCACTCAAGATGTTCCTAAAACAATATTGCTGCTACTTACTGTATACAATGTTCTCTTGGTTCTGCTCATTTCTGTCATTTTTTTGTGCAAGTCTAGCCACATTTTTCTAAAATCATCGATCTCATAATTTCTTATAGCAGAGTCATAGTCTAGCATAATCATATAACACAACTTGTTCAGCCACTCCTCCATTGTTGGACATACCAACAATTTCCTAATTGCTGCCTATTTTCCTGGCCTATTAAAACAACAACAACAACAACAACAACAACAACAACAACAACCTACATCTCTATTGCCAATTGTCATGATTTCATCCATTTTTAAATTGTTATTTAGAATTAGTAGAGTCACATAGAAAAAGGAGAGTACTAGTCAGTCTAGCTTGAGAAGGCACAGTCACAAACTGCCTTGGTTCTAGACCAGGTAAAGATGTTTCATTTGGCTTATGTCCTCCTCCCCATACCCTATCCCCAACATACACACATTACTTCCACTGATACTTCTACTGTGAGTAAGCAATATCCTTGTGTAGGCTGTAGGAGATCTTGACATATCCACTAACAAAACATAATTTATTCTGTGGTTATAAATTTACTTTGTTGTACCTCTAGTAGCACTAGACCTATTTTACAAATGAGGAAATGGAGGCTTAGACAATGGAAGTAATTTGCCAGAGATCACATGGCCATTAATGAGTGAACTTGGGATCTGAACACATATATTTACTGTGAGTCCAAATCCAGTGATCTTTCCACACCACCATGCTTCTCATAAGTGTGTATTGAATTAGATAATGAATTAAGTCAAATCCAAGTCTGTTCCTCTAAATTTTAAGATATTTTCCATCTGTAGTGTTCTAGGGTTTTATTGATAAAAAATTATCTTTTCGTGTTTTTTTTCTGGAGAATTCCATTCTGACTCTTCATAGAAACAGAGATTTACTTTTTAAGCATGTTCGTTTGCCAGATGAAAATGACAGGATCCCCAACTTAAAGATCTAGATCGAGAAATTACCTTAAAAACCATTGTGCCCTACTCCCCTTCTTTCATAGATGAAGAAACTGACATCTCACAAGGCTAAATGAATTGCCCAGGGTCACAGAAAGACTTTTAGGGTCAAATTTTTCAGCTTTATCCTCTGAGTTGAGTCAGAACACTTTCCACTTTCCACAAATATTTTCAGAAAAGTACAATAACTTTTGCAATGTCAGGTAGTCATAATAGAAAAGCATAAATTCAAAGTCAGCACTGAATCCAAATCTAATGTCCCTTCCATCTCATTACACTGTCTTCAACAATGCTAGGTTCAGAGAATTACCTTTCATCTGGTCTCTCTTCTCTCTGTTCTCCTCTACTTTATCCATATAGCATCCTTATTACCAATAGTTCTGCTACGAATCAATAATAATAATTGTCATTATATAACATTAGACGTTTTGCATTACATATTTTACTTTACATAAAACCCTATGATGTAGATAACTAAAGATAATATCATTCCTTCTTTATCAATGAGGAACCTGAAGGTTAGAGATGAGTGAATTTTCATGGTCACTCGTACATTCAGTAACTTCAAAGGTGGCATTTGATTTGATCTCATGATCCTCAGATCTCAGGATTCTCACCTCTAAGTCTAGTGCACATTCAAGTATCATGTGTGTCTCTATCAAACTAGATCAGAGTCTCACAGTTTTAGCTTTGGAAGGGATCTCAGAGGCCATTTACTCCAACCGCCTAGTGTAAAGTGATTCTAAAAAATGTTTTAAATTCTGACTCTACCAACCTTTTCATGTGATATCTCCTAATAATGCCAGTAAGAGAGTTTTTTTCTCTCCCATTTTCTGACAGATACCCTACTCATTATCTAGTGATACATTTAACTGTGATTTTTTTTTCTAAATCCTTCTGCTCTCTTATCTGTGGAGCACAATGGAGACAAATCCTGAGGGGGGGGCCGGAATCTTATTCTGATGATGTTTAATGGGATGTTATTCAGGATGTGTCTGTGTAGTTTGTATTTATTAACATTAAAATGCTTTTAAATTAATCCTGTGTGGTTGGTACTCTGTGGGTTATTATTGAAATTAACAGGTCACTTAATATCCACTCCTCGTGGTTCGTGTTATAATACTACCATCATTGTATCAAGAGGAATTTTAGATGTAAGAGGAGCACGTTTAGAATTTAGTATGCAGGCTATTTCTAATTAATATTAAGATCTAGTTTAAACTCCGCCAGGCCTCATATAACTAGATTAAAGCACAGAGACAGTACGACATCGAATCAATTTATTTTTAATCCCTTGGTTATGAATATAAGGAAACATTTTAGATTAGGTTCCTTTAAAAGAGATTTATTTCATTTTTTCCTTCATATAATTTTTCATGCATATTTGGAGAGGATTTGCTATGTAGCCTAATGTATTTGAGACATGGAAATGCTTAACATCATCACATCCTGTGAGGTGGGCCAAATCCCTAGCTGATCCTAACAATTCGGTTCTAAATGACATCTGGTAGCTAGTTGGCACAGTGGATTTAGAGTGCTGTACTTGGAGTCAGAAGGACCTGACTTTCAGATCCAGTCCATGACATTAGTTGTGTGACCTTGGCCAAGTCAGTTAATTTCTGTTTGTCTCAGTTTTTTTTTCCATTTTAAAACGGAGACAATAATAGTACCTACCCTGCACAATTGTTGTTAGGATCATATGAGGTATTTGTAAAGGACTTAGCATAGTGTCTGACACTGAACATATGCTATAGAAATGCTTGTTTCCTTCCCCTCTCTACCCATTTATTTGCTGATTATTATGTGCCGGGTACTGCATTTGGTACAAGGGATTCAAAGACGAAAATGATACATATCTGCCCTCAAAAATTTTATATTCTCTTGGGACGGAGAAGGGGCTGAAGGGACAACATGTACAGGGATGAATAAATACAAAATACACCCAAAACACATACGAACTAATTTGGGAAAAGGGAATGCCTTGCATAGGAAGTGGCCCTTGAGCTGAGCTTTGAAGGGAGTTAGGGAATACAAGAAGCAGAGTAAGGAGGGAGAACATTCTAAGTAAAGTATACAAAGGCATAGAGGTTACAGAATGGAATTTCCCAGATGGGTAACAGCAAGCCAATTTTAGAAGAACATAGCATATATAATGGGGAATGATATGTCAGTTTAAAAAGATATCCTAGAACCAGATGTTGAGATACTTCAAATGTCAAACAAATGGGTATGTATTTATTCCAGAGGCAAAAGAAAACCAATAAAGATTCCTGAGAAGAGAAATGGCATAGTTCTATGCTTTGTGAATGGTAATAGGGATGCTATATGGATAAAGTAGAGAACAGAGAGAACCTGAACTATGGTTTAAGTATAGTAACCTTTCAAATGATACCAGTTCCAATCATGGTGACCCGATACCAGTTTCAGTCTGGGACCTCTCAGGGGCCTGGTGCAAATTTTTTCCCATGCTGGAGTGTTACCTGTGACTTCTATTAAGACTCCATCTTCACTTTCTGCAAACCTCCCTGTCTGTCTACCCCTCAGCCTAGAAAAATGACTCATTGTTACTTTTTTCTTAGATTTCTCCATGAAGATTTAATCTGATGTTTTCTAGATCTGTTGGGAGGAATTCCTGTTATGTTGTTCTTTTGTATGGGGAGCTTAGGCGTATTGCTTCCTGTACGCTTCCATTTTGTCTCTGTCTCCTTTATATGACTGAATATTGTAATTGTTTTTCAGATGTCAAACCATCCTGATTTTTCCGTGTTTGTACATATAGATGTATAGATGAATCTCTCTCTGTCTCTGTTTCTCAGTCTCTGTCTCTCTCTCTCTCTCTTTCTCTCTCTCTCTCTCTCTCTAGATGTAGATATATAGATATATAATTATAATTTATTTTTAAAATATAAATTTATATGAGTAAAATAAGGGGGGTTTTATATCAGGAAAACTATATGATATTCAAATATATATACATACAGTAAACATTATGAAAACTATGTTACTATATTAACAATATATGCACATAATTGTATTTCTGTATATAACTATGTATCTATATGTTTCTATATATAACACATATAATTCTATATATATATATGTAAATATTTCATTGACCATATTTTCGCCTTAAACATTATACTCAGTTTTAATCCTAGCTCCTTTGCCCTGTGAAATATCATATTCCAAGCCCCTCAATCCCTTAATGTAGAAGCTGTAAGATCTTGTGTTATCCTGAGTGTGTTTCCACAATATTCAAATTGCTTCTTCTTTTCTGCTTGAAATATCTTCTCCTTGATCTGGAAAATCCAGAGCCTGGCTATAATATTCCTAGGAGTTTTCATTAGGGGATCTTTTTCAAGAGCTGGTGGGTGAATTCTTTCAATTTCTATTTTGCCCTCTGGTTCTAAAATATCAGGACAAAATTCCTTGAGAATTTCTTGAAGGATGCTTTCTAGTTTTTTTTTCCATCATGGCTTTCAGGTAGTGCAATAATTTTTAAATGATCTTTGCCTGGATCTATTTTCCAGGTCAGTGATTTTCTAATGAGATATTTCACATTGCCTTCTATTTTTTCATTTGTTTGGATGTCTTTAATAGTATCTTCGTCTCTCATAAAATTATTAGCTTCCATTTGCACCAGTCTAATTCTGAAGGAATTATTCTCTTCAATGAGCTTTTGAAAGTTTTTTTTTCCCATGTGGCAAATTCACTTTTTAAAAAAATTTTAATATAAATTTTTATTTGTTTTATTATTTACATCATTCATTTCCATGAGATTTTTGAGTTACAAATTTTCTCCCTGTCTTTCCCCTCCCCGAGCCCCAAAACAGTGCTCTCACTGTAAAGGCCCTCCCCCGATCTGCTCTCTTTCATGTGTTCCTCCAACACCCCTCTAACTTTCTGGTAGGGCAGGGAGGGTCTCCCTACCCCCAGTCCCTGTATATCTTAATTCCTAGTTGCATGTATTGCAGAGCTTTAAATTCTAAATTCTTTCAGTTCCTCCCTTGTTACCCACCCCCACTGGATGTATAAGCAATTCAACACAGGCTATGTATGTGTAATTACACAGGACATCTTCACAGTGGACATATTGTGACAGTCTGATCATATGATTCTAAAGCATCAGGATGTTGAAGGATGCTTTCCAAGTTCTTTTTATGGTCATGGCTTTCAGGTAGACCAATAATTTTCAAATTGTCTCTCCTGGATCTATTTTCCAGGTCAGTGGTTTTTTCAAGGAGATATTTCACATTGCTTTCTATATTTTCATTTCTTTGTAACTGTTTAATAGTATCT
>CM053593.1:75110782-75164830 GCA_028646575.1 Pseudocheirus occidentalis | reverse complement strand
TTGTGAACTTCAGTGTGTGCTGGGGATTGCCTTGAGGACTGAACAAGGACCTGGGAGCTCTCTATCTCTGAGGACTGGACGAGAACCTGGCAGCTGTCTGCTTCTGTATCCAGGTGACTGTTTTGTGGATTCAGGAAGGAGCTGGGACCATGGAAGTGGATCCAGGGAATCAGAGAGACCACCCATAGTCAAGATCAGGAAAAGATCTCCTCTTGGACGAAACTGAGGTTTGCTGGACACCGAGGGGTGGAGAGTTTGTGTGGTTTTCTAGTGATTGTATTTAGTGATTAATGATATTTAATAACTGGGAATCTAGCTCAGTTACTGACTGCTAGATGAGTGACTGATTAAATTAATGGTTGTCCCATGAGTGGAAGATTGATATATTGTGAATTGACTGATTGAATGATTAAGTGAGAAGGGTTGTCCCCTTAGGGAAACCAGGTGATTATTCTTTTGTTCTAAAATATTGTGGCCACTGTAGTGAAAACTGTGTGACCATTCTAATGTTCCCCCCTAGGGAAATCAGATGATTATTCTTTTATTCCTTGTTATAAATATTGTGGCCACTGTAGTGAAAACTGTGGCCATTCTAATGTCAAGCTGTTATGGATACTATATTGTGACTTTCTGTGATAAGATGTAATGTTATGAATATTATATTGTGAATATTGTACTGAACCTTGATTTGAAATGGAGTAAACAGAGTGTTCACTAGTACTGTACAATCCGAATCTTAAAAGCTGTTCACAGTTAGCATTCTTTTGGGAATCTGCTGGTGCATGGCATTACAACCTTATAGGTCATCTGACTTATTCCCCTCATTTTACAGATAACAAAACTATTCCAGAGAAGTTAGATGAGTTGGCTAAGGTCACACCAGTAATAAGTTTCAGATTATGTTTTTGAGTGGGATCTTCTGACTTGGAATGCAGCTCTGTGCATTGTACTCTACTGTCTCTCCTTTATTCTCTCCCTCACTTTTCACTTTTAAGGTACAATATAGGCAACCTAAGAATTGGAGCATGGGGGTTAGATTTTGCTTAAAATTCTTATACATTAATTTAATGGCTACTTGGGAAAGACCTTTTAGGGACAAAACATTATCTTGAAAATCTCAAGGCATATTTCCTACCTTTATGGAGTTAATAAATGATCTAGCACATAAAATACAGATATATAGTATTTCTACAGCGTGCTGTTTGAAGGCTTCTAGAAGAAAATAATTTCTGATGGGAGATGAGCAGAGAGAACTATCAGAAAAGTTATATTTTGCAATCCCATCCTCATTGCCAAATGTAGTGTCAACACAATATTGCCAGTGCCAACAGTAACTATGAATATGCTGGCATAGTTCTGAATTGCAAAATATAACAGCCTCTTCATATAGAAGTCAGAGGCAAAAACACTTATTCAGACACCAGAAAGCCAAATCTCAGCACCAGAAAACCTAATCCATCATAGCAACAAAGAAGTTAATACACCATAACACAGCAGGGAGGCACAACATACCTAGCTGTCTCCTTGCTTGTGTCCTTTCCTTCTTCCAGCTCTTGACTGCTTTGACTCTCAGCCTCCTCTTCCACCTATTCAGCAGACTTCTCCCACCACAGACTTCATGTGATTACATTTGGCCTATTAAGTGGCAGGAAGATCTTCAAATTCCCATTACATCAACTCACTTTCCTACTCATCACAAAGGTTCTTTCAAATTTTGTGTTCTTACCTTCAACCTCCAGACTCTCTTACTCTGCCTCTGCTGAAAACTTTGTCTTATATTTTATAGAAAAAGTTGAGGTCTTTTGCTGTGAGCTCCTCTTACTCATCTCCTGTCACTGAGGTGTCTTTTGCCACTGTCTTCTCCTTCACCTCTGTCTCACATGATGAAGTGAACTTCAACCTTACTGAGGCTAACCCCTTTACTTGGTAAGGCCAGGCAATTCTGTTCCATCCTGTCTCCTTCAACAAATTGCACCCTCTGTCATCCCCCCTCTTTTACTTATTTTCAATCTCTTCCAGTCTACTTGTTTATTTCTTTTTTCTTGCAAACATTTCTATGTCTCCCTCATCCAGAAAAACCCCTCATTTGATCCTTCCATCTTCATAACTAACATCCTATATCTTCTCTTCCTTTTCTGGCCAAACTTCTTTAAAAGACTGTCTACAGTAGGTGATTCCATTTTCTCTCCTCTCATGTCTTAACTCCTTACAATCGGGCTTCCAACCTCATCATGCCATTGATCTCTTAATTGCCAAATCCAATGGCCTATCATTTTCCTTGACCTTTCTGTGTCCATTAATACTGTTGATCACTCCTCCTTGATACTCTTTTCTTTTGAGACACCACTACTTATTGGACTGCTCCATCTAAGTCTCCTTTCCTGGATCTTCTTCCAGGTCATGCCCTCTAAACCGTAGGTATCCCTCAAGGCTCTTATCTTGGGCTCTCCTCTGTCTGTATACTACTTCACTTGGTGATTTCAATAGCTCTCATAGATTTAATTATCTTCTTTATGCTTGATGATTCTCAAATTTATTTATCATATCCTAAGTCAGTGGTTCTCAACCTCTGGGTCGTGACCCCTTTGGGGGTCAGACGACCCTTTCACAGGGGTCATCTAAGGCCATTGGAAAACACATATTTCCACATAGAGGAGACATGGCCCCCTCTCTCTGGCTCCAGTTGGAGCCGCTCACATGCAGATACACCCATATACAAGTATTAAAGTGTCCCGGCATTGGGAAGGTTGAGAACCACTGCCCTAACTTCTCTACTGATTTCTAATTTCACATCTCCAGGTGACTTTCAGACATTCTCAGCTAGCTGTTTAATAATTTTCTCCTCTAAATCTCACCCCTTGTATATTATGCTCTTCAGTTATACTGATCTTGTTTCTTGAAAAAGACAGTCCATCTCTCAGATCTAGGCATTATCTCTGATTGCCTCCCATGCTTAGAGCTATCCCTCCTTATCTCCCTATCTGTCTGCAGGTTTCCATAGCTTCCTTCAAATCTCAACTAAAATTACATCTGCAGGAAGCATTTTCTAACCTCTTCTGCACTGTAGAACCTTCTCTTTTTTTTTTTTTCAGTTATTTCCCAATTTTTTTATTTATTTGTTTGCATGTTGTCTCCTCCATCAGGTTTTCCTTGAGGGCAGGAAGTATCTTTTGCCTCTTTTTGTATCCCCAACATTAGCCCACTGCTAGCACATATAAGTATTTAATAAATGTTTATTGATTGATTTAACTGCTACAATGAGGCTTATACTCCATAGAGACTAAAGAAGGAAGGAGATTCTTGTGTAAAAAATATTTATAATAGTACTTTTTGTTGTAGCAAAGAACTGGTAACAGTAGGTACCCATCATTTGGGGAATGGCTGAACAAATTATGGCATATGAATGTAATGATACAGGCAATAAGAAATGATACATAAGATGAATTTTGAAAAACCTAATGAAACAAGTATGAATTAATGTAGTGAACTGAACCAACTAGGAGAATAATGTATCTACAACATTGTAAAGTAAAACAGCTATGAAAGACTTGGAAACTATGATCACTGCAATTATCAGTCACTACTTAAGTAGAATGATTATAAATCATGCTTTTCGCCTTTTTTGGCAGAAAGAAAATGTATTAGAAGTGCTGAATAATACATATTTAGAAACAGCTTGTGTGGATTTGGTGTGCATGATATAAATTTTTCCAAAGAGGGCTTTTATTTCGGGGGCATTGTTTCACAATGAGGAGACATTTTGGTAGTGAAAAGAAAGAGTCATTGAGTCTTTAAAAATATGAATAGAATACAGTAAACAAAAGGAAATTTAGAATGAGATAGAAGAGCAGAAGTATGTTGGAATTTTCATGTTAAATTTGAAATATCCTTTTAAAAATTTCAAAATATACATAAATTTGAGATTCACAGTTTTTTATGCTCTGTTCTTTTTTTTCTTTGTGTAGGGAAATATTCATGTTTGTTGATGTTTATCTTTTTTTATAAAAAAAGATTAAAAATCTGAAGAAAGCATAAAGAATGTTTATCAAATAGAGGATAATCAAATATAGCAGGTCTTTTTCTCCTTTTTTTTTAGATTGTAATGACATCAAATCTGTGCATAAAATTTATTTGCTGACAATAACAAGCATAGATAAAGATGTAGAAGCCATAGGTTTGAGAGCTTCTTAGGAAGCTGTTTTGGTAATCCCACAGTATTTTAGGGAGGAGGTGGATTAAAATTGTGCCAGGAAAATAATGAGATTAGCAAATCAGGGGATATATTTTGAGATAATTTGTTCCATATCCTCCTTATCACTGATGAGAAAATTAAAGTTCAGTTTCAAAAGTGTGCCCAGATTCACCCGATGAAAAGGGCATTGAACCAGGACCAAAACTCAGTTTTCTTGATGCTTATTTTTATTCACAATGTCATGCTCTTTCTATGCTAAGGAATATTTTGAAATTTCAGATGTACCACACTGGTATCTATGAAGAACTCTCTGAATTGTTTTATTCTTGACTGAACATGTTTATTGCAATAAGAATTTGAGAATGTAAACTCCTTTAGAGCTGTCTATTTGTATCTCTAGTTCTTAGCTTTGCACATAGTAAGCTTTTAATGAATTTGTTCAGTACTACTTCATAGAAAAAAAATTACTTCGAGTGATTTGTGTCTTTGGGCATTCTTTTCCATATAGTAAGAGTTTTATATCACTTGGTTTTTTTTTTTTTTTTTTTTTTTGCCTAGTTTATTCCCATACTGTTACCATCAGTTTTGAGGGAAGTATTTAGAATTTCCCTCTTTCAACATTAATTTCTTTTTTTCATTTAGCTGAAGTATGACTTAGTGGATGGAGTATTGGCCTTGGAGTCAGATATCCTTGGGTTCAAATCCTGCCTTTGATATTTCCTCTTGAAGTATCTTTAAAAAGTCAGTTAGCAACATTGTTGCTCTAAGCAAATCGAGTATTCATCTACTTATTCTTCATTAGGTGACCCACAGTTAAACTGTGTAAACTTGTATCTGAGTAAGGGATGAGATGTGAGAGTTTAGGTATGTCTCACTAAATCTCCAGAAACTCTCAGTGTAGAAAATTTCTCTTCCAAGTCTGGCTTATTCCTGAAATTCTTCATATCTTTTTAGCAGTAGACTACCTTCTATGAGTTAAGATATATTAAGGCAGGGAGTATATAGCACATATTTCAGAGCTGTTGTTATTTAAGTGGTCTAAGAACATAACAGTACATTTAATTTTATTGCTACAATTTTTTTTTTAACTCTGGCATTAGTACTGGAGGGTGATGCAGATGCTTCTGTATGCTGCTTACTTTTGTGGCAAAAGATTACTTCAGAGTTGTGGCTTGTGCGCTTAAACTGATGTTAATAATCATCATGTGCTCTTCATTTTCACTGAAGCAAAACATGGATGTTAGATCTTTTGAAAGCAATGATACTCAAGTAGTGAATGAGAAAAACAAATGTTAAATTCTCCTATTTTCAGATTTAATTAGCACTTCAGACCTAGAATCACCCGATGAATGATTCTCTTTGAGCTGTAGGTGGCAGAATTGTATCATGATTTTATTATTCTTGCACTTAAAATAACTTCATAAATTTCAAAATTGTCTGGTAGCCTGAAATGATACCCAGTTTTTTTCCATCCAAAGTTTCACTTTATTCAGTCATTGGCTTTTCCTCTCTAAATACTAGTATTTGTTAAACATAATAAATATAAATATTTTGGGTGATGATACACAAGTATAATACTTTAATTTTGTTGTATTAAAAATTGATAGATAAGACACTGATTTCAGATAAACCTGTTATGTTTGTACTGTAGTTTGTCTTTCAGCAAAGGATAGACAATACATGTCTTATTTCAAGATGTGTGATTAAAGCGTCTTCTTTTGCAGTTTTTCAGTTCTTATAAACATCCAAATAAGTAGTTTTGTCTTTTCATAATAAGTTTCCAAAGTGTTACTTGAAATAGCTTTTTAATATAAACATTCTCGTAAATTAATACTCACTTCATATGCATTTATTAAATGCCTGTTGTGTTCCAAGAACTGTATTAAGTGCTAGGGAATCAAAGAAAGGGAAATCAAAATCAAAGACAGCCCCTGTTCTCAAGAAGCTTACAAACTAATCTATTTAACATAATTCATATGACATGATGCCAAATCTCCAATAAAAAATTAAATTCTTGCATCTCTAATGATAATAGTTAAGATTCTTTCTGCATTCTTAACCTCTGGTCTGGATTATTGTCCAGATTAGTACATTTTTGTCTGCTAGTCTGCTGTTTCTCAAAAAACATGGGAGTACCAAAAGTTAGAGTAAAGAAAATCCTGTAAGTACTGACCGCTGTTCTTTTATTGCATCTCTCTTAAGAGGTGGTCCTAGGGTCCAGCAGTTATGTCACTGTTTCCAAGACAATTCTGATTGTGTCCTTTTCCATATCTTTAGTTTGCTCAGAGAAACACTCGTAGACCCCTTCATGGTTTTTTAATCATTGTTCATATTGAAGAAAAAAGCTGCACCTCTTTTCTTACTTAGGAGACATTTAGATGCTTCCTTCACCTCTGCTAGTACAAATTCTTTTTACTTTTGTAGTAATAGCCATTGAATGGAATGTTTTTTAACCCAGAATTTGATTATATTGTGTTACAGAAATTGTTTTATTATGTTCCTTTTTCTTTCTTTTTAAAAAACAATATATTTTCCCCAATAACATAAAAAAAATTTTACCATTGATTTTTAAAAATTTTGAGTTCCAGATTCTCTCCTTCCCTAACCTTTCCCTTCATTGAGAAGACAAATTCCCTCTTTCGCTCCCTCCCTTTTCCCTTCATTGAGAAGATTAGTCAATTAGGTATCAGTGATGCATATGTAGTCATGCAAAATATTTCTATATTAGCTGTGTTGCAAAAGAAAACAAAAACAGAAAGAAGTAAGAAAAGAAAAAGAAATAATAGTATGTTTCAATCTATATTCAGACATCAGTTCTTTCTCTGGAAGTTAATAGCATTTTTTCATCACAAGTCCTTCAAAATTGTTTGGATCATTGTATGGCTAAGTTATATTATTCATAGTTGATCATCACGGGCTTTTGCTGTTAATGTGTGTAATGCTTGTCATTTCTCATAGCATCCTAGTATTCTATCAGAATCATATTCGTCAGGTGTTCTCCAATTGCTGAGCATCCCCTCAATTTCCAATTCTTTGCCACTACAAAAAGAGTTGCTATTAATATTTTTATACATAGGTCCTTTTCCTTTTTAAATTCTTTGGGATACAGACCTAGTTGTGGTATTGCTGGGTCAAAGGTTATAATGCAGTTTTATATGCAACATTCTATACCCATTGTGCCCCTTACTTCTTCTAATAATCCAGGGAATTGCCTTACTATATTTCTTTATAGCTGCAAAGCTTGGTCTTTATAATTTTGCAAAATTCAATTTCTGTTTTTTGTTGTTGTTACTGTTCTTTCCATTTATATTCTAATGGTCATTGCATATACTGTTTTTCTGGTTTTGCTTACTTCACTTGGCATCAGTTATGTGTCTTCTTGGGCTTTTTATTCATCATATTCATCATTTCTTATGTGTTAATGATGTTCCATTATATTCATGGACCACAACTTATGTAGCCTTTCCCCAATTAAGTAGTATGTACTTGTTTGCAATTCTTTGCTGCTACAAAAGTGCAGATATAAATATTTTGTCATATATGTAACTTTAAAAATTTTTGTCATTGTTTTCTTGGGTCATATGGTGGTAGAATCTCTTGGACAAAGGTTGTAAATGTTATAGTTACACTGTTCTCATAACATAGAACTTTTATGTATGTAATCTTTATTTAATATTCAGTCCTCTCAATCAGTAAACATTTTCTGCAGTACTGCTTGTTGGGGAGTGCAAATAAAAAGAATGATACAAACCCTATTTATTAGGAGCTTATGTTCTAGAGAGAGAGAGAGAGACAGTCAAGTGATGTGTACTTGTGTATACACAATGTATACACAATGTATAAACAGGGCACTAGCATTTGGGAGGATTATGAAGGGCTTCACAAGAGGAGTCTAAAGGGAAGACGGAGAGCATTTCCATACTTGGACTATAATGTGATAGTAGAAGTGGTAGAAAATACTTTTGTGGGGAGGAGCGCAGCTAGAGGAAGGGAGCAGGGAAAGCTATTCAGAAATGACACCTCAGTTGAACCTCGAAAAAGATAAGTTATACACTGTAGTGACTGTTAACTTTAGAATAAAATATAAACTTATTTGACATGTAACTTGGCATGCATTTCATAACCTGGTCCCATCTTGTTTTTTCCAACCTTATGCATTCTTCCATTTTATCCATACTACATTCCAACCAAACAGAGAAGTTCTTAACCGTTTTTGTATTTTGGACCCATTTTGGCAGTCTTGTGAAACCTATGAACTCCGTTCTCAGAAAAATTTTTTTTTAAATACGTTAAATAGATGGGATTACCATAGGAACTAATTATATTGAAATAGAGAACTAATTTTTCCCATCGAAGTTGAGGACTCCCCAGAAATCTAGCCTATTCGTTTTTCATCTCTTCTTTCCTTTTTTGACCCAGTTGTTGTTAATTAATGTTTCTTTTTCTTCTTCCTCAATTCATCCTTTTGTAAACAGTCTTCCATTCTGACCACTTTACTGTTCCAGAAATCTGCAAAAATCTCCAAATCAACAAATCCAAAATCCTTTTAAAAAAAAAATCCTCATTCTTGATAATGTGTCTTGATTTTGACACAACAGTTCCTTTTCTCCCAGTAGAAACTCTCCTCATGGTGATTTAGATATAATACACTCTCTTCGTTCTGTACCTACTTCTCTAACCACTCTTGTCTTTGTCTTTCTGACTTACTAATGTAGATTTTTTTTTCATTAAGCACTCTGTTTTAGTGTCTCATCTCTTTTCTTTCTACTATCTGTTTGATTTATCTATTAAACTCACTTAAATTCCCGGGGCTTCAAATTACCAAACATATACAGAATTGTATTTCTAGTCCTGACCTTTTTTTTTCCCTGAGCCCCAGACCTACATCTCTTGCTGCTTGTAAAACATCTCTATGTATATTACATGTTCACTGACTTCATTCCTAATTCTGAGCTCACTTTCTTTTTATCTAAACTTGTTTTTTCTCTCTCTTTGAAATCACCATTCATCTAATCTCTCATGTTTGAAACCTTGGAATTTTTTAATCAAATTTAGAACTGGAAAGGATCTTGGAGATGATCAAGTTCAACCCTCTCATTTTATAGATTAGGAAACCAAAGACCCAGAGAGGTTCAATAACAAACCCAAGGTTATACATGTAAGAAGTACAGCCAGGATTTGTATATAAGTCTTATGACTCCAAATCTAGTGTCCTTTCTACTATACAACTTTGACTCTAACCTCTTTCTCTACTCTCCTAATCAGTCTGTCAATAATTTCTCCTGATTTCATCTCCACAGTTTCTTTTGCTTGTCTCCTCTTTCTTACTTACCATCATCCTAATACACACCCTCATTACTCTCCATCTGGACTGTTATGATAGGCTCCTAATAGACTTTCTTTACTCTCACTCAGTACTTAGTCTATCCTTCATACTTAGGCCAACATAATCTTCTTTATGTTTAAGATGCTCTCAGTTTACATTTAAGGAATAATTGCCACTAGTGATACAGGCAGCAAGTGTCAGAAAAAGGCTCCAAACAGGTTCTTGGCCTCTAGAGCAAATGCTTTATGGTCAAACAGAGGTTAAGTGACTTGCTCAGGGTCACACAGCTAATAGTGTGACAGCTAATCTCAGGGAAGATTTGAACCCAGGTCTTCCTGACTCCAGAACCAGTGCTCCATCCACTGAGCCACCTAGCTGCCTCCACTGTATGTGACCTTTAGAAAAGTTCAAGAGACAGTTTCTGGGTAATTTAATCATTTTATTAGTAAGGCTACCAGGTTTTTAACAAAAGGATGGTCATTTGGCCAGCTCTCTTAGACCAAACACAGTCATGGGGTGGGCTAACAGTTCATATACCCTTTGAAGCAAGGACGGGCTGCTAATGACATCATGTTACCCTTGGGCAGAGAAATTAGTTCACCGTTATAGACAATATTTCACCTCATTGAAATCACCAGATGACTGAGCAAAAATGAGAAAAACATGGAGGAAAGTGGAAGAGAGAACTACAGGAGTGAAAGTGTGAACTATAAGAGATAGTAAGACTAGCCTCTCCAGAAAGAGCTCTAGGAAAGATGACCAACCCACCCTCCCCCTCATCCCCCTGGTCACTGGTCCTAGGGGTTCACCCCCTCTGTAAATGGGAGCTCTTTGTAATATCTGAAGGAAACCATTCTCTTTTTTGGAAATTAAAAAATGTCTGTGGTAGCTTTTTGTTAATTTAAAAACATTTTTTTAAGTTCCAAATTTTCTGTTCTCCCAACCCCTTGCCCATGTGTTGAAGGCAAGAAATATCCATTATACATATGAAGTCATGTAAAACATATTTCCACATTAACCATGTGAAGGAAAAAAGCAAGAAAAATAAGTCTCATTCTCTTGCAACATATCTGAATAGGATTTTCAGCTATTTCATAGTTTGAAATAAAATCTATATATAATTGATTTATAGAGCTCTAGTTTTCCAAAGCAACCTTGGGTCTTAAAATATCTGGTTGTAGGGGCAAGTAATGATTTTAATAGTTAGAAAATGCAACTTTTTCATTTTAAACTGAATTCAGAAGTTATAAATTATTGCCCCAAGATTCTTGTAGCACTGTGGTGATGACATACTAGGGAAGACCTGGTGAGTTAAATTTTAGACTTGAAGATGATGTTATAAAATACAGTTCTTTGAAGTCTTTTTTAATTTATTTGAAACTAGTTAAAAATCTATTTACATTCTAGAATTTTGCCAAGAATATTTTTGCAATTCTTCAGTCTGTAAAAGCCAGGGAGGAAGGACGTGCACCTGAGCAGAGGCCTGCACCTAATACGGCACCTGTGGTAAGAACCTTTCTATGCTTATTGACTCAGTAGTTTTAATTTTAATTTTAATTTGAGTAAAATTTTGCTTTATTTTAATAAAATGTGTATTTTAAATAAAATTTAATTTTAATAAAAATAAGATTTATTTTAATAAAAAGGCTTATTTCAGATAGTAAGATAAAATATTAATTTAAATGGTCACCTGCTTTTTTTAGATGCAGTTGTATCTTAGATAATGATATGCCTGATTATCTTAAAATATATTAAAAATTCAGTTGCAGTATTGTCTTTGTAATAATAAAGAAAAACCATTTCTTTTGTACTTTTATTAGCACTAATATTTAAAGGTAAAACAGTTTTTCTGATACTTGAGAAAACCTCTTCCCTGGTTATTGATTTTTATTAATAACCTTATTGGTTGATGTTTTCCAGGAATTTATTAAATTTTTTTGTGATTATAGTTAGGAAGTAAAAGTCTTAATTAAGAGCATTTCAATATCTGAATCAAGACACTATGAATCTGTTTTTCTAGACATTAGAATTATCTGAATGTTAATATTTATAGATTAAATTTTTTATATATAGATTTGGTGAGTTGTCAAAGAACATTTTATTTGGCTCAGTGGTTGTATGACACTAATACATAAAGTTGCTAGCATATTTGAGTAAAGCAACAATTACATATTTAAATCTTTAAAATTCCAAATGTGGCATATACAAATCAGTTTGGTAGAAAATATCTAGGTATTTCAGTTGGATATATTATTAACCTCTGTTGTAAGGTTAGCCACAGAAGCAATCTTGGGAATATTTTTTAAATATACTTTAACAAATTATAACTGAAGTGAAGTTATCCTTTTAAAAATTATGTATAAAAATAATTTTGTGCTCTTGTGTAATTCTTCCTATACAGTTTAAAGTTCTTTGTTTAATTCTGTTTTGGGGCAGGACATACGCGATTTTGAGAAGGAAACAATTTATTAGAACTTTGTAATGCAAATTACTAAAAATTCTTGATATTCCAGTCAAATAATGAGCAGTGTAATTAATTTGACTAATGAAATCACTAGAAAGAGAATTGTTAAATGGGTATAGAAAAATTGAATTTATTTGAAAGTGGAAGGAGAGTGTTAATATTGTTTATTATTTAATGATTCCTTAAATTTCTGTAGTTCTTTGAAAAAACTTAAAGCTTTATATACCTCTCTCCTTTTGTAACTGAATCAGTCAGTCAACTAGCTTTCATTAAGAACCTACTATGTGCCAGGCTAATTATTTGGAATACAAAGAAATAGTCAGTTATTTTAGTATGAAAATGAGCAGCTTTCACAACTTTCTCATTAAATTAAAAGACATAATGAAAGACTAGGCAAACATTTTTATTATTTCACTTAGTCAAGGTATATTTGGCATGTTTGTAGTGTTTGAATTTGTGTGATTGTTTGTTTTCCCCAGTATTGTTGGGTACTCGGTACTTCCATGGAGAAGTAGCAGTAATTTTCAGTAGTTTTGAGAATGCTCTTTAACTCAGTCTGTGGGAGCAAGTAGTACTCTCCTTTCTGTTTTGATCATGGTTATAAGGGCAAAAACCTCCAAGCTAATATGCAAGTTGTGATAGATAATTAAACAACTCTTTTTGCTATGCAGTGCTTTGCTTTTAAAAATATGGCTAATTGTACCTTTCTTTCAAGGATCCCACATTGCGGAATAAACCACCTATTCCAGCTGCCTACAACAGATATGATCAGGAAAGATTCAAAGGAAAAGAAGGCCAGTATTCAATTATTACCTTTCCATATTATTGCTGCACACATCTTGACTGGTTGGTGATACTCTTAAACACACATTACCAATATCTTACTGAAAAGTTCATTTTAAAAAGAAATTTGGAATCAGATGATGTGGGTTCAAATTTATTTATTGCCAGTGTGCCCTCTTTTGGCCCTTAGTTCCTCCTGAGTAAAATGAGATAATGGGACTAAATACAGATAATCTCTTAGGTTAGGTTTCTTCCAAGTATAAACCTATATTTCTGTGATTTACCCCTTATAAAATAAAATGTACTCGGGCTATAGAGCAGTTAATTGCAATGAAGAAGGATTCCTATTTCCATGGAAGATTTGCAATATTCAGTACTGCTGTAGTGAGCAGTTTGTAAGAAATGGAGGTATAGAAATGGGTTTTTTAAAACTGTTGCTTTTGTGACTCTCCCTAGATAAAGTGGTGCCACAGTAAATGGCCATTTAAAGCAGCAGTAATTAACATATGTTTAGTTTCTTTACCAAAGAAGTATAATTTTGAGAGGTAGAAATGCACACATCACTTTCATCTCCTGCCCCTCTGTTTTATAAGGTGCAGAAATTAACCCCCTTGGAGAAAGCCACTTGCCCAAGGTTACACAGTCAAGAAACTCTACGGACTATTTTAAGCAAAGATTTTTGTTCTGTATCTTTCCACACTGCCTCTCAAGCTGCAGAAGTAAAATTCTGTTTATCACTGATACAGCTATATGATAATTTGGTTTATTTATTTCATTTAGACTTGGTTTGCTGTATCTGAAGCATAAATCAGGTGCTGAAAATAATGATTATATTATTATCTTTGAAAAATAAAACTACCTCATTTAATTTCAGAAGAGACTTTTATACTTACTTTTTCTGTGTAATAGAACGAAAGAATGTTATAGCAAAAAGGAATGTTAGAGTCTCTTTTTTTCCTTCCTTCCATTTTATAGATGAGATAACCAAAGCCTAAAGAGATTAAACAATGTGTCATAGTGGATAGTACATTTGGTGTCAGAGGATCTGATTTAGAGCCTTTGTTCTGTTACTTAAAATAAGTACAAGAATATATGATAGTAATAGTAATAATAAACTATCACATATAGCACCTGCTATTTGCTTGGCGCTTTGCTAAGTGCTTTACAAATATTATTTTTGATGATCACAATGACCCTCTGGCATAAGTGCTCTTATTATCACCTCCATTTTACAGTTGAAGAAACTCAGGCAGACTGGATAAGTGACTTATTTCGGGTCATACTGCTGGTAGTCTGAAGTTGAACTTTTAACTTTCTGACTGCAGGCTCAGCATTTTTTCCACTGTATCACCTAGCTGCCTTCTGTGAGAAAAATGTGTGATTTTGTTATTGTAAAGAATAACCAGCTTAGTAATTTATGCTACTGATGGCAAAGGACAGCTTGTCTAGGACTTCAGTTAATTTCTAGAGAGTTACTTGAGGTAAGTTGAGGTTTCCCATGGCCATACAGCTAGTAAGTGTTATTGGTGGCATTTTTAAGTGGAGTTAGATGGGACCTCAGAGGCATCTCATCCCTTTCTCAAGTTGTCAATAGAATTTGTACTAGCATCTAAACTTCCTCAATACTTTTTCCATTATATCAGGTATGGCAAAAAGTTTAGAAACAAGTATTTTAATAAGAGTATATTTTGGAACCAGTTCCAGTTTAGTTAGTGGGTAAAAACAACGTACATTTAACAATCATCTTAATTGAAAAAGCTTATTTGAAGCATACTATTTTAATGCAGAATTCTGATAGTAGAGTATCACGTAATTGTCTTTTGTTTGTATATTTCATTTTACCTGTTTTATTACATCAATATGGATATTACCTCCTTCAGTGCAAAACACAATCTATTCAGACCTTCTCATTCTCATTTTCTAAGTCTCCCCGAAACCTTCCATAAAGAAAAAGCTACCAGTTGTGTAGCCTTCCTTTGTTTGGTATAACATTCCATGGATTCCAGTGCAGCTCATAGGTTGTTCATCACTTAGATTTGCTTCGATCTTTTCCATGTGAAATAACCACCTGTTTTCTGATTAATCCTGGCTCTGCCACTTAATATCTAGTTTGTTGGACTTAGGCTAAAACCCCAGAGCGCGTTTTTTTGAAAAATATTTTATATTGTTGTTATTCTTATGTTGTTATTGTTATTATTCTTTATATTGTTATTTTATATTGTTGCTATTTTTTGTTCATAACATTTGACCACTTTTACAAATAGTTCTTGATCTCATATGTTTGGTTTAAATCTTTTTATAACTTGGATATAGGAGATCTATAAAACTTAAATTATCCCAGAGTATCCTATCTTCAAGATAGCTTGCTTTGACTTGTGTAGAAGTTATATATTCTTTTAATGTTTCTTCCTTTTGCTTTTCTTATGCCAAGTTTTTCTCTTCTTCAGTAGTATAGTTGTTCATTTTTTAGGGATTTTTCTATTGAACCATTCTGTAGTTTCTAATGTTCCATTTTTTTTTTTTTTAGGCTGAATTTAAGGGGGCGGCTAGGTGGTTCAGTGAATAGGGCACCAGCCCTGGAGTCAGAAGGAAAATCTGGCCTCAGACACTTAACACAAAAACTACCCATGTGACCTTGGGCAAGTCACTTAGCCCCAATTACCCTTCCTTCCCCCTCTAAAAAGCATAAAAAATTTTTTAGGCTGAATACAACATACTCTGATGGGTCACTTATAAGTCATTCAAAAGATAATGAAAGAAGCATTAGAAGAAGGATGTATTTATTTAAACAAGTTATATCCATCGAGAACAACTTGATTTGATTCAGCTCATTTAATCTCTCCTGCCTTTGAATTCTGTGTGTTGGCTGTTTTGTACTTAAGGGGCAAAGGGCAGCTGTGTGGTGCAGTGGATAGAGTGCTGAGCCTAGAGTCAGGAAGACCCAAGTTCAAATTTGTGTGGCCTTTGACAAGTCACTTAACCTTTGTTTGCCTTAGTCTCCTCTTCTGAAAAATGAGGATAATACTAGCACCTCCCTTCCAGGGTTGTTGTGAGGATCAAATGAGATAGTAATAGTAAAGTGCTTAGCACAGTGCTTCACACATATTAAGTACCATTTAAATGTATTATTGATAACCCGAGCCTTTAGTTTCCTGAGCCAGTAACATCTCAGGGATGGTTTTAGTACTTTGAAAGAAAAAAACCTAGCCTAACCTGTAGGGTTTGGGGAGTTAATGTATTAATCCTACCACGTATGCCTTCTGAGGAGTTCACAAATTGATTGTTTCAGTTTCTTCATATGAAAGCTTTACTTTCTTTTTGAGGTTTTGAATAGTCTTCTTTCAAATCATAGGATCCTTTCTGTTGATTAATCTGTTTTGTACTAGGCATTTATTTTGATTTTTCTCTTTTGATACCTTTGTTGTTTTCTGCCCTTTTTTGTATAATCCTCCATTACTCCCTTGTTGACCCCTCCCCTTTTCTGCTGGATAGAATGCTTCAACCTTTTCATGTATGGATATATAGGGTTTATTAACTTGGAGCCCTTCCTGGAGTTAGGCTGGCAGAGAGGTTTAGGATTGACACTAGATGAATGTTAGTCCCCTCTTTGCAGGAAGAAAAAAGGATTTTTTTCTGTTATGAATTTAACAAGCATCAACAAACATAAATATTTCTATATATAAAGAACAAAAGATTACACATAAAATTGTGAAACTATGCTATACAGTTTGTCTTTGGAGGAAACAAAAAATGAGTGAAAAAAAGAAATTTACGTGCTGACTTTATTATAAATTCAAAAGGAATAACAACTTAAAAATTTAAAAGGAATAGCAAGTTATACATAATAGATTTTCAGTTTTGTGTGCAATCTTTTTTTATTATACTATGCTATGGAAATGCTTGTTTTATTCCATAAGTTAAAAATTTTTTAAAGCTATATTTACCACTTGTAACAAAGTTGTCTTGCTTGACTGTGGCCTTTTTTGTATATATTTTTAATGTTTCATACTCATTTCTTACCCATCAACATTTCTTTGCCTGAACAAAAAGTTCTGCTGTAAATATTTTTATACTTATGGAACCTCCTGTATTTGACCTCTTTGGGCAACATGTATGGTAATAGCATCACTAAGTTAGAGCACTTTTAGGCTTTAATTACTTTTGGGTATAGTTCCAAAATTCATTGCAGAATAATTTGACCACTTGCCATCTCAACCAGCATTGCCTTCACTCTCCTGTCCCTCTGCAGATTTTCCAACAGTTATTACTTTCCTTTTTGTCATATTTGCCAGACTGATGGCTGTGAGGTGATTTAGAGCACTTTTTCATATGACTTTTAATATTTTGTGTTTCTTCTTTTGCAACTGCTTGTTCATATCTTTTTACCGTATGTGCTGAGGAATGGACTTAAGTGTTTTGTTTTTTTTCTTAATATATATCTTTCATCTGTGTTTTTGGTATTAGTCCTCCTACTTCAGGCTTGATTAGAGCTACCTGCACACTTGCCTGATTTCCTCCCTCCGTTCTCCTTTTCTTCCTGCTTTTTATATATATTCTTGACTCATTGACATTTCTTCTTGGTCTGAATGTTTTTGAGCCTCCTTTATTTTTTAGAACCATGGTTATTTTAATATCCGTATTTAAAGGTAACTTGCGTAATATCAATACATAGCACATGTTTATACATTTAATCACATTTCAACAAATAATACTTGTCAGATATATGTAAATTATTATGGCAAGCTAAATAAAACTCAGTACCCTGCCCTCCTGAATAGAATAAGGAAGATGACATGTAAACAAAAGAAGTATGATAGAAAATAGAATATGACAGATAGAAAAGTTCTACAAAGTGCTATGGGAATTTCAGGGACGGATGTGATTGCTTCTATCCAGAGAATAAAGAAGGACTTAATTTAGATGGTAGTAATAGTAATAACTAACATTTCCATAGGACTTTAAAGTTCATAAATCACTTGATTATATCTTTTTTTTGAGGGAGAAAAAATATCTTACTTATTTTTAAATTAACTTTTGTTTATTTTTAGTTAACGTCATTCATTTCCACGAAATTTTGAGTTACAAATTTTCTCTCCGTCCTTCCCCTACCCCCAACCCCAAAACAGTGATCCCACTGTATAACCCCTCCCTGAATCTGCTCTCTCCTATATCTTCCCCCATTGCCCCTCTGACTTTCTGGTAGGGCAAGATGAATCTCCTTACCCCAGTGCCTGTATATCTTAATTCCCAGTTGCATGTAAATAATAATGATGATAATAATAATAATTATATATATATATATATATACACACATATATTTTAACATTTTATTATAGAGCTTTAAATTCTAGATTCTTTACTTTCCTCTCTCATCACCCACCCCCACTGGAAAGTCAAGCAATTCAATACAGGCTGTACATGTGTAGTTACACAGAACATCTCCACAATGGACATATTGTGAAAGACTGACTGTATTTTCCTCCTTCCTGTACTGCCCCCCACGGTTCTGTTCTCTACTTTGCCCCTGTCCCTTTACAGAGGTGTGTGCTTCTAATGACCCTCTTGATTATATATCTTGACCTCGTTTGATTTGGTAGTATTTTAGCTGTTTCTTGTTGGATAGATGAGTTGCAGTTTTAACAGAAAAAAAGAACAGGGATTGGGGAGGCATTGTAATTATAGGGAATAAATTGGGGGCAGAGCATACAGGTAGGAAAGTAGAGTAGGTTTGATAAAAAGTGTATAATTCACTTTGGCTGGAGTATAAAATATGGAGTCAGGGTCATATAAAATAAATGGGAAATTATATTGAAGTTTAGATTGTAGAATATTGTCACTATCAGGCTTAGGAATTATTTGGAATGTAATACAGAACCATTAAAACATAGTGGTTCTTAAATGCTGTTTGCTCATGGGAGAGTACTGTCTTTTGCCATAGTGAATCTTGTTATACTTTGGGAGGTTAAGGAGACTCAAGCATGTGCATACATATGTGTATAAGTATGTGCAATTAGGTTTTTAAAATATTTAATGTAGGAATTCTCAAAGGTTATACAAATGTGCACCCAAATGTGCCTAAAATTTGAGCTAGGGTTGATATGAACTATATTAATGGTATACATCCCATAATATATGCACTTTGAGTGACTTTTGTATCAGAGTTTTTGCTGTTTTAATGTTGGCAAAAACATTTTAACCGGTGTGTTTAAAAAAAAATGCACTTAATATTGTGCTACCATTCATGGACCATATGACATATAAATTATAATTATAATAGAGCGGATCTTGTTTGTGAAGTGCAGAAGATTTAACTAGAAACCCTTTTTCTCTACAGAGACGGAAGGCTTCAAAATTGATACAATGGGCACCTACCATGGAATGACTCTAAAGTCTGTAACGGTCAGTAAACATTTCTTCATTTTCCACCTAGGCTTTGATTTTTTTATTTTTTATTTTTTTTATTTTTTTGGCTTTTTGGAGGGCAGTTGGGGTTAAGTGACTTGCCAAAAGTCACACAGCTAGTTAGTGTGTCAAGTGTCTGAGGCCGGATTTGAACTCAGGTCCTCCTGACTCCAGGGCCGGTGCTCTACTCACTGCACCACCTAGCCGCCCCCCTATGCTTTGATTTAAGTAAACAATGGTGTGGTTCCTTTTGCTGCAGGCAGTTTGTGTCAGTAGTAGCTTGTATTTTTAAAAATTAATATTTTAGGTATTTTGTGTTTCAAATATAACATTAAAAACTAGTTATAATTGACATTTTGTACCTTTAAGTTCAACAGTGCTTACCTTTGAAGATTAAAGAATAGAATAAGAGACTGAGTTCTGTACCTTTCCTTTTCACTCATTGCAAAAAACACATTGTATGTGTTCAAATAAATGCCATTCAGAACTCAAGCAGATGCTAATGGATGTCACGTTATTAAGAATTTCATCATCTCTAAACCAGCATAAGTTTGATGAATAGATATACTAAAGATTCTGTTATATCTGGGTATATACTTCTTGTTCTCCCTCTTAAATTCAACAAAAATATTTCTTAATGTAGATGCATTTTCCTTTAATTCCTTCTAGCATGCACTTTTAAAATTTGTTATTAACTTTTTTGATTGGTGACATTATTTTAAATAGATACTCTTATGGTTTATTTAAAAGTCAGAATTTGTAAATCTAAATTTAAGGAAGTTTTATCAAAACATTTTTCCTATTTCAAGTTAATCAGGAAGAAGTGGAATAGGAAGATTTTGATGGTTAGTTGTCATAATAAAAATGCTTTATTTGAAAGGACCATAACATGTAGCATATGCTATGCTTTTTAAACATAAAAAATAATTTTTGAAAGTATTTGAAAGAATTTAAACAGACACCTGATGTTTCTTTCAGTGGCTCTTCTCTTAAAGGAAGTTTGTTCTCATTTTATTTTAAATAAGCATCCGCAAATTACTATAGTAAACTCAAGAGATTCAGTACTACTACATACTTTCTGTTTAAAAAAGAATTTGAATGATCACTTCCCTTGTGTCACATCTTCTTGTCTTGTACTTACTGGAAAAATCATGAGACTCTCACAGCATCAAAGTTCTTTTGGAACTAGAGTCACTGCCCAAGTACACCAACAGTTGATGATTGTGTGGCTGTCAATTGGTTTGGTTTATTTAGTTGAAAAGGGGTATACTATGTGATTTATGAATCTCAGGGTTATACTTGTGAAGGAATTTTTCTACCTTGTGTCACATGCAGCTTTTGACCCATATTTTTTTTTTTTTGCTCTGATAACGTGGCCATTTTTATAGTAGCTACTGTTCATACTGTACATATATTTCAGAACATTAGCCTGATTTCAGTAGTAGTCTTTTAAGTTTAATAAGTGTTAAAGTGATTCATCATATATGTAATTTTTCAGAAAGTATGATGAAATTTCAAAAAAATAGAGTCCACTTTCCATTCCTTTCCATTCACCAAAACATTTATTAAGTGTCTGTTAAATTCAATGCACTATGCTAGATGTGGGAAATATAAAAATGATAATTTCTGCCCTTAAGAAAAGTCTGTTTTCCATGCATTTAATATGCACATATTACAAGGTAATTTGAAGAGGAGAATGAATACTAACAATTGAAGGACTCAGGGAAGGCTTTATGGAGGAGATGAGAACTGAGCTGAGCTTTGAAGGAAGATAAGTGTTCTAAAAGGCAAAAATGTGGAATGTGTGAATTCCAGGCACTCCCATTTTTCCTCTTTTTAAGGTCTAGCACAAGTCCTTAAACATTTTTCATAGAGTTATTAAAAATAATCCTGGGACATGAATTGTAATCTAGACAAGGGTTTCAAACTTGGGCCCCAAGTGACCTGTAAAATTCCTGAGTGCCCAATGTCAATGAGTAATAAATCAGATTAAATAAGTAATAAACTAGATTAAATTGTAATTGGGAAATGTTTGACAAAATAATAAAAAATATGATACACTAGAAATAATTTTAATTTATAGTTTTCTAAGTTTTGGTGTGACCTCCTTTCCAAGTTTGGCATCACTGATGTAGACAGTGTATTTATTATATAAACTATATTTAGGATGCATTTTTTATATAAAAATTTACCTTTTCTTACAGTAACTAATCATGCCAGTAAAAGTGAATATTTAGTTCTTTGTTTTACGTGATCTGTTCCTCTGATAGCAGCAGAATAGCAGTTAGCAAAAACTATTTTAGTAGGTGGTAGTGGTGTTGCTGCTGCTGCAGCAACTACTGCTGTTGCTGCTTTTGTTTGGGTGGGAGGGAGGGTTTCAGCATCTTGTTCAAAATGTGGAAAGGGACAAAAAACTAACTGTGTGTGATTTTTTTTTTTAATTTAGATATGACCCAGAGGGAAGTAATTGTTCTTGATTCTTGTACTTAGATAGTAGATTTATCATCATTGTCATTAACAGGTTTTTATCAGGTTCCTACTGTGTGCTGGATATTGGAAATAACACTTGTAGAGGATAATCAGTGTTTGTGTAACACTTAGAAAATACAGAAGCCTGAGGTCTTATCATAAGATAATAAGATCATTGATATAAAGGTTATATAGTTCAACCCCCTCATTTTTACAGTGAGAAAACAGTAACCCTGTTAGTGACTTAGTTTCTTGACTTACCTAGAGTAACACAAAAAACAGAGGAGGAAATAGTAGCTTCAGAAGTAGAAGTAGAACCAGGCCAAAAACTCCACAAAGTCCTAAAACATCCAGGTAACTGTTTCCTAATTTTCTTTTGGTAATTTGGATTTGTATTATACAGATGTTTGTTCTTGATCTGACCACACATGCTGACAAAACTCATTGTGTAGATATTTTATTCTTTCAGAGTGGCATACAGATTCTAAGAGCTCTTAAGTTTTTTCAAAGGGTAAATGAAATTTAAATGAACATTTTCTTTCAATGATAATAATTTGTATGCTTTTACAGTAATGACTCAAAAATTTCTTTTGCATAAGTTTAGTAACATTTTAAAAGTTACCGTTTAGGAGGAGACCAAATTGAAATGCAGTAAACCTACATTTACTTTCTTTGATGTAGGTTACTTGCTGAGTTATAGATGCAAAACTGAATTCTAAGGCAATAGCATTGCTGAAGCCAGAAAACATGAAGTATTTTGCTCTCACCATGGTTTGATGAGATTTTAAAGGTCACCACAAACAAGCTGTCAGCCAGCTTTATATAGGAATAATGAAGTCGCCTATGACTTGCATATACAGTATTTATAACCTTTACATAATTTTTTCATTGTTGCTCATGACAGAAGGTAAGCAGCAAAGTGCACATTTGGGTTTTAACAGAATTTAAATGAGGCCCCATGTGAAGAAATCTTTTATTGGTGATCTTAAATTTATTGGTGATCATTTTTCCATTTCTAATTGCCACCTCTACAATCACAATATTAGCCTATTGCCTTCTTCCCTAAATTTTGATTGCCGTAGATTCACTGACTTGTTTCTTTCCATTTTGTAAAGTCTACTTTAAGGCTTAGGTATTTCATTTATAATGATAATATTTTTTCAAAGATAGCTTTAGCTTCTTTTGAAAACTGAGAAGAAAAAAGGATCAGAAGAGGCAGAGGTGAATCCTGGCTTCTGTCTGAAGTTTGGATGGTGGAAGAAAGTTACAGACAAGTGAAGAAGGATCATTTTGAAGCTAAGAAAAAAAATTCTGTTCTTGAAGACTTTCTACAGAGAAGGGTGCTCAGGGGAGGAATGTCTCCAGGGAATGATAAGTCATTTTACAGGTTGTTCTGGGTGAGCAATCATCTAGTAAAAGACAGAAAAAGACAAGAGTAGTGGTAGTTGAATACCTCTCACTGATGAAGGGATAGTTGGGCAGCTGTTTCTCAGGTTTACCGCAATAATCAAAAAATCTACTTTCTTCCTAGCAGAAAACATCCTGAAACTTGTCAAAACAAATGTCTCCTACTTATGTGTAGTAATTATTGCTGGCACAAATGATACTGTTTGAAGGAACCAAGAGTGAATTTCCAAAGATCAGGAAAACTTGAGCAAGCAACTGCAGATCTTACAGGCATATGTGGTATTTTCATTATGCCCATCTAAGGCATAGAAAAGAAATGGAGAGTGAGGAAATAAAAAGGTGAAGAAGAAAATGTCTGAGAATTGGATATAAATTTTTGGACTAAAACTTAAAACAGTCTAACCAGGGTTGGTAAAAATAATTTACCTAGCTGCTTATAAATCCAATCATAAGACCATAAAACCAAAGGAATAGTGAAGGAGAAAACTGCCTATTTATAGTGACTAAACTATATGTGATAGATAGTAACTACAATAAATGGGAGAAGATTGCAGTTGACAGCTTTCCTGGAAGTTTGCCTGTAAACACAATTCAAGAAGGCAAAATCCTATACAAGGAGGGAAATTAGAAATTTATATAGATACTACTTTTTTTTGATGAGTTGAATATGACTGGAACATAATTTTTGTAAGGATTACCTTATCATAAAAATGCTATAGGCAACATTGTAAGTAGCAAACTTAAGTCCCTTTATGCGTGAGTGATTTCCCTATGGTCATATAACCCAAAAGTGCCAAAGGCTGAATTTCAACCCAGGTTTTCCTGTCTTCAGAGTTCATCATTCTATCATTTACCACCATAGTAGCACTGATTCTCTTCATTAAAGTAACATTACCTGTCATGTATCACATCGTGTTTTAGGTAGAAAGGACATATACAGAGAGGTAAATTGTGGAAATTCTGTTTAAAAAGCTATGTGTCAGTGGGTGTGGTTCGGCACAACTGTTGTGATAAATTTAAGCAGACATCAGTTGGAGAAGAATAAGGATCAGCAAGCTATATTGGTGGCCCAGCTAAGGTTTGATGGTATGCATTTGTAGTGGAGCCAGTTGGCTTAGTTTTCATGATTCCCTGTTCCAGCTCTTAGAAGCCTGGGAGCAGGTGTAGAGAAAGTGAGTGGCATCCACTTTGAAAAGGTCAGAGGTTTGAAAGGCAAGCATGTGAGATCTTAGGTTTTGAGATTTTAACAAAATTATCATTGAAATAGCCAATCATGGAGGAGTCTAGTTGGAAGGACAAGTAAATAGATATAGCTATTTTACACACATCTCAGTTTGACCTTCAAAATGGGGAAGTATGTCTTTATAATTCCATTTTTACATATGAGGAAAATGAGGCAGACAGAAGTTAAGTGATTTGCCAGGATTACAAAGTTCTAGTCAGTGCCTGTGACCAGATTGGAACTGTAGGCCCAGTGCCACCTAAGCTTCTGGAGTAATAAGATGGCATCCAGGAATGTAAGGTTGAAATGTGCCTGAATAGCATATTCACTATGACTTGAGGGAGTGGTAAAGAAAGAAGATAAAAGGTTGTGTACAGGAGAGAATGTCCCAATATGAGATCTTAGAACTAGAATAGTTTTGAAATGTGATGAAGTATATTTAATCATTACACTGGAAACCAGTTTTATAATTTGGTGTTTATGTTGTACATGCCATGCCTTGAGAATAAAACATGTGAAATGTTTTTTTAATGTGGAATCATAGCCTTCTTTTTCACTTAAAACGTTTTAGATATTTTATCAAAATTATGATTTCAAAATTGTGCAAACATTCTAAGAGTATTTTAAATGAACATATAAAGAATAAATTGTTTTATCCAGGTCAGATTTTTCAATTATCTTTAGTAGTGCCACATTTTAGAATATAATATAATTTATAATCTGATTACATGTAGGACCTATATCTATTATATTCTTGAGATTTAGTATTGAAACTGTTGAAATCAAGAAGATATTTTGAGGAAATGCCTGCAGATACTTGGAAGGGGGGGAAGAGCTTGTACAATTTTAATAATAATCTCAGGGTATTAAGAGAAAATGCTTTTAGAAAATCTAACATCAAACTTAAAACTTGAACACATCTTACATTTTCATTTCATTTGATGAATTATTTTAATTTTTTTCATTTAGTACAAAAATAAATTTAGGTTTTTAAATTATTCAGTTCTATAGCTTTCTTTCCATAACATATATTGTCCCTTCACTAATACAGCTTTTTAACTAAAAACAAATCTTATTTTAAAACTTACTCATTATTTATAATTTTAAATGCTTCACAGCAGCCACTGTAATCATTCTAAGTAATTTGTCAGGTATGTAACCAGATTTTTCTTAGCTAGAAATAGCATAAACTCGAGAAAATTTTAATTTGTTATAAATTTTTGTTTTATATTCTCTAATTAGAATTAAATTACAGTTGATAGGTTTTTTTTTTAAAAGTCATGAAATATTCTTTCTCTCACTCTCATGTCTTATTCCTTTTCTTGTTGATTCAGAGGTATATTTTGTGATATTCAAGATTTTAGCGGAATGTTTAAAACTGTTTTTCTTTTAGTCTTGCTTTTTAGCTCTTTGGATGACATTCTCTCATTTTTGTCAGTGTTAGCTTGATTATCTAGTGGTCTTTTTTTCTGGTTTAATGTTTAATTCTAAGTTTTGGTTTCTTTTTCAGGTCTTTTTCTTGATGGCTGTTTCTTTTAGTGTTGTTCTTCCTCTTGTCTTTCCTGCTTCTCATGTTCCTCTGTGAGTGTTGACTGTTCCCTCATTTATTTAAAAAAAAAAATCTCTGTTTGAAGTTCTATTTGCTTTTGGTCTGGCCATATCTTAACTGTTTTAGATAGGAAATTAAGTATGTATTTCAGTTTTAGCATAGTGCTTTGCTTCAGAGTAGTTGAAGATATAATCATCTACATTCTTCAGGCACATATATCTTTTGAGATTTGTTTATTTTAAAAAGAGGCAAAAGTTAAAGTGATTAGTAGTTAGGAATTTATCTTTAATACTTCAGCTTTGCAGTAGTCTAATTGGAGTTAATAAACAATTATCTTCTTTTCTTTGCAGCATATCCATTCCAGCCTTATAGACTATAGACTAATGTAGATTTAATTCAAATAAAATTTAACATTTAAGTTATCATTTCATTCTTAAATACTTGCTTAATGCCTTTTTTTAATGTGCTCTTCTACAAAAAGTGCAGTCTGGATCCTAATAAGGCCCTTAACATTTACTTTCTCGAACTTTACACTTTTAAATAGAATCAGGGACCTTATTCTCTCTAAAAATCTGCAATGAGAAAAGTAATGCTCATTGATTCTGGTGTCTCTAATCTGCATGTATTCCTGTTAACCTTTCCAGATACTCAATTGTACTGTCATCCCAGATGAAAATAATAATCTAATCATCAATTAATAAGCTTTTTTAATGAGAAAACTTGATTCCATTTGTTCAGAATAGTTTTAGTACTTTCAATACCCTATAACTTAAGCCCTTAAGTGTCTCTGACATATTAATCAAACTTTTCAAAAAAGTTGATTGTTTCATGACAATTTCATGATGATACCTTATGAAAAAAAATTTTGTAGACATGGGTGGAGGGAGTGGGCAAAACAAAAAATTAACCAATGACAAAAAAGTTTTTTAAAGTTTTGTTAAAATTCTCAAATCACGTTAAATTGAAAAATAATATAAAATAATTAAAAATAATTTTATTTGCTCTGAACAGGGTTTATTTCAGATAGCAATAGATTTATTTCTTGACTCATTTAACATGTTTACCATGTGTAAATGCACTGTGCTGGACACTTGGGGAAAGATAGAAGTATAAATAAGATATGATTCCTGCCTTCAGAATTCTATAAGCTACTGGGGGTTGATTAGATATTTCCCATACAAATATGATATAAATAGTATATGGTCAGTGCATAAAATTAAAACAGGTAATCAGACAAATGCAATTTTTTTTAAAAAAGCTAAGAGGTAATTTGAAGGAAAAATCACTTGAATCAGGAAAGGCTTCACAGAGTGGCATTTGACTGATACCTTAAAGGTGTCTTATAATATACCTTAAAATATAAGGTAGTAAAGCACTTTTAAAATTGTCTTAATAGGATGTTGACATCTGGAAAATTGTAGATGGAAGGCTTTACAGAAATAAAGAATAACTTTATTAAAGTCACAAAAATTGGAGAATACAGGGTATGTAGATGGATTGAACAGTTTAAGCAATTGAGCTGTAATTTAGGGATAGTTGTTTTGAGAAAAGGTTATGTCACATTTTGGAGAGCCTTGAATACTAGGTTAAAGGATTTTAAACTTTAGATCTTGTAGAATCATTAAAGATTTTCATTAAAAAAGCGATGTGATTTGACCTGTGCTTCAAGAGGATGAATCTAAAAAGTGATGTATAGAATCTTTGGAGGAGGAATAAGGATAGGAAATGTCATGGATTACACTAGTTTATAAGAAATAAAATATAAAATGATTTATGTACTTTTGAACTGTTTTCATAAATAAGCAGCTCTTTACAGTTTTTTGTTAAGGTTACCGGTTTTTCCTGAAAGGATTCAAATGTCATGACTTTTATTTGTGTTGATTTAGATGAAAGACATAGGCATATAAAGCCCATGAAGTAGTAAGATTTCCAAAAGTAATTTTCTGGTTTATGTATGACTTAGGCTGGGAATTTTTCTATGATGATCAAGATTGACCCTGAACTTTTGTATTCAGAGAATTTAGATTTTGAATATATCTTAGACCCTCACTTGACCATACCATTTGCTTTGTCCTATACCTTATGTTTCTTTCATAGTCACATTTTTAAAAAACATTTTTTCTACTTCCTCTTCTTACACTCAGTTCTCGACCACTTAGGCTTCCAGCCCCATCATTCAACAGAAACTACCCTCTTCAAAGTTAACCGTTGATCTCTTAATTGCCATTTATGATGGTCTTTTCTTAATATTCATCCTTCTGTACCTTTCTGTTGCATTAGAAGTTTTTGTGATACTCTTCTAATTTATTTTCTTATAGTTCATGTAATTATTCTTTCTTGGATTCCTTTGCTGAATCATCATTTATGCCATGTCCTCTCATTAGTCGTTTCCCAAGACTTGCTCTGGGTCCTCTTTTCTTTCTACATTTTCTTGCTGAACAGATCAGTTCCCATGAGTTTATCATCTCAATGAAAATGTCTTCCCAATCCATCCAACTTTTAGTCTTTCTCCTTTTGCTTCAGTCCTACATCACCAGCTATCCATTGGATTCTTCAAACTTGGTGTGCTCTAGGCATCTCAAACTCAGTATAATCAAAACAGAAGTTGTTACTCCCTCCAGCCTTCCAGACTCACTCTTCTTCTAGACTTCTCTTTCCAGGGTCCTAGGTTCTCCACTTGAGAGTCATGTTCTTCTCTTTACTTCCTTTATCCTGTATATCAGTTGTCAGTTCTTTTACTTCCCAGTCTCTTTTGCATTCCTTCCTTTCCATTCTCATGGCTACCACCCTAGTTTAGGTTCACTTCTTGCCCTGAACTATTGGAGTGAACTCTTAATTGTTTAACCTTCTTCAAAGCTCTGTCCTCAACACAGCTGCCAAAATGATACTCCTAAAGCATTAGAGCACATTATTTCCCTACTCAGTAAATTACAGTGGCTCCCTATTAACTCTGAAATTAATATAAACTCCTCTGTTTGGCATTTAGAGCCCTTCACATCCTGGCTCTTTATCATACAGTACTCCCCTTTCACTATACATTCCTGCCAACCTTGCCTTCTTACTGTAATTTTCATAAGACATACCATTTCCATTTTTATGCCTTTCAGTTGGCTACCCCACACACCTAAGATGCACTCCAACTTTTCTTCTAATTCTTAGAATTCCTAGTTCCCTTCAGTCTCAGCTCCAATGTATTTCCTGTATGGTCCCAGATGCTAGTGCCCCGTCCTGCCCCTGTTACTTTGTATCTATTTTACGTAAATTTTGCAAGTATTTTTGTGTGCTTCATATTTTTCCTGATAGAAGGGTAAGTTACCTGAGGTCAAGGACTGTTATAATTTTGTCTTTATATTACTAGTACTAAACGTAATGACTGACACATAAGGGAGGTGTAATAAATGCTTATTGATTAACTTACATTATTGTCATGGGTGTATATTGTTTTCCTGGTTCTGCTTACTTCATTTTGTATTCGTTCATGTAAATCTCCCCTAACATTCACACTATCACAGTGTGTTTAGCTATTCTTTATTTGTGGGGCATGCATTTTATTTTCAGTTCTTTGCTGCTACAAAATTGAGTTGCTATGAATATTTTGGTGTATGTTCAATCTTGTATACCTAGCAGTGGGCTAAAGGATAAACAGTTGTCATAGACCTAGTGCTTGAAGGACTCTTAGTCCAACCTCCCTCATTTCAGAGATGAGGAAAACCGAGACCCAGAAAGATTATGCTGCTTGCCCATGATTGCACTGGGATTAAATCTTAGATACTGTGGCCAGTGCTTTCCAAATTCTACTGCTCCAAAATCTGTAAGTCATCTTCTGGCATAATTACAAGTTTTTTTAATAGTCTAGTTGGATCACAACTGCTCTTTGTTTTGGACTGTTTTTATCTTTTGTTTGCCAGTTTGCTGGGTGTGAGGTAAAACTTCACAACTTGTTTTATTTTGCATTAATTATTATTAATTGTAATTTGGAACAGTCTTTTATATAGTTGTTGACAGTTTGTAGTCCATCTTTTGAAATCCATTTGTTCATGTTCTTAGCTATTGGTAATGTATCTCAGAGGTCTTATGGGAAATTTACATATATACTTATGTGTGGGTCTATCTTGGATAGACATTAGAAATATTTGATAGAAAAATCTTTTCTGTTGGCAATTTTTTGCATGTTATTTTATTATAGTGGTCAGATTTGGAAGGAGTCCAAAAATGAGTGAGAGAAGAAAGAGGCAGTAGAAGCATCTATTGTAGATGACTTCATTCTAGGATTTTGGCTATGAAAGGGAGAAGATATATAGGTTAATAACTTGATAGAAGATGACAAATTCAAGTCATGGTTACAGTGTTAACTCAGGTTTTATCCTTTTCCCTGGTGTTTCTCATAATCAAGCTTTTACTACTTGCTTCAGCAAAAAGTGGCTTTAAGTGTACCTGCTTGGGGTGAAATTCCTAGTGCAGGAATTCTTAACCTTGAATCTTGATTTTTTAAAAATTATTTTTATTATTATATTTCATCATAATTGGTTTCCCACTTATGACTATTTTATTTTGTGCATTTAAAAACATCCAGAGAAGAGGTCCCTAGTTTTCATCAGATTGCCTGTGGTGTGGGGGAAGTTCATGATGAAGAGGTTAAGACTCCCCCACCTGGTGGAACGCCTATCAAAGTGGCTACTTGGCCCATATGTTTTTTGTTAGCCTAGAAGATAGTATTATATCCCAGTTCACTGTTTGTTTTATTAGAAAATACTTGGCATAGTGTCATGAATAGCTAGTACTTTTGAAAGTTTGAAACGAGACTACAAAAAACAGATGGGTTACATAGAGAGGGAAGGTATGTGTACTTGTTTTCAAAACAAGTGTGTGGTAGTCTTAGTCGTGACTTTCTGATGTGATTTGTTGTTTTAGAATAAGAGGAGTACTATCTATCATTTATTAATAACTCTTTCCAAAACACAAAATTCATAAGATTGCAGGATAAAAACTTGTAAGGGACCACAGAGATCATTTCTAGTCCAAACTTGTTAAGGAATTAAGATCCAAAAGTCTTGTTATTTCATATAGTCACAAATAGGTTCTGAGTAAACTGAGATAGAATTATCAGACCCTAAATTCAGTGAATATTCTCTTCACTTTCTTACTGTGCTATTTCTTAAGGATTGAAAATATAGTAAATTTGTGAGGTTATAGATCAATAAATGGACTTCAGATATTCAAGGGCTAAAAATATCACTAATTTTTATTTAGTTCTTAATTTATTTTTTTTAATTTCTCAGATTATAGTTTTGTATGACTCTTAACTGAACATTTATTTCTGAGAGAACTTTGGAGTCATTAAAAGAGCTTTGCTGTTTTTTGAGGGTATTCTTGGCCTCCTTTAGTTTATCTGCACCTAACTCATTGTCTTACTGTCTGTTCCAGTCACATTCATTTTGGGGCATGTTCTGCAGATGATTTCTCTAATTGGGTCTCAAAATATGGGCTTCCTTAAGCACTTTTTTTTTCCTTTTGTTAATGTTTAAGTCAAACTGTTGAGATAGGTTATAGTTCTCTTCCAAAAGGTTCTGTAAATGGAGTTTTATTAGCAGTTAGCATGAGGTCACCTGCAAACAGCAAATAGAAAGCCTCACCATTCACAGGGAATCTCTCTTTAACACTAATTCTACTCTGCATCTTCTCACTCATACCAGTAAATACCTTTGGTGAGAATCCATCTACTTGTTTTATACTTTTTCAGATAATTATGATTTGAATGTCATAAATAAGGTTATCATTTTTGTCTTTCAAGGACTCTTAATAAAATTTTTTGTGTGAATGGGACACACAGTATTGGAACAGCTTTGTAAAATAAATTTTTTAAAATAGCAACAATAAATCTGTAGAATCTTCCATTTTCTGTAGCTTTTGCACATTTGTCAAATGATAAAGATGTGGTCTCATATGTTCTATTGCTTGTTTGAAAGCCTTCCTGTTCCCAACTAGTAACTTCTTTAATTGAGTATCCCATGACTTATGTGTAGATGATTCTCATAAAAAATCTTATGTAAGTCAGAATATAAGAATATAAGTCAGTAGTAGTCTTTCAGTATTGATAAGGTTGGGTTTTTTTCACACTTTTGATGTCTGTCTTTGTGAATTGACTCTTCAGTTCCCTGACAGTTGCGTTGTCTACAGCATGGATCTCCTCTACTTGGTCTTATATAACTGCTTTTTCTGTCTTTGGGTTTTGTTTTTTTTTTCCTCTCTCTTTAATTCTTTAGTTCTACAGGTCTGTAATGTTTGGGTTCATGGGTGATGGTTCTTCTGACTTTTGTGTTGAGGTTAGTTATAAATTTTTTTCATGTCTTTTTTTCACTTAAAAAACCTATTTACTGTTTTCCTGTTTTTGTTTTTTTTTCCTAAATTCCCACAAGATGACTTTGCTTATTTTGGCCTGACAGAACTTTCTTGAAATTTGTCTTTGGCTGCCATTTCTTTTCCATTGGCAAGTAAATCAGGTTTTTCTTGACAAAAGCTACTTCCCCCCCGCCCATGCTCTTTCTTGTATTCTCATTGTTACAACAATTAATTCATATTGGTTAGACTTACTTATGAAATTGTAAGAGCTTATATATCTATCTACCTTTTTCTTCCCACAATCTGTTTTTCAAATTTACTCATTTGTTTGAATAGATCTAGATTCAGGTGGTTAAGAAATAAAATGTCAAGATGAGATGAAAATCTAAGATTAAAACACAAAAGCAAAATGCTAGTGAGGCTCCATTTCCTAACTGTAGACTTATTTTTGCTTACTATCCCCTTCTACCTTTCCCTCCTTATCTCATTGACTTGACTTTACTGTTTTCCTTCTGTCCCACTTAAAATCTCACCTTCTAAAGGAATCCTTTTACTGGTTCTCCTTAATTATAATTCATTCCTTTTACGAATTACAAATTTTGCGAATAACATAATAATTACAATTATTTTGCACATAGTTTGTCTGTACATAATTATTTACATGTTGTTTCTTCCAGTAGACCACAAACTCCTTGGAAGTTTTTTTGTCTTTTGCCTTTCTTAGTATCCCTAGCGCAGTGCCTAGCACATAGTAGGTGCATAATAACTATTTATTGTCTTATTGAATGCAAGTACCAACATATAGAAGTTTTAAAGGTTAGCAGCGATGTTGTCTAGTAGTCATGAGATGAACTTCTTGTACAGTTGGAGCCTGACATCTCTCAGAAATGCTATACTGGCATATTTGTTTAAAAGATATGAATACATTTAGTATAATTGCAAAGTATGAGGCATTTTTGATGAGTGAAAGTGACAGATTTTATGGAAATGTTCTTCTGATTTTAGATTATTTTATGCAATTTTCCCATTTTCTTATGTGAATTCAGTCAATAAATCACTAAAATAATTTTCAGTAATAAGGGAGGAGAAGCTAGGATCAAAAAGAATAAAAAGAAAATAGGAGAGTATCAGATGGCATATTTAAGTTTGATAACCGTTGTATTTAGTTTTTAACTTAAAACCTGGTCTTATGTCAAATTTTATTACCTAAGGGCATCCTGATTTGTGATGGTTCTTAATAAAAGTCAGGGTATATGTTTTGTTTGTAAAATGAATCAGGAAACAAGTTTGATTTAGTGTTTTATACCAACCTATTTCTTTGAGTTTTACTCAGTAATCATTTCTATTTTTTTATCAAATTAGTGTTTCATGGTATTGAAGATTACTACTCATAGCTGCTGGAGCTTTGTGTAATGCATGCTCTTTTTCACATGGAAAAAATAAATTATTATAATTTAAAAGAAATTTAAGAGTCACATGTTTCATTTTGATGTGTAAGATATTGAAATTGATAGCATTCTCTGTACCTAGTTTGTTTTATAGCATTTGGGAGCTTTCATGATTACCTAAGATCACTTATTTCAGTGGCAAATTGCTTTTGATAAAGATAGTGAAATTTAGGTCCAGGTGTATATGTGAAATGAAAAAGATAGCAAATTAAATAGTATATACAAGTTTCCAGAAACCATTCCTGATCCCACTGAACTCTAGTGCCTTCTCTATTGATCTCCCTCAATTTATCCTGTATGTAGCTTCTTTGTAAGTTTTTGCATATTGTCTCTCTATATAAACTGTGAACCCCTTGAGGACAGGGACTGTCTTGCTGCTGCTTTTTTTCTTTATAGTGCCTAGCATGTAGTAAATGCATAATGTTTATTGGCTGTTTAACTGATTGGCAGGAGGTAACCTATAATATCAGAAAGAACAATGAACTAAGGCCTGAGCTTTTAACCCTGGATCTGCCATTAATAAATAGTTTCGTGACCTTGAGTAAATCATTTCACTTCTTTGAACTGAAATATTTTCATGTTTGAAAGGAAAGGTGCACACTAAAAACAGCAGCAATTCACATTTATATATTTTGGTTTTAGGCTTTTTAAAAGGGGGCATTATTACAACAATCCTATGAGAAGTGTGTTTAAAGGACACTGTTTTGCCTAGGAAAATGCCACCTAAATTAGTACATATCAGAACTAGGAATTGAATTCAAGTTTTCTGAGCCATGTCTTTTCCCTTTTTACAAAAAATAATGTTGTATTCTGAACTTAAGCACCAAAAAGAGAGCATTTCCATATATACAGAGCAGAATACAAAAAAAAAGTTACATATTACTCTGTGGCACTCCATTTCCTTATCAGATGGTTTTGAACTGGATATTCAAGGAGTATCTTAAACTTAACATGTCTAAAACTGAACTCACTGTCTTTCCCCTTAAACCCTACCTTCTTCCAGAATTTCTTACGTCTTTTGAAGATACCACTATCCTTTTAGTATGTCCAGTTCATAATCTCTACATTATTAATCTTCACTACTGACTCTCTCTTTCGCCCTATTTATCCAGTCATTTGCAAAATCCTTCTGTTTCTACTTTTTTTTGCTTTTTTGGAGGGGGGAAGGTAGAGCAATTGGGTTTAAGTGACTTGTGCAAGATCCCAGGGCTAGTTTTGTGTTAACTGTCTGAAACAGGATTTGAACTCAGGTCCTCCTGACTCCAGGGCCAGTGCTCTATTCACTGCCCCACCTAGCTACCCCTGTTTCTACTTTAACAACATTTCTCACATCTCATTATTTCTCTCCACTCACAAAGAAACCTATGACCTTTTAGACTGTCACTACTTCTCACGCATCAGTTATTAATGATATCCTCCTCATGGGTTTCCCAGCCTCAAGTCTCATCTCTCCAGTCTATTCTACAATCTGCTGCCTATGTAATTTTACTCATGTGGGAATCTGACCATGTGACTCCCTCACTCAGCCAACTCCTGTGGCTTCCTGTTGCTCTAGAATAAAGTATGAAGCCTTCTCTTTATCTTTTAAAGCAGTACACAATCTGATCTCAACCTAAGTTTCCAGCCTCTTTGTTGGTCAGTTATTAATATTTCCTAAATAATATTAATATTGTAAATATTAATATTATAAATAAAGCACCTTTTATGGGCTAGGATCTGTGATACAAAGAAAATCTGATGACAACCCCTCCTCTCAGGGAGCATTCATTGCTTCCTCTACTGCATTCTCTAATCTAGTCGACTTGGCCTTCTCTCTGTTCCTAACCAAGGACAGTTCATTTCCCTTCTCTTTACCTTTAAACTGACTGTCCTTCATACCTAGAATGCATTCCTTTTTTTTCTCTGCCTTATAGAGTCCTCTCCCTTTAAAATGATAGCCTAGTACTCTCCCTTCTGTAGTACCTTATTTAGCACACGCGCCCGTGTGCGTGTGTGTGTGTGCGGTGTGTATACTCACCTATTCACTTTCTCTTTATACCAGTTTTTTATACCTCCTTGTCTCCATTAATATATAAGTTCTTTGTGAATTCTTACATCCCCAGAACCTAGAACAATGACTAGTACAGAGTAGGTTTTTAATAAAATTTGTTGATTAATTGATTATTCACTTTCCCTTTTTAAGACCCTAAGAACAGAACCAATCCACCCCCAGGACCTTTGTTCTTACTTATAGTACCCTTCGAGGACATTAAGATTCTGAAGGAGCTCTTGTTCCTTCTCTTAGAATGTCATTCTCATAGTTCAAATAAAATTCACCTTTCTAGGTTTCTCTTGATTCTCATGTTTGTTATTTCATAGTTTTATTCAACTTTGATCTCTTTTATCAAAGATTCTATATCCATTAAAGGCTTATTTTTTCTTGTTAGGTTATACTCATTGTTGCAAGGTATTTTTTTATTGTAAACCTGTCTCTCTTGCCTTCTGTAATATTGTCTTCCAAGATGGCTGTCTTTCTCTCTCTCTCTCTCTCTCTCTCTCTCTCTCTCTCTCTCTCTCTTTTAAGTAGAAGCTTGTGTGATTCTAACTGGTCCTTTGATACTTAAACTGCTTCACTCTGCATGTTTGCAGTATTTTTCCTTTGATATGTGAGTTCTAGAATTTGGGGTTATGATGTTCCTGAGATTTTTCTTCTTAGGTTCCTTTAAGGAGGTGATATCAGTGCATTCTTTTTATCTTTAATTTGCCTTTTCATACTAATAGACTTGATCCATTTTCATTTATGATTGTAAATATCATGTTAAGGCTTTTTTTTTTTTAATCCTGATTTTCAGATGACTTGCCGTATTTGTAGCCTGGAAAATTTGCCTGCCCTAGTTTCAGAACAAATCTGGGATTTAAAAGTATAACAGAGCTGTGTTGTGGCACACTCCTTTTGTCCCTGCTTCTTGGGAGGCTGAGGCTATTGAAATGCTGAAATTTTGGAGTTCTGAGCTACAGTTGGGTTAAAGCCTTAACTGCTATCTGCACTAAGTCTTGGATTTGTAGGGTAAAGCCGTAGAAACAGAGAAGACCACAGGCTGCCTAAGAAGAGGCGAACTAACTTAGGTCAGAAAAGAGCAGGTCAGAGCTTCTCAACACTGGAATTCTGCTTGCATGAACATTTTACTTCCAGCCTGGATGAAATTAGGAGACCCAGACCCCAAAATAAATGAATAAAAACAGAAACATTAAAAATTACTTGAAAATAATTTTTAAGATTTGTTTTGAAACTCATTGACTGAAAGGTTTTGAGGTTTTAAAGAATTATTTGATACTGGTATTTAAAAAGATTCATTTTTTTCAGTGGGCCAAACTGTTTTCATATAGACCTTTATACACCCATGGGTCACTCTCTCTAGGTATGGTAAAACAGTTTATTTTAAGACATTTTTAGATGTAGGAGTCAGCACAGAGGGAAGTTCATATACTTTTAATAAATACTTTTGACCTATCTGTTGGTTCATGAATAAAATAAATCTTGCTTTTCCCCATATCCATCAATTCTTTGATACTTAATGCCAATCATTTAAGATATTTAACCTTTCCCTCCCGTCAGATATTTATAGCACACTATAGGCAGAGAAAAAAAAAATAGAGAACTTTTCTTCCTCACTTGGCCCACAAGTAGGATCTGCTCCACAACCCTCATGTTGAATAGTTGTGGGTCTGCAACTCTTAAGTCCCAGTGGTAAATAGTAGACGATCTAGACAGTGTTGCACATCACTTTTTGGATATTAGACTAGGTTATCTTGGAGTATGGTAAAACTCTTTGACAGTAGATACTTTTTCCTTTTTTCCATGTCTGCAGTGCCTAACACCTAGGAGACATTTAATAAATTTGTTTTCATTAGTTGGTAAAAGGTTTCATTTGTAGTTTGTTTTAAATTTTACCGAAGGAAAGAAATATGCATATTATGTAGGTTTATGACTGATCTTAATCTTTATATAGAGATGTATGCTTTATTTACTTTTATTGATTTTCATGGGATATATTTAATTTATGCAAAGGTAATACCAATAGAAATCTCATTTTTAACATCTTTAATCACCTTAGACGTGCTTTTTTCTCGTCCTTGTGACTAACCAATTTTAAGGCCTCTAGTTGACTTAGCATCAATAAATTCTATTAAATCTATTGAAACATATGCATTATTAGTGCATACAAACATGTACATTCACACAGTGCTGTCGTTCAATTTGAGGCAACAACCTACCTCCAGATGTTACAGCTTCCCCTCAGAGATCTTTATTCCTTTTGTATATCCATTTTCCTAGATATCTTCTGATATTTCTTCCAACTCTTAAATTATTTTATTCTCTGAATTGAATTTGACTCAATATTTATGCTTATCCCGTAGGAGTGCAGATGGCTGGGATACAGTTAGGGCTACAGAAGAGTATAACTGTGCAGTGAAGGGAGGGAGGGAAATTACAGAACCAAAGTGGGCAGTAAGGTCCAAATAGGAGTGGAACCTACAGTTTGTAGCATCAGGAATAGTTTAACATAACAGTTTAACATAACATACTCTCAGAATGCTACTTGTTTTAGCTTATTCTCTCTTCATGACACCACTAAAAATCCAAAGAAGTTATTATTTGTGAGTATGACACACACTTAGATACTTCTTTATTTTAACAAAAGAAAATAAATAATATTTCTGAATGTGATAATTGTAGATTTCCATTTAAGCGTGCTTAGAGTTTAACAGAGCAATTTTTGATGCCTGTCTAATTTTTTAATGGGATTTTATTTGTAATCCTTAAGTTTAGAGTTTTAAATGTCTTGTAGCCAAAGCATTTTACCTTGTTTTAAAATATTGAAACCTTTCTACAAGCACTAGCTACAAAGTTGTATTCCTGGAATCCAGTTCAGTAGAAGGCTGTTTTATTGAAGATTTTTAAATATGATGCATTAAAAGAATTTTCTCATTAGGTAAGGTCATCACACAGAATATTATATGAAAGTATTACTCTAGTTTAATTTTATTACATTGTTTAAAACTTTTAAGAGGAGTATAATTTAATTTGGAAGTCTACTAAAATCTAAATATTTAGCAACTTATTTCCATGGCAACTTGGTAATCTTGTTGGTTTTCTGTGTTGAAATGAGTAGTTTATTTTCATTTTACTAGCCACATGAAACCAGCCATTATTTATTACCTTATAGTCTGTGAAGTAATTGGGTGGCACAGGGGAGAGAACACTAGCCCTAGAGTCGTTAGAATTGTATTCAAATCCTGCCTTAGTAACTTAATGTTTTGTAATCTTGGGCCTGTCACTTAAGTAGAACCATTTGCATTGGATGGCTTCTGTGAGTGATACTCTGCTCCCAACTATATTCTATCTCCTTAACTTCATTCTTAAAAATATTGTTTCATTAGGAAGTAATTTATTTTATGGCCAAACTTTACCATAAAGTCATTCAGTTAGCATCTTTTGGACTATCTTGGGCAATGATTATCAGAGTTCATACTTCATATGAGTTCCTCTGATCATCTGGTCTCTTTACCATTAATTACTGCATTGCTTGTTGCGCACGCACACACACACACACACACACACACACACACCATGGAACTGCTTGCTGATTATAAAAGTGTTGTGCATATTTTGGGAGAATTGATTAATGCTGTTAGATGGTATTATTATCTACTTACCTTAAAATGAATTTTGTTATTAAATCATGCATTCAAAAATAAATGAGGCATCTTACTGGCAGAGGGGTAAAGAGAGGTGCATGCGGAGTGAAAATGGATTTGAGTTCAAATGCTGCCTCAGACACTAGCAGTGTAACCCTGGACAAGGTGCTTCATGTTTCTCAGCCTCAGTTTCCTCATCTGCAAAATAAGGATGATGATAGCACCTGCATTACAGCGTTGTGAGGACCAAAAGAGAAAAACATGTACAGTTCTCTCCTAATCTTAAAGCCCTATATAAATGCTATTACTATTATTGTTCCTTTCATTTTCCTCTTCTGTATTAATTTCCTGTAGAATTACAGTTGCTTTTACTAGTATTAGTTCATAAAACCATAGATTTAGAGCTAAAAGGAACTTAACTTTCTCCAGTTCATTTTTCACATAGCTGCCAAAGTGCTGAGTCCAAACCTGAGTCTGATGCTCCCCAGCTGACTAAACTCCTATGTCTTCCCATTACTCCTGGGATCAATATAAACTAATCTTTTAAAGTTTTTTTTTTGTTAATAACCTGGCCTCAACATAACTTTTCAACATTATTATACGTTATTCCCCAGTAAATGCTATACCATCTCCCATCTTCATGCCTTTGCACTGTTTCCTCATGCCTAGAAAGTACTCCCACCTCACCTTTGCCTTTTAGAATCTTTTTTTTTTTAGAAACTGTGTGTATGTAATTGTATATAGTTTTTCCTTTAAAAAAAAAGTTATTAAAAAAATTCCTAAGGCACTAAGCCAATTTGGAATGTAGATTCTGAGCTGAGAGCAACTCGGTTTCACATTAAAAAACAAACAGACAAAAAGAACAACAACAACAAAAACCACAGATGGTTTCAGTATGGTGAAAGGAAGAGGTGTAGTATGGGGAGCCTCTGCTTTGGTATGGAGAATCACAACCCATTGACCCTGATTGGAACCAGGAGTATCCATAGCTGGTGCCTCTTTCTGGATAAACTCTGATATAGGAAGTTTCACCCTCATGAGAATGGAATTTGGAGTCGTCCAATCTACGTATCTTCCATATCTTCTTTACAGAGGAGCTCAACTACCCCTATGCCATCTTTCTGCACATCTGCATAACACACCCCCAGCTCCTTGCATGTGATCCTTCAAATCCTGCCAGCTGCCTGAGGGAGGAAGGCCTGAGACAAGAACTTGAAATTCAGATCTTCCTGACATTGGTCCAGTCTTCCCATGGGCCATCCAACCCCAGGATTCCTGGGTAATTCCACATGAAGCCAGCACTGGCCATAATCATGCCCATTCCTTCCATAAATAGCATCTTCTACATCCCTAGGATCCTCAAAGCACATAAAGGCAAAAGGCGCCAGGCCTCGGAGGTTCTTAAGCTCAATGTCTCAGATGTGGCCGTACTTGTGGAACAGGTCCTCCAGGTCTTTCTCCCTCACGTCCACAGGCAGATTCCCCACGTAGATCCTGCCATCATTGTCGTTGCCCCAGTCATCTTCCTCCCCCCAGCCTGTCATCCCTGGCATCCTCTCAACTGCTTCCCCTAGAATCTTTTCTTTCAGAAAATTATACAAGTGATATCTTCTGCATGAATCCTTTCTACATTTCTTTCCAAAATATTCCTTATATTTATTTTCTATGAGCTATTTCTGTGTAATAATCTCTTTTCCCCCTAAGGGAATAGAATCATTTAATTTTTGTCTTTGAAACCCATATGCCAGCCCAGTGCCTGGCATGTGGTCAATGTATAGTGTATACTTGGTGAGATTGATTGAATGATTAAGTTCAGTTCATTCATTTGTTGTAGAAGCTGAGACCCAGAGAGGTAGGTGACTTGCCTAAGGCCAGGCAGGTAGCTGAGCCAGTATTCAAACCCAAGTCCTCCATATCCAAATCGAGTATTCCTTCTCTTATTCTGTGCTAATTATATGATTAGGGCACCATTAAAAGTAATATTTAACACTTAAACTCTTCAGGGTATTGCTGGCAATTGTAAAATTCAGTGCAAAAATTGAAACAGACTGATTTCTAAATATTTGATTCATTTTAGCCACTTTCTGTTAGAACTGAAGATGGAATTGTTCTGTGTAATCTCACAAGTTTTTTTTAAGAGCTCCTATGGCATATTATTCTTTGTACCATGCTGCCTCCTCCATCCTTTCCCCCCTTTCCCCCCCCCACACTTTCCCCTTCCCCAAACCCAGTTCGTATTCCACACACAGAGAAATTTATTCCTTGAGCTAGAAGTTTGATTTCTTGCTACTACATGGATCCTGCTACCAGTTTACAGCGACACACAACTAGGGCAATTGATGTGTTAAATCTTAATAATACGTTCTTACATCTTTTGATCCCTAATTCCTTCCAGATACAACAGATTTGGTTGGCAAATATGTAGGTGAGCTCGAGTTTAAATCTTGATTAAATTCATAAAACTGCAAGTGACTTTGAAGACTGTTTTTGGCCAGAGTTCTCATTTTACTCTGTTGATTAAGGAAACACCGGTTTAAGACATGCTTTTCCATAATTATACTGAGAAATTGTTTTGTTGAATTGAACAAACATTTATTAAGCATCTTTTTTCTAGTGTACATTACCCCCAAATAAAACATCAACTATAACTTGTCTTTTTCAGTTTATATTTGCTAGTTGCTCTCTATCCACCCTATCTTTCATTAAAGTGTCCAAAAGCTTCATCAGCATGTGATGATTTTTTTTTAACCCCTAGAACTCGCAGACATCTTTTTATTTTAAGGCTTTAAGGCATTTTTGATCAGCATCATGAAGGGAGTTCACACCAATGAAATCACAGATCCTTGAAGTATAGATATGTAAAATTATTGTACTGCTTACGGAATTTTAGTAGAAATATATTTTACCAATGATACAATTTGGAGAAGAAAGATCATAATTTTCACCTGATAAAATACTTAACTGTAGGGTAAGGAAAAGTAGTCAGCAAAAAAAAAACAAAAAAACCCAAACCAAAAAAAACCTAACACTATAAATAGTTGACTTCCTAGAAACTTAGTATCTTTTATAACTTGCTAATTTGAAAATTCTTGAACTCTTCAAAGACTTAAGATTGGGGTCACTTTTTCCATGATTGACATTGGAAAGATGTGAAATTTTTACATGAAAGAAGAGGAGCTAAATGAAAAAATTGTTTATCCCCCCTATGAATTAAATTTACAGGTCTTTTATATTAAAAAAAAAACAAAATAAATTTTTGTAGACATCAAGATAGAGGCAGGATTTCTGCTTGTAATAACAATTTGAACAAGTAGTAAAATCATATTCAGTGAAGGTGTATGGATTTGTGATAACCTGAGGAAAGTTATTGAATTTGCCATTGATCAAGTTTTCTTGTTTGGCCTAAAGCATTGCCATCACCTAATGGTATTTGTCATTTCAATGACATCCTGTAACTTTTAATGTATTTCTAGTAATTTTGGTCTTTTAAATGAAATAAGTAAGAAACAAGCCTGAATCAGGATTAAATGTGTTGATCGTCCTGTAGAATATACTACACATATGACTAATTTGAAAAATAGGGTGCATGAATTTTGTGCAAAGACCAGATAGGAAATGCTAAAAAAAACAAAAACAAAAAACAAAAAAAACCTTTTGTTTCTAATGCAAGATTTTTAAATGCAATAATCAAAATTCTTTTCTCATGATTTGTCCAAGAAACAGTTAAAAATGAAAGTAACAAAAAAGTGGCATCAATTTTAGATGAAAATTTATATACCAGAAGTTATTTGGAAGCAACTAGGTATTGTCATGATGATAACTTAGTTTCTTTTCGTTTTCCAATTAGTGACCAAAGGATATGAAATTACAATGAATTCATTGTACTCATGAAACTGAACAAAGCTTTTGGGTTTCTTGTTTACCCTTTTTTATTAAAAACTTTGATAAAAGTGCATATCATACACATTTTTTAGTACTAGAATCAAATGTTCATCAAACATTTGTTCGATCCCCCCACCCCCAAAAAAGTCTAATTTGAGGATGCAGAATGTCATCCACAAAATCAAAATTGTAGGGTTGTAAACTTGGCACTCTGACAACAGAAATAGTGCCATAAAATGATTAAGTATCAGCATGTGCACACCTGCTGTCAGGAAATGAGCTTCCCATATGCTGCATTTTGGCAGACATGCATCTTTAAAATGTATTGAATGAAACTGCTTCTGCACTCTTCATCCTTTTCAATAATATATCCCCATTGTTCATTTTCCACTTTTCCTTCATTTAAAGGAACATGACAAATCTTTTAGAATCAAATACATTTGCTGCTACAATATGGCACTCTTTAGGAGAGTGCAGTAAGCAGTTTTAGTTGAATGAGTTAAGAAATCAATACTGTTAGTAATGATATACTCAGAAGGAAATAGAATTTGTGCATGTGGTGCTGTTTAGTGACTTTGTTTTTAAAACTTTAGCCTGAGACACACTGATGGTCACATTCTTTCACGTGTCACATCAAAATAATACTTCTCTGGTTTTTGTGAGCAGTGTTAAATTAAAATGATTATTTGAGTAGTTTAAGATAGTAGCTCAATCTGAAACTTTTTGTCTTTGTAGATGTTTTATGGGGTGATTGAACTTTTATTTCATGGAGTATAGTTATGAAAATATTTTATGGTAGTAGGGCAAAGAAAATTTTTTTCTTTGTACAATTTTAAGTTTTCTTAAAAACAAGTTGTATGTGTTTTTATTTACAGTAATTTTTTTATAACAGAAAACTGAGAAATGAAGTGGGTTTTGTGACTCAGTTTCCATCTTTCTAAACTTTGTGTGGAAAAGAGAGTGGATTATATTATATTGGCACATAAACTAGAAATCATACCACTGAAGTGTGCCTGCTTATTATTGCATATTAGCACACAGGAAGATCTTATGCTGTTTCACAGATAGGATACCTTTTGGGATTTTTTGTTTGTTTTTTGTCTTAAGAATTAAACTCTTCAGAAATTTAAAAAAAATATTTTTAATTCCATCCTGTGATAGGAATTAACTAAAAACTGCCCCATGAAGCTCATCAGTTTTTACTCTACATGCTTTCCGCAATATTTACAGATTGCACATGGGATACAAATGATCTTTTCTAGTGCAGTTTACGATGACGGTACCTGCCTGCCTTTTCTTTTGCTGCATTGGCACAGGCATTGTGCTTATTTTGTTGTAAGTGGTTCCAGTATTTTATCAGTTCACTAGGCTGGAACTGATGAGAGGTAATTAGGTGACTGTATTTACAGCTTGAGTAAGAAACTCGCCAGTGATTGAAGACAAATTCATTGGGAGGGGGAACAGGGTCAATTCTCAACTTGGCAAGACAGATCCCCACATATACGTCTTCCAGATGCAAACGTCTGATGCTTAAAGAAACTTTAAAGATCTTTTCTGCTAAATCTCCAGAAAAAACATAACCTGTTCCAGAACAGAACACAGGGTACCTCTCACTTGGGTAGAGATCTGGTGGCATATACCATTTGCTGTCTTTGTTCCGATTGGGTGCATACCCTCTCATTAGGTAACCTGTGAAATAGTTATGCCTAGGAGGCAGATCTGGCTTTAATAGCTTATGTATTAAATATTCAGTGTTGACAAACATATCACTATCAGTTTTCATAACATAAGGAATATGTGGGCAGTAGGTTGCAACCCAGTTCATGCCCATTAGTGTCTTAATGGTCAAGTTGTAGTAAGTATCTAAATATTCCTGTTGAATAATATCATGATATTGTTTGCTTTCTTCCAGTATGGCCCGCTGAAGGTGGCCATTCAATTTAACATTTAAGCCCAATAAAAAAATCCGAGCAATTTGAATTCCAGGTGCCAGGCTTTCATTTCCCCAAGTTTGTCGAATAGCTCGTCTTGCTTCTGTTTGTCCAGGTTCTGCAGCTATAAGGAGTATTAGAAAAGGACTCTTGTCTTGGCATTTTTCAGGTTCATTTATGATATACTTGAAATGATACAAATTTGGACGTCCAGTACCCTTTTCATTGTAAATACTTCCATTGGCACTGAGTGTATTCTCTAGGCCAGTTACTCCTTGTGGTGACAAGTCTGTGTTATTGGCGTTAGTAGCAGTTTGAGGCCTTAGAGTTTGAGGGACTGTATCCTTCCAAATGTTTCTTAGGGAGCTGTGGTTTGTCTCGCCCTTTGTAGATCGAAATCCTCGTATAGTATAGGTTACTGGATTTTCTTTGAAGCCAGCTCTGCCTGGCAGCCAATCGTGATGATTAAAAAAAAGAAACATAGCAAAAAGAAAGACAAGGGAGAGTAGACCAATGAGATGCGTACGAAACAAAGACCTTTTGGCATTCCAGGTCATCTTTGCAAAGCAGCAATGTCGTCTCCTCCACTGAAGCATGTTGTAAGTATCCAGTAATGGGATATGGAATAATGGTAGAACAAGATGATGGTTGCCTCTTCTGAACCAGTGCTATTCTTTGGTAATCATTTTAAATTATGTCTGGATCTTAAAGGCTTTCCTCTTAAATCACTCTGTAAAAGTGGAAAAAAAATAGTATTTCAAAGTGTTCAGGATTTTAAATTTGTTAGGTTGACTAGGAATTATATACAGATTATATAAGTTTTTTTTAATATGAAAAGAGAATTACAAAAGCTTACTGAAATAATTTGTCATTGTATTATGTTAAAGTAGATTATACAGCAGATGACTGGATTGAAATACAACTGTCTTCATCCAATTAAACCACTTAAAATGACCTCGAACCACTGTTTTAAATTTGAATTGTTAAAAAGGATTATTTTCTTCCCATCCATTTCCTGTTGCTCACAGAAGCTGTGACATAGTTGTACTTTTGACCCAAGGTAAGGACTTAAAGCAGCTGTACCCATTTTGAAGAGAGAATTATTCTCCATGTCCTGCGAGAGGCCATTTGAAAAGTGCCTTGATAGCATATGGAAGGTTTATTGGTATTAATTAAAATTGATTTGACATACAGTGGTGTAGTATGGTACACAGTCAGCTGCCTTTTTTTGTAAAATGGTCATGTATTAGTAGTGGGACAGACGCTACAAGGTTGATTATAGCAGAGTTCAGTTAGTCACAGTACACTGCTTGGCATGTTTCCATTGGCCCCTACTGTGTTCAGAAAGTCAATGAGAAGATGCACCTGTCAAAATTAATTTTCAGGGTCTAGTAACCTCTGTGCTGGGCTTTTTAGACAGCAATAAATAATGAATAGCTTTAACCACTTAAAAATCATACTCATTTTTTTTTTCAAATTCAGAAGGTTCTTTTAGTGGTTTCATAGTAAACAATAAATGTTTATTTGTTGATTCATCATTTAACCAAGGCTCTTCATTTTCTAGAGGAGATGGAGACCCAGAATTATAACATGACCTGTTCACAGCCAAACGGCTAGTTAGTGGTAGGGTTAAGTACACGGAACCACTCTTCTTCCTACTATACCATGTTGTCTCTTTAGGAGCATTTTGTTGCTTGGGTCTTCATATTAATTTTTAAATCTAACATTTAGTTACCTTTTGTTGTCTGTGGTTTCAGCAAGACAGCTAGATGGCTTTACAATTATATCTACGTGATAGAATTGAATGAAGAACTACTTTTAGTAATTTGTTGCTTAATGTAAAGCATAGGATATGGCTACTACTGTACTAAGAGTTTTATATACAGTTAACCTCAGAAACTTTTAAAATTCAGTGTTGCATTTTATTTGCACATAGAAAGTTATAAAATTACAACTTTCAATCATGTTATATCCTGTTTGTTTTTGCAATTTAAGGGAAATCACTGTGGCAAGTTTATGATGCTGAATATTAAAGCCTAATCACTTACTAAAATCGACCTACTTATTGCACAGTACAAATTTATAATATTACTCTAGTTTATTTCTGAACCCACTTCTGAGCATGGAAGAGAAACCATGTAATCATAGTATTAGTTCCACTAAAAATTTACAGAATATTTTTGTTAAATTTGTAATTTACTTACTGTGCTTCAAAATATTTTTGATTAACTCAAAATTTCTAGTTCATAATTAATTAAGGATAACTTTAATGTTGGTAAATTCGATAGTATGAGTTTGTGAACTGTTAGATTTTGATTATATTAAATTCATGGCTAAATAATTATTTTGGCCTTGTCAAAGAGAAGAAATGGACTTATATGGAAATAGAAGCTTAGACACAAAGTAGACATTTTTATTTAATTACTGTCATTCATGTGTAAACTTGATACTTGCATGAAGTGGTTGAAGTATATGAATGAAAATAAGTTGTGACTATCTTATTAACAGCCACTAGGGGGAGCAAGAAAATAGGACATTTTAACCATGATTTCTAAAATATTACGTACTATACAGGCCATAGTATGATTTTTTTCAAGTTTCTAAGTTTACAGAGTATTTTAAATTTTTATAGCAGTTATCATGATGAAAATTTTATTTTTACATTTTCAGTATAGCTAATATAAAAGAATTGGACTTTGCTAGATATTTTATGTAAATTTTTAAAATTGGAATTACATTATTTCATTATTCTAATAAAACAAATGCAGACCCATCTTATTTCATCATAAAAATATTTTCTTAAGGTTTAGTCTTATAAAAGTTAGTGCTGAATGTTCCTATTTAGAAAGTTTTCCCACTCAACTTGTAAACACTTGGCCAACATGTATGCTAAGAGGGTAAACTATATAAAATAATTTTTAATTTCAAAGGAATGATTTTTTTCTAATTCCATGGGTTCTTTTTAATTTGAGGAAATGAGCTTTTAAAAAAGTTTTTAACTGTGGAAGGGCCATGGCACCAATTAAAATTTGAGAGTCCCAAATTAATGATTTGTTACTTATTAGATTATGTGACTGTTTATTGAGTATGTTTTTAATATTCTTGTGCTTAATAACCAGATAAGGCCAAGGACTATAGATGTTTTTATAAACGCCATTTATGGAAAGTACCCTTCTAACTTTATGGTTAGAAACTGAGTACAATAAGTTTTACACTTAGAGAATCTCATTAATTATAAATTATATACACATGCTAAATGTTCATCCATATCTTTACTTAGATATGCTAATCTAATTATATGAGTGGATGATGAGCTTTTTAAACTTGAAGTTTATATGTGCCATTTGTTAATATTCCTCTCTAAAAATGAAACAGCTATAACAATGTGTATAGCTCTCTTAAGGATGCCTTATCAGAAGTTTCTGAAGTGTTTCATACTTTTTATGGAAAATACATCCTTTAAAGATTTTTGTTATGATGAGGAAAATTTATGATAAATGCCATTCTATTTCTCCTCTCAGATTTTTCTTGTTTTATATGTTAAAATATTGGAGTAGTTTAGGTACTATCCAACTGTCAAAATCTGGCTTCTGCATTCTGCAGTAAGGTAGTGGTATTGATTCAATTACCTTTAAAACTTTGTTTTAAAAAGTATGTGGTGACTTGGGAAATACATTCATTTCAGTATGTGATGTTATTTTGTTATTTTAAAATTCTGTATAATAGTCAATATCATTTCAATGTATTTTCATTTGTCCTCTGAAAACTGTTCTATTTATTCCTTTTTCTTACTTAAGCAGTGCTAGATTTAAATGCCCCAGCTTTTAAAGATAGTTATTTTTATTTTGAAATGTTTAGTTTGTAGTTGCTAATGGAATTATATTGTTTATCTATCAGGATAATAGAATCTAAATAGGATTTTGATTCTGTATCTTAATAAATCCATTTTTGTGTTTTGTTCCTGAAATAATTCCTTATTAGAAGGAGAATTTATAGAATGATTGAGAGTTGGTGATTAAATGATAAGTAGTAGTAACTGTTATTGCACCATGCCAAAAATCAATCAAAAACAGACCTTGAAGTTTAGTAAACTAGCTATTTAACTCTTACACATATTGTTCACCTTTTGTTATTAGTTAACATGGTCACCCTATTTAGCAGTTTCAGTGAACATAAGAAAAGTTCACCATGTTGGATATTGCCAGTTTTCTTAGTAGATTTGAGAAACACATTTCAAATCTTTAACAGTAAATTGCTGTTCTCACTCTAACAGTGACTTGCTAAAATAGTTAATTGGATTTCGACATATTTGATTCGGTATAGATTGTTGTACTAGTTTTGTTACATTTTAGCATAGCCTGTAGTATAGGAAGCACATTTTAACTTTCTAATTCCTTATTTTGATTTATTGGTAAATTCTGTAGGAAATCACTTGGATTCTGCATATTTCTTTAAATTCTGATATTGGCATTACGAGAGAAAAGATGACTATGTCAAGTCAAATTCTTTTAATTGCATAATATAGTGTCTCTTTGTTCACAGTTACATTTTAGCCATTAATAGGAAAATGGGCAATTTACTGTGGTGCCATGTTGTAGGTTACTTCCATCTTATAGTCAAGATTCTTCTTTGGCATCTTCAGCTCAATTGTATTCATAAACTGTGTCTGGTAACTAATAGGGCTAGTATATGAGACCTCTGTTTTCCACATTTACAGTGGAGGTAATGTTAGAGAGAACATATTTACAAAATTAGGCTTGGCTACTATTTAATGTAACATTTTTATATTTTAAAAGAAGTGTAGGAAAAAACAGCTCGCAGTGCTAAAATTTGAAGCTACTTAGTATAATTTATCTACATGACATAGATTGATGGTTTAATGATAAGGTCATATAGCCATTTTCACCACTCCTTTTATTTTCTTGAGGTAATGATTCAGGGTGAATTGAGTTGATAAAGGATTGCTTTACTGTGCCATTCTTTCTCCCCCCCCTCCCCCTCAACTCCTATCTCCGGAGATTTTTTTTTTAAGTTGAATTTCCCAGTGAATTCTGCAAGTACATCTATGTTAGTATTTTCAGTTTCTTTCCCCTTGAACTTATGTATTACAAAATGACTATAAACTACATACTTATCCGAATAAAACAATGTTATATTTTTTCCTCCGTAACAGTACAAAACTAAAAATGTACACATTAGAAATCCTTTATCTGTTTTAACACAGTAATTTATAGAACTCAGTGCTAAGCATACTCAGTGCTCTTTACCTCTAGAGTTGTAAAGGTAACAAAATCAAATGAATACCACACACAAGGTTTTGACATACCTTCCTTGGTCAAGCCATTTATGGTGAGAGGATTATGCTCACTGAAAATACTTTTGGCACGCCATCACTTCAGCAAAAAAGATGCTATCGAACATGCGCACATCCCCCAACAGTCTGCTTCCTGCGATTGCTTTTCACAGGATCCAATCTGTCCATCTGTCTGCTTGTCTCCGAGTTACCTTCCTTGTTCATATGTGTGTTGGTCTTCTGAGGTTCTTGTTTTTTTCTTTTTCCTTTTAAATTTTAAACAAAGAGCTTTAGTTGTCCGTTCTATTTGGAGCACTTTTATCTACCCCCCACAATTGATGCATTGAAGCTTTCTACATCTCGTATTTTCCTTGTCGGACAATGCAGTGCTGTATTCTCTTCTCAGTATCCATATTTTTAGTGCTGAGCTGCAATGTGAAGCAGCTACAGCTAGAATGTACTGGTCTGATTGTATTGAAAAATAATAGGATTTACCTCTCTTCTTTCATTGTTGCCAAGCAGCTGTAGAAAGGATTTTGAGCAGTTTTACTGAGGTTTTGCTCTATAAAATGAAATCCATGGTTCCTCAGCTGCTGCACGGGCAGGCAGCAGTTTAAATGTGGGCTTTGACAGATGCTGTCTTCTGACAGAGCAGAATTTAACGTCACTGCTTGGCTGAATCCCACGTGATTGTTTGCATTCATTTTGACTAAAATCCCAAGGCAGGGAGGAGGCTTGGAGGTTTTACTTCTATTTGATAAATGATCCATATTCAGTACAAGTGTAGTGATGAGTGAATAATATCAAAGTGGGATGATTATGAAATACATGCTTTATGAGTTTATTTTTTCAGATTTTTCTCATTTTTTCTTTGTTCCTAAACTGTGGGTTTCTACATGCTTTTAACATTAGACATTAGTTTTCATATTCCTAACACATTTCTGCAGTGCGTAAGAATTAAAAGCTTTTTTAATATAACTTAGTTTGGTTTAACCCTTATAGCACCAGCTTTGTAGTTTCTTCCTTCAACATCCTTTCTTCATCCCCCCAGTTTTTTCATTTGCTATTTCCTATCTGAGGCTCAAAGACTACCACTCACATTTCTAAAGCTTTAGAACTTTTTCCTCATTTCTGAAGTTAATCTAAATCATTTGCATTTAATTTCTTTATTGACATCAGAGTATAAATAAGGTGGCCTGTTTTTTAAAAAAAATGTTGATTTTTTTTACCTCGTTTTTCTGTTGTGCTTAAAGGCAATCCTTTATTCTTATTGCCTTTAATGTCATATTTTTAAAACTTTTTATATTTTGTTTTCTTAAAAAAGCATGTTAGATTATATTCTGTGTATCGTTTTAGTTGATGAGGTGGAGCTTATTGGAAGATGTTTTATGGGGGTTAATGAGGTTTTACTAATTTTATTCAAATACCCTAAAACTTCAGAATGACTCAGTGTCTTATTTTCTTGCATATTTGAAGTAATTTTAGATTATTAACTTTGGCCCTTTTGGACCACTGACCTTTTTTGGGGGGAGGAGCGGAAAAGCCTTAGGGAAAATTGGCTTTGTAATGGCTTCTATTTTCAGTTTTAGCTCTGAGGATCTGGAACAATAACTGGTTCCTAGGAGCCCCGGAACTTGTACTTGTATGTACTTCTATAACTTGTGTTATAGAAGTATCTTATCTCAAGTGCACTAAGAGATGCTTTAGCTTCAACTTTATGTTCTATGTGTAATCCCATTAAAATTTTTTAGTTAATATATTGTACATATATTAATTCATGTTTATATTAGTATTAGAGAATTTTAGAACAAAAAGAGAAAGCTTAGAGATAACTAGTGAGAAGAAAACTGAGATCCAGAGATATTAAATGATTTTCCCAAAATCACATAGTAGTCATCAGATCCAGGTCTTCTAACTCTAGCTACATTCCATTCTATCTACAAGATAAAATTGAGGAGCTTAGTAATACTCATGGTACTTCCCTAAAATAACTGGTTCTCCAAAAGTGATAATTAGTATGAGGAAAACATTAATTATAACATTTACCTCTGTAGTACTTACACTTGAGATGAATCCATTTAGGTCCAGAAAATGAATTCCTGCTTCCTGGGGATGATTGGTAGAGTATTAGATTCTGTCGTGCAGATACACGTACATATGAAAATGTATGTGTATACATACATATTATCACTATATACACATTTGGAATTAACCTGTTCATAACCTTGAGTTTCAAGAGACAGTGTGATAATATAGAGTATAGAAGCAGGATAGACTCAGAAACACATGTAAATGATGTTTTTTTTTATGTATTCAGTGGTGATTTAAAAAATAACTATGGATAAGAGCTATTGGATGGATGAATGAAGTCCCCAAATCCTTTTATTTTGTTAATAATTTAAAAAATAATTATTGTCTGTACAAAGCTTTAAAATTTGCAAAGAATTTTTGCATATATTATATCTTTTGGTCCTCACAATAGCTCTGGGAGGTAGGTGCTGTTGTTACCTTAATTTTTACAGATTAAGTATCTGAGGCTGAAAGGTTAAGTAATACAAACTTAGTCATTTGAGTTAATATTTGAATTCTTCCTGAATCAGAATCTAGGCTTTCCACTGCGCCACCTAGCTGCCATTTATTAGACCCATTCATTTCAATTTCATTCCCCATAAAAACCTTTTCAAAGCTTCCAAGAAGAAAAACACATCTTATTAGAGCCTCACAATAGCCCTAGGGAGTTGGTGCTGTTATTATCTGCATTTTGCAGATGAGGGACGAAGGCAAACAGAAGTAAAACGTGATTTGCACAGGGACACGCAGCTAGTAAGAATCTGAGATCATACTTGAACTCAAGTCTTACCACAACACTGTTTGCTATACCATCTACCTGCAAAATAAGTAATTTGCTCAAAACTTTCATTAATAATTTCCTGTATGAATGGTATTATGCTAAGTACTTTGGTCACATGGGTGTAAATTGTGGCTTCCTGTTCATAACATTCCTTTTTCTTCAGCCTCTGTGCTTGTAACATGTTATGTGCCCCATGACTGGAGTGTTTTCCTTCTTGATCTCTTAGATTTCCTAGTTCCCTTTAAGACTCAAATTAGTTACCACTTGTACACCCACCAGTTAATTTACATATACTTTGTATGTATTTTGTACTCTTGATTTTACTGTTGTGGAATATAAACTTCTTGAGGGCAAACACTTTTTGTTTTTATCTTTTTATCTCCAGTGTTCATCATAGGGCTGAGTGGGTGGGTTTATTTCTAATGTGTAATTTTTTTGGAAAATGACATTGATCAGAGTAATGTCATGTGGCATATACCTGTAATCTAGATTTTGACATGTAAAAAGAAAGCTTATTTGGCATTAAGTATTTAAATTGTTATTTTCTAAAGCTCTTGCTAAAGTTTTCATAGGTAACAATTCTGAAAGTCAGGTGTTAACTAATCTGTAGTGCTTCTCTGTATTGTTTCTGATGATGTTATTTTGGAAATGTGACTCCTCAGTTGTAGAGGTGTTTCCATTTTTTTAAAATTTTAATTTATTTTCTTAGTTACATCATTCATTTCCACAAGGTTTTGAGTTATAAATTTTCTCCCCTTTTTGCCCCTACTCCCCAGCCCAGAACATTGGTCCCACTGTAAGGCCCCTCCCA
>CM053593.1:75085792-75110282 GCA_028646575.1 Pseudocheirus occidentalis | reverse complement strand
GGCTCTGGGAAAGTTAACTTTCCCATGGAAGACATTTGCCTGAGGTCATGAGCCTTAAGTTGTGTCTCTGCCCAAGTCTTTAGCTCCCTTTTGTTCCATCTGCTTCCCACCCTTGAGCCTATCAAAATATAAATCCACTCTTGCATTGACCTCATTAACTCCACCTGAAGACCCTCCCCAAACTCATTACTGGAGTCTGAACTCATTGGCTCCTCCTGAAGACCCTCCCCAGGCTCCTCTTCTGAACCACCCCTAGATTCCTCTGTATATAAGACCCCATCAGCGCCATGGGATAGCTTAGCACAGACTTTGCTCTGTGAGAGCACCTTAGAATGCCCTAGCACACAGACTTACTCTGTGAGAGCCTCGTGAAATGGCCTAGCACCCCACATGGTGAACTTGAACTTTCAATAAACTTTACTTTTTCCTTGGCTGAGAAGACTCGAGTGGAATTCTTTCCGCAGGACCCGGCATGTTGGTATTTTGGTGTCTCAGGCAGCCCTAACCCTCTTTGGGCACCCTCTTCACAAAAACTCCTGGACAAAAAGAATGAGAGGAGGAATTAGGAAAGCTAATTATTGATTTAGCATAGAGGTAATAATGGGGTACAGGCTCTGGGAAACCCCTTGAACTCTGATTGAATCTTTCCACTTGATGAGGATTTACCTGAGGTTATAACCCTTTCACTATAGCTAGGCCCAAATCTTCGCTATTTTTAACCTAGCCTAGCCCTCCATTGTCCAGCTAGTTTCCACCCTTGATCCTTTCAAAATATCTATACCCAAATCTGTTACCCTTAAAGTAGCCTAGCCCTCTACTGTCTGTCATCTCCAGAAGCCTTCAAATATTTCCCTCCCTTAATCTCATTACTGGAGTCTGACCTCAGTCCCCTCAAGATCCTCCTTAGACTCAAGATCCTCCCCAAACCCCTCTTCTAGACCACCCCTAAATCCTCCCACAATCATTCTGTATATAAGATCCATCTTATCTCCATTACCCGGCTGAGAATTCAATCTAGCACAGACTCACTCTGTGTCATATTATTCTAGTACGTTTGTCCAATATAAGCATCACAGATACTTAGGCTCCTTAAGAGTCTACCCATTATGGTTGAGTGGGATAAAAGTGATGACTTCTTAAGTATTTAATAATAGATTGCCTGGACCCCAGACATAGGTTTCTATTAACTAGATGTGTGTTAAAGGTGGAAACTTCTCAGGTAGTATTCTAAAATCTAGACAGATTTGTAGTAAGTTATCAAAGATTTAGCAGCCTGGGCTAGTAGCCTGGGACCCTTGCCTTACTTCCCAGGTCATACACTGAAGTTTTTGCTAAGTTACGCTAGTGTGTAGGAGGGGAAAGTAGAGACCCTTCACATTTAACCACAGGCCCAGATACCCCAGACTTTTTCTACTGACCACCACCTGACCTGTACAAATATAAAATTGAAAATCCTGTTGTGGAACTCTGGACAGATCACCATGTCCTAAAATCCCTATGATTCATAAAATATTGTCTACTTTCATATCTTGATACTGATAGACATGTATCTTCTGTTTTCATATCTATTTTGACATTACTGACATTTTACCTGCTATATAATAAGCAGATTTTTGTGGTTAAGATGGTGAGCCTAAGTTCCTCACTAATGGGAGTGAAGGACAGGATAGTAGGGATTTTTTTTTGAGGGGGGGGTTAGAAGGGTGGTCTTTTCAGTATTTAACCAAGCTTTACATTCTGTATTTAGGGCCTCTCTCACCAGACTGCTTCTGGTGGTGATGACAACCCTGTTCCCGCAGGAGGTAATAAAGATCTTTTTGTTTCTCTGGAGAAACCTCTGAGTTATTGATTCTGTTTTGGGCAAGGGTCTTTTGTCCCACACACAGCAAATCTTTAATAAACTTTGCTTTACTTTGGCTGAGAGAAGACAAGTCAAATTCATTTGGGAGGACCCAGCATGTTAATATTCTGGGTTCTTGAGCACCCCTAAACCTAAACAGCAAGAAACCACAATGATTATCTGTGAACTCAGTTCTCCAGATGGACACACTCTGACAAAGGAAAAGAAACTCAGAAAGGATGTGTTTTTGCTCTTCTTTGTATCCCCAGCACTTAGTAAACTGCCTGACAATATCATGTGCTTAATAAATGCTTGGTGATTGATTTAACTTGATGATAATTCCATCTTTAAAATGTGTAAAGACCAACAAAGGAAACTCCTATTCTGAACCCAGTTCTGACCAACAATGAGGGCCTGACTACTGAAAAAGAAATGGCAAAATCTTGGGAGCATATCATCCTCATGGAGCCCATGAAGGGGAAGGAGAAAAAAGCTAGGCACTTTTTGATGTGGACCTTAGGTGCAGGGAAAGAAAAGAGGAAGGATAAGTAGGCTCATAGGGACTAATGTTTTATGGAAGAAGACAGTTCAAGAAGGATTAGCACTGTAAAAGATAAAATTGTAGAGACATAAATTGAAATTATTTCAAATAAGAAGAAAAGGCAGATCTGCCTAATGACATCAACATGGCTTCACAAGAATTTCAATTGTAAAGCTTAGATTTCTAAAAGACTTATATGGAAAATGAAATCAAGTAAGAAACTGTCAGAATAGAGAGGAGAACCAAAACAAAGAATGAGCTAAGTCAGTCACCAAGAGTTTATTAAATGTTTGCTATGTGGAAAACACTGTGCTAAGCACAGGGACTCAAAGAAATACAAAAAGAGTCCCTATTCTTGATGGGTTCATGACCTAATGGAGGAGACATAAAATACAAACAACTATGTACAAACAGGCTACATAAAGGTTAAATTGGAGATCATCTCAGACAGAAGATTCTAGCATTAAGTGGGATTGACAAAAGCTTCTTGCAGAAAGTGGGATTTCAGTTGAGACTTGAAGGAAGCCAGGGTGATAAAGGAGAACATTCTAGATATGAGGAAAAGTCAAGGGAAAAGTATAGAGTCAGAAGATAGACTCTCTGGCAATAAGAATATCAGAGAGAACAGGTGATTGACAGTGTTAGAGTAAAAGTGAAGACAGATGAATGAGAAAAGGCCATTCTACTTTGTGATTAAAAGACCATTGTTAATTTTGAAGAGAGCAGATTCAGCTTAATTTTGAGGTCAGACAAATAGGGCTGACACGAATATAGACGGGAAAGCAGGCATACATACTAGTGGTTATTTATGTTCTCTCAGTTGTCTCTTGGGGGTCTTTAGTAAATTTTTATTGAAATTTGCTTGGATGAATTGAATTAGATTAAGGTCAGGTAAATGCTCTCTTACCATCTCATTTCTCACCTTGAATGTCAGCTCCCTGTTAAGTTTTATTCTCCTCTTCCTCTCTCTCATACCCAGACTTGCTTTATTTATTGTTTCCTACCCTGCTACCTAAAAACTTGCCCAAGTTTCTCCTATCCAAGAAAGATTCTCCTATCCCCCCCAAAAAAACAAACCTCTCACTACATCCTACCATCCTGCTAACTAGAGCTGTATATCTCTCCTTCGTTTCTCAAACTCCTTGAAAAAGGAGTCTACAATCTATTTAACCCTTGTAATCTTGTTTCCCATCTGATAACTAAACTAAAACTGCCCTTTCCAAATTAATTACCAAATCTTATCCCATTTTATCCATCTCCAACCTTTCCCTCTCTATTGTATTTGACACTGTTGACTTCTCTCTCTTTCTAGATATAGACACCAGCTTATTTCCTCTCATCCAGGTTCAAAACTTTGATGTCATCCTCAACTCCTCTTTCTCATTCAATCTATATATCCAATGTGACTTGTATCTCCATAACATTGCTCATATGTAATACCTTCTTTCAACTTAGTAACCGCTGTAGTTCAAATCCTCATTATCTCTTGTCTTGACTACTAAAACAGTCTTTAGCTGGGGCTACTTGCCTCTTGCCTCTCCCCATTCCTATATTCTCCACAAAGCTGACAAAGTGATGTTCCTGAAGTATAAGACTGACCATGTTATCCCTCTCACCACAGCTTAGATCCCACAGGTTTTTGGTTTGGGGCTGGTTTTCTTGGTGGTCACACCCTGTTGGCATATTAATTTTATAGTACGTTAAAAAATATTGTCTTTTTCAAACAGATCATGCCTCCTCTGTCATATTTCTGAAACTGATTTTTTTACATTTATACCTATTGGATTTCATCTTACTAGATTTAGCCCAATGTTAGAGCCTGTCTTGGCCTTTTTGGAGTCTGTTATAAAGTATATTAGCTTATCTGCAAATGTGGTAAGTGATACCTATGTCTTTATCAAAGTCACTGATGTGACTGATGTGAATATTAAACAGCACAAAACTAAGCACAATTCATTGAGATACACTAAATTCCTTCTGCCCCACTGATATTAAACCATTTATGATGATTCTTTGTGTCCAGGCACTCAAACTGCCCTCAATCCATCTAACTGCATTATCATCTAGTCCAGAAGTATCCAACACAAATGTGGTTTTCTAAGTCAATATGCAACCCACAAGGATCCTTAGTATGATTTAGTGGCCCCCATTTCTATTTGACTTTGTCACCACTACCTAATTTATATTTCTTCATATCCTCCTTAAGCAGAGTATTTAGATATTTCATCAAGTACTTTGCTAAAATCAAGCTATAGCCACAGCAGATCCCTTAACTGTTTTGGAAAGTCAAACTAGGCCATCTTTTGCCTCAATTCTTACTTAGCCTTTGATCACTAAATAAGTGTTGCCTCAGACAAACTAAGGCCTGGGAAAGAACTTAGCTTTAAAAGGCCAGGGTGTCCCATTGTATACAACACCATCCCAAGTAGTCTCGACTTATTATGTCTTGCACTGGACTCAGATGACTCTGGAGGAGAGCTTGAGGCTGATTACCTTGCACAGCCCCACCTCACTTAAGTCCAATTCATTAACAAGTCAAAATAACATACTCCTCATGTCATTGGTCCTCTTCAAGAAAAAGGGACAAACAACAATCTCTCATCTACCTATTTAGTAGCCCTATTGTATGTATGTTTTTTGTTAAGGATGAGGAGGAATAAAGTTATCAAGAATAAATGTTATCAGTCTTACCCAATCTTTTTCATTGGGTAGGGGGAGGGAGAAGGTGTGTAAGGCTAAGACAGATTGGTAGATGAGGAGAATATAGGTACAGCATACCTCTATTTTAGCCAGTCATTTTAGAATTTCTTATGCTCCCCTTCTAGACAACATAGAGAAATTTGTATTCAGTGATAGCATAATTGGTTAGAGAATCAGTTGAATGATCAAAACTAAAGAATAATCATTCATGTGTTGATACAAATTTATATGGTAGCCACTTTTAAAGAGTCCCAAGGGCTACTTGGTTCTGTGCTATTTAATACTTTTAATCAGTGACTTTGATGAAGACATAGAATGTATGCTTGTCCAACTCACTCATGACCAAACCCTAGCTAAGGCACTGGATTTAGAATGTAAAAAGATCTTACCAGGCTAGAACGAAAAGAGTAAATTAAATTTGATTGGGGCAGCTGTACTTCTATACTTGCTCTTATAAATTACTTTTGCAATTACAAAACAAAGGAGGCATAGCTGGGCAACACCTGGTAGAGACAGGGGAAAATCAAGGAATCTTGCTGGATTATAAACTCAATATGAGTCAACAGTGTGACATTTTTTTTAAGTCTAATGCAACCTCCCTCTTTTTTTTGTAGAAATGGATAGGGCCAGAGGGTATATATAGACTATCAGAGAATTAATATGTTGGTTAGTTTGGTTCTATTATTTTTTGTTTGTTTTTTTTACAAGAGAAAGTTGAATGCCAGGAAAGGAGAGAGACAGACAGTCTAGAGAGGCAGGGAAAGAGAAAGGGAGAGATAAATCCAGAAATGACATATATTTTAAAAAGGCTTTATTAAAATTTTTGAAATACATTTAAAATCAATTCGCACAAAAAACAAAAAAAGGCCAATAAGATCCTAGACTGCTTTAATAGAGAAATTATTTCTAGGCAGGTAACACTTTTGGTACTATATGCCCTAATCAGGTTACATTTGGAGTACATTTTTTTAGTTCTAGGTGCCATATTTTAAGAAGGATATAGACATCTAGAGAAAGAGTCCATAAGAAGGCAAGCAGGATGGTGAGAGGCCTAGAGGCTATGCCACAGGAGGTTTGACTGAAGAAACTGAAAATGTTCAGCATGAAAAAGAAAAAGCTGAGGGAAAACATACCTCAGGGACATACATCAGAGGATATTCAAATAACTGAAGAACTTACAGCCAGAAAGAAAATTGACTTGATCTCCATGACTGATCTCTTGATCTGGGAGCAATGGGTAGAAATTTCACAAGGGCAGATCCAGGCTTTGATATATGGAAAAACTTCCTAACAAATCTTTCTAAATGAAAAATTTGTTGGTCTAGGTAGCTCAATTAAATTTCATTTAAACAAGCATTTGTTAAAAACATATTATGGGGGCACCTAGGTGGCCAGTGAATAGAGTACCAGCACTGGAGTCAGGAGGACCTTTGTTCAAATCAGACCTCAGACACTTCATCACATGTAGTAGCTGTATGACCTTGGGCAAGTCACTTAACTCCAATTGCCCTCCCTTCCCCCCTCCAAAAAGGGCAAAAAAAATAGTTTGATTGATTGACTGATTGATGGTCTTGCTTAGAATGCTCTCTCTGCTCAATGCTACCAACTGCCTTCCCTGAAGTACCAACTAAAATTACATCTTCTGCAGACAATATTTCCCAACCCCTCAACTCTAGTGCAGTGGTTCTCAAGCTTCCTAATGCCATAACCCTTTAATACTTGTATGTGGGAGTATCTGCATGTGGGCAGAAGGATAGAGGAGCAGTGTTTTGGTTCCTAAGACCATCAGAAATAACATTTTCCAATGGTCTTAGGCGACTTCTGTGAAAGAGTCATTCGACCCCAGCCTCTAACATATTCACTCTTGATATGGTCATATAGGAAGGACAGTTTCAGAGGGGTTAATAATCTTACTTTATTTTAGTCTAGTCTTCTCAAAGGAAGTTGCTGATAATGGGAGCACCATCTCCTTCAGCACTCCCTAATCAACCTTCTCTCAGGGGCCAGTGAGAAGGGGGGGGATGGAGGAAGCTACTCCTATGTCTCACTGGAATCAATTGAGACAGGCATAGTTTATGCCCTCTCCTAAATCCCCTCAAGCTTCAGTGGAGACCAGTTGAGGCAGGTACATGCATTCCTCTATGCATTACCCAAATCCCAAATGGTTTCCCCCATGGATTCCTTTATGGATTCCCTACTCACTGACCAGTGCCCACTTGCTTTATAGAGCAACAGACAAAGAAGGCATATTGCCAACAATGGCTTCACGGGTTAACTTTAGCAATATCATCATTCAGCATAAGTATAGTAAATATCAATTATGCCACTCCCATATCTCATGGCTCAGCCTCAGTAGGACTGTCTATCACTATGATTCTAGGAATCCTTGGGGCTATTCTGGGAGCTATTATCTAACACCTGGAAACTAGCCATTGCCATGGCCACGAATCCTGAGAAACTGAACTCAAAAAAGGATAACAAAATCCTCCTTACTTACATTTACCTTTCTTGATTATTTCCTATTTATCTTATACATGGCTTATTTGTACATATTTGCTTGGTTGGTTGCTGTCTCCTCTATTAGATTGTGAGCTCCTTGAGGGCTACCTTTTGCCTCTTTTTTATATCCCTAGCACAGTTCCTCACACATAGTAGGTGCTTAATAAACATTTATTAACTCACTAAATGTTGTGATGGACTGTGATAATTCATTATTGATCTGGTTTCAAAATGATCCAGAAATTCAAAGAAAGTAAATATCTATGGAATGCTTCCCTCTTTGTCTCACTAGGTGCAGTTTATTTTTCTTTTAGTTTTTACTAGACCTCTGTCCTCTGGTCCTACAGACCAAGAACATGATTTCTAGGAGCGCGCTCATTACAACAAATTCCCACCACTGCAGTACAATCTGGGCCTCTGGTACATACAGTTCTTTATGATGAGATTTTTTTGCCAGTAGTTCAGGAAGGATAGTTAGATCTTCCTAAGCAGTGTTGAGTAGTATGATGCTGCTGTCTTTAGAGTATTTGAATTTAAAAAGGATTAGAGAGGGTTGAGATTTCCCCTGAAATTAAAATCATTTTGTGGTTGCTTTTCATTTCCCATACTTGTTCTCCCTGCTGCAATAACTTACCTGGAAGAAGTAATTTAAAGGTATTGGCAAAACTGTCTGAAGGTGCCCTTAACTGTTTTAATAATCATGCAATATTAGTGCACCATTATACTCCATATGCAAGCCTTACCTTCCTGTCATCTGGATACTACACTTCTATTAAGGCAGCCTCAGATTAAATTAGAATTTTTAGCCACTGCATCACATTGATGGCTCAATTGTGTTTGTGGTCAACTGAAATCCCCAGGTCTTTTTTCATATAAATTGCTGTCAAACTAAGTCTTCCCTTACCTTCCTTACATTAAAAGAAAAAAAACTAAATGCTTCGGTATAGATTCAAGTCTGTTAAATTTTACTAGTTTCAACCTATTAGTTTAACTGTTTCAAGCAGAAAGGTATATGAGAGTGCTGTTTCTGGAGTCAGAGAATATGGGTTCAAATTCTGCCGTCTCCTCTTTATTACTCATGTGGCCTACAGCAGATTGGTTCACCTATCGAACTTCAGTTTTCTATAGAAGGCCAAGGTTAGACAAGATGATCTCAAAATTTCCTTCCAGCTCTAAGTTCTATGGTTTACAAACATGAACCCTTTGTGGTTAAATCAGAATTCAGGCAAGTTTTATTCCAAATAAAATCTTTTTCCCCATTCATCAAGAACTCTATGTAAGAACAGTTGGAGGACCTTCCTGATCTGAATGAATTATCGTCATGTTTTAAATTTAAATAAGAGAAGTATTTAATACGATTTACTCAGGCTAAGTAAATTTATACTATCCTTGACTAGAAGGCTCCAGACAAGCACAGAGATCTTACCAAATAAATTAGGGTTTTTTGTCTGTTTCTATCTCAGCCTCTTGACCCACTCCCTCACCCTTTCATCTACAGCTGCCTCAAATGTTCTGTAACTGGGTCAGGGAACACTGGCTGGGGGAGGAAGCATATTAAAGAACATTCAATTATGTCCTGGACATAAGGAACAAGTGAAACAAATGTAATACACTGTCACAAGATCTGAATCTAATTTTCTGCTGTGCTCTCCACCCCTCATCTTCAATTGTGAACATGGGCCTATCCTCTCTGCCACTCACCAGGATTGATTTGCCTAAATCTGCAGAACTGCCTTTCCTTCAATATTTGCATTTGTTCTATGCCTTATATCTGTCTTCTGTATGAAGCCCGCTTTCCTGTAGGATTGGCCTTATCCCTCTATATTAAATACCTTTTTCTTATACTGTCCCTTACATTATTGCTTTTGCTTCAGATTATAGCTTGATTTTCCTTTCCAACTCCCTAAATTACAAACTCATGTGCAGCACCTGCCAAATTTAGGGTATCATCTAAGGTCAGAACAAGGGCAGTACTGAGGACTCAGCAGGTAGATGTTAAATTGCCCACTCACAGCTTTGAACTTCCTCAAGGTCACCAAGAAAACTAACAACCGGCATAACTTTGGCAAGCCTGGCATCATCACTCATCATACTTCAGCCTTATCATTAACTCCATACGAGTACAACCATGTGACTCCCTATGTCAGATGCCCCAGTGCTTACTGTCTGTTAACTCACATACAGACGGATGCCGGGCATCCAGGATCCTGATTACATGCAGTAGCTGGCAGACGCAAATAGTCAGGTCAGAACGCAGAGTGTGAATATCAAGTAATGAGACCTCTTTACATAAGCCACACACATAAATCATCATTGTAGGTTATGAGTCAATTCAACATTAAGACGGGTAATGGGGTGTAATTGAAAGCACTAGACTTGGAATCAGGAAAGACCAGGGTTTGAGGCCCAGCTATGTCACTACTAACTAAATAGCAGCTAGCAGGAAAGCTATTTAGTGCAGAAAAGCACTGAGCATGGAGTGTGAAAGACATGAGTTCAAATCTACCCTCAAACACTTACTGGCTCTATGACCTTGGACAAATCACTTAATCTCAATTTACTTTATTTTCCTCAAATGTAAATGGAGATAACAACAGCACTCTCCACCCAGAGCAGGTGTGAGTCAAATGAGATCCTATTTGCAAAGTGCCTGGACTGTAGTTGCTTAATAAATACTTGTTTCCTTCCTTTCTTCTTTTCTATTATGAAATTGGACAAATCACTGAAACTTTCTGAACCTCAGTTTCCTTATCTGTTAAATGAGATCAGTGTGGGAGAATGTGTTTCTTAAGTCTTAAAGTATCATATAAAAATGAGCCATTGTTATTATAGTCATTAACTAGCCATATAACTAGTCTGTGATTTTTATTGTTTTAAGCTATTTATTTTGGTATCTGTACGATCTGGGATTTTAAAACTGGAAGAGACCTCAGAAAATATCAACAATCAACAAGTATTTTTAAAGTGCCTACTATGTTCCAAATGGCAATGGGAGTACAAAGATAAAAGCAGGATGGCCCCCACCATTGAGGAACTTAACTTGTAAAAGGGGAGACATGTAACAGCAAGCACCCTGGCATACCCAGTATGGCTGCTAACACAGGTTTTTAGATTTGCTTTTCTAAAGCAAAGCAATTCAAAATGTGTTAAAAAATCTTACTTTAATCAATCAAACATGTATCATTTACCTAGTTCAGGGGGAAAAGGCAGCACTCTGAACTTCAGAGAATACAAAAAGAAGTTACAACAGAAAATAACATAATTAAGCAGACAGGGCTTCCAGCTGTCTGACCATTATATCCATACCTGGTTTGTCACCAGAGAGGGAAGCACCAACATATGGGTTTTCAAAGCTGGAAGGGCTCAACAGCTGCCCAGAGTCTCATCTGGCCAAATCACGTAACTCTTCCCAAAGTAAGCCCCAAAGCAAAATCTCACATCAGGGTATATATAGCCTTCTCCTGGGTCAGAGAATGTCACAACCCTCTTGACCCACTGCCCAATCACAAAGTAACAAGGTGTGGGCATTCCTAAAAAACAATCCTCTAGCCACAGGATTCATGTGACCACATTCAGCCTATTAGGGGATAGAGTATATTTTCAAATCAGGGAAGGTTCTCAGATTCATTTAAACCCACCAAGGGGCCAAGGGGCAGGCAAGATCTTCAGATTCCCATTACCAGACAATAGGTACATACATGTATACTTGTAAATGTTGTGTTAAAACACATAGAAAACAGAGATCAAAATGGGGAAAGGAAGTAGGAGCTAAGAGGTTCTCACATAGAAAGTAGGGCTTAAGTCTTGGTGAAAATCAGTAATTCCAGGAGGAGATGGTGAGGATAGAGTACACTCTAGGCCTGAAGGATGGCCATATTGGATGTAGAATACGGTTTGTAAGGAATAAGAGGTCAGTTTGACAGGACCATAAAAAGCATAGAGGAGAGTAATGTGTAATAAGTCAGGAAAGATAGACTAGGGCTTCATTTTGGAGAAGGAGGTTTTTCCTTGTAATGAACAGCTCGCTCAGCCTAGTGAAACCTACACTCCTCATTAGAATAAGGTCTTTAAATGCATAAAAATATAGGATTACAGAGGCAATCAATTATATTGAAATATAATTACTTAAAACTTAGTTCATGAACCTCATGTTAAGAATCCTTGTTCACATGACGAACAAAAAATATCAGTAAAGTTGAAGGTGTTATGGAATTATAGGCAAAATCATGCATAATTAGTAGAGCTGTGAAATGTTATAACCATTCTGGAAAGATATTTGGAATTACACAAATAAAATTATTAAAATGTTTATAACCTTTGAACCAGAAACTCCATTATTGCAATTATATCCCCCAAAGAGCCATTAATAAGAAAAAAAAAGTTCCCATACACAACAAAGAACTTATAGAAGTATTTTTGTGAAAGCAAAAAACAATGAAAACAAAGTAGATACCCACAGATTCGATAAAATTGTAGAGCATGAATGTAATGACACATTACTCTCCTGAAAGAAATGATTAATGTGGAAAAAAATAGAGAAACACGAAAAGATCTGCATCAACCAATGCAAAATGAAGTAATCAGAGCCAAGAAAACAATATAAACAATGACTACAATAATATAAAGAGAAAGCACAACACATAATGAAAACTCAAAAATGAATGTGGCAAAATTATGTTAAGCATGTCTCAAATGAAGAAACATTAGAGGAGCAGCTTGGTGGTGCAGTGAATAGGGCACCGGCCCTGGAGTCAAGAGGACCTGAGTTCAAACATGGCCTCAGACACTTAACACAAAAACTAGCCATGTACCTTGAGCAAGTCACTTAACCCCAATTGCCCTCCAAAAATAAAAATAAATAAATTAAAATTTAAAAAAAAGAAATATTAGAGAAGTCCCTTTCATGGAAGTGAGAGGTCCACAGATGTTTTACATTGAACATGTTTTTGGACTTCAATGCATTGATCAGTTGTGCTGATTTGTTCTTCATCATTCTCTTTTTTCTTTAAAAAAACAAAAAAATTATTTGTTGCATAGGAATTTTCTGGGAGGGAAAAAAGGAAGCAGAATACTACGATGATGTTAAAAAACAATAGATATCAATTGAAACTTATTTTTAAAATTTAAAGGCATTGGAGTACATTGTGGTGGGAGAGGGTAACATGGTTACACTTGAATTTTAGGAAAATCACTTTGGTGGCTAGATGGTAGATGGATAACTAGGGGACTATTTCTACTGTTGGAACCAAAGGTGATGCAGACAAGAACTACGATAGTAGTTGTGCAAGATGAGAGAAAATCAGGGCTTTAAGAAATGTCATGAATATAGAAATAGGTCTTGATAACTGATTGTATATATGAAGCTAGTGAAAGTTAAGAGTTGAATATTACCACAAGTTTGAAAACATGAGTGACTAGAAGAAAGGGGTGTTCCATCAACAGAAATAGAAAAGATCAGAAGAGGAAAGCTTGGGGACAGAGAAGGAGGAAGATGAATTCTATTTTGAACATGTCTAGTTTGAGGTGCCTAAGGGGCATTCAGTCCAAAATATCCAATAGGGAGCTGGTCATTCAGGACAAGAGCTCAAGAGAGCTCTGGATCTACAGGTCTGGCAAGTATCTATATAGAGATAATAATTTAAGCCATAGGACAAAAAGAGGTCATTAAGTGATAGAATGCTAAGAGAAAACAGAAGAGGGCCTAGGGCAGTATCTTCAGGCACACCCTAATTTTGGGGCAGAAAGTAAGACCCAGAAAAGGAAAAGAAAATTACTTGCTTAAGGTCATGCAGGCAGTAAGTAGCAATCTCAATATAGGCTCAAGTCTTCTAACTCCAAATTCTTTCCCCCAATACAAAGCTGAAAATATCCAGTGATTTTAGTGGGATGAGCACTTCACCAATTCAAATCACAATCCTTTCATGCCTTGATAAACCATTGTAGCAGCAAACACCCTAGCATACCCAGGATGGCTGCTAGCACAGGTTCTTTGATCTGCTTTTCTAAAGGAAAGTAACTCAAAAAGGGACAAAAATCTTACTTTAATCAAACATACATGATTTACCTAGTTCAAGGGGAAAAGTCTGCACCCTGAACTTCAGAAAGTACAAGCAGAAATTACAATCAGACAAAAATACAGAGAAAAATAATACAATTCAACAGACCAACAGACTGGGCTTCTAGCTGTCTGACCATCACAAACATACAGTTAATTACCAGAGAGAGAAGCACCAACATATGGATTTTTCAAAGCCAGGGGCTCAACAGTTGCCCAGAATTTCATCTGACCAAATCACACAACTCTTCCCAAAGTGAGCCCCAAAGCAAAATCTCATCTCAGGGTATATATAGCCTTCTCCAGCGTCAGAGAACATCACAACCCTTGTGACCTACTGCCTAATTACAAAGTAACAAGATATGAGCATTCCTAAAAAACAACCCTCCCCTAACAAGCTTCTCCTGTTGACTCTGCTCTACCCTTCAAGCAAACTCCTCCTACCACAGGCTCCATGTGACCACATTTAGCCTATTAGGGAACAGAATAAATTTTTAAATCACGGAAGGTCCTCAAATTCCCTTAGGCTTATTAAGAGACAGAGAAGATCTTCAAATTACCATTACCATTACCATTATAATTGTTGTGGACAAAAACTTTTAAACTTTGAGGCCAAATTTCCAATAACGAGCCTACCAAACTTAATTTGAACAGTCCTCAATAACAGACAGATGCCATAACTATGTGTTTCCAGTGTGCTTCAACATGCCTGAATTTGAACTCCATAATTATAGACTCTGAGAGTATGGTCATGACTACAACATAAGGAAGCATTAGAATACAGTTTAACAAAAGGAAGTAGATTTTTAGTATGAATAACTGTTGATACAGTTATGGCAAAAGAATTGTCCTTAAAAAGTAACAAAAAAGATAACAGTGAAGAAGTGGCTGACTAGATTGATAATGCTTCAAAAGTGAGGGATAGGTATGAATCTGGAAGCAGCAGCATTACATATCACAGCCCCTCAAGGCCTGACTATCAACCTTGATCAAAATGAGATTCTTTCTAGGTCCAAGATTTGGTTGATGTACATGCCTTTGTTGACGTCATAGAATAATTAATTAAAGGGAGAAATGATAGATCTCCAACATAGAAGTCTTCCCCTAAGGACATCAAAGACTGTCTCTTTGAAAGACCACAATGTGGCTACAAATTTAAAGTTAGTTGTCGTTACAGCTAGGACACATCAGCAGGAGAGTGAAAGTTGTCTTAATTTGGTCCAACATAATATGAACAACTCTACATTCATCATTTGTGATATTGTCAAATGCAGCCCAAATTGCAAGCTGCATATTATTTCCAAACCAGTGAATATTTTGAGATATGTGGCTAAGCAGCTTTCCTAAAACCTTATTGGAAGTGGTTGTAACCTGGAGTCTACCTGTTATATTGTTATTATTTCATATATAATACCTAATGGAGGAGATACTGTCCACTCTTCATGGTGTCATGAATTGGTCCTTGAGCAGTATAGAGAGTCTAGAGTTACTGTGTGAAGAGGTGTGAATATCAGAGGTGTCTATTGAAACCTCATCCTGAAACTTCATCCTGTCTTAGGAATTGATCCTGACTCATAATAATGGAAAGATGTTCATAAATAGATGGCCAAAAGTACATAAATAGATGACCAAAAGTGTAGCAGAAGGGCTACACTTCCTGGGCTCATTGGTTTGTCTGTGGCAGATCTGGAAGAAAATATAACAAAAATTTAGACAGGAGCATCAAATGTTTACGATGATTAAGGGCCTAGGTAGAGTTAAGGATGATGTCTCCTCAGTACTCCGTATATCTTGGGGCAGAATGGTGTTTCATACATTGTGAAGATCAGCCTGACTCTGGGGAGGAGACCAATTTAAAGAAGATTCTTGTTCAGGGACACTTTGGGAAATCCAAAACAAGGCATAATATTAAAGTCTTTTAATGTTCTGTCACTTTACTGTCTAGAGAATATGGCAATGGTTAAGGGATTATATGAGACAAACTTCAAGTAAGTCAAATCCTTCCTCTGATTAGTGATACAAGACGAACTATAAAGCAGATATGTATCATCTATGGAGATACTCTAGTCTCATCCAAAAGTTGGAAGTGAAGAATAGTCAGATGGATCTGTCTGTTTGTCAAACTCCTGATTTGCATATTGATGCTGAATAATACTTGTCTTGTACATTAAGTAAGTGGTTAATGTAAAGTAGAACCTACACCTCATTTACCATTGCTTGCCTTGTAGGTGCTGCAATTTCCCTGAAGTCCAGAGAACTTTTGGTTCCTTGACACAAAATACCATTGAGTTATTCTTCACTGATAGATAATACTTGCGTCCCTCTCCATTAGGTACGTCCCCATGTACAACCTGCTAAGAAGACCTTCATTGGTCATATATAGTGATATATTTAAGCACAAATAATATATTATATGCATACATATAATGTATCCTATATAATATATATATATATATAATTAGTATAAATTTCCACATCATATAAAAAGATCTACATATACAACAAAGCAATGAATTCTTCAAATGTCATAATAAAATGCAAATACTGAATAAACCACAAACAACTGATTTATTTTTTTAATGGAAGGATAATCAATGAGTAACCCTAAGAGCTCCACTGGGACCTACCAAATATTGAGAGGCCTAGAAAAAGTCTTCATTCCATATCACATAAAGGAAATGCCAAATTCTCTAGCAGCTATAGTATTTGCTCCAGGAGGATCACTAACTTGATAGAAACACAGCAAAGCTGTCAGAGTACTCTCTAAGTGCGGTAAGTCTTATTTCATATTTCAGAAACTAAATTATATTTGACACTTCCTTTAAGAATATCAAGGTAACTTAATGGAAGCCAAACTCACTCCATCATGTTAGAAAGATGTGGTATTTAAAGAGAATGAAGTCTAACTCATTACTATTTAGAAAATTGTATGTTTCTTGTTGAAGGGGTTTTTCCTCTATACTCCAACTTTTCACAAGGGCCTTGAACATGCTCTACATATTCATATACATTGACTGCTATTTGAATTACAATAAATATTATATTAAAACTATAACCCTTGGCCTGTTCTACAATATTGCAAACATAAGAGAATCTTTTTCTAGGAGAATCGCATGTAGAAGGAAATATATCTGATGCAAATGTCAAGAGAGAGACTGCATTTAAATATTAATGCTAGTTTCTTATAGATAAACATTCTTCTGGACATATCAACGTGTTTTAGATAGTCTTCCTATGCCATCTGCAATGGTAGAGTTTAAAAACGTTTCCATTAGATTTCATTTTTTTTCCTGTTTTAAATATTTAGATCAGTTACCAGAAGGTTACCCGCATATCAAGTTATCCTATCCAATTAAATGAACAAATATTAATTGATCACCTAGTATATGCAAAATGATATTAATAGTAGGCAGGAACAAAACATTCAGTGTGATAGGTAGGATTTGAACATTGTTCTCTAATCCAGCTTCGCAGCTATGTCATCAGACTACAAATCCAGATTGACTGGATCCTTTTTTTTTCTATTCACCCAATTTTTTTGGCATATGTTTGTTAAACAATGTTAAATCAAAGTGATAACTTCAAACTTATCTTTTATATCTCAAGAAAACCCAGTGAATGAAATTCCTATTACTCCCAGGCAAAGTAAAGTCCATTGTGACAGCCATGTCTTCTCACAAAAAGAAGAAAATGTGACAAGAGTAAGTTTTTGAAGTCCTTTATCTCAAAATTATTCAATAAGTAATAAAAAAAAGTCTCTTGGCCCAGAACTATCAAGTCCTGGATCTTGACAGTATTTCAGAAGGTTGTGCCTAAAGTCATTCTTCAGATCTTATTGTCTTCATTCAAGCTTTCAGAGAACCTCAACATTTAGCTTGTATCTGGGATCCTATAGTTGTGGGTAAAATGGCCCTAGTTCAAGGAACTAATTCAAGGAATGAAACTCAATGTAATATTATATATTGGATAATATAGTCTTCTCACATAAAATGGGGAGGGAGGAGAGGACACTGTAATAATCAAGAACATCTCCTTCCTTATCCAGCTTTGTTCTTATTCTAACAGTTTATATATTCCCTTGAAGTGAAATTAACTTGAGATTTCTAGAGGACTAACTCAATTTCTATCAGATCTGCACTTTTTAACCAACATTTTAATACAGCTTTTTAAAGTTTAGGTTTTGCTCCTGGGTGCCATGGCTCAATCCAAGGTCAAATTATTGATGCTTGGTATGGGGACTCTAGGCTTTCCTCTGGAAAGCTGGGATTCACAAACTCCCAGCACTGGACCTCAAGATCCATCTGCCACCCTCTCTCACCCTCCTCCCCATAGTTACCTGTATCCATTTTGTATATTTTTATTAATACCTATATTAGTATATGTGGCTTCCCCTATTAGAATGTAAGCTCCTGAGAGAGAACTGTTTGCCTTCTCCATTTTTAATCCTAGCATATGACATAGCTTTGGACAAAAAGTAGGTATTTAGGAATTGCTTGTTGATTGATTCAAGCTTTGTCATATCAAATACATTATTTGTTTCTAGGAATATTCATTAGACAACATTTAGCAAACAATGCATATTACCTATTTTTAAGGAAATAAAACTAGATACTGAAGTACATTTCACTATAGATTCTGACACAAAGTACAGTATTTTGTATTTTCATTATTTCCCTAAATAGAACCAGTCCTGAAATTTGCCCATTGTGAAATAAGACTGGGTATTAACAAGTAAATATAAATGGGGAATTCATTTGGCAATGCAGATCTCTGCAGAACCTCTTTAACCAACTAAAATACAGGTGAGATGATTTCAGCAGTAAAAGAATCAGCAGGGACAGGAAAATGCCAACTCTGATTAGAACCCTTGAAAGCACTAACTGTAGCATCTCAAGGTAAAATCGGATTTCCAATAACTCACCCTGCATCACAGCCCTTGCCAGTGGTGAGAGGTGGTTGGAGGGGGAAATAGAATTTGACCTTTTCTTAGTGAAATAAAAGAAGTTCATTCCATTGAAGTGGAAGCTTTTAGTGGAGTTACTGGAAGACAGTTACATGCTTGAAAGCGACAGAAAGTGCAAAGCATCACAGTTTTATCAGAGATGGTACTTCAATCAATTTACATTTGATTTAAACCCAGGGAGTTCTCTGGGCTTTAAAAGCAATTGAACCACTGAACATTCACCTTTAAGACTTAAAGCTTCTTGTAAATTATGTTTATATGAAGTTGCAAAATGAATTAACTGCTGAGGAAAACACCATTGCATTGTGCAGAATATCAAAGCTTATTCACATTTCTCTGTATGCCAGGAAACACAAAAATGGAGCTTGTGAAATGCTAAATCAGAAATAAATCTGTCATGAGCTGAGTTGTAAACCAAATACAATTCTCTTCCTCTTTCCATACAGCATTAATGCTTTCATTTCATTGAAGAGTAGCTATATTAGAACTTCTTAAGTCTGATTTCCTATAGAAACGCACATCAGACTTCCAGGGTGAGCCTTGGATATTTCTCTATCCACTTTAAAATCAATGAAGTCACTGGAAATGTAGTATCCTGTAAATGTAAAATGAGAATTTAGATTTTTGATGGAAACAAATTGATATTTTCTTCCTTTAAAAAAAAGTTTTAACGTCTTCCTAAATTGTATGCCGTTTTGTCATTTCAAGTAGAATAACTTCAGAGGTCAAAATAACTAAAGAAGGGGACTTACTTATTGGCCAAATTGCCTTCAATGTTATAACAACTTGTTATATTGTTAACAACTGCCATGTTTCAAATGCTTAGCCCTAAGTCATTGACCTACTACATACTCAAAAATAGGTTTTATCCATCACTAATTGGTTTCTTTTCAACCTGTTAGATCCTGTAAATGGTTGGAAAAGTGATTGGTCAACATTAAACAGTATTAGACAATTTCCATTGGATAAATGTCAGAAATAAATATAAGTACCCATCAATGAAGGGAGGGTAAGATACAGAAAAGCAAAGTAGGAAAAACTAAGTTAAGTGATAAGAAAGTAAATAAGAAAAATTCTAGCTGGTGTAGTCATTCATTTTGACATTAATGAATTTTTTCCTTTGGATGAAGGGGTAAAAAGAGCACAGGATAAGGGAGCAAAGAACAAATAGAAGAATAAGAAGGTGTCGCCCATTTTGTCCATTTTATATCTGTAATAGAATCTCCTTAGTTCAATAAAATATCCAGCTGGGATTTACATTCATATCAAGGTGAGAAACTTGCCTTCTTTGATTTTTAACTCAACTCCAATCAAGCTGCAAATGTCATCTTAAGAGGTTCTTTCTTCCTACTCAAAATGAATTTGGTTGGTAAGACAAAGAATCCCTATGATTTTCAATTTAGAACGGCTGCCTTTTCTCCTTCCTGCCCCAATCCCAATCAGCAAGGGAGTTAATAATTTAAATTAACTCCAAATCTTTAGAGTCCGAATTCTGGAAGACTGATGCCTCATGTAAAATACACAAATTTCCTTTATAATTTTTGAAATGTCTGCTTTCTCCAGGTGGCACAAGTATCTGGTTGCACCAATGACCTTTCCAGTATTATTAACCATGATTTTTTTTTTTAAATCTCAAATAAATACACGGTTGCTGGTTAAGAAAAGCCTCATGAGAGGGAATGGCTGTTAAATGGTGTTTGTTTTTATAAACATGGAATATGTCATTAATCCAGTTCTTTCCCAGGGAGGATGGTTGTTTACATGCATTATGGTGATTTTATTGTATCTTATTAAGGAATAATGGCAAACTAAAGCAACTGCATTAGCACGGGCTTGCAATAAAAAGTAACGTTTTTGCTGTTCTAATTAGTTACACTCATTTTATGAGCCAAAGTAACCAGATATGTTTGGTTATACACTTGAGCTCCAAGGTCCTTAAGAAGGAGAGACTTCCATGATTCTTAACACAGGTGTGCTACACTACTGTGTGTGTCCTGTTGTTCCCAAAAACCGGGCCAACTTTTAGTTGAAAACTCAATACAGTTGGGTTTATTCTAAGATCTTTCCCAGCCCCAAAATTCTGTAATTCTTTTATTATATGATTGGTAAGTCTTAAGAGGTTTCCCACCAGTTTTAATGCCTAAGAAAATTCAAACTTTCAAAGATCGTGTATTAAACTTAGTGTGCCTTCAAGCTACTAACGATAGTACAACTGGCTTCTTGCCCCACTGAAGAATCAAATATAGGCACAATTAATCGCACATGAGTGCTTTTGGCACCTGTAGATTTTCATGTGTAAAAAAAAAAAGTGCCTTGAAAGATGTGCCCTTGTAGCAGATCTCAGCTTCTCACTCCAAACAGAGCTGCAGAAAAACATTTTTCCCCCAAACATTGTATGTGCTAAACACAGTGAGCATATCACGATTGCTTTCTCTTTCCCTCAGTACCTGCTCATCTTTGCAATACCATTCTCCAGAGCTCAGTACTAGAGTTGTTCTATCTCATGAGACTCTTTAACATGCCCAGTTATGTGAAAGAAGACATTTGCATGGAGAGAGACTGATTCTCTTCTTATTATAAATGTCAAATTTCTGCTTTTAAAAAATTAAAAAGATCAAGTATGATTCATATCTTTAGTTAACCAAAATTGTTTTTATTTCTATCCAAGTAACTAGAATGAAAAACACAGAAGTTTAGAATTGGAACATGTTTTCTGGGTCATTTCTTTCTAACTATACTTTAACCAAGTACCCAAAGGGTTACTATTAAATTGGCTCATTATTATTCTGTTCCAATATTTACTCTATGAAGTTTCCAAATAAAGCTCATGTGTAGTTCATGTCTAGGTTTCCATATGTACATATATGCATGTATATATGGAAGTATACGTATATATGCATGTGAAATGGGCCCCAGGGAAGAGAAAAGAGGGGCCCCTAGGCCTAGCCTAACCATCAAACTTTTCCTAGAAGAGCTTCTATCAAAACAGTTCTTAAATCAGCTGAAAACCCCAACCACAGCTAGCTCCTTAACCAATCCTCCTCACACAGCAGGTGGTTAAGGGACTTTCTTAAATTTAACGTAAATGCAGTAACACCACCTGCCCACAGTTACCTATGTGATAACTGGACTTTCAATAATATCTTATGAATAGTTTACTGAAGGGACTTCCAAAAGCACAAGTGAGATCTTTGTCTGATATCCCCTTTGAAGTATCTCTTTGGGCATGAACTAGCTAAAATCTTAGATACCTCCCTTAGCTCCTCCTTAAAGGTGTAGACCTGCCCTCCTACTTCCCCTTCTAATGACAATATTAGGCCCCTGGCCTCATACACCTGCAATCAACCAGTCTCCTAATCTGCTTGGTTCCGTTTACTTTTATGACAGTTAAGCTCTCTTCCAAACCTGAGTCCAGCAAAGTATGTTATTTAACACTCAAACCACAAGAGCTCTCCCACTGCACATGGATATGAATGGATGGATAGATTGATTAGATAGATAGATAGATGGATAGATAGATAGATAGATAGACAGACAGACAGATGTAGAAAGACAGAAACAGAGACAAAGAGAGACAAGGACAGGGACAGTAACAGAGACAGGGAAAGGTAGAGAATAACAAAAATTCACAAGAGAGTAAATCCAAGTAAGGAGCAAGCAATAGAACCCATAAAATTAGGGGATTCGTGGGTTTTATCAGTTGCTACTTTCTTGGATTTACTATCCTGTGAATTTCTGGGATTTTCTCCTACTATTCTTTCTCTATGGTAACTAGCACAGTGTGTATGTATATATGTGTGGAGGGAATTTTCTCTCTCACCCTTCCTTTTCAGTTTAGAAGACATTATCATTGTACTCATAAAACTTAGACCACACATCTAATTAAGAGGAGAGGTCAAATTGGAGCACAGTTTTATGTGTTTTGATGACTCAAAGTTTAGTGGTCTTTCTATAGTTTCTATCAAATGATAACAGATTTGGTAATACACACAAACACAAATTTTGCAGAATGTGGTGTTTAGAGAAAAAGTAATGAAATTGACAATGAAATTATTTTGATTGGTCAAAAACTTCAGAACTTGCAGAAGGGATTTTGGGCTTTACTCACTTTTATTATAGATATTAAATGATCTGGATTAGTTAACAAATCCCTACAGCACTTTTTTAAACAAATATATGCCAAGAATAAGTTTTGTCAATACTTATTTGAATGCATTCTGTCACAAAGCTGTTTTCTCTCTTTAAATATCATCTTTACACAGCCTTTTTTATTTAGTCTATATAAGATTTGTCTTCTTAAGCCTAGAAGACTTCCTCATGGGTTTCTTCAATGAATGAATTGCCAGTGCTTGATAAATGTGAAGTAATAATTATTAAGTGTTTGGTTGTATTTTAAATGAAGAACACTATATAAAGCCTAATTGGTGAGTAGCAATTTTGAAGTGCCTTTTATAATATAAATGATATACCCACAGAGTAGATTTTATGTGCTCCTATGGACCCATTACACTTAATATGCATTGTTAGAGTAGTATACTGGCCTCCAAATTACTCATTTGATGATAGGTGCCCCCAGTCTTGGTATCCTTGTACCAAAACACCAGGGACAATACTTTAATTAATATTCTTCTGTGATGAATATTTATTCATGCCATGTCTTTAACAAGAAATTTCACAATAGACCTGTCTGTAATGCAGATTCTTTCCTATGTCAGTTTTAACTCTGGATGCATTTGCTTTTCTCATTAATGTGACTTGAGACAAATGTAATTTTCATGTGTGTTTATAGAGCACTGGTCTTTGGTATTTGATTTGGAAAGCTTGAGTCTGATCTGTCTCCTACATTAACCTCTTTAACATGCAAAAAGCAAGTCCAAAAATATGACTGATTAAAATCACTGTTCGAACTTCCCGTAAAGTGAAAGTTGACCACTTTGAATTAAGGTAGAATGCATATAATGAGGTTTCCTCAGTGTTACTATCCTTTAAAAGATAAAAAAGGAGGTGGTAAAATTATCTTTATTTTCCATATATGTAGTCAGAGAAAGTTAAAGATGAAATTACTTCATTCAAGCTGCCCATTTTACAGATGAGCCTTAAAATAACAAAATGAGACGCCTCATTACATACCTACTAAGTGCTAGAGTCAGAATTTAACCCACTTGCAATTCTGTTACTATACTGCTCTTCCCCCACCCCAATAACCAACATATTTTATTAGCAAATGAATGTATTTGTGAATGGACTCTTGCACTGAAAGAAAATATTTGATTCAATTTCAAGACAGGGACTTTTTTGTCATTATCTTGCTTATTTTGTTTTGCTTTCCTATCTCCAGCACCCAGTATGGGACCTTATATGTGGTAGGTCATTAACAAGGCATCATTGAACTCAACTCTTAAATTAATTCACACTCCTTGTGATCTAGAGGGACTTTAAGCATAGTTCCTAGTGTCTAAACAGTGGTGTTGTTATTGTTGTTGAGTTGTTTCCATTTTATCTGACTCTTTGTGACCTCATTTGGGGTTTCTTGGCAAAGACACTGTATCAGCAAGCACCCTAGCATACCCAGGACAGCTGCTAGCACAGGTTCTCAGATCTGCTTTACTAAAGGAAAGCAACTCAAAATGGTTAACAAATCTTTAATCAAACAAACATATCATTTACCTAGTTCAAGGGAAAAAGTCAGCACCCTGAACTCCAGAGAATACAAACCCAAGTTACAAGCCCAAGTTACAAACACAAGTTACAAGCAGACCAATAAACAGATCGGCAGATGGGCTTCCAACCATCATATCCATTACCTATTTAAGTTACCAGCAAGGGAAGCATCAATATCTGGGTTTTCAAAGCCGGGGGGGGGGGGGCGGCTCAACAGCTTCCCAGAGTCTC
>CM053593.1:75042080-75085292 GCA_028646575.1 Pseudocheirus occidentalis | reverse complement strand
GGAAATTCGACTTTTTAAGGCATTCTTCTCCTCATTGACTTTCTGGGCCTCTTTTGCCATTTGAGTTACTCTATTCTTTAAAGTGTTGTTTTCTTCAGTCAGGTTGTTGACTCTCTTTTCATGATTTTCTCGCATCATTCTCATTTCTTTTCCCAATTTTTCCTCCACTTCTCTTATTTGGTTTTCAAAGTCCTTTTTCAGTTGACATATAGCTTCTAGGCATTCTTCAATTGTCTTGGAAGCATTTGGTGTGGGAGTTCTGAGTTCTGGGCTCTCTTCCTTCCGTTCCACGCTTTGACCCTTTTTGTCCACAAAAAAGGATTCTAGATTTTTATTGCTGTTCTTGTTTTGCTTCCTTTTCCTCATGTTGGCCAGTCAATTAATTGGTTCGTTTGTTTAGCTCTGTAAAACTCTGCTTCCAGAGGGGAAAGCTCTGTTCCAAATCGCTGGGGTTTTTCCAAATCGCTGGAGTTTTTCCAAATCGCTGGGGTTTTCCCAGCTGCCGGAGCTTTTAGGGGGGTTTTGGAAGTCCCCCCAGCTTTGGCTTGCTGAAAGCACACCCCAGGACCACCACCCAAGACCACAATCCAGATCCAGGCCGCTCAACGCAAGAGCACTTGGCCCTGATCAATCTATTCAGCCCCCCTGTGGAGTCCGCAGGCCAGGGGCTCTGAAGCAACCTGGTGGGGGCCGCTGTCGCTGGTTCCAGCAGTTCCCCTCCCCCACAAAGTTTCAAAGTTCCACTTTCACTAACCGTCTCTGATCAGGATTTAAAGATCACCTCAGGCAGATGCTTTAGATCTTCTTTGAAGTAGACTCAAGCTGTGGCTTAGGAGGCTCACTCCTCCTGGCCGCGACTGTGGTTTTGGGCTGGGCCGGTCTTTGCTTCGGTGAGAGCTGCCCCTCTCCAGTCCCTGTTCCTCATGCCTTGGCAGATGTGGAGGTGCTGGAGGCTGTAGATCTCTCTCCTCTGAAGACTGGCTGCGGCGGGGCTCGGCTCAGCTCAGCCAGGCTCCTTCCCACCACCCTGGGCCTGGCCATGGTCTCGGCTTCAGACTGGGCCAGCCTCTGCTCCGACTGCCACGATGAGCCCCTACTGCCGCGCTGCCTTCAGCTGGACATGTGTTCCTTGTATTTTTGCGTGAGTCTGAGAGTTTTAGACTTTGTCTGGGCTCATATTTTTATGGGTGTTTAGGGAGGTGGTGTGGGAGCTGCGGGACCTTGCTGCTTCTACACCACCATCTTGGCTCCGCCTCCCCCCCTCCCCGCAAAATAAATTTCTTACAGTGATCGTATTCAAGAATGTGTGACTCTTTCTGCATATTAAATCCATCATTAATCTGACAGGAAATGTTGTTTCATCTTCTGTCTTCTGGGCTCCTGTTTTGTCATTTCCTTAATTGGTGTTCTAAAATATTTCAAAGTTATTTTTCTCTATAATTTTGTTGTCATCATATATATACATATACATACACACACACACATATAAATCATCCCCTTCGTTTTGCTCATCTTACTTTGCATTATTTTGTAAGTCTTCACAGTTTCCACTGATACTGTCCATTTCATCATTTTTTATAGCACAATAATATTCCATAAAGAGAAAGGGGAAGATATATATGAGTACTGCAAAATTCCAGTTATAGAAGGGAGAGAAGGTTTTCTTAAATAAACAATGAAAAGAAATAGAAGAAAACAGTAGAATGGGAAAGACAACAGATATCTTCAAGAAAGTTAGAGATATCAAGGGAAATTAGAGACATTATGCAAAATTGGGCATGATAAAAGACAGAATTGGTAGAGACTTAAAGGAAGGAGAAGAGATTAAGAAAAGGTAGCAAGAATATACAGAAGAATTGTATGAGAAACATCTTAACCCCATCAATAACCACACCAGTGCAGTTACTGATCTAGAGCTAGACATCCTAGAGAATGAAGTCAAGTGGGCCTTAGGAAGCATTGCTAACAATAAGGCTAGTGGAGGTGATAGAATCTCAGCTGAGCTATTTAAAACCCTAAAAAATAATAGTTTGTAAAGTATTGGAGTCAATTGTTCTTTAAATGTTTGGTAGAATTTACTAGTAAAGCCATCTGGCCCTGTAGATTTTTTCCTAGGGAGTTCAACCAAATTGAAGCTAATGACACTATGAGGAACCAAGAATCAGTCAAACAAAAGATCAAGACTGATTCTAATTTTTAGGGAATTATTTTCCTCAGTTTTTGAAGCTCCTTTTCCATATGTTTAAAGTTTATTTTTAGTTCACATAGTTTCCTTTTTAAGGAGCTGTTTTCTTTATCATAATGTTTTTCTGATTTCACAATTTTGTTTTTATAAGAAGTGTTGATTTTATCTTCTACCTCTCTATCCCAGATTTCAAAGTTCTTTTTGAACTCATCTAGGAATGCATTCTGTGCCTGAGACCAGGTCATAATCCCTGTTAAGTCTTCAGATGTGGGTATGGAGTCAATACTCTCTCCTTCTGAGTTTTATTCCTCCCTCTCACCATAATAGGATTCCAGAGTCTTTGTCTTTGTAACCTGCTTGCTTCCCATTTTGAGACAGGAACTTAGCCACCCTGCTTCTTCCAGGGTTCTTTACCCTTTACTGCTTAAAATTTTTCTCTGGGGCAATAATTACTGTGTTTTCAGGGTCAGAGGGGGGAACTGGAGCAGCTGGGGTTAACTCTGCCATCTTGGTCCCTGGAAGCTCAGATAGGGTTTTTTTTTAATTTCTAGGTTGTGGATAGGTAGTCCCAGGTGTAGCTGCTGCCCCTGCCACGGGCCCTGCCTTTGTTTCTTACCCAGCTCTGTTGATCCCCACCCTGTGGTGATAGGTCTGGGAATGGCCCTTATGGTTGGTGGATCAGCAAGCCTCATCTAGAGACCTCTCAGCACATGCAGTGCTGAGTGGTCGGGGGCCTGATCAGACTGGTTTTTGAAGAAGCAGAGGAACTAGGGAACAAAATGTCAAAATTCACTGGATTATGGAGAAAGCAAGGGATTACCAGAAAAACATCTACTTATGCTTCATTGATTGTGTGGATCACAACTAATATGGCAAGTCCTCAAAGAGACAGGAGTCCCAGTTTATCTTACTTGTGTCCTGAGAAACCTCTTCATGGACCAAGAAATAAAAATTGGAACCAAACACAAAGAACTGATTGGTTTCTAATTAGAAAAGGAGTACAACAAGGCTGTATATTGCCGCCTTATTTATTTAACTTACATGTAGAGTACATTAAGCAAAATGCCAGGTCAGATGAATCAAAACGCAGAATTAAGGTTGCCAGTAGAAATATCAACAATTTCAGATATGCTGATGATGCAACTCTGATTGCAGAAACAAAAGAAGAATTAAGAAACCCCTTGATGTGGGCGAAAGAGAAGAGTAGAAAAGCTAACTTGAAGCTTAACATCAAGAAGAACTAAGACCTTGGCAACTGGTTCCGTCACTTCCGGGCAAATAGAGAAGAAATAGATACATTGCCAGATTTTATATTCTTAGACTCAAAGATCAATGCACATGGTGACTATAGACACAAAATTAAAAGACCCTTTCTCCTTGGGAGGAAAACTAAGGCAAATTTGGATAGAATACTGAAAATCAGAAACATCATCTTGCCAAATGAGCGTATAATTAAAGCTATGGTGTTTCCAGTAGTAATGTATGGCTGTGAGAGTTGGACTATAAGGAAAGTGGAACACTACAGAATCAGTGCTTTCAAACTGTGATGCTAGAGAAAACTTCTAAAAGTCTCTTGGACAACAAGGAGATCAAATCAATCAATACTTAAAGAAATTAATTCAAGCTATTCACTGAAAGGTCAAATACTGGTGCTGAAGTGTAAATACTTTGGTCACATGATGAGAAGGCAGGACTCAATGGAAAAGATTCAAATGTTGGAAAAGGTTGAAGTCAAAAAGAAGAGGGGAATAGCAGAGGATGAGATGGATAGGGTAGAGTCATGGAAACAATGAACACGAACTTGGACAGACTTCAGAAGATAGTTGAGGATAGAAGGACCTGGCATGCAAGGTTCCTGGGGTCACAAAGAGCAAGACACAGTAACAATAAGTATTCCATTAATCCACATGCCAAAATTTGTTTAGAGGAGACAATTGGAGGATAACCCCTGAATTGCTCATTTGAAGCTACTATGAAAAGATCTACTATAAATATTTTTGTATGTGTAAGTTATTTTCCCTCTTTCTTTGATCTCTTTGGAGTACAGGTCTAGTAGTGATACAGCTGTAGAAGACCCTAAATGCCAGGCTAAGGCATTAGTGCTTTATGCTAAAAGGAACAGGTTTCTGAAAGGTTGTAAACAGGCTAGTGATATATTCAGACTTGTGCATTAGGAAAATTTCTTTGATTACTATGTGAAGAATAGTTTGGAGAAAAAGAAAATTGCAGGTAGGTAGACTATTACAATAGATCAGGGTAAAAATGGTGAAGGTATGAACTAGAAGGATAGTCTTTTATCTCCCAGGTTCTGACTCTTTGCATTAGTATGTTTTGATTTTTATTATATATTTGGCAAAAACTTGCATAACTCTTTAAAAATTAAAATATCTAATTTGTCTATCTATAGATATTGATAGACAGATTCAGTTCCCTGGTGTTCTCACAGTTCTCTACATGCATTATCTCATTTGATCATCATGATAATCTTGTAGTTACCATAGATATTCTTTTCCTCATTTTACAGACAAGGAAACGGAGGCTCAGAAAGGTCATTGAATCTAGCAAACATTTCTTTAGCACTATGTGCAAAGAACTATGATAGGTACTGAAGAGGCAAGACAAAAATTATGCAATCCCCTCCTTTAGAGAACCTACATTCTGACGTGCATCCAATTTCTCTTTGGAATTAGTTTGGCCTCAGTTTGCTAATATATATGAGGTATAAGTCACTCCCTGCTCTAAAATTCTTTGTTGCAATTGCTTGGAGGTTAAAAAAGCTAACGCTATGGTAACAGACCTAGGTACACAAAAATATTTATAGCAACACTTTTTTGTTATAGCAAAGAATCAGAAACAAAGTGCGGATCCATAAATTGTGGAGGAGCCAAACAAATTATGGGATATTATTACATGATAAGAAATGGCATATCTGATAAATTCAGAGATACCTAGGAAGACTTGTGTGGACTGATGCAAAGTAAAATGAGCAGAACCAAGAAAATAATACACATAATGACCATAATAACATAAAGAAAAATAACTTGAAAAGATGACATGGTTCTCTAATTGATGAATGCAGAGTCTAATCATAACTTGAGAAGAGTGATGATAAAGTATGTGGCTCTGTTCTTAGCAGAGAGGAAATGGACTACAGATACAGAATAACATATGCTCTCAGATACGACCAATACATAAAATTATTATGTTTAGGCATATTTAACTAGTCATAAAGGAGAGTTTGGGATTTTTTGGAAGGGGTGATTAAGTGGTTAGCAATAGAAATTTAAAAACAAAGAAAATAACATCAACAAAATATTTTAAAATAATCAGAAGAAAATAAATATGTTCAGAAGGGGAAATAAGCAAATGTTGCAATTTTATCCCTCTGTTAAATTTTATATGCACTTTTTAAAAATGACATAGATTTCATTTACAATACCATTTTTTGTTCTTACCATATTATAATGTTCTTGTGTGCTGCTAATTATTACATTTATCACAAAAAAGACAATTTAAGTAAGAAATACACTCATATTACCTTTATTGTTGCTCATTCATTTCAGTTATGTCTGAATCTTCGTGACCCCATTTGGGGTTTTCTTGACAAAGATACTGGAGTGGTTTGCCATTTCCTTCTTCTACAGAAGGGGAAACTGAGGCAAACAGGTAAGTAAATTGCCCGTGGTCACACAGCTAGTAAGTGTCTGAAGCCAAATTTGAACTCATGAAGATGAGTCTTCAAGACCCCAGGCCCAGCATTCTATCTACTGTACCACCTAGTTGACTTTTTTATTACCTTAGACTGAATTAATAAAATATAGTATAGACCATAGAACAAAAACATTTTTAAAAAATGACCAAGCCCAGAATGTTGAAGGGGGTATGGAAACCATGTTATATGAGGAATGATTTTTTAAAAACCCTAAGGATTCTCAGTATGAACAAGAGAAGACTAAGGAGAGATATGAACTGTCTTCATAAGAAGAGCTGTCTTAGGAAGAAGGAGTAGATTTTTCCTGAGTTGTTCTAGAGGGAAGACATAGGACAAATGAATAGAAAGGTTAAGGTATATTCTGGTTCAGAATAAGGGAAAATTTGCTAATAATTACAAATGTCAAAAAAATGGAATGGGGTGTCTCTGAAAACAGTGAACTATCAGCCATTAGAAGTATGGAAGCAGACTAAACGATCTCAGAGGCTCTGTATAAAAGAACCTGCAAAGCAGATTGGGCTGTTGTCTAGTGACCATCCAAAATCTACAATGGCCTGATTCTATAACAGGTAGGGAATGATGCATGATGAATAATGAGAACAAAAGCATAAAATACATTATTAGAAGGATAAAGAAGACAACTAGGATTTGGTCTCTCACTAAGTCTGGAAATACTTTTTGGAAGGAGAGAGAAAGAGATACTTTCAGGTAAAGTGATAAAAGGATGAAATACTTTATCCACTCAGGAAGTATGTATTGAATCTGATCTTTTCTTATTAAGTCTGGTAAGTGCTAAATCAACACAAATTAGTTGAATTAATTCTGTTTTCAATAAGTAAATTACGTATTTCTATATAAGGTAGACTAGATGGCCTCTGAAGTTTTTTTTTTTTGAACTATGGGATTTGTGATACTAACATGCCTTAAGCTTAGTCAAATATTTGTGAAATGAAATATAGTAAGACTAACCCAGGGGCGGCTAGGTGGAGCAGTGAATAGAGCACCAGCCCTGGAGTCAGGAGGACCTGAGTTCAAAACCAGCCTCAGACACTTAACACTTACTAGCTGTGTACCTTAAGCAAGTCACTTAAAACCCCAACTGCTCAGCCTTTTCCCCTCCAAAAAGCAAAAAAAAATTTTTTAAAAGAATAACTCAAAAGTAAAATAAAAATTTCTAACATTTCATTCATGAATTCAGAAAAATACAACATAATTAAGCCTATATACCTCCATTAAGTAACTGACTTGATTGAATTTGGCAAAAGAACAGGTTAAATTCAGGGGGGAGGGGTTGCATATGTTTTTCACTGAACAATTTGAGTAATTTATTTTCTGAACAACTGCTTGGGTGTTCTGTAGTAAAAGTTTCAAGATTCAATTGGGATTAGAGAATTTTTATTTTTTATAAACTTATCTCATCATTCCCCAGTCAACCTGCCTTCTACCATAATTGTGACAAATAGCAGAAAACTGCTAGAAAATGATACAATGGATACATAGCTGCTTTCTGAAACAGTCATTTCTCTTTTCTAGTTTTGCTGGTTTTCAACTGTCTGTTTTTTAAGTAGTTCTCTTATTTAAAATAAATGAATATAAGTAAAATAAACTGTAAAAGAAAATGTTAACTCCCCTTGGGTTATGCTATGCAGTGTACTGATAACAGTGATAATAAAAACATCAACAGCTAACACTCATATACTGCTTCTTATGTTCAAGATAATGAATTTATATAATTATGATTTATATAATTTTGCTGATATCTTAGAGTTGGAAAGGGCTACCTCAGAATGTAACAGGAAGTAATTAGTTAGATGTCATGAACTTTAATTGAAAGGGGATGACCACTTTCCTGGGATACTGTAGATACAATTCCATGTTAGGGATGACTTGGAGTAGAGAGCCTCTGAGGTCCCTCTAAACTTGGAGATCCCATCACTACCCCAGAGAAATATTAACAATTGAAAATTAACCCAGAGAAGCAGAATCTTCAAGTAGTTCTTTCTGAGATGCTAAGATGGATCCTGAAGGAATAAATTGATAGAGAGAAAGAAGACACAAATACAATGCTTTGTAAACTTCATGTCATTTGGTGTTATTAATAATAATTCTAAAATATCTGCACTCCTAAGTTATATTTCCTTTGAAGTCTTCCAGTGAACGAAGTGACTTTGAAGGGTTTTCCATACATCAATGTAGGTTATCAAGGTACAGAAAATAAAGTTAGAGATAATAAAATGTTTAAACCCATATTAGTACTTTCAAATTGTCCCTATTAGTTTTCAGAACTGCCTCCATATTTTGGTGTTCCTGATCACACTTCACTTTTTATATGCCTGTCATTTAACACATTCTTGGGAAGCTTCCTGCTCCCTAGCCATGGGGAATTTTAGGAAAGATTTTGCTTTTACAGTTATCCGTTCCACATTGCAGCTTTCCCTATTTCACTGTATCAGGGGTTGCCATAAGAAATTAAATGGGAATTTTGGGGAAGGCACAGACAACATTGAAGGGCCAACAGATGACACAGAGCCTATGACCAAATACTTAACCCAAATTTTACAGCAATGGGGTAAACACCCCATAAATGAAAAAAGAAAAAAAATTAGACTTATGCTCTGCTATGAAGGCTAAAAAATTTTATGCAGATTTTCCAGATTGGTGGGAGCCAATCCCTGGCCCCCACAATGTAGAAGGGCTAACTGTACCTTTAGTTTTTTTTACTGTTTTCTGCTTAAAGTCATAGTTTGAGAATTTTATAGATTTAAAGCTGAATGGAATTTTAGGGTCCATCTAGTCCAACTTCCTGTTTAACAGATGATAAAACTGAGGCTATAGAAGTTAGGAGGCTTGCCTAAGCACTTAGGTAGTCAAAGGGAAACTTGGGACTCCAAACCAGGTCCTCTGATTTCAGATATAGCTATTTTCCCCAACTGAACAATGCTGCCTAATTAGAAACAAGCCCAGCTAAATATTATCAGCCCTTTTTCATAGTGTACTGACACTATAGTTGATAGTCTGATTATTACATACAAATGAGTAGTTGATAAAGCTCTATATCTTTTTCTTCCTTGTTAACGTGAATCTCATGTTTGCAGAGGCTTCTATAGTTTCAATTGTACATTTCCTTAATGAGCTACATGATGGCTTTGTTCACATTGGGCTACCCAGCCTCTGCTGCAATGTAGATCCTTTCCAGAATTAAATAGATTTTTCTTCCCATATGACAAAAGGACAAAATGGAAGAAAATGGTGAATTTACACAGGTGGGAAAACAGCTGAACCTTCAGTGTCATGATAAAAATCAGCAAGGGAGAGGCTAAAAGGATAAAACAAGGCTTTTCAAGCACTACTTGAGACAAGTACTACCACTCAAATGCAGATGCTCTGATTAAATTAAATGATTCCTTTTTTAAGGCAAAGCTGAGTTACCAGATTCACATACAATATGTAAAAGCCTTATCTGACACACAATTAAGAAAGCCTTGCTCCACCACTGTTAAATGTCAGGGGATCTTAGTAATGGTCCATCCTTTGTATTAAGGACATATCCATATATAGTACCAAATCAATCATTTTGCAGGTGTTTTAGAGCAATCACAGAGTAATCAATAAGATTGTTTCACAGTCAATATGGTATTGGAAAAAAAACAACCAAGATAACTGGGCTATGGTTCAACAGGCATTTGCCCAAGTAGGTGGCAATCTGTCATTATGGCAGCCAAAGATTCCTAGTCAATTGGGCAATGATCAAACCCACTTCATTGTTTATTATTCAGCATGGTACTTTTCAGTCTAAAATGAAACTGTCTCATACAATAGGTAATAGCTTCTTGAGGCCAAATGGCTTTAATAGCCACTAACTGGTGACTTTCTGTAAATAGATAGGCATCATTAATCCCCTTTTTATCTTAGAGACTGCTTTACCTTGTCTACATACATTATGCTGATTTTATAGTAATTTAGTAATAATGGCAAGCCAAAGGGACTATGTTAATGCAGTTGCATTCAAATGGGATTATTTATTCTAGTTGGTTGTGCTTATGTAAAGAGAAAAAAAAAATCCAGTCTTTTTACTGAATGATGGAAGCTATGTTTCATAGAGATAAATTTCCCAATGACTTTGAAAGTTATGCTTAAGTTTGTATCCTCAAATTTTTTTAGACATGACCATTAAAACCTAACAATGAACATTAATAAATCAATGTTTCCCTTGTTGTTAATATACAATTTTGATATGAACATGAATTTGTTGTTATGTAAATGAGATTTGGATTTTGTAGTTAATTTTAGAAATATCAACACATTTGAAACATTTGAATATTTTAAATAGTTTTTACAAGGTGATGAGAACGTACGCTTAAAATATTACATGAAGCTAGATTTTTTAAAGAAAAGACATGACCATGCAATTCAATATTATATTGTCACATTTAAACAATAATACTTATATATTTAGTAGAAGGCAGACAATCCTAAACGTTCTCTAATATGGAATGAAGAGGTTGAAAATATTCAACAAGGGAGAGCACAATCAAGATTAGAACTCCATTCTTGAATATTGGCTCCTTAATCTACAATCCTCTACTTAATCCATTTAAGGTTTTAACATAAATTATTTTGTCTCAATTCAGAAAAAAAAAACCAAACATATTTAATTCAACAACAAAAAAATTTCATTTTGACTTGTGTTAAATAAAAAAGCTTGATTTTTTTTTCCTTTTCTATTTTGGGGGCATCATGTATCTTAAGTTATTCTTACACATGCAAAGTAAAATAAAAAATGACAGTCATTATCCAAATGTTTTATTTCCATACTCCAAAAAAAGCATGATTCATTGGGGTATGGTGGGAATGGTGCTACATTTGAAGTCAGAAGACCTTGGTTTGATTCTTTGTCACTAACAACCTATGTGAGCTTGGATGATTCATGTAAACTCACTGAGCCTCAGTTACCTCATCTGTAAAATGAGAGAAATGAACTAGATCACCACTCTAGGGTCCCTTCCAGCATCAGGTCTATGAATGAAGGAACTTTGATTCCCTTGAGCATTTCCTTCATAGTGTTGAGTCACAACTCCTCCAAGTCACAAAACATGGTCATCATAAATTTCAACCAAAAAACAAAAATAAGGCCATCACCCTGTGGCCAGTCTTCTGGTGATAAGTATTTTCCAACTTATCTGATGGTACACAGTATGAGTTTCACTGTATGGAGTTACAAAGATCTTTTAAGACTTTTTAGCAAAATAAGACTTACAAGAACGTGTGCCCCATCAACACAGGCTTTATGAAATCAGTTAAACTCCGCCTTGATGAATACCGTACTAAAGTCAGTCTGATCTAGCTGATTTCTCAGAAAATAATTTCACATGAAATATTTAAATGATTGATATAAAAATGTATTTATTATTTGAATTACCTAGAGAATTTACTCCATTTCCAACTTCAAATGGTCTATATAGACAAACCCTCAATGTATAATTGATGATGTTCATTTTGATAAAGGCAGTCACAAATTTCTCTTTTTGTCTTAAGGGAATTTCCATCTCCCTCTTCACCCAAGACTAGCCTTTTCATATATTATTTCTTCCACTATCACTCTAGATCCTTTGGCAGTGAAAAACGTTCTCATAACTTTTTAGTTAACATCTCATATCTCAAAGCTCTAGAGTACCTATTTGTTTTATGCCTGGATTCTTGCAAGAGAGGAGAAAAACATTGAGTGTCTAGCACCTGAGGCAGAATGTAGGGGAAAAAGCACTTCAACAAGATTTAACTCATGCCATAAATCTCTTCTGTCAGATCCCCTGACAGGCATGTCCTCACTGACCTCTTTCTGGTGGGAGAGAGGGGAAAGAAAGTGGTGTTGATTGAAGGTCATTATAGCATAAGCAATAAATTAAGATCCAAAATACTGTTATAAATTTATCCCACCATTTAAGACTATTTGTTACTGTAGTTCATGATATTTTTGGAAGCAAACTCCAGGAAGTCCTCCTCAGTCATTTCTGAGATTTATTATGGTAATGGAGATGGGGAAGAATAAAAATTCTTTATCTTCAGAAACTTTGTAGAAGCAAAGAAATGCTAATACTATTAACATTTTAATCCTCATTTCCCAGTGCCTTAGTATTCCAAATGTGTACATTTTTAATGAAAATAAAAATAAGTCCTCAGTAAATAAATCTATCACCTTGTATGCCATACTTAGGGGTTTAGAACTGAAAGATACTTTAGGGATCATCTTAACCAACCCCTCTCCTTGTGTTACAGAAGAAGAAAATGAAGGCCAGAAAGGTTAATATACTTAGGATGATAGGATCATAGATCCTGAGTTGGAATGGACCTCAGAGGTCATTCTGTACAATTCCTTCAGTTTATAGCTGAGAAAATTCAAGTCCCAATGAGACTAAGTAAGCCTTTTGCCCAAGGTCACATAGGTAATAAACATTAAAGACAGGATAACTAGAGGTTTTCTGATTCTAGGGGTAGGGCTCCTTCTACTGTGTGTGTATGTGTGTGCATGTGTGTGTGTGTGTGCGCGCGCATGTGAGTGCATACATATGTATATGTATGTGTGTATATGTTTATGCTATGTATGTATATGTATATACACAAACATACACACATACCTCTATTATATATACGTATACATACATACACATCTGTGTGTGTGTATTAGCACACATGAAAGAGTTCAAACCCTGACTTTGCCCTTGCTCTCCTGACCCCCAATCCGGGGCATTTTCCAGGTCTCCATACTCCTAGTCCCAGGTATCTATCATACTTATCCATTTGATTAAAAAATCCAAGTCTTGATCTTAAAGGTTATTTCCTAGAAGCTTTTTAAATTAACTTTGTCTATCTGGTTATGTTTATTTTTATAGTCTTATACCTATGATATTAGAATTTAAAAATATAAAATATGATTACTATTATAATGCCTACTCTTTGGAACAAATTGGAATCCTTTTCATCCACACTCTAGACTTCTTCAGTTCTCACGGTAGTAAAGAAAGCAGGAACATGAAAATAGTACCCAAATTCAAGAAGCTGCTTTATAATGACATAAAAATTCCCACTGAAGGTTCTGAAGTTAATGAGAATTTGGTATATAAAATGTGCTTTATTCAAAGATTATACTAAATTTGACATATGGAATGACATTTCAAAAGACCCTTCTCTAAAGGAAGTGCAACTTATTATTTTGTTTTTGTATATGGGGAAAATATAGAGAAGAGATTAAAAGGGGAGGGGTAAGGTACTGACACTAATGATCAAAAGGATCAGACCTCTGCATTTCAGCTCCAAACCAGTAAACAATTACGGTTCCTCAGTCAACACATGTCGACTGGGACCAGCCACTTTTGTATCTGTAGGTGCTGTTATGTAAAGTACCCACCCCCAAAAAATGTACAGTGCTTCCTATCTCTTAAAATAGAGCAAAGTTGTGAGTAAGTTTAAAATATATTCTTGGTCCCTCCCATCTTCCCTTAAATTACTCCTTCATTCCATCATGTGCTTTGTTCTTGTAGAATTTCAATAGTAGCTAATGTTTATAGAGTAGTACTAAGATTTGCGCAATACTTTATTTTTTTAATTTAAATTTTATGTTTATTTTTAGTTTACAACACTCATTTCCACAAGATTTCGAGTTACAAATATTCTCCCCATCTTTCCCCTACCCACCACCTAAAACAGCAGTCCCATTGAATACCCACTCCCCCAATCTGCTCCCTCCTATATCCTACCTTATCCCCCTCCAAAATTCCAGTAGGGCAAGATAGATCTCCGCACCCCAGTGCCTGTGTATCTCATTTCCCAGTTGCATGTAAAAAATAATAATAATAATAATAATAACAATTTTTAAACATTTGATTTTAGAACTTTGAATTCCAGATACTTTCCCTTCTTCCCTCATCACCCACCCTTACTGGGAAGATAAGCAATTCAATATGGTTTGTACATGTGCAGTTACACAAAACATTTCCATAGTGAATATATTGTGAAAGGCTAACTATATTTCCCTCCTTCCTATCCCGCCCCCCCACTTGTTCTATTTTCTACTTTGACCCTGTCCCTTTTCAGAAGTGTGTACTTTTAACTACCCTCTCCCCGCAATCTGCCCTCCTTTCTATCATCCCCCCTCTTATTCCCTTCCCCCCTACTTTCCTATAGGGTAAGATACCCAATTTAGTGCGTATGTTATTCCCTTCCTAAGCCAAATTCAATGAGAGTAAGGTTGACCCATTCCCTTTTGCCTTATTGTTCTTCCCCTCCATTGTAACAGTTTTCCCTTGCCTCTTTTATATGAGATAATTTACCCTATTTTGTCTCTCCCTATCTCCTCTCATTATATTCATCTCTCACCTCTTAATTTTATTTTTTAAATATCATCCCTTTCTATTCAATTGATCCTTTGCCCTCTGTCTATGTATACCTGTACACATATATACACACACTCACATATGTATTCATATGCACATATACCCTCCTATATGGACATATATATGTGTGTGTATATATATATATACACATATGTATGTATGTATAGATATAGATATTGATATATACACACACACATTCATAATCCCTTCAACTATCCTCATACTGAGAAAAGTTTCGTAAATTACAATTATTGTTTTTCCATGTAGGCATGTAAATAGTTCAACTGTAATAAGTTACTTATGATTTCTTTTCCTGGTTTACCTCCTCATGGTTCTCTTGCTTCTTATATTTGAATGTCAACTTTTCTGTTCAACTCTGAGTTTTTCATCAAGAATTCTTGAAAGCCCTCTATTTCATTGAATTACCATATTTTCCCCTAAACATTATACTCAGTTTTGCTGGGTAGGTGATTCTTAGTTTTAATCCTAGCTCCTGACCTCTGGAATATCATATTCCAAGCCCTTCTATCACTTAATGTAGAAGCTGCTAGATCCTGTGTTATCCTGATTGTGTTTCCACAATATTCAAATTGTTTCTTCTTGTCTGCTTGTAATATTTTCTCCTTGATCTGGGAACTCTGGAACCTTGCTATAACATTCCTAGGAGTTTTCTTTTTGGGATCTTTTTCAAGAAGTAATTGGTGATTTCTTTCAATTTCTATATTGTCCTCTGGTTCTAAAATATCAGGGCAATTTTCCTTGGCAATTTCTTGAAGGATGATTTCTAGGTTCTTTTTTTCATCATGGCTTTCAGGCTTTTTAAATTATCTCTCCTGGATCTATTTTCCAGGTCAATGGTTTTTTCAATGAGATATTTCATGTTGCCTTCTATTTTTCCATTTGTTTGAATCTGTTTAATAGTATCTTGATTTCTTATAAAATCATCAGCTTCCATTTGTTCCAATCTAATTCTGAAGTAATTCTCTTTGGTGAACTTTTAAAATTCTTTTTCCATTTGGCAAATTTGGCTTTTTAAGGCATTTTTCTCCTCATTGGCTTTTTGGGCCTCTTTTACATTTGAGTTAATCTATTTCTTAAGGTGTTATTTTCTTCAGTCAGTTTATTGACTCTCTTTTCATGATTTTCTTGCATCATTCTCATTTCTCTTCCCAATTTTTCCTCTACTTCTCTTACTTGATTTTCAAAATCCTTCTTGAGCTCCTCCATGGCCTGTAACCAATTCATATTTTTCTTGGAAGCTTTTGGTGCAAGAATTCTGACTTCATTGTCTTCCTCCCATTCCATGCTTTGTTCCTTTCTGTCCCTAAAAAAGGAATCTAAGGTTTGATTTCTGTGCTTGCTTTGCTTCCTTTGCTTGCTCATGTTGCCACTCAGTTACTTGACTTTTGAGCTCTTTGCCACAGTAGAATTCTGCTTCCAGAGAGGAGAGCTTTGTCCCAAATTGCTGGGGTTTTCACAGCTCCAGGAGCTATTAGTTGGGTGCCCTCTCTACTGCCCCCACAAGCTCTGGCTCACTGGTTACACACCTCAGGACTACCACCCAAGACCACGATCTAGATCCAGGCAGGTTAAAGCAAGAGTGATTACATTCTGAATGGTTGCTTAGTCCACCTACAATCTGCAGGCCAGGAGCTCTGAAGCAGCCACATGGAGGTGGCTGCATGGTCATAGTGCCTCTCCAGGGCTGGACCATGCTCCATCCCCACCAATTCCAACAGAGTTCCACACTGACTTTACTTTGTCTTTGGCATTTATGGATTGATATTTCTGGAAACTGCCACAGCTGCTGATGATCTACTCTCCTAAAGTCCACTCCAGCCACTGCTGGTCAGGGCTGCCCTGGGGCTAAAACCACGGGCTTACACAGGGCTGGGCTTGACTTCCAGCATGCTGCAATATTCCCTTTCTGTCTGACCGCTGGCTGCCTTCATCAGGAGATTTTTTTTTCTCTCTGTCACTTTATAGGTTCTGAAACTCTAAAATTTTTTAGAGTAATAATTTATAGGTATTTGAGGTGGTTATGGGGGGAGCTCACAGAATTTTCCTGTTTCTATGCCACCATATTGGCTCCACCCCCTGCACAACCCTATATATGCAGCATCTTATTTGAACTTCACAACAACCTTGTGAGCTAGGTGATATAATTAGGTCCATTTTATAGGTGAAGAAATTGAGGCTAAGGGAGGTTAAATGATATGGTTGAAACTGCACCACTGAAATTCATCCTTTTGAATATTTGAGTCTTGAAAGATTCAAAGCACTAGAAACTTCTCTAATATGTAGGAATTAATTCAGTCAAGATTTTAAAAAAACATTGTGTAGTAGAAAGGGCACTAAAATTGAGTTTGACTCCAATCCTAATACCAACTACATGATCCTAGAGAAGTCATAAGATTATGAATTTAGAAAGGAAAGGGACCTTAGATATCCACACAGTCATTTTCTAGAATTGTAAACTCTAAGAGGTTATGTGATCAGACTAAGAATCTGCAGGAAGCAAATAGGAGAATTGGGACTTGAACCCAGTTTCTCTGACTGTGGAGTCAATAACCTGTCCACTATATCATGTTATCCTAACCCAAGAGGGTGTTAATAATGCTGAAAATGTTTTTCCTTCTCAGAGTATGTATTTTGCATTATGAGACAATGCAGGACTAAAAGTTATTCTAGATTTAAAGTCATAAAGGAATGAACTGTTTGTTGCAATCCCATAGAAGGGCATTATTATGGAAATAGCTTGCCTCAATTTTAGTAAGGTTTTTGATAATGTATGTCCTAATATTCTTGTGGGGAAAATGTAGAGAGATCTGGGTTCAATGATAATACAACTAGATTGATTCATAACTGGTTAGATGGACAGATTCAGAGAGTAGTTATTAATAGTTTAATATCAATGTGGTAGGAGGTTTTTTCAGTGCAATATTCCAAGGTTCTCTGCTTAGTCTTTTGATGTTAAATATTTTTATTAATGACTTGAATAAAGGCATAGATAGTTTGCTCATCAAGATGACACAAGACTGGGATGGATGGTGACAATCGGAATCCAGAAGGATTTTAAGAGGCTACAGTATTAGACTGCTGAGTTTAATAAGATGAAACTCATTAGAGACAAATTAAAAATCTTATATTTGGGTCAGAAAAAAAATTCATAAGCATAAAATGGAGGGTCTTGGTTAGATAGTCATTTTTCTTAAAAAGATTTAGGGATTTTATTGGACTGCAAACTCAATATGAATCTATACTATAAACTCAATATGGGTCTAAGTGTTATAAGGCAGTCAAAAAAGCTATCAAGAACTGGGTTTCAATAAGAGGAGCATAATTTACAGACTAAGGAAGTGAGAATTTCATTGAACGTTTACACACATAAGACCTTGTTAAGTGTATTGCGTTCAGTGCTAGGCATCACAATGTAAAAAAGACATTATTAATGTAGCGAGTATCCAGAAGAGGGTAGACAGAATGGTAAAGAGCCTTGAGTTCATGCCATATAAAGATTGTTTGAAGTAATGGAGAATGTATAGCATGGAAAAGACTCAGGGGAACCATGACAGTTGTCTTCAAATATTCAAAGGTCTATTACAGGGAAGAGGGATTAGGCTTGTTCTGTTTGTCCCCAGAGGAAAAACTGGGTACTACTGGAAAAAATTGCAAAGAGACAAATTTAAGCTTGATGTCAAGAGAAGCTTCCTAATCATTAGATCTGTCCCAAAGTGGGATGGGCTGTTTCAACAGGTGATTGTCACTGCCCCCACTGTCCTTAGAGGTCATCAAGCAGACACTGGATGGTCTTTTGTCATATATGTTATAGAGGGGGTTGCTTTTATGTACCTTGGGCTAGATGACCACTGGTATCCTTTCCAACTTTTCTGAAATGTTCTGATTTTCTGATAGAGAAAATATGTTGATGGTAGAGAACCATGATACCCTTCAAATTATACCACCAGTAGGCATCCTACTCCTCAAATTGGTCTTGTCTAACACTATGGCTAGACATAGATTCCATGTTCATTGAAGAGAAGGGTGGCAAGAGGAAAGCTGATAGAGATGACAACAATTCATTGCCCTCATTCCCAGATCATCACCAGAAAACTACCCAATCAATGATGCATTTCTATGGCCATAGTAATTCATTAAGTCAGCTATTAAGAACAAAACTAAAAGAAGTCATATATAGTTAGTATATAATTGAGAACAGGGTGCTAATGGAATTAATTATTCCAAATATGCTTAGAAATTAACTTACTAGGAGTAAATTAAAGATCATTTGAAGTGACTTGATAATTTATTTTCAGGCTATACTGTAAGACTGGTAAACCCACCTCCAAACTATTAGGGTTAGAAGGATACCATGTTAGGGTAAACCAAGGATCACTATACCTGAATACAGGATAAGCAACCAGAAGTTCACAATAGCTAAGAAAAGAAGTAAACTCCAAAGAAGTGTGAAGTGTCCATCTCTTTGTATGAAGGCATAACAAAACTGATTTCAGGGTTCTGGATGTTGTCAAACTCAGAAAGAGAAGGCAAGCTCTCAAGCCTTCCTGTACATGCTAAACGTACCGGTGAAGAATAAAGAACAATGCAGAACAGACTACAGATTCCATGAGGCCAGACAATGGACACAGAGGCAACAAGTAGAGATTAACATGTTGATTGAAGTTTGAGAACTGGGATCAAAAGGCAGAATAGATAGTACCAGAGGGTAGTTTTGCAGATCACTATCAGCTTAATTTCCAGTAGAAAAGCTCACATTCAGAATGAAAGCTTATTTTTCTTCTATTTGGATAGAAGGATGAAAGTTAATTTGTTGTGAGTTTTTTTTAACTGTTAAAAACATTTATTTTTTGGCAATTAAGGGAGTCATTGATTTTTATTGAGAACTTTCAAACCCGTTGCTTAATGGTTCTAGGATAGACAAAATAAGCCTGACAAGATAAGCCTAACAAAATGGGACCCCATGAAAATAATAAAGGAACAACTTAGTTATGATTTGGAAATCATCTGATGATTAATGCAATTGAATCAATGCTGTTGAAGAGATCAAGGTCTCATCAAAAAGAAGCCTTCATTTTCACAGGTTGTAATGAGATACCTTGAATTTCCAGTTGTGTTTGTTTTCACCTAAACCAATTAAAGGTTGTTTTTTTCCTGAATACCAATTACTTTTGTGAACAGCCAAGTTTACCTAATGAAAGTCTCCTATTTAAATGTTTATCAAATATGAGCCACATGGGAAACAGCATTTGGAAGGGAAAAATCTTTGGCTCTTAAAGGCACAAAAATCTAAAGATTTCAAACACCTGGGTCAAAACGTGGTTGATAATCCTAATATGTTAGTACATTCTTTATTCAAATCTGTTCACAAAATATGTACTTTCCTCATATAAGGAGAATTTTTCAAAACACATGCATATGCATATATGTGTTTGTACATATGTAATAAAGACATACACATCTATATATGTATATCTTATCTATATCTATAGTGTTCCAGAAAACCAGAAAATATGTCTGAGTGATAGGATAAAGACATGTTATTACCTTCATGGGTCGGGTCACTACATCTAAAGGGTGAATCATTCACCAAAGGCATTGCAGGCACTTAACTCTGAACACTCACTAATATGTCAACAAGCAGTAGAATTAGAGTTATGGGGCTTTATTTTAGGTGGCACATTTCATTTAAAATACCTTACTGAAACCTTGTTAATGCTATTCACTTTTTATTAATGGGTCCTTAAATAGTGTATAAGATAATAAGAAACACAATGCATTTTAAATATTTAATGAAGGCATTTATTGGCATCTATTTATCATGAAAACAGGTGGCAAATACACTATAAAAGACTTAATAAAATGTATAAAACATATGCCGTCACAAGAGTGGGTTTATAAGTGCATTATTCATCTTTTCTAAACTGTTCAGCTTTGTGTGGATTTATGAAGATACAATGAACTGTACACATAAAATAGCCAGGAGCTCTTTGGACCCACCAGGTTGTGCTAAGAGATTCATTTTAAAAGTCCTAAAACTATATGTTCAAATACTGAAATGATCTTCAAGGATTTTGGTTCTAAAAATTGGTTATCTGATGTTTACCATCTCCCTCTTTCCTCACAAAGAATCATTGATAAACTCCTCCTAGTCCTTCCTCTAAAGCTCAAAATACTTTTCTAATATATTTCTCACACACACACACACACACACATACACACACACACACACACACACACACATACACACACACGTGTTAGGCTACTCCTAAGGCTGAAAATTAAGAACTACAGTGTATGTTCTGGAAATAATAAGTAATAATGAACAATAAGCATTTATTAAGTGCCTACTATGTGTTTGACATTGTACTACTTGCTGGGGATACAAAGGAAGGCACAAAATCAAATCCTGCTGTCAAAGAATTGATAGTTTAATGGAAAAGACAACTTATAAACAAATACAAGATAAAGTGCTAATCATCTTAGAGGAAAAGTACAATGACTAAGGAAGATCAAAAGGCTTCTTACAGAAGGTGGGACTTTAGCAGAGAATTGAAGAATAACAGAGGACAATTAGGCAGAAATGAGGGAGAGAATTCCGGGCATGGAGAAGAGCCAGTGAAAATGTGTAATGTGAAGTAATAGAACATAAACATATACTGGGCCTCTGAGAGCTTGCTCTGAGACAACAGAAGTCCTCCTAGATCTATACATAAGGTCAATATGGACCCAGTAATTCTAGGATATATGCACTTTGAGTCCTCCCTTGTGAAGGCAGAAAGAGGACCACAACACTTCCCACAGTATTCTTGATTCATACTTGCTAAAGGCCTGGTGATCTGATATTGACACAGAAACCCTGGAGTCTCATGCTTCCTCCTTCTCCATAAATGGGATATGAGGTCTACACAACAAATTGGAACCCAGGAGAGTTATTGGTTTGTCTGATCTCTGGTGGCAGATTCTGGCCTCTTCCAATTGCAACTACAACACATTGGAGCTGTATTAGCAAAATAATCATCTAACCCACACAAGAATCTGTGTTGCCATTGTCCTTAAGTCTCTTTCCCTCTGACTGAAACATAACCTCTTGAAGCTGCCATGTCACTTCCCTTCTTGTTCTGTCAATCCAACCCCTCCCCCAACCTCCCCCATTGCTCTTTGCAGAGAGGAGGGAGCCAGTTATGGAGTTAGGAGACATTCAGTGATGCTTTTAATGTTTTCTACTGTTGCGCAAGTGATATTTATCTGTAGAAGGGTATGTAAAATATTTTTAAAACAGGGTTAAAAATTTTCTCATACAAAAAATTACCTGAGAATCTCCATCCTCTTGGCAATTTTCCTTGGAAACAAATAGAAAATAAGACACCAAGTGAAATTCTATGATCCCCTTTCAGATGTGATGTCATATTTAGCATTTTTTTATCCACTCCCCCTGTTTCATACCCTCTTTTGCAGCAGATACCTAAAAATATGTTTTAAAGCAAAGAACTTCCCAGTTATAAAAAAAAAAACAACTGTGATTTTCTTTTTGAAGTTGCCAGTTTCCAAGGCACCGTATGCTGAAGACACTGCCATGGCTATCAGCACCACTTAGCTATCAGAGTAGATTCCTGATGAGCTAACATGGAGCAACCTTGAATCCACCATAATTATTCTTCATATTCAATGTCCTTGCCTTTCCTTCAATGAGCAAGTAACAAAAGACTAATTGACTGAATTTCTAAATGCAATACTAATATGAAATATCCATTAACTGATAGGAGACCTACCTCTAATGCTGTTAAAACTGTCGACAGAATTCAAATTCTTAGTGTCAAATGACAAGTTTATTATAAAACTACTTTCAGCTGATATTTTAACTGACTACAACCATGAAACCCAACCTCCCAGATGTATTGTTTTACCTTATGAGCTGCCTCCTCTGTCACTGAAGGTGGTGACACCATAGAGTTTCTTCTATTATTAGCTCAGAACCCTGTGAAGAGTGTTTTCCCCACCCTGGAAATCCATCCAGAAAGCACATAATTAAAACTCTCTGTCTGCTACCCCAGATTTTTCCATCCTCACTTTGGTGTTAATAACCTATAACAAAAAATGGAGAATACTTCAGTGTAAGATGGGTCTTACTTTGTAAAGAAGATCAAGGCATTTTGAAAGCGAAGTTGAATAGGAAAATATACCTTGAGCTACTCCATGTTCCTATTCAGCTTTCCCCAGCAATTGCATACATTACACTTTAACGGTCCCCTCTGTAAATCATGACTTGTGTTTAAATAGCCCACCAGTGACAAGATACACACGTATTACCATTTAATGACTTTTTTTTCACAATATCTCCTACTTGGAATATACTCCTCTCCCTCTGCTACCTCCTATCTTTTAAGGCCCAGTTCTTCATGAATGTTTATCATCCAGAATCTCTCTAGGATCTCTCATATAATTTTTTTTTTGCCTTTCCTATGTAGTTACCATATTCTTATTTGCATTATATTTGTACATGATTTATCTCACAACCAGATTGCAAGCTTCTTGAGAACAAGAACTTTGTCTTTTAAAAAAAATTCCTTAAAAGCATCACAGTATCTTCCTCAAAGGAATCTGAAATTGGTCTGTGACCGTGGGGCAGATTAACTGCTGCAAGGGGTCAAATCCATAACTCTGGCCTCTAGACAAGTTAGTTAGTGAGTATGGTCTACAAAGAAGAAGTATAACTTTATGTATAAGTCCAAAAATAGTGATTAGGTCCAAGAAAATTTAGGAGATGCCACAAAGTAGAGGCTGCAACCAAGTAACGGAGTTAGTGGAGTAAATGAATGGAAAAGAAGGGAGATGAAAAAATGAGAGAGTTGCATATGCTTTTTCATCCCATCTATCCTGGGCCTCTTGCCATTTACAACTTCCCACCCCACTGTCACACCTTTCCCCCAACCTAGAGCAGGACCCTCCAGACCAGCGGTTCTCAACCTGTGGGTCACGATCCCTTTGGGGGTTGAACAGTGGTCACAGGGGTCTCCTAAGACCATTGGAAAACACATATTTCTGATGGTCCTAGGAACCAAGACATCGCTCCTCTATCACTCTCCAGGCAGGTCTGCCCACATGCAGATACACACACACATACAAGGCATTAGGAAGGTTGAGAACCACTGCTCTGGACTAATGTCCACAGATCATAATGCCCTTCAAATGAGGAGTTAATGAGCTCAGGTATCCTGATTGGTGAGTGAATGAGTGACTATAAACTTATCTAATTCAGTATATCTAAATGGCCTTAGGCCATGCTTTACATTGCATGCAGCCATCCACACCAATTTCCTAGCTAGCTTCCCTATTACCATGCATAACTGTGTCATTCCCCAGTCTCTGAAATGGTACTCAAATGAATATTACCAATCTTTCCATTTGTCATTATAGTGACTTTCAAGATCAACTCCCTTCCCTGGTCAACACTCCCCTACACATATCATCTCCTTCTATTACAATATAAGTTTCATTAAGATATGCAAATGGTTCACTTTTTTAGTTGTATCCCAAAGTCTACCATACTCCCTACAATAGTAGGCAATTTAAAAGTAATTGTTTTCTAATTCATTCATTGCAGCATTGTGCTGTTCTGATGTCATATTAAAAATATAATATTACTTATTGCTAATAACTAAATTTGATCCTGGTATCAAATTGATATGATGTTTTTGGTATTTCAAGCACATTTCAAAAGCCCTGGCTTTTTTTTAGAACTATGAGCATCCAGTACCCACTGTAGTCATCCCTGCCTCTATTCAGATAGCATATCATTCTAACTCAAGAGCAGTAACAGAACAGGAACAATTAGAGGTTAGATATATGATTGACCTAGGTAGAGGCTAAGAGCCAACATTAAGGAGGTCAATGCAGGGCGAGGCATCTGAAACAAATTAGTGACTTAAGAGCCGTGATATCAATCCAAGGAGTCAGGGGTTTACCAAGTTCAAAAGCAAGATAAAACTATTAGACTGAGTGGTTCAGCAAAGTCACAGGGAGGAACCAGATCTCTGATATCAAGGCAAGAAAGAGTCAAGAAAACATGGAAAGTCAAGTAGTTGGCAAAAGTGATATCATTGAACTGAAATACTTAAATGAATGGGATCCTTGTGACCACTTGCCCTTTTCTCATTTAATATTTCATAAAATTATCTAGTCTAATGACTTCATTTAGCACATGAGGAAGCCAAGACCCTGAGAAATATAGTGGATCATACAAAGTCTAACAATGTGTTAGGTGAAGAGCCAAGACTAGACCCAAGCCTTCCAGTGGCCTTTCTGTTATGTTACAAAGCCTGGTTTGGCTGGTTGTGGTTGTTCACAAGCCTGTGAGCACAAGGGAGGGGAACTGAAACCTGAGAGCCAAAAACTTCAGATGTGCCCTGACTGGAGCAGAAACAGAAGTCTTTAATATCAGGTCTCAAGATAATTCCCAGAAATTTTGTGTCTCTCTTCATATGTGACAAAGGAGACAAAATAGAACACTTTGGTTTGGAAGCTGTTTATTTAGGATGATAGGAGGTCATTGTTATCTTCCTGTCTATAAGATGACAAACTGTCATTAATGGTCAGCAGAGGTTGTTCTTCCCTCTTTCTCCTTCAGGCCATTAGAGAGACCTGAACAACGAAGGATGTCTGAGGCACTTAAAGAAATGGGAATTCTTTTTTCTGTGCACATTTTTAAGAGGTCCAGCTACAAAGTGTTGAGTTACATTCAGATGTCAAAACCCAAAGTACAAATCTGGAATCTGTGACCACTTTGCCATCAACTGTGACCCTGTCAGGTTTCATAAACTACACATCATCAAGTGAATTCACTACTTGGGCAAGACCTTATAGACCTTGTAGTTGATAAGTAAATGATGAAATCTCTGACATTTCTATAATAATAGGCAATAGTCTAAAAATAGAAAAGCTATTTTGTTTTTTTAAATCACAAATTTACATGAATATCTATCAAATGGACAAGGATAATATTACAGCACTAGTATTACCCAGTTATTCAAAGATCCTGCCTTCATTCTAGAAACAGTGGAAGCAAGTAAGTCATTCTTCTGATATAATTACATTAGCAGTTACTTAACATAATACAAGTTTTCTGCAGTTCATACAGTACAGCCAAAGTTCATCATCACCAGAAAATGGCAACAGCTTTTTAGCCTCTGAACCTTTGCTTATGCTCATCCCTAATATTAGAATGTCAACCAATAAGCATTTATTAAGCACCTACTGTATGCCTAAGACTATCTTCTAATTCCCTCTGCTCATTGAAAGTATAAGTAGAACTAGAAGATGCCTCAAATCTAAACTAGTCCATTATTCATATGAAGATGAAGGAAAGGGAATACACATTTATTAAGTGCCTACTATGTGCCAGGCACTATGCTAAGCACTTTACAGAGATCTCATTTGATTCTCACAATATTCTGTGAGGTAGGTACTATTATGATTTTCGTTGTGCAGTTGAGGAAACCGAGGCAGGCAGCATTTAATGACTTAGCCAAGGTCACAAAGCTAGTATCTGAGCCAGTATTTGAACTCAGGTTTTCCTGATTCCAGGTTCAGTGGAATTCTATCCACTGGTCTATCCACTCTATCACCTAGCTACTTATACTCCTCACAGGTGATTATCTAGCCTCTGTTTGAAGACCACCAGTAGGAGAGCTTAATACTTCATGGACTAGGATATTGAGCTTCTGGTACTTATAATTGTCTTGTCAATCCCAAAATGGTCGCTTTAAAATTTCCACACAATGTTTATAGGTTGACCTCTCTGGAACCAAGCAGAACAAGTCTCTCCTACATGATAGCCTTTCCAGTACTTGAAGACAACTATTATGCTTCCTAAACATAGACACCACCCTAGACTACCCCAACAGGGAGTCTTCTAGTCTTCAAGTTAAATATCCACAGCTCTTTCAATAGATCTCCCTATGACATGGACACATAGACCCAAGGCACCTCATAATTCTGATTATATTCTTCAGTTTATCAACATCCTCTCTGAAATATACTGCCAGAAAGTAAAGATCCATTGGGTATCCTAGTCCTGTATTAAGAATCCCTGATATAATTGTAATATTGTCTAACTCATAGATCTCCTTTTTCCCACAAGAATAGAATGAGATAGATATTTTTAAATACTTTCTTAAAATCTTAGTAAAATGTGCCTAAGCCATTCCCTTTATGTACTAATTTATGAACCCTACCATGAGTGACATAAGGTTAGTCTGGCCTGATTTGTTCTACTTTTAAAAAGTAGATACTTGTGTTTACATAACCAAAATTTCTTCCATTATCTATCACTTACTTCCCAGAGAGTCATCCCATATAACAAAGAATATTTTAAAATTTAAAAAAAGGAAGAGAAGAAAATATAGCAAAATTCCATCAATACATCAAAAAGATCTGAAAATATATGTAATGTCCGACACCTGGTGATCTGTCACCTCTTCCAAAGAGCAGGGAACAGTGTCTTCTCATATCTCTTCTTTGAAGCCTGGGACATAGTAGGCACTTAATGAATATTTGTTGAATTGGTTTTTCATTTTGTTTTGGTTATTCTTTCCAATAACATTGATAGATGGTAGGTAGGTAGGTAGATAGATAGATAGATAGATAGATAGATAGATAGATAGATAGATAGATAGATAGACGATGGATAGATAGATACATGATGGATAGATAGATAGTAAGATGATGGATAGATAGATAGATAGATAGATAGATAGATAGATAGATAGATGATGGATAGATAGATAGTAAGATGATGGATAGATAGAAAGATAGATAGATGTTGGATAGATAGAAATACATAAAATATTGGGGTTTTGCATCTGCTTTCTTTGCTTTCCATCACTTCACATAAGTTCATGTTTCTCTGTATTGATCATATTTATAATTTTCTATTTATAGCACAGTAATAATTGATTACTTTCATAGACCACAATTTGGTCAGTCAAATCCTAAAGAATGGTTATTTATTTATTTATTTTTTGGTTCTTTGCAACATGAAAAAAATACTGCTTTGAATATTTTGGTATTTGTTGAGACTTTCTTCTCATCAATGACCTCTCTACAGTATATGCTGGTAGTGGAATCTCTCTGTCAAGGGTAACAGCATTATCCCTTTATTTGCATAATTTCCCATTGCTTTCCAAAAAGAATGCATTGGTTCCCAGCCTCACCAAACAGTGTACTAATGTCTATTTTCCCACAATCTCTTCAACACTGACTTTTCCTATCTTTTCTCATATTTATTAATTTTCTGGGTATGAAGTGAAACCTCTGGGTTGTTTTGATTTCCATTTCTTTTATGATTAATGATTTGAAGCATTCTTTTCTGTGCTTATTAATAGTTTACAATTTTGATTTAGAGAACTCTTTGCTCATATTTTTGACCACATAAATTGAAGAATAGCTTCTGGTTATACATATACATACACACATACACATACACATACATATACAAACATACACACATGTACTTTTATATACACAAAATATGTATGTGTTATGTATGCACATGTACATAGATGTTTAATATAAATATGCGCAGCTGTAGCTTTAAGTCATATGTATTTGGTTATTTGTACGCATGTATGCATATATATGTATATATATATATATATATATATATATATAGTTAGTATCATTCGATTACTAGCGCTTTTTGCTTTAATCTTTGTATCCATACAGCCTTGCATATAGTAGGTATTGTGTTAGTTCTTGATTTGTTGAAGATGGTAGAAGGAAAGAAAACCAGAGAGGAAGGCAAAAGTGTATGGCTAGGGGAAGGGAAAGGATGCCAAGAACAAACTTCAAAGATAAGTTTCACCTGTTTCAATATTTTTTCTTTCACTAGCACTTGCACTAGGCACCACTCAATTACTCAACAAACAATTATTAAAGTGCTATGTTCTAGACCCTCAAAAATAACATATTCATGGTTTTTAAGTCAGAATTTTGGAGGGAAAAATTAGTCTACATTTGGAATACCATATATTCACTTGCCTATTATGTGTATATACTGACTATACACCTACACCTGTATATAGATATGAAAAGAAATGGAGATCATATATGGATTTTTTAAAACACAAAGATGGAGTCAAATGCCTTTTAATATGAACAGATGGAATTCACTTGTGCCTAAAATTTGAGATTTTGCAAGTGCTATTTTTTAAAAATTCTTTCAGTATGTCACTATTAAATAGCTTTCTTTACAAACTTTTTAATACTCCAAGGACATACTACTGTTCCCAAGATACACACATTCCTGTGTGCATATATCTTGCACCTGGCACACTGGAATAATGTCAACTGTGTTTACTTCAATAATTACCTTCAAACAAACACATGTAGTGATCTTATCTGAATGTCAGATCCCACATGGCACTTCCTCATTCAAGCCAAGGGCCTTGAGGAAATGAATTAAGGGATCAAAACCTGGGAAAACTCTAATCCAAGCCTCAATATATTAAGGAGAATTTGTGTTTTTAAGATTTCCCCAGAGCTATTGCTACCCTTTCTAGACAGAAAGGCCTGTTAGATTGTACAAAGAGCCTTTGTTTACTTCAACGTCTAATCATTAGGAATTACAACATGTTATGCACCCCACAAGTACACAGGAATGAAGTTATTTTTAAGGCAGAAATGAAACTTTAAATCCTATTTTTTCAGTCATTTGGAAAATCACAAATGAAAGCATGGAAATGGGACTTCCGAGGAGACTTACGATGTGCATTTTGGTGATCTTTAACTCATCCTACTTCTCAAAGCCTTCCCTGATTTCTCCTCCCCTAGTCTTCCTTTACATTAAACCGTGAAATCCTTCAGAGCAGGGAGGGGTTGATGTTTTGTTTGCTTTGTTTTATTTTATGTTTTCTGACCTTTCTTTATGTTTCCAGAGCTTAGCACAGCATCTGGCAAAAAGTAGGCACTTAATAAATGCTTGTTGACTGAGGGACTTCACCTATTCCCTTACCTCCAGAGCTCATGCTTTCTCCCTCCTCTGAAATAACAAAGCATTATACACCTCTCTTCTGACCCTTGTGAAATGCTGCTTTTTATTATGGTTATCTGTGTATATGTCTTAGCTTTCTCCAAGTTCAAGGGGCAACATGTAACTTATTTATCATCCCATACAAAGAAGGTTTTTCCTCCCAGGGTACCAACTTGGAGTGAGGAAAAGGATAGTTTGTTCCTACCTCTTCCTACTGGTAACTGTTTCCTAGTGCTTTGCTTCATGATATTCTGACTGTCTACCCTGCCCCTGGACCAACTTTCAGTTCCAGTCCATGTTTTCATATCTATCTCTTTTTTCCTCCAAGTACTAGAATCGGTTGTGTTTTGGTTTTTTGTTTTGTTTTGAAGCATAATTTGAGAGTTTAGATATATTTTTCTTCCCAAAAGGGGAATTATGGGGTGTTAGATGAGTTGATACTGGAGGATTACATCTCAACTCTCTTCACCCCCTTAAAACACTCCTCATATCCCTGTCAGGGTAATATAAAGTAGATTCTTGCAAGTAGAGATTATTTCATTTATTAGATTTGTATCCTTAGCTTCTAGAACTAATAAATACTTGTTGATTGATTGATCTTTCCTCTACATATCACTCTGCTACAAAAATCTCCAGTGGTTTCATATCACTTTCCAAGTAAAGTTTAAAATGATCTCTTTGTTATACCAGTATAGCCAAGCTATTAAAAGAAAGAGGAAATTCTTCAACATATTGGATAGATTCTCTATGCGCTATTTATGGAAAGACAGTAACAAGAGTCATACAAGTTGAAAAAGCATAGTGGGACTGTGATCGGCACCAGTGGAAGAAGTACACAAACCAATGAAATATTTGATCTATCAAATATCAAAGAAGCTTCTTGGTTCATTGCCTGCAACACCATCCTGATGTGAACTTCCAGCATTTGATCCCTTTATGACTTAACTAGTGTTCTGATCTGATGAACACAAATTGAACCTCTAATTCTAATTTTAGGCACACAAGGAACTGGAATGGAACATAGGGCAAATATGAATATGAGCAGCTCAAAGTACATCCCTTCTCTTAATGGTGACTCAGTAGCATGATGGTATCCAGAGCAAACCACCAATGTTGACCTGCCTACATAAAGATCACTTTTATCCAAATAATTATCATTAATTACCCAAATTACCCAAATAATCTAATATGTTGAAAAGGAGGAGATATGGTATAATAAATAACAGCCTGGATTTTTGAGTCACAAGAGCTAAGTTTAAAATCCAGTTCTGCCATTTACTGAATGACTTAAGCGCAATTTCCTTTAAGATCTTAAGGCTTCCATTTCCTCTTCAGTAAAATAAGAGAGTTGGACATCAAATATCTTTTCAACTTCTTAACAATCTTTGATTCTGTGATCTGGCATAATTCATTTCAGAATTCATCATTACTATTTGTGAATATTGCCTAACTATTTTAGCTTTATTAAAAACAGAGACATATATGCTTTATAAATTACTGTTGTATCTGGAGGATTGATATGCAAGCAATAGGCACAGTCCCCAGGGAGAGAGGATGTTGACATATTTTGCTACTTGTTGCATGATGTAGGAAGGATTTAGAGGACCACAAGTCAGGAATAGTCAAGAAAAGTTCATGACAACCCAACATACCCATACTTCAGTGCATCAAGCATTATAGTATGACACCAGAGGAAAGAACAAGTATGGCAGTAGAAAAGAATGAGTTGAATCAGTTATACATAAACAGGAGCTCAGCAGAAGCTAAAATCAAAGACGTAAAATCAGAAAGAGCCCAGGGATAAGACAAGTTATGCATAAATCAACCAAGCAGGAAGCAAATTGATTCCAACAAACACCTTCGTGAATGAAAAAATATCCTGTTGCAAATTGAGGATATGTTGATAAATGTATGCCTAAAACTTATAATTCAAATATAAATATACCATTTCAATAAGAATGCACAGATTAGAAAATGTTAATATGTATTTGAGGAGGTTAAATTTATTCCAGCTCTTTTCTGCAAACAGAATAATATGTCCCTGTAATGAAGTATACACAACCTTCCTTATAGAATAATTTAGTTAAATTATTGAAAGTCTAAATATAGAAACATTTCCCCTTTTAAAATGAAAAGGCATGCTATTCACTTCCAGATAGATACCTAACAGTTGGACTCAGAGTGCAGATTGAAAATTATTTTTTCTTTTTCTTTTTATTGTTTTCTTTTTTGTTTCATAACATGGCTTTTGCAAAAATACATTTTACAAGACTTCATTTGTATAATGGTTATTGTATGTCTTGCCTTCTTATTTGGTGGGGGAGGGAGCGAAGACAAAAGAGAAATTAGAACTTAAAAATAAATCAGAGAGAAAAAAAAGAATACATTCTAAGATAATTAATATGTAGTGGGCCAGATGTTTATTAATAGTTGCCTTTAATTTTGTTGTTGAAATATTATCTATAGCTAGTGAACATTTTGTACTCAAATTTTAAATAATTTGCTGCTAAACTTTCCACAAATTTGCAAGTTGATTAGCTTTCAAACCAAAGCAGATTCCTGATGGATACTGAAAATAAAAGGAGAGGAGGGAAAAGGAAAAAGGCAGTTTCAAACAGTACATTGAACATGAAGGAAAAATGGAAAAATTACTTTCTACTAAAAGGTTCATTACAGTATACTTGGACTATTTTTCAGTGGTTCAAGCCTTCTACTCCCATGTTTACAAAGCTGTATAATTTTGTCAGTGTGGGTACTCCCTCTGTCAACAGAGATCAAAACTGCTCCCTACCCTAAGAGACAATTTTGTGAGCTGCTTGGTCAAGTGTATTCATCTCCTGATAGCCATGCTTCAGCTGATGAAAAATTCCAAACTTAACTAGCCAAGTCCTTGGGCAAAAAACATAGTCCATAGATTGTGTTCAGCTGACATAGCCATGAAGAACATAGAGTCACTTCCATGCCATGTTGAAATAGTCTGATGCCACAATATTTGATATCTTTGCAAATTCTTAGTGGAAAAAAAAATCCTTTAAATTAGAGCTTGTATGGGGCAGCTAGGTGGCGCAGTGAATAGAGCACTGGCCCTGAAGTCAGGAGGACCTAAGTTCAAATCCGGTCTCAGACACTTAACACAAAAACTAGCCGTGTGACCTTGGGCAAGTCACTTAACCCCACCTGCCCTCCAAAAAGCAAAAAAAAAAAATTAGAGCTGGTGGTGGCAGTTTTCAAATATCTTGAAGTTATAGAACATGTGTGTGTGTGTGTGTATGTCCACACTCATGTTTGGACACATTTGTTGTAGTGGAAAGGACACTGATTGAAAGTCAGAAGACCTCAATTTTGGGCCTTATTTTTGCCTCTCATCTTAAGTAAATCATTTAATTTCTCTGAGACAGTCTCCTTTTCTATAAAGTGAAGGAGTTTACCTAGATGAACTCTTTTGCAGCTCTAAATCATGAAAGCAAAAATTTAAAAACTACTATGAAATATGGACAAATGTTTGTACTCTGATGAAATGCAAAAAAGTTCAGCAGGTAGTATCATTTGTTCTTAAGAATTCTAATTTTGAGGCATGGCCTAGTTGGAGGAGAAACGGCAGCAACTCTCCTGAAGTCTCCCCAAAATACCTCCAAACATCTTTAAATTATGCCGTAAAACAATTTGCAAAGTATAAAAACACACAAAAGGAGGTGATATCATTTTCCAGTCAAAGACAACTTACAAGGTGATCAGGAAAGCTCTGATGCACTAGAGTGAGAGTGAAGAATAGTCCAGGGCAGGCCCACTCAGCATAGCCCCTGCCCCAGTGAACCAGGAGCAGGTTTTTGGAGCCACTGAATTAGCAGCAAACAGCTGCTTCTGGAACTCAGCACACAGATAGTAAGGGGAATGAACAACTGGTCAGAAGGAGATTATAGGGAATCTTTTTGCTAGCACTAAGGCAAGACATTGTTGCTTTGCCCATACCCAGAACACAGTTGTAGTCCTGGGTGACAGACAGAGGGCAAGGAGGAGCACTAGCACACCAGACCTTGCAGCTGCAGTGGAACAGGGACCCTTTTCACAGTTCCATGGCAGAAAAAAGTGCTTCTGGTCTCTCACAGGAGAGAGCATGAGCCAGGAGAATAGTAAATACACTTCTCCTTAGATCATATCAACTTGGATAAACTGAAAACTTACAGATCCCTAGAAGTATCTCTGAAAACAGATGCACAAAACCCCTGAAGCTTGGGACTGTGTGCCCTCCATCCTAGAAGTAGAGCCCCACTTTAGCAAAGAGTTGAAAGACAAGGAATAGACTAGAAAAAATGAGCAAACAACAGAAAAAAATATGACTACAGAAAGTTTACCATAGTGATCAGGAAGATCAAAACATACACTCAGAAGATAAGAAAGTCAAAACTCCAAAATCCAAAGACCCAAAGCAAAATATGAATTGGTCTCAGGCCATGGAAGAGCTCAAAAAGAATTTTGAAAATCAAGTAAGAGAGGTAAAAGAAAAATCAGGAAGAAAAATGAGAGTAATGCAAGAAAATCATGAAAAACAAGTCAACAACTTGGTAAAGGAGACACAAAAATGTTCTGAAGAAAATAACACCTTAAAAACAGACTAGGTCAAATGGTAAAACAGGCACAAAAAAAAAGAGGAGAAGAATGCCTTGAAAAGACAAATTGGCCAGATGGAAAAAGAGGCACAAAAATTCACTGAAGTAAATAAACTGGATAAATGGAAAAGAAGGTTCAAAAGCTAACTGAAGAAAATAATTTCTTAAAAATTAGAATGGAGAAAGTAGAAGCTAATGACTTTATGAGAAATCAAGAAATAATAAAACAAAACCAAAGGAATGAAAAAAAATAGATGTGAAATATCTCATTGGAAAAACAACTGACCTTGAAAATAGATCCAGGAGAAATAATCTAAGAACTATTAGACTACCTGAAAACCATGATGGAAAAAAAGGCTAGGCATCATCTTTCAAGAAATTATCAGGGAAAATTGCCCTGATAATCTAAAACCAGAGGGTAAAAGAGAAATTTAAAGAATCAATTGATTACCTCCTGGAAGAGATCTCAAAATGAAAACTTCCAGGAATATTATAGCCAGATTCCAGAGTTCCCAGTTTCAGGAGAAAACACTGCAAACACAATATTTAGCAGCTTCTATATTAAGGAATCAAAGAGTTTACAATATGGTATTCTGTTGGGCAAATGAGCTAGGATTACAGCCAAGAATCACTTGCCCAGCAAAGCAGAGTATTTCTTTAAGAGAAAAAATGGACATTCAATGAAACAGAGAACTTTCAAGTATTCTTGATAAAAAAGACCAGAGATGAATAAAAAATCTGACTTTCAAATACAAGACTCAAGAGAAGTATAAAAAGGTAAAACAAGAAAGGGAAATCATAAGGGACTTTATAAGGTTAAACTATTTATATTCTTTCATGGGAAGATGATAATTGTAACTCAAAACTTTTTCATTATTAGGGCAGTTAGAAGTATGCATGAACAGAGAACACAGGTGTGACTTGAATAGGAAGGGATGATGTCTAAAAAAATAAAATGAAGGGGTGGAAAAGGAGAATGCACTGGGACAAAGGGAAAGGTAGGAGTAAAATGGGTTAAATTATCACACATAAAAGAGTCAAAAAAGGTGGGGGAGGTAAGGAGGAGTGAGTGAACTTTACTGTCACCAGCGATAGCTCAAAGAGGGAATAACATGCACATTTAACTGGGCATAGAAATCTATCTTACATTATAGGAAAGTAGGAAGGGAAGGAGTTCAGAGATGGGGAATGATAGAAGAGAGGGATTGGGAGAGGTATTAGTCAGAAGCAAAACACTTTTGAGGGAAAGGGGAAAGGGAGAGAGAGAAAAGAATTAATAGGAAGGGGAAATAGGATGGAGGGAAATACTGTTAGCAGTAGTAACTGCAAAAAAAATTTGAAGCAAGTTTATCTGATAAAGGCCTCATTTCTCACACATATAGAGAACTGAGTCAAATTTATAAAAATATGTGCCATACTCCAATTGATAAGTGATCAAGAGACATGAATAGTTTCCAGATGAAGTAATCAAAGCTATCTACAGTATATTAGAAAGTGCTCTAGATTGCTAATGATTGGAGGAATGCAAATTAAAACAATTCTTATACCTATTAAATTGGCTAATAGGACAGAAAGAGAGAATGACAAATGCTGGAGAGGATGTGGGGAAAATGAGACATGATTGGTGGAGTTGTGAACTGATTTCAACCATTCTTCAGAGCAGTTTGGAACTATGCCAAAAGGGCTATAAAACCATGCATACCCTTTGACCTAGTGGTGTCAGTACTAAGACTGTATCCAAAAAGAGATTAAAAAAAACAAAGGAGAAAAGGACCTACATGTATGGAAATATTTATAGGAGCTCTCTTCTGGTAGCAGAGAGTTGGAAATTGAGAGAATACCCATCAATTGGGAAATGGCTAAGCAAATTGTGCTCTGTGATTATGGTGGAATAGTGTTGTTCTATAAAAAATGATGAGCAAGATGCTCTTAGAAAAACATGGAAAAACTTACATAAACTGACGCAAAAGAAATGTACTGTGTACAAAATAACAGTAATACTGTAAGATAATCAGATGTGAAGGATTTAACTCTTCTCATCAATACAACTTGGAAGGACTTAAGATGAAAAATGCTATTCCTCACAAGAGAAAGAATCGATGGTATCTGAATACAGATTGACACATACTTGTTTTTTTCCTTTTTTTTTTGAGGCTTTTTTGTCTAAGTTTTCTTTCACAATATGTCTAAAATGGAAATATGTTTTGCAGAACTACACATGTATAACCTGTATCAAATTTCTTGCCTTCTCAGTGAGTTGGTTGGGAGGGGGAGAGAATTTGGAACTCAAAGTTTTAAAAAACAAATGTTAAAAATTATTTTTGTATTATAATTGGGGAAAATAAAATACTAAATACATTTTAAAAGAATTTTAATTTCTCCTGTGTCTGGAAAATCTGACAGTACCCTTAACAAAGGACCATATCACCTTTTTTTTTAATACAGAGTGTCAGAGTTTTCATGTTATATGTTTCCTTGTTGTATCAAAGACTAATACTGTATTTACACAGACTATATGACCTGGACTTCGGTTTAATGTGTGTATGTGTGCATGGTAGAAGGGGATAAGAAATGTTCACCTTCATTTTTGACAGCACAGGAAGCCACATGTCAAATATGATATGTGTGGAGTTTCATATTTTCAACCACAATGTAGCAATTATTTTACTTCAAAAATTCAAGATGTTAATGGTATAAGTTCACCTTTCCCCAACACAGATAGCAACCCCTTCACACTTTATTAAGTTGAAGTTATTTAGGAGTTAATGTGCCTGAAAAAAATATAATCTGTTAGATTTCAGGTGATCACATTTATTAAATTCAATACTATAAAATGCTATCTCAAGGAGGTATTATTCTTAATATGAAATTATTCTTAGTTTCTTTAATCTGTAATAATTAGGTACTTCTGAAAAAAAGATATTTGCGAACACCCAATTATCTGTCAAGTTTTAAAATTTGAAAGAAAACTCAGGTTATACTTTATGAATATAGTACTCTCAGTTCAGGATCTCCTTTACCAAAAAATAAAATTGGCTAGAGCACAGCTGTGCCAATTGACGTTCACTGTAGCCAGTCTCACCAAAAAATCTGAATCAATCTTTAAAACACACAAAGTTGTCAATTATGTAGCATTTCTGGACAATAGAATCCAATTTACTCAATATCAATAGTCAAACCAAATAATTCTGGCAGTAAAGTAGCCTCAAAAATGTCATACTGGGGGCGGCTAGGTGGCGCAATGAGTAGAGCACTGGCCCTAAAGTCAGGACAACCTGCGTTCAAATCCAGCCTCAGACACTTAACACAAAAAAACTAGCCATGTGACCTCGGGCAAGTCACTTAATCCCAATTGCCCTCCAAAACAAAAGGGGGGGAAGGGGAAATGTCATACTGGTGCATTTTGTCTTTATATCATAGTCATTTCTGGGGGAAATGTTAATAGCCTTACCTCTCCCTCCAAATTGAGCATGCTTTTGTAACAAAAAGTAAATTCAGTAAAAACACTCGATACAATGGCGTGTCTGACAGTCTTTATACTATTCTGTCCTACCTGTCTCTTTTCCCTCTGCTTTGAAGAGGGAGGTGTGTCATTATCTGTTCTCAGTGACTTTAGAGGCTTTTTCACTTACTCAGAATTTAATTCACAAAATGATCTTTTCATTTACATTCTTGATCTTTTCATTACAGCACTGTCATTGTTGTGTATATATTTCTGTTAGTTTTACTTCTTTCACTTGGCATCAATTCATTCAAATATTCATGTTTCTCTGAATTCCTCAAATTCTTCATTCCTTACTGAATTGTAGTACTCCATTATATTTCATCTATCAGTTATTACCTAACTCCTAACTGATGGTCACCCACTTTCATTTATCAATTCTTTGTTTCCTCAAAGAGGGCTGCTATTACTATGTTAGTACATATTGGTCCTTATTTCTGTCTTTGAGTTCCTTTCATTTTAAGCCCAGTAGTTGTGAGCCAGTGTGTGTGTGTGTGTGTGTGTGTGTGTTTATGATTACACAAAATTTTTTTATTTAAACTTATAGTTGTCACTCACTTATATAAAACTCTTTGCCAGTGAAATCACAGGTTCAGTACTTGATCCTTATAGTAAAGCACAATGCCCATGACTGATGTGACAAATGACACTTTTCTGCTTTGAAAAAAAAAATCAAAGAAACTTTTCAAGAGTTATTCAAAAAGAAACCAAAATCAATATTGGAAACATGATGGGAACACGGCACACTAATTCACTACTGGTAGTACTGTGAATTGTTTGTTCATTTTTGAAAACAATATAAAATCATACAAGAAAATAACATTCATATGCTCTGACCTAGTAACCTAATTATTATTTTTATACCCCTAAGGAGATCATTGACAATAAGAAAACAGCTATCTGGAAAAAGAATATCCATAAGCTTATTTGCAATAACCAAGTTTGGAAACCAACTGTATGTCCCATGATTGAGGCTAAACGAATTATGCCATATGAATCTAATTACATAATGTAATATGGATACAATTATGTCGTAAGAATGATGATTATGAAGAATTTTTAAAAATATACTGGAATAAGACATAGAGCAAAAAAAAAAAAGCAGAATCCAAAGAACAAGATGTTCACTTACTAATACAATGATATAAATGAAGATAACACTAAATGGCAACAAAATGCTGGTCAAATAAAATGGATGTTATCACAACATATATGAATCACCCTATCCCCAAGAGGCTACGACTGACCATCAAAGCAACAGTAATTTGAACTGGGCATCTGTGTCAGGGATACTCACCAATGCATGACATTGATTTGTTGTTGTTTTCCTGTCCAATTCTCCACAACACCATTCGGTGTTTTCTTGGCAAAGACTGGCATAGTTTGTCATTTCCTTCCCCCTCTTGTTTTACAGATGAGAAAACCAAGATAAACAAAGTTAAGTGACTTGCTCAGGGTCACACAGGAAGCCAAATTTGAACTCTGTAAGATGAATCTTCCCGATCTCAGGCCAGGCCTTCTATTTATTGCACCCACCCAGCTGCCCTGGATAACATTAATACTGACTGGCTAAAGGTAAAACAGGAACTCTATCTTTAACAAAAGATATATTGAAAAAGACAAAAGTAGCATCTATCCCAATTATCAACACTCATGTTCTGCTGAACTATTTGAGAGAATATATTCTTGTTTTTATTTATAATTGTCTGCTATGTCAAAATAAAAATTGTCAACAAAAATATTTCAGTTGAAACTATTTAATGCTATTTCTCCAAAATATTTGAGAAGTAAATTAACTCTGAAGAAAGAAATAGTTTATATCTACCTGCAAAATACGCATGTGTTCCTTTCTTAATGATAAAATGATCAATAGCAGATCTACTTTTTAAAAATAATTTAAAACTGTCTGTATGTATGTATATATATATATATATGTACATTTCTCCACGTGTATACATATATACACACACACATATATATGTATATTCACCAGGGTTATGTTGGTGAATATTTAAACAAAATAAAACAAGACAATTCCCATTTGACATGCAAAAGAATGTGTTTTCAACAGCCTCTGAATGCTTTGTAATCCAAGAGCTGAGAGATTTTCAAAGAACAGTCAACAAAAAACTCAAAACTTCCCGAAACTGCTCTGACTTAAAAGGTCATTGAGGTTTAGAGTAAACTAGGTAAAGAGCAGAGAGAGAAAATAAAATGGACAAACTTCCAAATGGTAAAATTGAATCTATGTTTTCCGTACTTTTCCATAACTACAATTTGAACTAAACAGAACTCCCTCTGATACAATGTGAAAACACTATTATATTAGAAAATCGTTGTATTTGTAGCGATTCAGAGTAATGAAAAGGCTAAATCTGGCCACTTGACATGTCTTGCTTTTATTAGTTTTCTAGTTTTATAAATTGGAATTTGAGGCAGTTTGTCTTCAATGCAATAATATCAAGTTTAGCAGGGGAAAGTATAAAAGTGATGTTTTTCCTTTGCTTTCAGCAAAATACCTTCTTTTTTTTAACTGAATGATTCATATAGATTATGCAGCCTTCATTACTTTATTGATATACAAAAGAAGGAAATCACTAAAGGATTTTCTAATTCCTGAACCAAAGACAAAGCAAATTTAATAATCACATTTTAAATTCACTCATTTCAAGCCATTCAAAATACATAGATATTTAATTGTTACAAAATAAGTCTGAACAGAAAAATTCAGTAGGTATATTAATTTGGTATTTTGTCACATGAAGGTTCAATATTTACTGTGAACACAGTAGGAATTTAGGGAAGCTATATATTGGGGTTTTTTTCATTTTTTTAAATGAATGTTTCATATTATAATATGCCTAATATGCCCCCCAATTGAACCTCAAATTGCAATAAAGTAAAACACTTAAAACACTGATAAGATAACTAAGTCTAACAGTTTATACAATATTCTCCACCCAGAATCCCCTGACTCCATGGAAAAGAAGGAATGTACTTTTATCACCTGTTTTCCAGAACTAAGATTATCCATTGTACCAGAACAAGGCTTCAGTAAATTATTCCTAATGCAAACAGTTACCACATAGAAAATAATAATGATGATGATGATGATGATACATAGCATTTATATGTTTTAAAGTTTATAAAGTCTTTATGTACATTATCTCATTTTAGTGTAGATTCATTTAACTGCAAAACAGCCTTCAAGAATTCATACACTTGTGGCAAATTCAGCCTCAGACACTTAACATTTAGTACTTGTGTGACCTTGGACAAGTCACTTTGTAATGGGCAAGTGAAATTGCAAGTATCAACAGAGTGACCACAGAGTTCAATCAAAAGTTTAAGGAGCTTTAATAGAAATTAATTTAGCCATGGCGACTGACTCTCTTATAGCCAATTAGAAAGAAATAGAGAGCAGTGGGGTAGTACAGAAATGCGGGGTCTTTTATACCATATAGTCCCATTGTTTGGAGGTGCAAGTAAATTGCTGAGGCAAGGGAGTTTGTGACTACAGGGCATAATGACAGAACATGAAGAATGAACAATAGGAATGTCTTTAGATAGGAGATTGTAGGGTAAGCAGAGAGGGGTATGGGGCATGGTGACCTGTGCACGTAGGAGAAGAAAAATTAATACCTAGCTTGGTTCCCACACTCCAGCCTGGCTCATTGGCAGGTTCTTTGTCTTCTAACTTGCTGATTTCTAATTTCATAAAGTATCACTTAACTATTTCCTGGCTACTTCATTCTTAAGTCCATGAAGTTTCTACTTAACTAGTTCCTGCCCACTTCAACTTAACCCTAATTGCCCTACCTCCCCTTCCACCCCTGGCAAAAAAAAAAAAAAGAATTGACTAATTGAAGTGACTAATTTGTTATCTGGAAACAGTTTTTAAGCCTGGACAATCCCACTTAATAATACTCAAACAGGTCTGTGATCTTAACAATCTAAGAGTTCCCTCCAATAATGCAAATTACAACTTGTCCATGCCTGTCCACTTTTTAAGATTCTTGCCCATATCATCCTACAAGTTTACCACAGAGGATATGGGGACTGTCCACTGGGGAGCCTAGTTGCAGTTAGGTGCCCCCCTAGGGCCCCAGATGCAATGAGGCACCAAAATAAGTAAAGTCTTGTGGGTTTCATAGAACTGTAATACAAGTGGAGTAGGACCAGTAATGTGAGGGAGGGAGAGAGGGAGGAGTTCTGACCTGGGAAGCTCTTAGGGAATTGCCAACTAGTTGGTATTCAAAATCCCTTATAGATGGGAAAGGGGCTTTGAGATATTATTCCTAGTCTTACTCTGATGACTCAGGGCATTTGAGAATCCCCAGAGCTTTTTCTTACAGCAAGGTAGGGAGGCTACTCAAATGATTACAGATATTTATCCAAATCCATGTTGAAATCTGGACAATAGACATTTCTTCATCCACTTGGTCTTCCCTGTATGAATGAACAGCTCAAGCTCCTCTATATGATTGCAGAGCTGTTCCAAGAGACTTTGCATTGTTCTTTGATTTAATGCAATGAGTATAATGCCATCTGCAAACAAAAGCATCTGGAGAACTTCATCATCTAACTTAATAAGGACTATGAAAAGAACCTTGTGAAAAAGCAAAGCAGCTAAAAAAGAAAAGAAAAATATGTGAGATCACTGGTTTTGAAGGGTAAGAGAAAGTAGTATAGGAGGGGACAAGGTGATGAGAAGAATAAAGCACTTTGCAAAAATTAAAGCACTATATTAATAAATGTCTATTATTTGTCTCAGTGTTATTGTTGTTAGAGTATGGGAAAGAAAACTAAGTTAGGTGTTCTGTTAGTTTTATTTTTAGTATTGAACACAAAAGTAGAGTCCTTACTGCAATATAGTCTGTCTCATACCAGCTTTTCAGCTTATATTTCTCAAGCAAAATGGTTTAGGGAATAATCTACAGATGTTTCAAAAGTGTTAAATTCCTTTATGTTGCTAGATTTTATGGTCAACATATGCCTCTTCCAACAGTCAGGGTACGTACCCAAAGTATATTAGCAATATACCTACATTTCTGAAAGAGAGACTGTAATTGAACAAATGGGAATAAATTTCATCATTTTCATGGCCTTTCTGGTCAGCTTTATCCTCTTAGGTATAAATTAGAGTGGCAGATGTACTGAAAGATTTTTGTGCTGACTTCCAAAAATGTAAGATGGTTGGTTCCAACTATATTGTTAGCCAGACAGATTTGACTCAGCTTTCGCAGCCAGGATGTCTATGGGTTAATACTGAGTAAAATTTAGAAACAAAAGGTCATTCACCCAATAACCTACTTGTCCTCCTCTCCTCCCCTCACTGAAACCTCCAAAAATTAGCTCAGTTCCAACTCAGCCCTAGGGATGCAGATCTGGGTTCAGATGGATCAGCTTAGATTTTGGAGGGATCCCAAAGAAGTAAACCAAAGACCAAATCATTTTCAGTCTATGTAATACTTAGGTTACAGGACAAATTAGATCAGCTTGTAAGTTTGGATCCCTTATAGGGTCTAGGAATCTGGAAGTCACTCCATAGGCCCAACCTAGAACAAATGTAGTCCTGGAGTTGGTTTCAAACTCAACGTGGTCTCCAAATACTTCATATAACTAGAGATTGGTCCAGTCCTAACACCCAGCACAGTGCCTAGCACATAGTATCTGTTAATAAATGCTTGTTTCCTTCTTTCCTTCTTTCCTTCTTTCCTTCCTTCCTTCCTTCCCTTCCTGCCTTCCCTCCTTCCTTCCTTCCCTCCCTCCC
>CM053593.1:75019768-75041580 GCA_028646575.1 Pseudocheirus occidentalis | reverse complement strand
CAAACTATTCCATGGCGCTCTCACTGAGCAAATCTATGCCAAGCTATTCCATGGCGCTCTCACACCACATGGAAGGAAGATGGGGTTCTATATACAATAAGATTGTGGGAGGAATCTAGGGGTGGTCCAGAGAAGGAGATTGGGGAGGGTCTTCAGGAGGAGTCAGATGAGGTTAGACTCCAGTAATGAGTGGTTCAGGGTGGGAAGTTGCTGGAGGCTACCTGGAGACCATAGACAATGGTGGGCCAGGCCAATTCAAGGGTGGGAAACTATTGGAACAAAGCCAGCTAAAGACTTGGGCAGAGCCCCATCTCAGGGCCCATGACCTCAGGCAAATGTCTTCCCTGGGAAGGTTTACTTCCCAGAGCCTGTACCTCAAAGAATCAAGGAGAGCTCAAAAAGAGGGGAGGGGTCCCAGAGCCTACACCTCATCACTTTACTCTTGGTTCTGTACTTTCCTTTTAATGCAGTCTAAGATATTATTAGCTTTTGGGACTGAGCTACCATAGTGCTGACTGACTCATATTGAGTTTTCAGTCCACTAAAAACTTTTATATTTTTCAGACAAACTGATGTCTAGCCATGTGCTCCTCAGCTTCACCATTTTCCTTGCCATGCCAAAGAAACTTCTTTTCTAGACTTCCTCTTTGATTGGTGACTGTCTCTCCTAGATCACAATTTCAAGAAAGTCCCAGCCATGAAGCTTCACTTCACCCCTTACCCTCTAGCCACCACCAGCTCAGCCTTTCTGTCACTTAAGCCTTTTCCTACTTGCCTCCCTGTAGTTCTATACCCATGAATCATGTATGCCAGTGTTTTTGGTTGGTGTGGGGGTGTCAGTCGACTACCTTATGGCTCCATTCACCAACCTTGTAACTAACTCTCTGGATGAAAGTGTTTCTTCTTGACCCTCCTTCTTCTCCCTCCTTTTAGAATGTAAGCTCATCAAGGGCAGGAACTGTCTTTATTTTTGTTTTTGTGCTTGGCACCAGTGCTTGGCAAATAGTAAATTTTTCTTATTTTTTTATTTATTGATTCATCTTGTATGCGTATTTGAAGTTCAATTTTGGTACCCAAGTATATATATCTTTACATTTATTTCATCTTATTAGATTCAGTTTTATCCTCTAGCCTATTAATATATTCATGAATCCTAATTCAGTTATCCACCTTAGTGTCATCTACAAGTCTGATTAGCATATCATCTATTCCTTTGTCCAAGTCATTGATAAAAATATTAGCACAAGCTTAAGCACAGATCCCTGGATACTCTACTGGTGACCTTCTGCCATGTTGAAATTGAACTATTAACAAACACATTTTGAGCCTTCTAACCAGTCCCAAATCCATCTAATTATATTACAATGGTCAACATCTCCCCATGTTTTCTACACAAATCATATGAAGTATTCATGAAAAGGTTTGCAAAAATCTAGGTAAACCACATTGACAGCTTCTCTCTAATCTACCTTATATTATATTATATTATATTATATTGTATTGTATTGTATTGTATTGTATTGTATTGTATTATATATATTATATCATATCATATCATATCATATCATATTATATCATATTATTTCATATCATATCATATCACAATATATCATATCATATCATATCGTATCATATCATATCATATCATATCATATCATATCATATCATATCATATCATATCATATCAGTCTTCTGGCATAACCCATTTTGATGGAGCCATGCTATTTTTTTTAAGCTTTGCTTCTTCTTCTAAATGATTACCAACCATCTCTTTAACAATTTGCTCTAGAATTTCACCAGGAATAGAAATAAAAGTAATTGGTTTTCAATCTATATTATCTTCACTCTTTAGAAAAACAAGATAACATTTTTCTTTTCTCCAATATTATGTTACCTGTAAGTTTTCCATAATCTTTTATTTTATTTTTAATTTATGGAATAAAACAACATTTCCATAACATAGTACAATAAAAAAAAAGATAATTTTACATGACACTGCAAATCTACTATACACAACTTACTGTTCCTTTCAAATAAATAACAGAACTATGTAAATGTCCTTTTTCCCTTTTTTTTCTTCTCTTTTCCTTCTCCCTTCCTCCCATGGCTACCTCTAGACACAAATAGATGCATATGTAAAATTATTCTATATATACTTGTATTCATCAGTTCTTTCTCTAGATGCAGATAGCATCTTCTTCATTTGTTCCTTATAGTTAATTTGGGCATTTATAATGGACAAAATAGATTATTCAAAGTCATTCTTAAAACAATATTATTATTACTGTAAACAGTGTTCTCTTGGTTCTTTTCATTTCTCTCATTATTTTATAGAAGTCTTTCCATGCTTTTTCTAAGATCATTGAGCTCATTATTTCTCATAACACAACAGTATTCCATCACAATCATATGCTACAACTTGATCAGCCATTCCTCAATTGATGGGCATTCCTGCAATTTCAGTTCTTTGCCACCAGAAAGAGAGCTGCTATAAACATTTTAGAACATATAGGTTCTTTTCTGGTTTCTCTAATCATCTTTTGAAATAGATCAAGTAATGGTTTTGCTGTATCAAAGGGTATAGATAGGTTAACAACTCTTTGGGCATAATTCCAGATTCCTTTTGAAAATGGTTTGGATAAGTTCACAATTCCACCAACAATGAATTAATGTTCCAATTTTTCTACATCCTTTCCAACATTTGTCACTTTCCCCTTCTATCATTTTAGCCAATCTCATAGGTATAAAATGGTATCTTAAGGTTGTTTTAATCTGTATTTCTGTAATCAATAATGATTTAGAGTATTTTTATATGAATGTAAATTGTCTTGATTTCTTCATTGGAAAACTACCTGTTTATATCCTCTGATCATTTATCAATTGGGAAATGACTCATATTCTTATAGATTTGACAAAATTCATTATGTATTTGAAATATGAGACCTCTATCTGATAAACTGTCAATAATTTTTCCCCAATTTTCTGCTTTCCTAGTAATCTTAGCTACATGTGTTTTATTTGTACAAACCTTTTTTAATTTAATGTAATCAAAATGATCCATATTATATCTAACTTTTTACTCTCTCTCTTATTAATAAATTATTCACCTATCCATAAGTCTGATAAGTAATATCTTCCCTGTATTTTTAATTTTCTTGTAAAAATCTATCTTAACATCTAGGTCATTTATCTGTTTTAACCTTATTTTGGTAAATAGTCCATGCCTAGATTCTGTCATATTGATTTCTAGTTTTTCCAGTAATTTTGACCAATAATACATTTTTATCCTATGATCTTAAGCCTTTATACCTGTTAAATACAAAGTTATTATGTTTATTTGCTGCTGTAAATTATATATCTACTCTATTTCCTTTGCTGGTACCAAATAGTTTTGATAATTTCTGATTTATAAGATAGCTTTAGATCTGGTATGACTGGGCCACCTTCCTTTGCATTTTTTTCCATTAATTTCCTTGATATTCTTGACATTTTGTTCTTCCAGATTAATTTTGTTATTAATTTTTTCTAGTTCTATAAAATCACTTTTGGTAGTATGATTGGTATGTCACTGAATAAATTAATTTAGATAGAATTTCCATCTTTATTAGCTTGGCTCAACCTCAAGCAATTGATATTTTTCCAATTGTTAACATCTGATTTTATTAGTATGAAAAGTATTTTGTAATTGTGTTCATATAGTTCCTGGGTTTGTCTTGTCAGGAAAACCCCCAAATATTTTATATTGTCTGCAGTAACTTTAAATAGAATTTCTCTTTCTACCTCTGAGTGTTGGGCTTTATTAGTATTATATAGAAATGCCAATGATTTACGTGAGTTTATTTTATATCCTGCAACTTTGCTAAAGTTGTTAATTATTTCAAGTAGTTTTTTAAATTGCTTCCCTAGGATTCTTTAAGTATACTATCATATCATCTGCAAAGCATGATAGTTTTTTTCCTCATTGCCTATTCTAATACCTTTAATTTCTTTTTCTGCTCTTATTGCTAAAGCTAACATTTCTAATACAATATTGAATGACAGTGGTGATGATGGGCATCCTTGTTTCACCCATGGTCTTACTGGAAATGCATCCAGCTTATTTATCCCTATTACATATAATGCTTGATGGTGGTTTTAGGTAGCTGCTACTTATCATTTTAAGAGAAACTTCATTTATTACCATGTTCTCTAGTGTTTTTAATAGGAATGGGTGGTGTAGTTTGTCAAAAGCTTTTTTCAGTATCTATTGAGAGAATCACATGACTTGTTAGTTTTGTAATAGATACAGTCAATTATGCTGATAGTTTCCCTAATATTGAACCAGTCCTATATTCTTGGTATAAATCCCCAATCGTAGGGTATCATCTTTTTGATAAATTGCTGTAATCTTTTTGGTAATATTTTATTTAAAATTTTTGCATCAATATTCACTAGGGAAATTGGTCTATAATTTTCTTTCTCTGTTTTGGCTCTTCCTGGTTTAGGTATCAGTACCATATTTGTATTTCCAAAGTTTTTAACCAAATATTTGATTACCACTTGTTTTATGGAATATATTTTTGGTAAGGGAGAGATTAGATTAGATGGTCCATTCTAATTTTTAGATTGTGGGAATTTATAAAATTTTGGGAGAAGAGATGTGAGACTCATGCATTATACATCAGTATTCTCATAATTAAAATCTGTGATAATTTTCTATCCTAAGCTAAGTGTAGCAAAATGATCCTTGGCCCATATTAAAATAATATATGCCTTTGAAATTACCTTAGATAAAACTGTGAATTAGCAATAAACTTGACTTTAGATCTACTTGCACATTTTTCCTGGAACAAGTCAAACTTTAAGTATGTGAAAGGGTACCTTTGAGTTTTTAAGTCATTTGTCTATTTCATGCATTTGCTTCTAAATGGGGGTACCCAGGCGCTATAAAGTGTCATTAAAGCAGCAATAGGAGCATTTAGTGAACATGATCAATTAAAGTGGTTTAGGAAAGGGCTCAGAAAAATGAAGAGAAACCTTTAATGATTCTATCTTAACTTGCTACATCTTCAGGCTTTTAGATTTAAAAAAAAACATGTTCATGTCAGCAGTATAATAGTGCTTGTTCTAGTTTCTCTAGGGATTTGGAAAATTATTTTTTTCTTTCACTCTTTTAAAAATGGGTACAGCAAGGGTATATCTTTATTATATAAGAAGAAAAAGAGGCCACAGATAGTTCAAAAGCTTCTAGTATATTAAAACCAATATTTTTCACAGGACAAACGTTGGTCTCCTTACTTATGTTTTTCCATGAGTCGTTAAATATGATGAATAGAAAAACTCACTTAAATTTTTGTTGATTTCATAAATGACTTTATTATCAATGATCCTAAAACAAAATCAGTTTTTCATAGAGTTTATTCACATTAAAATTGATCTTAATGAACTCTGAAAGTATTATTTAAAAAAAATAAAAGGACTATCTATTCAAAGTTTTTTTCTTAACAAATTTATGTAATTGTGAAAAACTGGAAGCAATCCAAATGTCAAACAGTAGGGGAATGGTTAAATATTCTGTGGTACTTTATGTACTTCTTGTGACAAATTGGGCAAGTTTAACCTCCATAGGAGGATACTAATATCCTCAGAAGTAAAATGACAAGTTTGGGCTAGATCAGAGGCGTTGAACAGTCTGCCTGCAACACTTCATCTCAGTTCAGTGGAAACAGATTAAAATGTAATTGGGCAATATTTAACAAAATAAATAAAATAGAATAGATTCAATATGTAGAAAATGTGTGGTTTTCTAAGTCAATACGTGACCTGCAGGGATGCTTATGTTCCGGTTTAGTTGCCCTTCTTTCTATTTGAGTTTGACATCCACTGAACTAGAAGACCTCTGAGGTCCCTTCAGTCTCAAGATTTATGATCCTATGACTGAAAGTATGAGGAATACAACGAAATATTGTACAGGAAAGAAAATATTGGTAGGAAAGAAAAATATCATAATGTAAAGGAAAGACCTTTATTCAATACTATAAAATTCAAAAAGCAGAAGCAGAAGAATGGTGTACACATTACTTATGATCAGATGAGGAAAAGGAAATCAGAATAAAAGGACAAAGAATTCTCTGTCTCTGTCTCACTATATATATATGTATATATATACATATGTACACATTTATAAATTGTATGCATGTATCATTATGCTAATAATAATATATGCTATGAAACATAAAAATAAGAAAAATAAGAAAAGGTGAAATAAAGATTCAATCATATTGATCCTAAAGTCAATATGGAACCACTGGAATTTGCTGAGTAAGGGACATGTTTAGTCTAGTGCTGAAAATCACATTGACATCCATGTGGAGGATAAATTTTAGAGGGAAGAGACTGTAGACAGGGACATCAATTAGCAAGCTATTGTACTACTAGTACAGGAGAGGTGATAAAAACTTGAATTAGAGTGGTATTGTGAGTAGTGAGAAGGGAATATATGGAGAGGTGTGGAGGTCTGTGGAGGTTGAAAGGAAAGGTTGGAATTGACTGGCTAAGAAGGTGCAGGAATGTGAGTCCAAGTATGGGGCCAAACTATCCTATCTGACTCTGTTGCCTTGACTCAATACGTATACTTAAAAAAAAATTAAATTTTAAAAAGTCAAAACTGAGTGTGAACAGGGCTTGTATATATAAAACCCCTACCCAGGCGTTAGGAATTATTGTTAACTGTGAACTTGGAATGATTTCGACTGAACTAAAAACTTTCTGCTAATGTAAACTCTCTAAAGCCGAAGAAAAGAAAACCAAGTGAACCTTTAGGCTTACTTAGGCTTTTGACTTTAGGAGCAAAATGAGTTAATTATCATAAAGGTGCTGTACAAGGATAATTCCCAGGCTGTCAGTTTGCATGACTGGAGGTACTGTGGTACCCTTAATAAAAAAGGGAAGTCCAGAAGAAAGACAGGGTCTGGGAAAGGGAATAAAATTGTAACAGGCCCTTCAGTATTACTTGGTCCAGTCCCCTCCTTTTACAGATGAAGAATGGAAAGTGACTCCCTCAAGGTCACTTAGCTATGGGAATTTATCAGATAAAATATTACTGTATCTAATGGATTGTAATTTCTAAAATAAAATTTAACTTTGATTTTTGAGATAGAAAAGAAAAAAGGAAAATCAGATCAATGTTTGTCAGACAAAAAGTAGCTTTCTGTCTTCAGGAACTATTTGAGGGGATACTAGAAATTGTTTACAAAGTTATTTTGTTCCTCTTCAGGAAAAATGGCAGAAAATATATTATCAAAAAGTTGTATATGTGGAAAAGTAGATGGGCTACTTATGTAAGGAGAATAAGAAATTATTGATTGTCAAACTGAATGTTTCACTGATACTTGTGTACTTTCAAGAACTTTAAATAATTGGATGAACAAGTTGTATGAAGGATATGGACAGGATTCTCATAATTTGAGAATGTTTTAGTTAGCTTCTATCTATGATATTGGAGGGGGCACCTACATCAATTGAATGATACTTAAGATGTGGTTAAAACTGAGTAATACAGAATAAGAAATCCGCTAACTCTAGAGTTCTGTAGATACAGGTTTGCTGGGCTTATGAAACATGATGGTGAAGTGTCTTTGCTTACTGCCATAGAAGCTTGCCTAAGTTTGGTAAAAGTGCCATTCATCAGCTAAAGATATCCATTGAGATAATTCACATTCACTAAGTATAGGAAAACTGCTGAACCAGACATTTTCTTCTAAAATCCTGTAGCAGAGATTGGATCTTATTTTAGAAACCAATCCTGAATTGAGGTGAATATTTAGATAGTAAGATCCTTGAGGACAAGGGCATCTTTTGCCTCTTACTGTATTCTTAGCACTTAGGGCAATGCCTGACAGAAAGTAAATGCTTAACAAATATTGATTGATTGATTGATATTATTGGCATTAAAAATGGCTTCTGGGAGAAATTTGGAATCACTAAAAAAAATGGTAAACAACCTTTCAACTTAGCTTCCACTTTTCCTCCTGTTGAATGCTGGATTTGAATCATCCATTTGCACATTCTGACCAAGATTATATGGATTATAGAGGTTGTCAGTTTAATTACACACTACAGAGTCAACAATAGGCATTCTTTATCTACTTAGTTATTTTACTGTATGAATATTTAGGTCATATTCCCTTCAGAGGTTACTTATTTCATTTAAGAGGATCTGTTGTTGTTTGTTGCCTCTGTTTGTCCTTCATTCTTTTTTTTTTCTTTTGCTTTTTTGGAGGGCAATTGGGGTTAAGTGACTTGCCCAAGGTCACATGGCTAGTTTTTGTGTTAAGTGTCTGAGGCTGGATTTGAACTTAGGTCCTCCTGACTCCAGGGCTGGTGCTCTATTCACTGTGCCACCTAGCCGCCCTGTTTGTCCTTCATTTTTGAAGAAGACTATGACATCAGGGAGCTGATGCCATGAGGGGAAGGTGAATTAGATTTAAATGAGGGAGGGTGTATCAGCAAGCACCCTAGCATACCTAGGGCAGCTGCTAGCACAGGTTCTTAGATCTGCTTTTCTAAAGGAAAGTAACTCAAAATGGGTTGACAATCTTTCTTTAATCAAACAAACATATCATTTACCTAGTTCAGGGGAAAAAGGCAGCACCCTGAACTCCAGAGAATACAAACCCAAGTTACAAGCCCAAGTTACAGACAGACCAAGAAACAGATCAGCAGACGGGCTTCCAACCATATGACCATCACATCCATACCTATTCAAGTTACCAGAGAGGGAATCACCAACATCTGGGTTTTTCAAAGCTGGGGGGCTCAACAGCTTCCCAGAGTCTCCTCTGGCCAAATCACACAACTCTTCTCAAAGTGAGCCCCCAAAGCAAAGCCTCACATCAGGGCGTATATATAGCCTTCTCCTGGGTCAGAGAATGTCACAACCCTCTTGACCCACTGTCCAATTACAAAGTAACAAGGTGTGGCCATTCCCAAAAAACAAGCCTCCCATCACAGGCTCCATTCAGCCTATTAGGGGGCAGAGTATACTTTCAAATCAGGGAACATTCTCAGAGCCATTTAAGCCTATCAAAGGGTCTAAGGGCAGGAAGGATCTTCAGATTCTCATTACAGAGGGCTGTGCAAAGTCTCCAGCCTTCCCTTTCTCCTCCAGAGCCATATGAGTCCATGGTGAGATACAGATCAGAATGACTGGAGATGACCTTGCATCCAGTGGGAGACTTTGGGCTTTTTAAGCTAAGGTCTTTAACAGTTCTCAGTTTGATTGAGGCAGTGCCCATTCAATGGTTAAGGCTAGGTAAAAAATGAGGCAGAGAATGACCTCTTTACCTAGTCAAAAAAAATCAATGCGGGAGAGTAAGAGCCTCAGGGTTTAGGATCTGCTATTTTTAAAGATTTGATGTAATTAACACTATGTCCTCTGCAAAGAGGGACATCTGCACAACCTCACTCTTGATATTTATGACCTGAAAGTCATTTAACAAGTTGCTTCTGTTTTTCATAGACTTTGGCATGATTTTGACTTATGCATGGGAGTCAACTTGAAGAACTTTTATGGAGGCAATTTTTCTCTAATAAATTGGTGTCTATGCCTTCTTGGAATTTGTGCTAGATCTCCTCATGACACCTATGGTAAGTATGTACATTTCTGTTACATAGGATCTTGTATTATCTTCATCTTTCAGTTAGTTATGTGATGGGTAAATATGGGACCCCTTTTGAAATATACCTTGTTAATATAGTCTGTTCCCTCCTATTGTTCACATCAAGTGTGTCCTCTATGCATGTCCAAAATATTCTTAAAATTTTTTGTGTACGTGGGAAGACTTGTTCAAATATGTCACATTGGAGTTGTTTTATGACATACCCTGTCTTTTTAAAAATTCTTTTTTTCTAGCTTTGTAGTAGTTTTGATCTTTGCTCAAACAAGTCAGTGATTTTACTGTACCCAGATAGTTGATTCAGGAATGAATCCATAACAAGTTGTTTCCTGCATATTAAAATAAAATCAATTTCATTTTCTGTGATGTTATTCGAGATTTACCATGCTCATACTATTCTGATTTTCTTTTTGGAGAAAATATTCATGATTTATAGACATAAGGCTTCTGTGTAGTGTTGAAGCTTTTGTGGCCTCTCTGATTCCTTAATCTTAATCTTTTTTTTTCCAACATGTTTTTCTCTGCCCTTGCTTATTCTCACCCTTTAAAGTCACTGAGCATCAAATTATATGCTTATTTAAATTGGAGGATCTTACCAAGTTCTTTGAAGACTTTCCCTGCCTCTTACTTCTCTGCAACAGATGCTAGCAAGTATCTTGCAATGATTTTCACTGTGGTCCTTTTGCAAATACTTAATGAATACTACAGTATGATTTGGCTAAATGTCCCATGAAATTTTTTTTTTAATTGCCTTTAGATGCAAAATAAAACACATCCTGTCAACTTTTATTTGTCTTTGTAAAGAGACTCTGGAAGCTATCCTTCCATTTAGCTGCTGTTTCTTTTTATATTTTTGGTTTCATTTGTGGCAAAAAATGTAAAGATTGATGTAATTCATTTTCTCTAAGTGTTCCCTCTGGTCATTGGACTAGGATCTCACGTTAAGCATACCAAGAAATGAAATCTGGATGATTCTTAGCACCTTTTGCCCTTTTCTCTGCTTCTTTACCACCATAACTTCAGAAGTGAAAGGAAAGAAGAGTTAGGGTCATTTCACATTTTTCTTTACATCATAGGCTAACATAGTCAATCAGCTAGAAAGGTCAGTGGAAAGAACTGTCTCCGAACTTAAAACATACTGGTGCTCAGAAAATGCACAATATTACTGATATCATTACTGAAGCCTTTCTAGTCTGACTAGAGAATATATGCCAGAGCTTATGCTCTAAAAGCAAAGTTTCTGAGGCTCATGCTTCCACACAGACTATTGGAGTGCATGCAAATGGACAAATACAACTAATTTCAGGGAGGTTTACTACTGAAAGACTGGAGAAAAAGTAATGATTTTTAAAAATTTTATTACAATTGCAGTGACTATGTTCATGAAAGGGTTGCAGCCTGAATACATTGGGGTGTATCCACAAAAGTAAACTAATAGGTATTTTAAATATTGAAACATTATTTATAACAATAATTCCAAAATATTTGCATAGCATTTTTTAATTTAAAAATTCTGAACTTGCATTTTTTTAAAAAGAGAGCATTTACATATACATGGTAGAATACATAAAAGAAAATTGGATGTGAAATTTTGATTCTATTTCATATATTTACTTTTGGAAAAGGTATGTAATAAATTCCACATGTCAATTTCAAAATTGTCCTACTTGTTTGTGTTTACTCTTACTTAAAGCTTCTTTCTTTTTTGAGCAAAAAAAAAAAATCAAAGGGACTTTTTCTTTGTGGCAGGATCCTTATTGCCAGCCTTCTCAATCCAGAGTACCTTTCCCCAATTGAAAATGGAGGGGAATAAAACTCGTAACAAATCCACATAGAACAAAACAAATTTACACAGTATTGTACCAGCAAGCACCCTAGCATACCCAGGATGGCTGCTAACACAGGTTCTTTGATTTGCTTTACTAAAGGAAAGCAACTCAAAAGAGATCAACAATCTTACTTTAATCAAATATATATATATATAAAATATTTTGTGAAGTTCAGGCTGCTGACTTTTTCCCCTGAACTAAGTGAATTGTATATGTATATGTACATATATAATTATATATTACATTATTATATACGTATGTAATGTATATGTATTTGTAATGTATATTACATTACATATATTATTTTATATGTACATATACATATACAATTCACTTAGTTCAGGGGAAAAAGTCAGCAGCCTGAATTTCACAAAATACAAATAGAAATTACAAGGAGACAGAAAATACAGACAGAGAAAATAACACAATTAGACAGATGAATAGACAGGGCTTCTAGCTGTCTGAGAGTTACATTCATACATAGTTACCAAAGAAGCACCAACATCTGGATTTCAAAGCTGGGGGGTTCAATGGCTACCCAGAGTCTCATCTGGCCAAATCACATAACTCTTCGCATAAGGGAAACCCAAAGCAAAACCTACTGCCTAATTACAAAGTAACAAAAGGAGCCGGTCTTCCCGAAAAACAAGCCTCCTATAAGCAAGCTTCTCCTGTTGGGCTCCAAATGAGAGCTATTAGGGATCAGGGAAGATCTTCAAATTCCTTTACCATTACAAGTAGCCATGTCTAAAATGCATCTCTTTGTGCCTTGAGTCCATCATCTCTGTCAGGAGGTAAGATTCTTTACCATAAGTCTTCTGGAGTATAAAGTTAATTTGATAACATCTACCCCCTTCCCTTACTCCATGTTTGTGTAGTCCCCTTCTCATTTATTCCAATTATGAAAAAAAAATCAAATTCTACCTTCCTTCTTCCTATACTAATAGATCCTTTTTATCCTCCCTTTGAACAGAACTAATCTGTCCTTAGCTCCTCTATTTTTCTTATTTAACTCCCTCAATCCACTTTAAAGGTATTAAGGGTCTGAAGGGACACATGTTTCCTCTCCCTCATTTGGAATGTTGATACTGAATCATCACACAGTCCCTTCCAGCTGCTCAAATAAATTTACCTTTCCAAGCTTCTCTTGATTCTTGTTTAAGCATTTCATAGTTCTTCCTTCGCTCTGATCTTTTTAATAGATATGCTTGGAAGTTCTTTATTTTGTGAGAGATACTTTTTTTCCCCTTAAGGATTATATTCAGCTTTGCAAGAAAAGCTTATTCTTGATTGTAAACCCATATCTTTTTTTTGAGTATTGCATTTCAAGATTTCTTCTCATTTATGCTAGAACCTGTCTGGTCTTGTGTGATTCTAATTAAGGTTCCTTGCTACTTGAACTCCTTTCTACTTACTTGTAATATTTTTTCATTGAAATGGAAGTTCTGGATTTTGGCTTCAAAAGTTTTCCTTTAGGTTTTCTTTCAGAAAGTAATCGATGTATTCTTTCAATCTGCACACTGCCATCTGGTTCTAATAAATCTGAGCAGTTTTCATTTATGATTTCCTGAAATATAGTGCCTAGGCTTTTAAAAATTATAGTTTTCAGGGAAGCAAATGATTATTAAATTTTTTCTTTCTTGACCTCTTTTTCAGGACAGTTATTAAAAATTAATATTAAAACTTTATTTAAAAAAAACTTTTGTTCTAGTATTTATAGTCCCCTTGAATCTTTGAAGTTCAGAACACTGGATCTTTAGAACACGTTATGGTCTATCAGGATAGAGCCTGAGGGAACTCAAATCTGTGTTGACCCACTATGAATGCTGCCATGCCAAAACTAGTCCTTACCACTCCAACTCATTTTCAATGCCCCTGCTCTGGGTCTCTGACTATTCTGGTACTTTCTCAGGGAGCCTTCTTTACTCTCTCTGTGTCCACAAGTCTCTAGTCAGCCTGGGAGATGTACGCCAATTTATTTGCCTATTCTGGCACTGGCTTTTCTTTGATGGGGGCCCCCTTTGCCATTGTCCTTGGACTGCTAGGTGACTTTTTTGTTATCCTTAAATGGAAGAAGTCACTGAAACATAGTTTCTCATTAAATTTCTTGATTCAGTGTGATTTTTAAAGTTTTTGTTGTGGTAATCTACTACATACCACTATATACCTGCGTAATGACAGAGAAGTCTGCTTCCATTTTGGCAGGAAGGCCTGTATGACACTTTTCTTATAACAATCTTTTGAGGCAAATAATACAAATGTTGCTATCCATTTTTTACAGATAATGAAAATGAAGTTTATGAAAGTTAAATGACTTGGTTATGTACCAAGTGTGTCAGTTCTAAGACTAAAAACCAAGTTGCCTCATGAGGCAGCTAGATGGTAAAGTAAATAAAGTCCTGGACCTAGAGTCAAGAAGACCTGGGTTCAAATTTGGCTTCAGACACTTGCTATCTGTATGACACTAAGCAAGTCACTTGTCACTTAAACCTCTTCGTGTTTTAGATTCCTCAGCTGTAAAATGGATCCTAGGACGCAGGGTTGTTGTAAGGATCAAATGAAATGATATTTGTAAAGGACTTTATGGAATACATGACACATGATAGATACTATATAATGCTCATTTCTTTCTCTTCTCTCCTCATGGCAGTTTTCAGTTCTTTCCATTAAGCTTTGTTATGTTGATTTTGACTTCACAGTTTTAATTTTAACTGGACTTATACTTTTATTAGCTTAGGGAATCCCCCGTGAGGAAGATTTTTCTCCCAATCCAGACTAGCAAGTTTTCTGCAATTTATATTCTTAGACTGCTGCTTGGATCAGCTGAATAACTAAATGACTTGTTCAGGGTGAGAGACAGGGTTTGAAGCCAAATCTTTCTGACTATGAGGTCACCTCTATCCACTATTCCATACTGCCTTATATTTATTTAGCAAGTTGGAATTGATTTGATTTTAATTATTTTAATGTTAATAAATTTATATTTAATGTTGATTATTTTCTGTTTCTTTCTTTTTTTTTTGATTTGACCTTATTTGGCCAATCTTCATTTCTTTTTTGGCTATACTTCTGACTTTCTAGACTTTAACACCATGCCTCTGCTGTAGTTTTACCTTGGAACCTCTCTCAGTGCTTATAGCCTCCTCATACTGGAATATCCATCTGCCATGCTGGCCTCTTTTTCCCATTGGTGAGTTTTTCCTGGGGCCTCCATTTTGGAGAGCTTCCTGGGCAGCCCAATCTTCCTTCCTCTTCTGTCTGTTCTTCTGACTTTCTAGACATCAACACCATATCCTTACATGAGTATTTTTATTCATTCCCTAGACCCCATTTTTAGCTTCTTTTTTCATATTGTCTTTCCTTATTAGAGATTGTTCTCCCTGAGAATCTTTGGGGACTGTCTTTCATTTTGCTTTAATTTATAGCCCCAAAGCTTGGTACAGTTCTTGGCAGGTGATAACTACTTATATAACTGCTTGTTATGTTACTTGTTGCTTTCTTTCATCATAAAATATGAAGAAAAAAATCTACTTTCCCTCCTGTTTCCCTCTCAATTCTACTATTAAAAAAATGCAATTTCATGGACTTAGCATTATATTCATTCTGAAGTAATAGATGGATGAATCCAAAAGTGTTTTTTAAATACATACAACAGAAGTTGAAAATTTTGCATTTGTTTTTAAATTTGTGCAAAGATATTTTATGGCCTCAGAAATTTGAGGTGATTCTTAGTAATGACATATTCCTATGGATGACATGGATATGTCACATATTTATATATGATCCATAAGATAAGCAGTTATGATTATGTATGCATTTAACAAGTAGCTTACAAATATAGCATTATCCCAGACAAAGGACCTGATTATCCCAGTGGCTGTTTTTTGATCAATAGCACTGCATTGCTGTGCATATTTAAGAGTAAATTAACCATTAAATTAACACCATCACAGCAACAACTTCATTGAGCTGATTTTGAAAATGTTCACTGCTCTATTAAAGCTAGGAGATTGCTTCCTGTCAGCATTTGAATTGTAACTACAAAATTGTTCCATAATTCAGAAGTCATCCCAGCTTTGTTTTAAACAATCTTTCAAAATTTGTGTTCAAATGAGTATCTGTAAAATCTGAAGAACTAAGAGCTCCCAAGGTTTGCAGCATTTATAATGCCTTCCATGTGTTCACATTCTTTATGTCCTTTCATTTCCCAGTGCAAACAGAATGCCTAGACTTAACTCTGCTTTTGCAGACACAGTAATGGCACTTTGGAGTCATAAAATACTTTTAGCTGAGGATTTTAGAGCTTTTGGCAAATGTTAATTAACTGTACCTCCTACCAGCCCTGTGAGGAGTCACAGTTAGTATATTATAATGCCCATTTTATAGGGAAGTAAATTGAATAAACAATGTAAAGAAATCAGATCAAGCAAACAGCTTCTCTCACTACAAATGGTTCCACACATTTATGCATTATAGTTGTACTTATAGGCTTTACTGAGCTCCACATTTGCACCTCATATATTGTCAGCAATCATGATTTTCATTTGGTACTAAACTAACCAAAATCCCAAGCATACAACAATCTGCTTTTGTCACTTGGTAATTTCCTTTTAGCCTTCACCAGAGGTAGTGGATTAAGGTAGAAAGAACACTGGACTTTGAGTTGAGACCCAAGTTTATGCTATGTACTGCTTTACTAGATTATTGCTAATCTTTTATATTCTCTTCATGTATCCATTTTTACCTTGCTCATGCATCTCTTGAATGACAGCCTTTATTCAAGAATTCAACTTATGCTCTGTTGTTAGGAAATTACCTCTACTAATACAGATAAACGTTTTCCCTGTAACTCATAGTCTTAGAGAGCATAACACTGAAGATATGTGCCTTTTCCAAGTTCAAATAGTAAGTGTTTCTCAGAGGAACTTAACTTGAGTCTTCTTAGCTTCCAGATCAGATCTTGTTGCCTCTCATTGCCCAGAAATTATGTACATCCTCTTTCTTTAGAACTATCTCTCTCTCTCTCTGTCTCTCTTTCTGTCTCTCTCTCTGTCTCTCTTTCTGTCTCTCTCTCTGTCTCTCTCTGTCTCTGTCTCTCTGTCTCTCTGTGTCTCTCTCTGTCTCTCTGTCTTTCTCTTTCTCCTTGGCAAACTTCTGTAGTAAACTTTCTGTTTGATGTTGAACTATTTATTTTGTTCTTTAAGTTCGTTTTTGACCCTAACTTTTTTACTTTTACTTTCAAATATTGAGCAAGTAAATCCAGGATTTCTTTCCTCCTATTTCTTTTTTGTTGCCTTTAATATGGTGTTCAGGTTTTCCATTGGATATACCAAGTAGATGTTATAATTTTCTGATGTCTTTGCACAGACATCCAATTGCTCTCTCAAGTCACTTCTTCCAAGGTGGAGTTTGATACTTTTCCTAATGGATATTAATTACTATTTCCATGCTTCTTCCTCTGGCTCTTAACCTTGGCAATAATTGCTACATAAACTACTGTGTGTAGCCCCTGACATATTTTTACACTTTCTCCCAAATACTGTTAGAAAATCTGTACAAATGATGATTCATAATGGTTGTAGCAGATCCCAGCTATTTGAATTACTGTTTTTGGCATAATTGGCCTGCTAGTTGGATTTTTGCCATCATACTTGAAAAAAGTATTTTGGAATCCCAGACTCACTGTGCCCGTCTCCTTTTTAAAAATCACTGGAGAATTTGATGCTGTTTTTCTCATGTTTCCTGATTAAGTATAATTTCTGGAATTTGCATTAAGTGAACATTTTCAATGACCTCAAAGGCTCTAACTTTTCTCTTTTCACAATTTATTACTTTCTTGATTTTATCTCTTATTTTGTCTAATAGAGACAGATATGAAGACCATTTTTATTGTATTTATTTTTGTGATTTCCATGCATCATTCAGAAATAAATTGTTGTGTGATTTGGAGCTGATGAAGCCCTTGGCTATAACTGAAGAGATGTTTCCAGTTTTACTCTATTTTATTGGAACATAATGAAACTATTCATGTCTTCAGTCTTTTTTTCATGCACTTCTGTGGTTTGCCCATTTTAGTAGGCAGTGCCATTTGCACTGAAGCATTTCTAGCAGGTAGGGAATTGGTATTTCATATTTGATCAGATAAATCTTGTTTTCTTGGCACCAGGAGTTCCATTTTCTCCACTGCTGATCTTCATGACAGTTTGAGTAGGGTCATTCTGTAACCCAATGCTGCCCCATCTATTTCTTGCATATATTAGAGCAATTTTTATCACACTCTTGTTTAAAAAAAGAAAACATTTACAAACTATCATGAGGTGGGGAAAAATAGGAAAATAGGAAAGATGGTTTTGTTGTTACCTCTGTCTAAGTGAATAAAGAAGAGAAAAGGGGAGAAGGATATGGGGTTGGGTGAGAGATAGAAACAAGAGCTGCTGATATTTGGACTCCCAAATAAAAGAAAATTCTCCAAATTTAAGTTTGATCACTTCTGCTGTTCCCTCCAGTGGGTGAAACTTCCTACCACACTGATCACTGCACACCATCACACCTTTGTTTTTCTTCCTTAAATTTCCTTGCCCAGTTCCAGATGCCCCAGAGATTAGAGCACTTCCCCACACCAATGGGGCTAGCACCTGAAGGAGAAGTAGGTTGCAGCTGTCTGGTTCAGCTTCACAACTCCATCTAGGATGAGTCCATTAATTTTTTGGAGGTCCAAAATTACATTTCTAGTGGATTGTGCATTTAATTTCTGGAATTCAACCCTGTGGTGAGAATATCAGGGTCTAAACTTGAATAATTCTAATATTTCCTCCCAAATGAATGTAACAAATTCATAGGTCTACCTTCAATTAGTGTGAATTTCTTCCCCAAACTCCTCTAAAAAACAACTTTCTTATCTTTTGTTACCTTTGCTAATTTGACAGCACATGATTCTCCCTCAGGGTTATTTTAGTTGATAAGCCTATAATGCTTGGCACATATTGGTGCTTAACAAATACTTATTGACTTGGACCATTATTTTTGAAAAATTTTTTTCCAGTGGTTATTAATATTCACTTTGTATTTCTTCTTTTGAAATCTATTTGTTTATTTTTTTTCCCATTTGTTTCTTTTAGGAAATGGCTCTTCAATTTCTCTGTTAATTTCCTATAGATTCTGGGTTTTAGACTTTCATCAGATATATTTAATGTAAGATTTTAAAACACAAAGGAGACACTTTCAGCTACAAATTTTTTTTTTAAAAAAGCTTTTATACAAATATTGGTTGAATTATTGGGATCAGAGAGTAAAAAAAGGTAAAGTTGGAAGAAACCTTGGGGGCCGTCTTATTTAAAACCTTCATTGTACAGGAGAGAAAAATGGGCTTCTGGGAGTTTATGTGCCAAAGGTTATATAGGTATGTGGTCATTAAAAGAGAGACAGAGACAGAGACAGAGACAGAGACAGAGAAAAAAACAGGAGAATAATTTAAATGTTCAAATCACACAGACGGTTGAAGAAAGTTCAAAAGAGAAGACAAAGAAAGTATTATCAGTACTAATATAATTAAATCTAATATATCATAAAACAAGCTATATGTAATAGATTCATATCTCATATGTAGTCCCCATTTTCTGGACTTTTTTGTGTATTGAAATGCTCATGTTTACTGATGAGATTCTCTTTCATAGTAAAAAAAATATGGAGAATACAATAAAATAATGAGTAATAAGTATTGCCTTACAAAATATAAAGACTCAAGGGAGAAGGAAACATGCAGAAATCTTGGCACAATGCCCACTTAAAACAGATTATCTCAACACTGTTTACAGAGGAAATTGGAAAATGTACCCACAAAGAGATGTGAAATGAACCAGCTCAACCAATGTTATTATAGTGATGATCATGAAAGGCTACTGAACCTTTATACTGAACATTTATACTGTTATTACGTGATGTGACAGGAGAAAATGAAAATGACAATTAAGAAGATGAACTTGGGAAGAATGCTTAGACTTGACCAAGCATACACATAACAACCATTTTATGGTCTCAGCATAATTTTGTAGGCATTCAGCCTTTGATTATTAAGATATCTCAAAGAAGGGAAAATACCAAAAATATTCAAATACAAAGCTGGATCATTAATCTAATCAAGGCAGGCATTTCCTTTAACTCTTCTCTCTATGTGATCCATCCTTTTCCATGTTAGCCATAATGAGTCAATCCATGAGAATGAAGGCTTTCATTGAATTCTGTCGTTGAAACATGTCTGCTATTCATCAGCTTTTTATCTCTTGTTTGTTTAATGTGACCAGTCTACCTTATTTCTAAAAATTATTACACACTTCACAGAATCACAGAATTTTAGAGTTATAAGTGACCAACTAGTTTAAGTCACACCCATAGTAAATCACAACTACATCTGACAAGTTGGCATCCAGATTCTACTTGAAGCCTCTAATTGTGGGGGAGGCTCTACTTCTAGAGGCAGACCATTCTACATTTGGATATCTCCAATTGTTAAGACATTTTTCTTGTCAGGAAGCTAAAACTTGCTTCTTTGTCATTTTTACCCACTGCTCCTAGTTCTTCCTTCTGTGGTTAAATATGTTTTGCTTTTCTTCAGTTGGATACAATCTCTCATTTTTCATTGTCTTTCAGATATCATTGACAGTAGGTTGTTCTAGGTTCTAGTGTTTGCTGAAATAGGCACAAATAGGATGATCAAGAGGTACTTTCTAATTCTAGTAATCATTCCCCTCAGCTTCTGAATCTCCAGTGTAAGTCACAAATACCTTTCTTTTTATTTCTTTGGCCTGAAGTTAATTATCAGAGGGTCAGCAGATAAGGTTACTTCAATTGTTCTAGCTTTCAAGAAATCAAGTGTAATATTTAAATATGCAGAGCAGTCAGTCAATCAGTCATTCACTTAATCAACAAGCATTCATTAAGTACTTACTAGACTTTGGGGTATTGTGCTAAGTGCTGGGAATACCACAGAAGACAAAAGTGAAACCGTGCCCTGCCCTCAAGGACCATTATTTCTAACTGGGGGAGATAACATTTATAGGTTATAGTATAATGTTATAATATATTATAAATGCTTTCTCACCCCTTAGAATGTGTCCTCATATATTCTATTTGTCTATAGATATAGACTATATATCCTATACATAGGATATGTTCATATAGGATATATTCTAATGGGGAGATTATATTTATGTACTTTATTATATTTTAAATAGAGAGTATACAGTTATCCCTTCCACATTGTGGGGGTTTGTGGGTGGAGAAACCTTGTGATCTGGAAAACACGTATAAACTATTTTGGCCCTCCCTTCATGCTGAAGAAGAAGTCTGATTTTTTTCTTTTTTTTCTTTTATAGGCTGTTTATAGTACCTTATTGTAAAATTTGGGTTATGTATTTGATCATAAGCTTTGTGTCCTCTACTGGCCTTTGCATGTCATCTGTAGCTTTTGCAAAACTCTAAAATTCCCATTTAATTTCTTATGCCAAACCACAATATATTGAAACTGTAATGGGGGAAAGTCATGATGTGGAAGGGATAACTCTATATTACTATATATGTTAATATACATTGTATATATATATACACACACACACACACACACACACACATATATATATATATATGTATGTATGTTCTCACAAATATGCACATATATATTTCTTGATTATCAGGAAAGGCATTGTGTAGAAAGCTGCCCTTGATCTATGGCTGAGATGAGGAAAGAATGCATTCTGGGGGGGCGGAGCCAAGATGGCGGCGTAGAAGCAGCAAAGGACCACAGCTCCCACACAAACACGCTAAAAACCTCATAAAATGGGACGCTAAACAGATTTTCAAGCTCCAAAACTCTCCACAAGACAGAAAGCACATCTGTTGCTACAGGCAGCTCAACAGGTGGGGCTCTTCAGCAGTCTGGGACTCGTGGCCTAAACCCAGCTGGCTCAGGCCCTGGGGCATTGGGCGGGAACCGCGGCTATAGGAGAGCAGATCGGCTGCACTGGAGGCAGAGTTACCACATTTATCAGGCCAGAAGACAAAAAGGCTAAGAGAAAGGTCAGTGGATTTTGCTAACTGGGGAGGAGAAGAGCGGGTCAGGCCAAACTGCTCCCAGGGCAAGGAAGCAGCAGGAGGTGGCTGTATAGCAGCAGGAACGGAGCAGCAGCAGCTTTCACTGGGCTGCTTCAGAGCCCTCGGCCTGCAGATAGCAGGGGGGCTGACGCGACCCATCGAGGCCAAGGGCTCTTGCGTTGAGCGGCCTGGATCTGGATCGGGGTCTTGAGTGGTGGTCCTGGGGTGCGCTTTCAGTGAG
>CM053593.1:75001821-75019268 GCA_028646575.1 Pseudocheirus occidentalis | reverse complement strand
CTCAGACACTTAACACCAAAACTAGCCGTGTAACCTTGGGCAAGTTACTTAACCCCAACTGCCCTCCAAAAAAAGCAAAAAAAAAAGAGAATTGGCAAGATAAGAATAATAAATTGAAGGATCTACAAAGTACTCGAGAAAACCTACATCACACCTAAGGGGAACATCTTGAGATTTCTAGCAAAGGTCACTCCTAGTATCTGAAAATTCTCCTTTTTGTACTCTTGAAACGTGAGCCCGTTTGTCCCTAGACCCTGTACCAACTTGAGGGAGAGTGTTTTACTGAATAGTTTGTTTTTGGAGGGAAAAAACATGTGTAGCAGTTGTACTAATTGTACCAGTATAGTAAATACCCTTCTAAAAACTAATTAAGCCTAATTGATATAAACAGATAATCATCATAGAAAAGTACATTGATTGGGGCTTGTGAGCTTTCCTATTAGAAAAAATATCCAATACCACCTCAGGGCTACCCAGAGACTCCTCAGAGAATATAGTACCTATGCTCTGGGGACCAAATTCATAAGTGCTGGGGAGAACGGGAGCAGTAACTCCAAAGTATCTACCAAATAGGGAAAAAGAATATAGACCCTCAGGCTAACAATAGTAAGTGTGTGTTTACTGAAAACAAGTCTTTATTCTGAGAAATGAAAATAGACTATGCTTCAATGCTAATAATATCTTCTCAATTTTTTTGATGTTTTTCCTTTCTCTTTAAAAATAACTCTAAAATATTGTAATGGCTTTATGCTTTGTCTATGTCAAGTTAGGCCAGGATATTGACAGAAAAAAAAAACCTGTAACACTATAATAACACAGTACATAATTCCAGTTTTGATTCAACTGTGAGATGTAATACATTTTTAGACAGAAAACTCAGAGGTCAACTGGAAGAGCAATGACCATCCAGGTACAGCTCATTTAAGTCTTCATGAGGTGAATAGGCCAGGACCTTAAGTTTGACCTCAATGGGCAAAAAGTACCCATGCAACCATAAATGACAGTGCCACTGTGACTATTTAGCAGAGCTTCAGGAAAATTGACATGGCCCTCCTCAATTGCCCATTCTAGGAGACAAAAAATAAAAATCGACTAAGGTCAAATGGCATGTTTACTGTCAATTAAAGCTCTGAAAGTAAATGCATACAGTTCTACTGAAAAAGAAACCTTATTGTAGATCAGTCATTTTTCCTTCAAAAGGATTTTAATACAAGGGTTAGACTCACATTATTCAATCATTCAGTCAACAAGCATTCATTAAGCACTTGTTGTGTTCCAAGAATTGTTCAGTTGTTGGAGATACCAAGAAAAAGCAAAAAAAAAAAAAAAAAAAAAAAAAAAAGGTTCCTACTTTCAAGGAGCTTATATCCTAATTGGAGATGCAATATAAATAAACCAGATAGATACAAAATAAATGGAAGGTGACCTTAGAAGATGTGGTTCTAAAAGCTGGAGGGACCAAGAAAGGCTACCTGGAGAAGATGACTCTTGAACTAAGATTTAAAAGGAATCCAGGGAGTCTAAAAATTGAAGGTTGGGAGGGAAAGCATTCCAGGATAGGGAATCCCAATTGGAAAGACATGGATACTGATAACAAATTATCTTGTGTTAACAGAGGCCACCCAAAACTCAGCCAGTATGCCCAGTATGACCTAAAGAGTATGGAAGCAGAATTCAATTCAATAAAAAAAAATTTAAGTGCCTAGTATGTGCCAGGATCTGTGCTAAGTACTGGGGATATAAAAAAAAAGGCAATAAAACAATCCATACCCTCAGGGAGCATATAATCTAGTGGGGAAGACAACATAAAAAATAGGCAAGGCAAGCTATATGCAGCTTAAATAGGGAATAATTAAGAGAAGAACAACAATGAAATTAAAAGGTATCAGGGAAGGCATCCCCCAAAAGGCAAGATTTTAGTAAGTACTTAAAAGAATCCACAAAGGTTTGAAGAAAGAATAGAGGAGGCAGAGCATTCCAGGCATGGGTGACAGAGCCTGAAGCTTCAAGATAGAGTGTCTTGTATATGGAACAAGCAAGAAGCCGGTGTCATTGGTTCAAAGAGTACAATGTTGGGAAGTAAGGTATAAGGAGACTGGAAAGTTAGGAGAGGGTTGGGTTATGCCAAACAGCATTTTGTTTTTACTCCTAAAGGCAATAGGAAGCCACTGGAGTTTATAGAGTAGGATAATGATATGGTCAGACTTGCATTTTAGGAAAATCACTTTATTAGGCTGAATGGAGGATGGATTGAACTAAGGAGAGATAAGATAGACAGACTCAGCAGCAGTTCCTTTTTGCCCTGGAGGTTCTCCACATTCCATCTGGGAGATGTAAAGCCGTGAAGGAACAGCTTTCCAGAAGATGGCTGCTGTGAAGAGCTTTCAAAGTATTAATTACATAGTATAGTGAACACTCTATCTATTCAACAACAAATCAGAGCAAAACATTCATAGAAAATCAAGGTACAGCATTCACAATGTTATAACTTATCACAGAAAATCAAAACACAGCATTCAGTATGTCACAACTCAACAACTTATCACTAAAATGGCCACATAGTTTTCACCAAAGTGGTCACATAGTTTTAAACAAAGTACATTCATGTAGTCAATCACAAAACCCTTAATTCAATCACAAAGTACAAAAGTCAAAGTTCTCCACCCCTAGGTCACAGTAAATAATAATCTTCTCAGTCAGCACACAGTATCCAAATAAAGTCTTCTTTCAGCTTGACTCAAGGCTGGCTCTCTGCTTCCATGGATCCTCTTCCATGGTCCCAGTTCCAACTGTCACCTGAGTTCAAAGGAAGACAGCTCCCAGCTTCTTGTCCAGCTCTCCGTGTAGTTCCTGTTCCACACTGAAGCTCACAGTGTCTAGTCCACCTTAAATCCTTCACAGTCTCTTCCTGGGAAGTCAAGGCTTAATAAAACCACCAACAAAGTACCAACACCACAGTCATGCCTCCTCTGAAAGCTCTGTCTGGCCCTCAAAAGTTCTCAGCAGCTTCAGTTGGCCGTCAGGAAATCTTCAGCAGCCTCAGCAGCTCCAGCTGGCCCTCAGAAGTCCCCAGCAGATAGGCTGGCCCACAGAAGAAGCTCTGCCACCACAAGTTCCTGGAAAATTCTGCCTTTCCCTTGTGGGGTTTTTCCTTTTATACAATTTTGCTCCTCTCTGTTCAGCCCCTTCCTGTTATATCACCAACAGGGGTTCATACCTTCTGTTTCTTTAACAGAGGTTTAATTTGAAAGTAGGTGCTGAGTACCTGTCAGCTTTCCAATACAAAGAGATCTTCAAATTTCATTGCTATTACAGGAGAGTGGGCTGGTAGTAAGGGGTGGAAAATACCTTATACTAGTACAGATTGAAGCAATTGCTTTGGGGCAGAGGAAAAGTGCCCAGTCTAACCCCTACCAGCCTTTCCTAAGAGAAAATGCTGTACTCAACAGAACATGGAAGGCTCAGAATATTAGAAGATTGAAAATATAGAAAGGGGCTAGACTGTGAAGAACTTTAAATACCAAACAAAGGACTTTATGTTTGATCCTAGAGGTAATAGGGAGCCCTTGCAATTTATTGAAACTAGTCAGATCTATACTTTAGTAAAATCACACTGGCACCTGAGTAGCAGAGAGGTCTGAATCAAACAGAATAATTAGAAAGCTATTGCAGTTTTCTAGGTGAGAGGTGATGAAAACTTGTCCTAGATTGGCAGCTACTCTGGTGGAAAAAAAAATTGGATATATGTAACAAATGCTGCAGAGAAAGAAAATACAAGGTTTGGGAAATGATTAGAAATGTGAGCTTAATGAGAGAGAAGTCAAGGATAACACTAAGATTTCAAACCTAGGTGACTAGAAGAATGCTAGTGTCCTCAAAGGTAAGAGTTCAGAAGGAAGGATTTGGGTAGAAAGATAACAAGTTCTGTTTTGAACATGTCAAATGTAAAATTTATATATGTCAGGAAGTTTGAAATATCCGACAGACCTCAGGATGAATGAAGAGATATGGGAATCATGTGCATAGAGATGATAATTGAAACTATGGGAACTGATGAGTTTACCAACTATAGCATTATAGTGTGAGAGAAAAGAGAACTCAGGATCTTGTGCAGAGAAATAAGAGCAAGCTGAGACCTGGGTTCATGATAAAATTTAGATGTGGATTTGTTAAGCAAGCACATGACTGCCTGAGTTCTCACTCAAATTGGCAGTGATTTCTGGATTTTCAGATCTAGGTTATATAGGCCAAAACCACAAAAGTATAATAGGGAGGGGAGCTAGCAAAAAGCTATGACGTACAGAAGCAAAGATCAGCCATTGGTCAAATCTATATGACTCAGGGGAGTATGGTACAAGGGGTCTTTCATAGAACTGGGTGGAGGGCACAGGGTGGAGGGGCATGGTATAAGGAGAACTGGAATTCCCCAGGTTGTAGTCAGAGGGGGCTGGAATTTCCCAGGACTGGTTGAGGTTATGTTCCCGGCAAGGGAGATTAAGGCCCTGCTTGGTCAGTGGGGCAGGACAGGGGGGTACTTAGATAAGATACTTGCACTATAATGAGCCTGGTACACTATAATGATTCAAGGAGAAAATATGAAATACTGATCAGGGGAGACAGAGTCAGGGAACGCCTTGAGCAATATGCCCAGACATGCCTTAAGCAGTTTCAAGCTAAAATAAAACAGGGACAAAGACAGAAATAGAAGAGGGGCTTAATGGTGGGCCACAAGTCAGGTATTGTGTTGTGACCTGGGATTTGTGTACACCAGGGACAGAGCTTGATCACATGAAGATCCAACAAAGGAGACTGAAGAGTAGCCAAAAAAAGTAGGAGAAGCAAGAGGGAGCAGAACCACAACAACCCAGAGAGGAAGAAAGTATTTAGAAGGAAAAGGTGATTAGGAATGCCAAATGCTACAGAGAGAATGGAGACAAAAGAAGAAAAAGTCATTGGATTTGGCAACTAGATTATTGGTAACTTTGGAAAGAGCAGTTTCATTTGAATAATAAGATCAGAAGCCAGATTACAGAGAATTTAGAAGAGAGTGAGAAAATAATTGACCATATCTATAGGCCACAGGATCTAATAGCCAGGGAGAGACTGAAGACTGCAAAGAATGAGGATAATGTGAGGGCAATCTCCGAGAGAAGAGGGGATGTGATCTAGGGTGTGTGAGGAATGGTTATCTTTGATAAGAAGGATCATCTCATCAAGAGAGACTGGAAGAAGGACATAGAACAAGATGGTGGCAGAAGGATGGGAGAAGATGAGGGGAGAAAAGGGAACTCTTAGAGAATGGACTCCATGGTTCTCTATGAAATGAGGTTCTCAATCAGAGTAGGTTTCAGGTGGTACTGGGATAGAAGTCTTGAGAAGGAAATAAAAAGTTTGAAAGAACTGATGTGGTGAGTGTGGTATTAGGTAGGAGTAATAGTAATAGTCTTTTAACAGTGAGAAATCATTTGAGACTTGTTGGAATAGTTAGAATGAATTTATAGTGGATTCAGTCAGCTCACTTTCATAAATCCCTCTGTTCTGTTTAATGCTATGCCAAGGGAGTGGACAAGATTATTCCAGGGTTAACAGATTAATGTTAATGGCACTGTCCTCTAGTAGTACGGACATTCTGTAAAATTAATCTGGATTAGATACTTTATAAAGTACATGATAACGCTCTTATTGAGATCATATTCTCCTGATTGTATGACAGAAGATTGTTCAGAGCTGCCATTTCATGGGTATAGAGATTCTCAGTAAGGAGGCTTTTTTTCTACCAGTGCATATCAGCAAATATTCTGAACTTCATAGGTTTAGAGAGTTGTCTGGGGTCACCAAAAGGTTAAGGAGACTTGTCCAGGGTAACACAGTTTATGTGTTAGAGGTGGTATTTGAACCTAGGTATTCTTACCCTTAAGGTTGACTCTCTATCAACTCCATCACTTTGCCTCCAGAAGTAGCACCTCAAATGATGAAGTTCATATGCTGGTCCTTAGGAAAAGACCTGTTTATGAAAAATTCTCTTTCTTATTCTGTGATACAAGTCATTCCCCAATTGACAAATGGTCAAAGGATATGAACAGGCAGTTTTCAGAGGAAGAAATCAAAGATATCTATAAGCATATGAAAAAATGCTCTACATCACTATTGATTAGAGGCATGCAAATAAAAACAACTCCGAGGTACCATATCTCACCAGTCAGATTGGCTAAGAAGACAAAACAGGAAAATTATAAATGCTGGAGAGGATATGGAAAAATTGGAATACTAATGCATTGTTGGTGGAGTTGTGAACTGATTCAGCCATTCTGGAGAGTAATCTGGAACTATGCCCAAAGGGCTATAATAAGTGCATATCCTTTGACCCAGCAATACCACTTCTAGGGTTTTATCCCAAAGAGATCACAGAAGTGGGAAGAAGCCTAGTATATACAAAAATATTTATAGTAGCTCTTTTTATGGTGGCAAAAAATTGGAAATGAAGGGGACGCCCATCAATCGGGAGATGGCTAAACAAGCTGTCATATATGAATGTAATGAAATACTATTGTGCTATAAGAAATGAGGAGCAGATGGACTTCATAATAACTAGGAGAGACGTATATAAACTGATGTTGAGTGAGAAGAGCAGAACCGGGAGAACTTTGTACACAATGACAGACATCATTTTGTGACGACTAACTTTGATAGACTGAGCTGCTCTTAACAATGCAAGGTTATAAGACAACTCTAATAGACTCATGATGAAAAGAGATGTCCACATCCAGAGAAAGAACTACAGAGTGTGAATGCAGATGGAAGCAAACTACCTGATTTCTTTCTTCTTGTTGTTTTATTTCCTCTTTCCCATTGTTCATTCCATAGATTATAATCCTTTACAATCTGAATAATGTTTAGCATGAAGGTATTTTGCAGATCCTATGCTAGATTGCATGCCACCATGGCGGGGGTGGAGGTGGGGGAGTACAGGCAGAGGGAGAAAATTTGAAACTCAAGGGATTGTGGAACTGAATCTTGTAAACTAAAAGTAAACAAATACATATATATATATATATTTTTTAAAGTAGCACATACATAGGTGGTGCAATGGATAGAGTACTGGGCTTGGAGTCAGGAGGACATGAATTAAACTGACCTCAGACACTTCCTAACTGTGTGGCATTAGTCAAGTCACTTAACCTCTGTTTGTTTCAGTTTCCTTATCTGTAAAATGGGGATAATAATAGTATCTACATCCCAGGGGTGTTGTGAGGATCTGAAGAGATAGCATCTGTAAAATGCTTAGCACAGCACAGTCTAGCACATGGTACTAGGTGCTGAATAAATGCTTGTTTCCTTCCCCTTTTCTAAAGTCTTCCAATGTTCCATATTGCTTCAATACATTCTCCTCAATTTGGCACTTTGAAGTCCTTCACACTCTTCATCCAACCTCCTGTTTCCCAGTTTGTTTTTTCACATTGTTCCCCTTCACACATTCTTCATCCCAACCTAACTCACCTTCTCTTCTATCCCTCTACCTTTACATTGGCTGTATTCCTAACTTTGAATTCCCTCCCTCCTCATTTCTTCCTCCTTCAGTGCTTAGTTTGGGTCCCATCTCCTATGAGAAGTCTTTTGTAATTCCCCTGGCTATTAATGCCCCCTCCCTCTTGAATTTATCTTATATTTGCTTATCTGTTTACATGTTGGATCTCCCAGTAGAATATGTTATTTAAAGGCTATTTTTAAAAATCTGTATCCCTAAAGCCTAGAATGTAGTAGGTATTTAGTAATGCTTGTAGAATTAAATATAACCCTGAACATAATAGGTAGTGGATTCAGGATTTGAACTCCTCCCCTAATATCACATCTAGTAGTCTTCCCATTACACTACAAAGATACTATCCCTACAACATTAGCATACCTGTTGGCACAATCAATCACGGCAGAGCAGTACTGCACATCCCTTGATTCCATATTCCACGACTCTGCTACTGTTGGCATCGATCATTAAACAACTCTTGCTTGCAGCAGTTTCCAGTAGCAATTACCCTATCTTGATATACCACAACAAAACCTTACAGTCTTGCAAAACTGTCTGCCTCCATTTAGCCATAAATCAAGGCATTTTCTCTCCCTAATTTTGACTAAACTGCTGCAAATAGTTAGCATACAGCTCCTTGATTTACATAACGAAAGCATCTGTTAAAATCATTTGTAGATCTGCTGGATTATCGTCACTATTCATTAATTTAGGTAGCATAAGCATTGATAAGCTTTAACAATCAATTTGTGTGAATTAAATTTGAACTTACTACTCAAAGAAAACCTTGCCGGCAACTCCAGTGCACCACATTCTTTGATTGAATTAATGTTATTAACATTACTCCAATTGTTGTTCATTTTAATAATAGAAGGTGGAGCAGTGAATAGAGCACCTGCCCTGGAGTCAGGAAGACCTGGGTTCAAATTCAGCTTCAAACACTTAACACTTACTAGCCATGTGACCTTGGGCAAGTCACTTAATCCCAATTGCCCTGCCCTCCCCCCCTTCCAAAAAGAAAAAAAAAAAGAATACAAGGAATAAAAATATTCACAATGAAGCAGAATTTGGTGTGATGCATTGATCCTAGCTGTTAGAAATATTCCAGCATCTGCTCTATAATTCTAGTGCATGGTTTTCTGCAGCTTCTTTTCTCCCTATCTCTTAGACTACTATTTATTGGGTTCCCTTCCCCAAGGCACTGCTGTCTCTAAATTCTCTCTCTTGTTCACATTCCATTCAAGTACAGCTGTCACTGTGGACTCTGGCAGCCTCCCCACCTCAGGCTGTGGCAGTCTCTACCCCTGAAGGCATCCCCTACCCCAGTGTGTGAAAGATCAATTCACTTTCCTTTCCCTCAGAACAGAAGGACTAGTTTGCCAGTCAAGAGTGAGGGCTAATTCCCTGAGGTTGAGGAGATGAAATGAGAAGGTTTCCATGCTGCCCTGAATCCATATCTCCTTGGTAACCCCAATGGGGTACCGTGTGATAATAGTGACTGTCACTAACAAGTGACTTACTCAAACAGCTAATATGTGCCAGAGGCAGGGCTAGCCCAGGACTTCATGGCCCCCAGGCTAGCCCTCTATCCACTTGGGCCATGCTGCTTTGCTAGCTTAGAAAGAGAGTAAAAATGGGAGAGAAAAATAATAAAAGTGATGAGGATGAGGATGACGGTGATGATAGTGATGGTGGTGGTGGCAATGTAGGTAAGAAGGAAAGAAAGAAGCAGAGAGATATTTTTATGACTACAGTTTTCAAACCCCACTTAAATAGCAAAGAAAAGGAAAGGAAACAGCATGGTTCAGTGGTAAAAACTCTGTACTAGGAATCAGGAAACCTGGGTTCTAGGCCTGGCTCTACAACTTATTAGCTATGTAAATTGGATAAATCACCAGAAATCTCCGTGTCTCAGTTTCCTCATCTGTAAAATGAGCAGATTGGCAGATATCATCTCAGTACCATCCAGTTCTGTTGCTCTATGATAAGTTACTTTCAGAGGCTGCTGGAGCTGCAAAGTAAATAGAGATCTTAGTCTGAAGATCTGAGTTCAAATCCAGACTCAGAGACTCAGGTAACGATAGCTAATAAGAGCTAATGTTTATCTAGTGCTTAGTATGTGCCAGGCTTTTTGCTAAGTGCTTTACAATGATTTCATTTGATGCCCACAGCAACCCTGGATGTAGATGCTGTGATTGTCCTCTTATAAATAAAGAAACTGATGCAAAAAAGGTTACCTGAATTGTGGGAGGTGTCTGAGGTTAGATTTATAGGCAGGTCTTCCTGACTCCAGACTAGTTACTTTGCCATGTAGCTGTCTCAAGTCGTTTAAGCTCGCTTAACTGCTGTGCACCTCAGTTTTCTCAGCTTTAAAATGGTAATAATGTTAATATCCCTCAGAGTTGTTGTGAGAATCAAATGAAACACTATTTGTGAAATGCTTAGCATAGTATTTGGCACATAGGAGACAGTTAATTAATAATCATTTTAGGAACTTTGTTGTTACAAGTGTCACATTAGCAATCTTAGCTAAATTATGGGACCATACAATATGCAAAGAATAGAACAAAAGACCTCAGGACATTAAGTGGATATCCCTGAGTTTAGGCTTCTACTAAAGGAGGGATATAAAAGATCAGAAAATAGCAAGTGTTTGTAAAGAAATTGTACCAGCCAGATGTGATCGAGCAACATTTTTTTAAATTAATAAAGAATATGAAATAGATGGCATATTGCTATACTTCAGTGAAGCATTTGATACAGTGCCTTGCATAACCTTAAATTAAAAATCCACTCAAATTGGCTCAGCTAGAATGACTCTCACAAGGGCTGCAAACTGTCCAGAGGACGAGGAACAACAGAAAATGAGTGATAAATGACAGGCAGGCAAGTAGTGGGGGTAGTAACCAGTGGAGGTGCCACAGGGACTGGTGGTAGGCCGGTTTCTGAACATTTTTATTAATGATCTGGAAAAGAGAGTAAACTGAGCGTATTAATTACATTTGCATACAATCCTAAGCTCAGAGGTACAATATGAACCCAGTGGATAGAAAATAAATGGATCTGGAGTGATAGATTACTGTCAGGCTTTCTTTCCCCCGTATCTCTCTTTCTGAGAGAAACTCTGAAATAATCTGAGTTGATCTCTTTGGAGATAATTGTGATAATCAATAGGATGGTCAGAAAACTGGAATTTAAAAAAAACTGGTTTTTATTAAAAGATAATTCCCATAATACAGCTAATTAGATGCCATATAAGAAAATATATCCAAAGAGAAAATTCTGTCTGCCATTGTCAGTATGATTTAAAGACAAAAAAATTGAACCGTGTTTCATAAGTTCCAAATCAAACATAGAATCAAAGATCTTGAAAGAGAGACCATCTAGCCCAGTGGTTCTCAACCCTCCTAATGCTGTGACCCTTTAATACAGTTCCTCATGTTGAGTGACCCCCCCAACCATAAAATTATTTTTGTTGTTAATTTATAACTGTAATTTTGCTACTGTTATGAATTATAAAGTAAATATCTAATATGCAGGATGTATTTAAATTGATTATAACCCACAGGTTGAGAACGGCTGATCTACTCCATCCTATTTATTTTATGCATGAGAAAGCTGAGGCCCAGATGGATAAATCACTTGCCTATGGTAATAGAGATAATAAATGCCAAAAGTGGGATTTGAACTTATATCCTTGTATCAGCAAGCCCCCTAGCATAGTCAGGATGGCTGCTAGCACAGCTTCTTAGATCTGCTTTTCTAAAGGAAAGCAACTCAAAATGGGTTAACAGTCTTACTTTAATCAATCAAACATATAGCATATTTACTTAGTTTAGGGGAGAAAGTCAACACCCTGAACTTCAGAGAACTCAAACAGAAGTTACAAGCAGACAATGGAACAGATCATCAGACAGGCTTCCAGCCTTCTGACCATTACATCCATACCTAGTTAGTTATCAGAGAGGGAAGCACAAACATCTGGGTTTTCAAAGCTGGGTGGGGGGAGCGGGGCTCAACAGCTACCCAGAGTTTCATCTGCCAAATTGCATAACTCTTTCCAAAGTGAGCCCCAAAGCAAATTCTCACATCAGGGTATATATAGCCTTCTTATGGGTCAGAGAATGTCATAACCCTCTTGACCAACTGCCCAATCACAAAGTAATAAGGAGGAGCATTCCTGAAGAACAAGCCTCCCACCACAGGCTCCATGTGACCACATTCAGCCTATTAAGGGGCAGAGTATACTTTCAAATCAGGGAAGGCTCTCAGATTCACTTAAGCCTATCAAGGGAGAAAGGGGCAGGGAAGATCTTCAAATTCCTAAAACAGTCCTTTGACTCTAGAGTTGGTGAATGATCTTTTTATTGTACCATACAATCAAACAGCATTTAGTAAGTATCTGCTATGAGTCAGGAACTATACTGGGCCCTGGGGATAGAAATAAACAAACAAAAAAAATTTAAAAATACCTGCCCTCAAGGAACTTATACTCTACCAAATGTTCAGATTCTGGAATCTCTGATTCTAGTCATTATAGAGTAAAAGAAGGCATTATAACTTAAATATGAATTTCCATTTAATTGAAACTATGAGACAAACACTGGAGTGACAATCTTACTTTTTCCTATGGTTCCATTCAGATTTTAATATCATTCATGTTCATTCCACCACAGATAAGTGTCTTAGGAGAACACCACCATTTTGTCTCAGCTTAGCATAATCACTCAAATGTAAATTGCTGTAGAAAAATTGCCTGCAGTGCTGGATGTAAATTAAAATTACTCCTTATAAATTCACTGCTCAAATTATCTGACAACTGCTGTTGTATTAATTTTGTTGCTGAATACATTAAAGAAGTGCAAATTCACTTTCCCACTAATGTAGTAATTACTTTAGATGCTGTTCAGGTAGTTCAACTAAATACGTGGGAATTCATTTAATATTTAGAGCCCATTTAGAAGCACGAGATTTATCTGTAGTAAGTGACCTTCCTAATGGTATGGTGACTTCACTGAACATTGAAATCATGTCAAGACAACAAAGTCCTAAGAAATCAATAAGACGTATCTACTGCTTAGAAAACTAGGCTTAACCTGGGCTGTGTCTTTAACTTTCAAGGAGGTTATGCTCATTTATGTGTTCTTCTTGAGGGCAGGATGAGAGGTTTAAATCCTCCTGCTTCCCTTATAATTCCTCACAACCCTTAGAACAGCTTCCTATCCACCTCAGGCCCTGTAAGACAACTTTATTCAGTAACTGCTTTTGGAACAAATCAAATATATCATTATGATGCTTTTCAAATAAAGAGCTAATAGATTAAATTGATAATATTTGCAAAATGCATATGCATAGCATGAAGTAGGTACTATATAAATTCATATTCCTCTATTCTCTAAATTCAAATCTTTTTAAAAAAATATTCTATTGATGCCTTTTGCTATTATATCACATTTATTTCTGAATCTGTATTTCCTTCCTTCTTTACTAAATAAGGATTGTTGTAACAAGAAGGGAAAAAATTGTCTATTCAATGAAATTAACGGACCCACAAGAGTAAATGCCTGACAGTATATGTAGGTTTCTACACTCATAGGCTCACACCTCTGTAATTTGTCTCCAGAGTCACTCCTGGCCATTATAATTACATGGCATTCCATTTACATTGTTATAGACATTGTGCACTTATTGGATCTATTTATTTCATTTCATATATGTTCCTATGATTCCCTAAATTTCCCATATTTATCATTTCATCATTTTTTCTATTTATTCCATCTAGTCTATCTATTCCAACCCACTAAATGGGTTGTGATCTGTGTAGCCCCACCCCACCTCTCTCAGTGATGAGATCAAACATCCATTGAAATGTAAAAGGATCAGTGATTTCACAATTTTTTCTTAACTGATACTAATAAACTAGAGAAACGTTATGAAAGAAGATTTATCAGAATGAGACAGGGATGATAAAGCTGTAGTTAATATTACAAAAAAAAAATTCCTCTAGTTAAAATACTAGAAGATATATTGACTTAATTGATTAAAAACAAAACTTTATTTTCAAACATTATGTATGAAAGGAAAGAGTATTAATGACCCCAGATTTAACACACATCCACATTTAACTACCACTTATTTTGCACCTACTATATGTATTGCAATATGTTGTATCCTAGGAATTCAAGGGATACAAAAAAATTACTCCTCAAAAGGTGACTTGCCCTATGAGATAATTAACTGTGTAGACAAATAAGTATGATGCAGATTAAAGTGTAACTTCATAAAATAACTCAAATATAGAGACAAGATATTGGGAAATGAAGGATAACTTCTAGGTAGAGACACCAGAGAAGGCTTCATAGAAGAAGCAGCACCTGAGGTGGGTCCTCAAAGAGAAATGTTTCAACAGAAGGAAAACAGTTGATCAGAGGCACAAGAAATGTTCTACCCAACTGCCAAAAAAAAAAAAAAAGGAAGAAGAAAATAGGATTACATTGAGTTTAAGTATTTCTGCTCTCAGCTAGAATCAAATCCTAAAATGATATACCAATTTTTTTTTGCTTTGCTTTTAAGCAAATGAATTGTCAAGTTATTTAATATGCTTAAAAACACACTAACAATAAAAAAGAATAATAACTAGTAATAGCTAATCTTTATATAGTACTTACTATGTCCTAGGTGCTCTGCTAAATACTTTCCAATGATCTAATTTGATATTCACAACAACCCTGGGAAGTAGGTCCTATTTTTATCCCCATTTTACAGAGGGGGAAATTGAGGCAAGCAGAAGTTAAGTCACTTGCTCAGGGTATACAGCTCATAAATATCTGAAGCCGGATTTGAACTCAGGCCTTCCCGACTCCAGGCCACTATGCCACCTAACCGTTCCTGAAACAGAATTTAATTGTCAGAGTGTATATTTATAAAGCCAGGCAGTATATAGCTTAGAGCTGACTTCCCCATTTAGGCATTTTTTCATCATCAACCTTGTTTTGTTCTCCCTTTTTGACAACACAGTGATGACAGAACCTAAAGACACAGAAGCAATAAATCAACAATTTGCATATATTTTAAAGTTTTATTGCTTCTTTGTGTTGTTGTTGTTGTTATAGTAATTTCCATATATCACCCACTCCCTGAAAATAGTTCAGCCAAATAGGCTGACAAAATGCCCTCATCTGACAAAGTACAAAAAGTTCTATACCTGTTGTTCCGCACCTCTCTACTTACAGAACAGGGGTTCTTAACCTAGGGTCCTGCCTTGGGGGTCCATTGATAGATCTGGGCGTTCCATGAACAATTGCAGTAAGGAAAAGCCCTCTACCAAGGCAGATAGGCAGCTCTGTGGCAACTTTGCTTAAATTTAGGCAATTATGATAGATTTGGTCTCTTCTGCAATCTTATCTTTTTAAGCATTTTGAAAGCATTTGTCTGAGAAGTGGTCTATAGGCTTCATCAGACTTGCCAAAGGTTAAGAGCTCATGTTCTAGAAGGAAAATGTGTTTCATCATCAGCTTTCTAACATCAAAACTGGTCATTAAAATTAATCTATCTGCTTTTTAATGCTGATTTCATTTATTTTACATGTATATATGTGTATTTTCTCAGTCTTGCTCCAATCTGTATCAATTCATATGTCTTCATATTTTTCTCTGAATTTCCTCATCTTTACCTTTTTTGTGGTCCAGTTGTATTTCACGACATTGAGACACAGGAGGGCCTTGTAATCAGAGGCCAATCAGTACCAGAAAAAAGCCATTTAAAATAAATCCAATTGAGATGGAAAACATTATTTCACGGTAAATAAGTGGGGGGAGGGGAAGAATTGATTGGAGTTTTAGCTTAAAAATGAAGAAAAAAATTATTTTAAAAATGTGTCTTATATTGGATAAAATCTGGGTTATAATTGTAACTACTTGCTAACTCTTGGAATGAGTAGACAGTGAATCAAATGGATACTTTGAGGAGAAATAATTTTTCTTGCAAAATTATAGAATGATACAATATGTTCTGTATTCATACTTGATTTTCGTAGCATAAACATGAAGAGGGCATTGTTACCAAATATTTTAGGGCTTCATCAGGTTTCCCATGGACCCCTTTAAATCTATGATATTCAAATAATTCTCTTTTAATGTACTACTGGCAATCATCAAAGAGATTGATGAACCAAGATTTTGAAGTGATTTGGATGGCAGGGACAGATAATAGTGGTAAGCAGCGAGGGACATTTGAAAGAGCACTAGTTTTCCTACTAGGCTCGGTTGACTAATTAATATTTCCATTATGAGTATTTTCATTCTCCTATGTAACCTCATATGCAAGGTGCATGACATAATAGATAGAAAACTAGCTTCAAGAGTCAGAAATATTTGGGTTCAAATTCCATAAAGATTAGCTGTGTGGCTCTGAGCAGCTCATTTAATAATCCCTTAGTAAACACAGGCAATTTATTTTTCAAAAAAATTAATAACATCTATTTTTAACATTCTTTTTTTATTTTCAGTTCTGAATGATCTTCTTCCCATCAGGTCCTCCTCCACCAATTGAAAAGGCAAGCAATATGATATTAATTATAAATGTGAAATCACACGAAATACATTTCTATATTAGTCATGGTCCCAAAAAAGTGAGAAAAATTAAATGGAAAAAAATTATGCTTCAGTTTGCTCTCAGAGTTCCATAAATTGTTTCTGTAGAGGTGTACAACATTTTTCATCCTAAGTCCTTTGAAACTGTCTTGGAATGATTGCATTGATAAGAGTAGTTAAGTCTTTCTGGAAAGTCTTGCACATACTCATACATGCACCATGTAGCTATTTATATAGACTACTGTCAAGTTACTTCATACACAAATTATAAAAATGCACCCAAATCAAAAAGGTTCATCTGATGGCCAATCCTCTATTGACATGGCCACTATTTGAAGAGTTAAATATTACACTAATCCAAACGTATGGACTAAGAAGATAGACAAAGAATAGTGTAGTGGAAATAACATCAGATTTGGATACAGAGGGGGCGGAGCCAAGATGGCAGCGTAGAAGCAGCAAAGTCCCGCAGCTCCCACACCACCACCCTAAACACCCATTAAATATGAGCCCAGATAAAGTCTAGGACTCTCAGACTCACACAAAAACAAAGAGAACACATCTCTCCCTGAAAGCAGCTCGGGAGCAGGGGCTCAGCACAGCCGCTGGAGCAGAGGCTGGAACAGCCTGAAGCCAAGACCGTGGCCAGAAGTAGCCTGGCCTAGCTGAGCCGAGCAGGCACCAGAGCCAGTCTGCGGGAGAGATCTACAGCCTCCAGCACCTCCACATCTGCCAAGCCGTGAGGAACGGGATGGGAGAGAGGCAGCTCGGCACCGCAGCAGAGCAGAGACCCGGCCAGCCCAAAACTGCAGCCGCAGCCACGCTAGGCACTAGGGCGGCCTGGAGGAGTGAGCCTCCCAAGTCTCTACTTCAAAGAAAATCTAAAGCACCTGCCTAAGGGAATCTTCAAATCCTCAGAGACCGTTAGTGAAAGTGAAACTTTGGAAATTAATTTGGGGTTGGAAAAGCAGTTCGGCCAATCTACCCCTGGGGCAAGGAAGCAGTAGGGGAAGGGAACTGCTGGAACCAGCTGCAGCCCCCACCAGGCTGCTTCAGAGCCCCTAGCCTGCTGACTTCGCAGGGGGGCTGAATCGATTGATCAGGGCCAAGTGCTCTTGCGTTGAGTGGCCTGGGTCTGGATCATGGTCTTGGGTGGTGGTCCTGGGGTGCACTTTCAGCAAGCCAAAGCTGGCGGGACTTGCAACACCCCCCTAATAGCTCTGGCAGCTGGGAAAACCACAGCGATTTGGAACAGAGCTTCCCCCCTTGGGAGCAGAGTTTCACAGACCAAAAAAAAAAAAAAACCAACCAATTAATTGGTTGGCCAACATGAG
>CM053593.1:74950668-75001321 GCA_028646575.1 Pseudocheirus occidentalis | reverse complement strand
AAACTCTAAACTGGGCATCATGCCACACAGGAGAGTAGGGGGCACGGGGATGAAAGGGGGAAGACGGAGGGGAGGGCAGGGTCTGGGGGAAGGATGCTGGAAGCATACACTTTAGTAAAGAGACAGGGACAGGGTAGAGAACAGAACAAGGAGGGGGGAGGGACAGGAAGGAGAGACAGAGGATCACTGTCACAATATGTCCACAGCCTATATTGAATTGAGTGTCCTTTCATTTGGGGTTGGTGACAAGGGAAGAATCGAAAGAATCTAGAATTTAAAGTTCTGTAATACCTGCAACTAGGAATTAAGATATACAGGGGCTGGGATAGGGAGACCCTCCCTGCCCTACCAGAAAATAAAAGAGCAGAGCAAGGGAGGGGCTTTACAGTGGGATTGCTGTTTTAGGGGTGGGGCAGGGGCAAGATGGGGAGAAAATTTGTAATTCAAAAATGTAATGAAAATGAATAATGTAAACAAGAAAACAAATAAAAATGAAGTTAAAAAAAAAAGATTTGGATACAGAAGGCCTAATATTGAATCCCAGCTCTGCCTCTTAGTATCTGACAACCTTGGGCAAGTTACTTAAACTCTTTGGGCCCCAATTTACTGAACTTACAGAAATTGGAGATGAGGTACATAACTTCTAATGTCAATTCCAGTTTTAATTTATGTTCCTATTTTAAATTTAAGCAAATTATTTTAAGGTTTTGTATATACATATTAAAAGTAAGATAACTGGAAGTTTCCTAAAGGACAGGAATCTTAATAAACTATTGGTAGAGCTTTGAATCAGTTCAGTCATGTTGGTTTTAATTTGGTATTAGATGTATATATTGCTGAGATCAAAGAAAGAGGTAAAGAACCCATATGAACAAAAAACACATACAGAAAACTTGAGGAGACTTTTATGAACTTGTGCAGAGTGAAGTGAGCAGACCCAAGAAAAAAAAAGAACTCTACAATGACTTGGTTGGTTGCTGGCCTTTGTTCTCAAAGAGGACCAAAATGGCATCACTATGTTACAGTCAGGTTACAGTATGTCTAACTACAGCTGATCAGACCAAAACAAGCTGAGAATGCTCTACCACAAGTCAGGCAACAAATAGCCCATGTGAACATTTGAAGTAGGTGCTCTAATTTGTCCATCTCATTTCTTTTGAGCTACTTCAGTTCTCCTTTGTTCATAGCAGGTGCACAGTACTTTTTCTGATGAGGGCACTCCATGCTAGGTGGTTCTGTGCCAGTGTCTCCCATGTCACATAATCAATTCCAAAGTTTTTAAGAGAGACCTTGAGAGTGTCCTTGTATTGCTTTTTCTGACTGACTTTCCCTGTGTGAGTTCTCCATAAAATAGTCTTTTTGGCAAGCTTATGTTTGGCTTTCAAACAATGTAGCCAGCCCATCAGAGTTACACTCTCTGCAGTAGAGTCTGAATGGCTGGCAGTTTAGTCGAAGAAAGGGCCTCAGTGTTTGGTGTCTTACCCTGCCAGGTGATCTTCAGCATCTTCCTGCAGTATGGTAAAAGGAAATTGCTTTGAAAAATTTAAGAATTATGATCAATGCAATGAACAGTCATGATTCTAGAAGTGATGAATCGTGTTTCCCATGCCTTGGCAGAGAGATGGTAGACTGTAGGCACAGGGTAAAGTGGGAATTTTCAGACACTTCTAATATCTGAACAGATTTTTTATATGTTATAAGGGAAGGTATTTTTTTTTAGGTAGGGGGATTTATTAAGGAGAATGGGTAGAGTAGTAGTAATGGGGATGCAAAAAAAATTAAGCATTTTAAAAATGCACAGAAAAGAACAGAAGTAAATTCAAAAGTGGATGCAGCCACATTCATATGAGCAGGTTAAATTTTATATACATACATGTATGTAGGTATGTACGTATATGTATTTACATATACATATATGTGTGTATATATGTTAAACAATCTGCATGATAGAGATTCATGGTTCCATATACAATACTATTTTTCTGTACTTCTTTGTAATACAAATGTTTATGTTAATTTTTGATAATAAAATTTAAATTTTGAAAGAAGAGCTGAAGGGGTAGAAACCTGCTCTTATTTGCTCAGACTGATTCTGATCCACTTCAACATAAAATAACATTACGTTGTCTATCCATTTTTCCTTCTTTTACAATATTGTACAATAGCAGTGAAATCTCTCTGGTGGTAAAAGCACATTCAATTTTCCTTCAGCTTTCATATTAGACCTCATAGAATCATATACTTCTATTCCTTATAGGAAATATACTTTTTCAGCTGTCATCATTGTATAAATGGGCCTGTTTAATTTAAAGACCCTGAGGGACCTCAATGTATTCCCTGCACATTTATTTAATTTATACATGCAATGTCTTTAGATAAGTATTATATTTCCCACATATTCTATTGATCCATTGAAAATATTATACTTCCTCTAAGAAGCATAAGGGGGCATTCACATAAGGAGAGTGAAACGTGCCATATTCTTCAATTGCTTGCCTTAAACATGATGGATGGGTGGTATGAGTAGAAGATGAAACCGCTACTAGTAGTTTTAAAACAAGATGTGTATAACTGAATCCAGTGACATTTTTCATACTAAAACTTTAGCTTTCTATACAATACTATGACTGACTGATAAATAGATGACCAAGTAATTTCTGTGGGAAAGAAAAGAATACTTCTCTATGAGACTCATACTGTGCTCCCTGAACTAGAAATTCTCCCAGATCTTAAAATGGAAAATCAACTTATACTGATGTGCAAAGGTAGTCTTAAATGTTCCACATTGTATATACTCTAGTTGACCCCAGGTGTGCTTTACTTTACTCACTATCATCTTCTTGCCACCCATCACACAAGCACTTTTTACCTTCTCCCTCACCTTTTAGTTCTAGAACCATAATCAAATCAATGCCACCATTGCTACTGGAAAGGTTGTATCAATTTATTTCTCTATGTCTCCACTCACTCTTTCTATAACTTTCAAAAACAAAATATTCCTATATGACTACCATCAGATAGATATGTACTACATACATACATACATAGATACATAGATGATGGATGGATGGATGGATGGATGGATGGACGGACAGATAGATATTGTCCTCTCTTACTTGTTTATTAGAATTTGAGCTCCTTGAAGGCAAGAGCCATCTCAGATTTTGTATTTGCAACTAGAATTTAGCAGAGAATTTGGTACAAAGCAAGTGATTAATAAATGTTTTTCATTTATTTGTCCAACCAATAATTTATTTAGAATTGTTAAGAAACTTTTAAGTAACTCTAAAGCCTTTACATAGCCATGGCATGAATTAGGTCTTATTCTGGTTTTTCGGCATATTTCAACTGTCAAAATAAAATCCAATCTGGATGCATAATTTCATCCAAGTAGTGAGATGAATGGGAAAAACACCATATCCAGTATTTATAATCTTTTAATATATAAACCAGAAGCAAAAGTGAATGACACACATCCGTGAGAGATAACAAACATGCCAATGTTACTAGATGACCTGTGTTTCCCAGGTTTCAGAGATGGGGAATTTAATATTTGGGGTTACCTTCTAGTTGTACCTCTTCCCTTCTCATTTAGTGGGACATAGTGGATAGGACTAGGAAAAAGCCTGAGCAACTTGAAAAAGTAAATGACTAACCAGAGGCCAGTCTCTCTGGAGCTAAATCCAAATAAATTAATGAGTTGAAAAGATTGAAGACACCACTTTGCAGGGTCTGATACGTAGCTTTGTCTTTAGTATTTATTGACCTGTTCACATATCATGGGATATAAGACTCTGAATTTCAACATTAATAAATGATTTGATTGGGATCAAGAGGGTATAGACATGAGCTATATGTTTTACTCTAGGACCGGGACTATAAAAGGCAATAGAGCTGAGTGCAGAAGAGAAAGAAAACTGAGGACTGAAGGAAACAGAGCTAAGACAGCTGAAAGCAGATTTGGCTTCCAAGAGGAAGTAGGAGAGTAGGGAAGTAAGTATTTCTGCCCAACATCCTCCAGGAACCATTAATATAAGATGTGGAAATATGAAATGAGCCTCTCAAATACAGGCTTAGGAGAGGAGGAAAGGGACTAGAGCCAAAAGATGGCAAGACTCAGTTCCACAGGAAAACAGTGGAAGTCTCTCAATCACAAGACCTTAGAAAGAAAGTCTAATAGCCCAAGGAATGACCAGATAGGGAAATGCACAACCTCAGGAGTGGGGAGTTTCAGACAGCACTGAGTTCCTAAGCCAACACTCTTGGAAAGAAGAGTAGCAAACACATAGCACCAGAATTAGAGGAATCACAAAGGATCAAATTATGATATAGGGGAGGCATCAGTTGAATGTCTAAGAGCAAATCACTAACCCTTTCATTCTTTAATTTTCTCATCTGTAAAATGGAGGAAATAGTACTTACTTCATGCTACTATTTCCATTTATAACTCTGCCTAACAGCTCCTAAACCAATGTATTATGCCCTCCTTTCTTCATATACTTGACCCTATAGCAGGAATACCTGGCACTGCATACTTTATTTCATATTGTCACAATAATCCTAAGAGGTAAATACTAAGTGATTCACCCTTGGTTACACAAGTATTAAGTATAAGAGGAAGGATATAAACCCATGTCTCCCCTGGCTACGACAGGAGAGAAAGAGAAGACAGGGAGAAAGTGACACTTCTGTCTCAGTTTCCTGAACTGTAAAACAAAGTCCAGCAATGCTACCTGCCCTTCAAAGGGCATATTGAAATGATGTTTGTGAGACCATTTGATGTCTTTATATATAAAATATTCTTAAGTACATGTGTTTCCTTGCCGGAAGTTCAATCTTGATTAAAGAATTTATCCAAGTCTATTTTTAAAATTTTAGCTCAACTTCTTCCATCCTGAAGGAATGGTTGAGAAGGAATTTTTGTTACAGGAAGAGAAAATTACTAAGCTCAGACACCTGTCTACTTCCCCACACTTTCTTCTTCACTAAATTTTCATTCCAAATCCTGTCTTCAACCAAACAGCCTTATTTAAACTAGGGAAAGAGTAGAAAGCAGCATGTAATAGAGGAAGTCAGTACTAACTGGAAAACTAAGTAACGACTTCTGTTTTTCAGAAGCCATAAACTCCAGATCACCTAACCACTCACCTACCAGAACTTTTATTCTTTCACTTGGGATTTTTGTAGAAGTCTTAAAGGGGAATTGATTGCAATATTCTTTGTCTTCCATTTCAATTTCTTCCTGTTCCCAAGCTTCAGATGAACCCAAATGCCAAAGCCAAGCCCCTACCCTCAAATTGCTTTTATCTGTCATTATAAAAGTGTAAACATACTTTCAGTGCCTAAAGACTCCTCTTGTTTACATGAAAATCATACCAAAATGCCTTAAATGGATGAATTACTAGTAATTCTTTGTGGTACTCCAACTTCTTCTAACCACCTTCAGTGCATGACCATAAGATAGAACTGTGCCTATTAATATGAAAAGACCTCTCAAGTAAACTCAGGTCCCTTGTGGAAGATTAAGAATGAGGGATACAGGAATAAATTGGTGGCACCATGACAACCATGCAATTCCTCAGAGGCTGCTGCCAGTACTATTAAATACAGGCTGTCATCCATGCCCCAAATGCTTTTCTTCCTTCCCTACATCACTTGGAATCAAGTTTAAAGACAGCCTCATCTATAAAACAACTTGAGATGGGTGAGCAGGAATTATTGTCTAGATGACTTCTAAAGTCCTTTTCAGCTCAATAACCATCATCTCATTATGAGGTTTTTAGTGTTCACTCCTCTTTACTGGAAATTATTACTTGTTTTGAATATATTTTACATTTTTTTCCTGTTTCACAGGTAGTGTTCATGATCCACTGGCATCCTTGAGATGTCCAGAGCAATATAACAAGTTCTCAGAAAGAGATTTGGGAAGCATCCCTGAGGTCAACCTATAGAAAGTCATAAACCAAAGTCACATTGGATGACAGGATTGCAATCCATATTCTTGATGAGAGTGCCCATATTGATGAGATATCCATATGATATTATATATACTGAATACATTTTGCATTTCTTTATCTGTGTGGGTATTATTTCCTCCCAGTAGAATATAAGTTTCTCTTTCTTTTTTCCCATTGTTCACTCCATTGGTTACAACCCTTCTATACAACCAAACTAATGTCCAATGTGAAAGTATTTGCATATCCTATACTTGATTGCATGCCGCCATGGGGGGTAGAGGGGAAAGGGAGGGGAGAAAAATTGAAACTCAAGGGATTTGGGAACTGAATCTTGTAAATTAAAAGTAAATAAATCAATTTTGAAAAAATCAAAAGAGGAGACCTTGTGAACCTAAAGAGCCCTTATATGTCACCTAGGTTAAAAAATTGAACTAATTACTATAAAAGGATGTGGCTAATTAAATCTCTGAAGAGAAAAAGGGTAGAGAGGAGAGGGTGATCAAGTTACAAGTAAACAAACACGTATGATTCAGTCACTTATTATGTGCCAGGCACTGTGCTGAGCTCTTGGGATACAATGAAAGGTAAAACAAAAACCTGTTCACAAGGAGCTCACTATCTAATGGGAAGATAACATACAAGCAGATGGATATACAGGATAAAAAGGAAATAATCTCAGAGAAGACAGTAAAAATAAACAGGACTGAGATAAACTACATGAAGAACATAGGGCATTACCTGAAACTTGAAAGATGCCAGGGAAGCCAGGAGGCAGAGATGAGGAGGGAGAGAATTCCAGGCAGCAGGGACAGCCATTGAAAACATGTGAAGAGAATTCTGGGAAGATGGCAAAGTAGGTCAGAAAATTCCAAGCTCTCCAGATTTCTCCTGAAAATGAGATAAAATAGCACCTCAGGGTGAACATAAAATGATAAAAATAAATAAGAGTAGGGGAAGAACAGTTGTTCCCCTGGAAAAATCAGTGAAGATTTGAAGAAAAATCCCAGGATGAGGTTTGGTCACTGTGAAGAGTAAACAACTCTAGGGTAGTTCCCCTTAAACAACAAGCTACAAACCCTGGGATTAACTGGGTGAGGCAGCTTAGGCCCCAGCCACAGGAACTTTTACTCAAAGGATAGTGGGAGGAGTTGGGCATCTGAATAGGGGAAGATTGAAGGAACCTCTACTGACAAGGAACCCCAGACCCAGCTGTGCTACAGAGATACTGCCTTAGGCAAGAAGGAACCAGCACATACCCAGTGAGCGCACAAACAGTGGGGCAGGAATAGCACCAGCTGTGGGCACTTATAGGAGGATAGAAGTCTTGGTTTCTATTCCAATCCAGAGAGAACTGAAGGAGGATTCGGGGCCAGAGGTGCCATCCACCATACTCCAGAGTTACCACAAAAAATAAGTTGTTAGATTTTTTTTTTAATGAGCAGGCAAAGAAGAAAGAATTCAACCATAGAAAGTTACTATGGCAATAGAAAAGACTTGGCTTCATCTTCAGAGGATGATACTGAAGCAAGAAAATCCTCTTGTAAACCAAAGAATAAAGTCAAATTGTGACCTGTCCAAAAGGAATTCATAGAAGAACTTTTAAAAAGACTTTAAAAATCAAATGAGATTGAAGAAAAACTTTTTTAAAAAAAGAACAATTCAAGAAAAACAAGATGATTGTGAAAAGAAGGTCAACCAATTATAAAAGAAGATCTAGAATCTTAAGGAAGAAATCAAAACTGGGCAAATGAAAGCCAGTGAAGTCATAAGAGACCAAAAAAATAATAAAAACAAAATATAAAGAATGAAAAAATAGAATAGAATGTGAAACATCTTATAAGAAAAATAATTGATCTGGAAAACAGATCAAGAAGAGAAAACATGCAAATAATCAGATTACCTGAAAGCTATGGTCAAAAAAAGAGTCTTACTACAATAAAATAAGATATAATTAGAGAAATGTGTCTTGAAACATTAGAACAAGTGGGAAAAGTAGAAATAGAAAAAAAAATCCACTGATCATCACTTGAAAGAGATCCTATGAGGAAAACCCATAGTAATATCACAGTCAGCTGAAACCCCAGGTGAGGGATAAAATATTACAAGCAACAAGAAAAAAAGTTTAAATATGGTTCTGCCACAATTAGAATCACTCAAGATCTAGCAGCAGTAACACTAAAAGACTGCAGGTCTTGGAACACTATATATTGAGGAGCAAAAGAACTGGTGTTCTGGCTGAAAATGTCATACCCAGAAAAGTTAAGTATAATCCTGAATGGAGAAAAAAAATGGATATTTAATGAATTGCCAGACTTTCAGGATTTTGTAAAAACAAACAAACAAACAAAAGTCTGAGCTTAATAGATTTGACACACAAGAGTCAAGAAAAATATATAAAATACATACCAAAGACTAATCATAAGGGATGTAATAAGGACAGATGGTGTACCTTTTATTTGAGGAAATGTAAAATGTATGTGTAAGACTGTTATTAGTAACTGGGTAGTTTGTAAGAAAGATTGGAGTAGACTTGGGTATGATATGACTTTAAAAAATAAAACCATTTAGGAAGCAGCTAAATAGAATAATTATCTTATACAAATGAGGTGGGAGAGGAAGAACCAAGACAGAGGAATTAGGTGGTGGAGGAAGGTTGGTAGCTTTGGAAATCTACTTCAATTGAGAATAGATTTAAAAGGGAAAAATCCATATATATCTAGAAGAGTATAGGTCTTCTAAATTCAGAAAGAAATAAAATACTAAGGGGATAAGGAGAAATGAGATGATAAAAGAGGGATATTTAGAGGGGAGGATGGAGGGAATAGGGTAAGGGAAGGTATAGAAGGGTACTTGATTAATAGGAATGGGAGGATAAGGGAGGAATCCTTGGAGGTGGGGTAGGCTAACTAATATGAAGGCAAGGTAGCAGGTAGAAGTAAAGTAGAGGAGTCAGGAGGGATAGGAAATAAAAGATACAAGCAAACATAAAGATCAGGGGTAGAATTTGTCAGGAAAAAGGAGCAGGGGTAGTAATCATGATTTTAGACAATAAGCTAATGCAAAAATAGATTAAATCAAAAGAAAAATAGGAAAATTATACTGTATGTCAGCCATATTCATCAATGTTCTTTTGGATTATTTAAAACACCTTACTAGACAGTATTATGGTTGGAATATTGCTGTGGTGTAGAAAATTATGAGTTGGTGGACTTGGAAAAATATGGAACGACTTGGACTTTGAGGAAGAGATGGTGTGTGTGTGTGTGTGTGTGTGTGTGTGTGTGTGTGTGTATCTGTGTTTAATTGTAGCCTGTGGGGGGAGGAAGGAGGAAAAAAGAACAAAGTAAAAAGTGCACAGCAGAGAACAAAAGAAAACTAACAAGAAAGCAAAGAAAAGATGGACTGCTCTCAACACAATGTGTAGTATTTATTGTACAGGTTTTCTTGAAATGGAAATGTATTGCTGTATATTTTGAATTCTCTCTTACATTCTGCTGTGCACGTGGCAACACTTTTTTCTCTTTTCTTATTTTGTTTTATTTTAGTTTTAGTATTTAAGTTTGTTTCTTTTTTCTTTTCTTATTTTGTGTTTAAGTTTGTTAAAATAAAATAATTACAAAAAAAGAAGAAAATGTATGGGGTTGGGAAATGGAGTATGTAGATCAAGGAAAAGTAAGAAGGCCAGGATCATTAAAGAGCAGATTATGTGACAGGGAGAAAGACTTAATAAGATGGAAAGATAGAAGGGGGCAAATTGTGAAGAGTTTTAAAAGCCAAAATGAGAATTTTATATTTGATCTTGGGGATAATAAGTAGCCACTGGACCTGACTGAATGGAGGGCAGGTGACAGGTCAGACTTGCAGTTTAGGAAGGACAGTTTAAAACCAGAGTGTAGGATGGACTGGAGTAGGGAGAGTCTTGAAACAAACTAGTGAAACCGACTAGTAGGTTATTGCAATAATCCACACATGAGGTGATTAGGGCCTACCTGCACCAGGATGGTGGCAATGTTAGAGAAGAAGGTATATGCAAAAGATGCTACAAAGGAAGAAACTACAAAACTTGGCAATTGATTGTATATGATGGGGGTGGGAGCAGCAAATGAAAGAGAGAAGTCAAGGATAATATGTAAACTTTGAGCATGGGTAACTGCTGGCAGTAATCTGGATGTTCAGAAGAGGGGAGAGTTTGAGAGAAAAGATAATGAGTTTAGTTTTGGACATGATATGTTTAAGATGTCTACATATAATTCAAGGTATTCATTCAAGATCAAGAGAGAGGATAGGGCTGGACAAATAGATCTGACAATCAACTGCTCTGAAATCATAGTTGATTCCATGGTAGCTGATGAGATCATGAAGAAAATATTATGGAGGGAGGAGAGAAGAGGGTTAAGGACAGCGCCATTGGGGACACTCCCTGATACTAAGTGTCATCTGAATGAAGATGCAGCAAGGAAGACGGAAAAGAAGCAGTCACATGGGTAGGAGGATGACCAGGTGGGAGTAGTATCAATATAAGAATAAGAGAGTACCAAGAAAAAGAAGTTTATTCACAGTATTGAAGTCAAGAAGGATGAGAATTTATAAAAGCCTATTTCATTTGACAATTAAGAAGTAATTTGTTAACTACAGAAAGCAGTTTCATAATTGTAGGATGAAATCAGAAGCAGCCTGAAGAGAGTTAAGAAGAGTGAAAAGAATGGAAGTGGAGACAGCAATTTTAGGCGTTCTTAATGAGGAGAAAGAGATAGGGGATGATAGATAGTTTAAATAGATGAATCAAGAGAGGGTTGTTTTGTTTTATGGGATTGGGGAGATGTGGCATGTTTGTAGGCAAGCGGGAAACATGATAGACAGAGAGACTGAAGATAATAAGAGAGTAGAAATGACAGAGGCAATCCACTAGAGAAGACAGAATGGAATGGGATCACTTGGGCATGTAGAGGGGATAGCCTTGGCAAGTAGAAGTACCATGTCTTCATGTGAGACAGGAGGATGGCAGAAATAATAGTGGGAGGCATCTGAGTGATGTGAGGTCAGGAGAAGAGGGAGCTCTCCATTATTGTCACCTACTTGTTCAATGAAATATGAGGCAAGGTTCTCAGCTGAGAGATTGGAGAGATGAAGAGCCATGAGAGGTTTGAGAAGGATGAAAAAATTTTAAATGCTGCTGTGGTGAGTGGGATAGTGAAACAATTAGGGAAGTACAGAAGAATTGTCTGGCCATGGTGAGAGCCTAGATAATATTATATAACAAAAATTTGTGATGGACTCAGTAAGCATGGTATTGTGAATTTTCCCAATTTGCTAAATAGAATGTAAGTAGGTGTTAAGGTAGCAAATAGTGGGAGTAATCTGAGGCTGAGACTCGACAAGAAAAAATCTTCAACAGTCTAAGGGAACAAGGAATTAGGGAGATAAGTATAATGTAGAGTTAAACTTGATCATTTAGGGGTCAAAAATGGGAAAGTGAAGAGACTATCACTAGAGTTATGACTTGGGAAACAACTGAGAGCTGAAGAATCAGAAGACATGCTGAGGACAAAAAAAGAAGGATTTATGAAAAGAAGATGTAGAATGATAAACTACTGTCAGATAAGAGAATGTCAGAGTTCATGAACACGGATTCTGATGTGTTGGTTTGTGATGACAAAATCAAGTGCATGACTAGCTTTTTGTAGCTGAGATGAAATAAGAAGAATAGACCATGCTAAGTTAGCAAGTTGAGGAATTGGGAGATTAGAATGTTTGAGTTTCAATATACAAGCTGAAGCTCCCTGTGATAAGGGAAGGAGTTGAGGAGAATAGAAAGACTAGGAGCCAGGCACTGAATTCATTGAAATAGGAAGAAGCATCCTGGTGGTCTGTAAACAACCACTATCAGAATCTTGGTTGGGTGATAATTGATTGAATGAACTTAAAAGGAAGGAAATCCAAACAGTGGCATCAGAGAACAAGGAATATTTCAGTGAATGTACAATCAGTGCTGTAAAGGATAGCTAGTAAAGCTATGGCATTGGGAGGGAGCCAGGTCTCAATGAGTACATGAAGATGGAGGAAGGGAGGAAGGGAGAGGGAGAAGGAGAGAGAGAAAAACAGAGAGCAAGACACACAGAGAGAGAGAGAGAGAGAGAGAGAGACAGAGACAGAGACAGAGACAGAGACAGAGAGACAGAGAGACAGAGAGAGAGAGAAAGTTTTAAGATGAAAGCTAGTTTTTTATGGAACAGGTATTCCATAAAACATAGTAGAAGGAATGAGTAGCTTTAGAGTACAACATTGGTGGGGTTGTGCTGAGGGGGATAGAAATAAGGGCATGATTGTTGGGGTCCAAGAATGGGGCTTGAATAATGACAGCTGGAAAGTTCAGCATCTCTGGAATAGGCAGAGAATGATGGAGTTAGTGAAGAATACTGAAGAAGAGTTCAGGTAAATTATTCTGGCAAATGACCAGAAAAAAGATCACACACAACTACTTCCTAAGGAGGAGATATGAAGGGAGTAAGGTAGATTCATTCTATTCCCTATTCATTAGTGAAGAAACAGAAAAGATAGAGTTCCAGCCATACTTGCTACACATTGATACCCTCACCCACAAGCATTACTTAGATAATAGAAAAAAGTCTCCAAAATCACAGCTTAAATTTGTATGGGTTTCATAGTAAAATTCACCAGATGATACACATTTTAAAAAATAAAGTAATAAACTATAGAAGAAATACCCAGACTCCTAGGAGTCAAAAATCAAGAAGTATAAAAACAAAAATTATTGACTGGCAGTCAACTCCCATCTTCTTCTTCCCCAGTGTCATCCTGATAACCTGATTGGAATGAATGCCAGACTACAGGGGAGGAAGGAACCATTATTGCTGGTGGTTCTTATAGTTTAAAGAGATTATGGGGGAAATTAATTCCAGGCTTCCAGGATGGTTTCTGAACTGAATATATGAAAAGAATATCAATTCCAAGTGTTGAAAGGATAAACTGCCTTTCAGTATTTAGTATAACTAAAAGGATTTACTCAAAATATTATATACATTAAGTGCTATCCTGAAATCCAAATACATTTTCTCTGAAATATATAATGCTTTCTTGTCTGTTGAAGCAACAACAACTAACTACCATTATGGTAATTCTTATGATAACCTTGTGAAAATCCATCTGGTAATAGCTTTAATTTTAGCATGGTCATAGTCAGTTGAGTGTTGAATTCAATTTGTACTTGTCTCTGGTCTTCCTATACCTCTCTATATAAATGTAGAATGATGGAAGGGGGGAAAATTATTAGGATAGATAACTAATTTTATTCTATTAAATGTTATTTTCTTTATGGTACAGGTTTATTTCTTATGGAAATGAACGTTACTCACATTTCAGGTATAGAGTAATCCACAGCCTCTCTACAGAAGCCACAGTGTCTCTTGAAAGGAGATAATGAATCAAGACATTGGAAGCAGGACTATGTGAGTGTTCATTTATGGTTAAAGTGAAGCTAAACAAGAGGTTGGGAGAAAGGGAAAGACTTCGGGGAAGTTGCAAAAAGTCAAGATATCCCTTCTTCTTTTGTGCTTTTCATGGGTTTTTGCGATCCACACTCACAGCACCATCCAAAATGTGGGAGTTTGAATAATCAGTCCATGGGCCAGGTGGAAATTGCGTTCATACAATTATTATATGCCAAGCAAATCTCAAATAAGCATCTGAGGGTTCAGGTTTATATACAATAGCTAAAGCATTTACATCATACTTTTTCATGGGAAACTTCACATTGTTTGCTACATGAAGTGCCTAACTTGCAACCTTTAGGAGGCCATTCCCTTGGGACACTTCCCTGCTTTCTCATCTCATGCATCACTACTTTATCTACATCACTCAAGCCACCAGGATTTCAGGAACAGTCAGAATGTTCCAAACCTCCCTTACAACCAGTGAGTAAGGGGAGAGGGTGGGATGTAAGTCAACATCCTGAGATACTGGGCCTGATTCACTCCCATGGCAAACCCCTCACAGCTAACCCTCGACACAGCGCCCCTACAGATTTTGGTCCTTGGAAAAGAGTACCACTTAACTATTCATTCAGTTTGGATGCAAAGGAGTTAAAAAGGGGCAAGGCACAGACATACTCAAGGATGAAGGGAGGCATGTGATTACCACCAGTTTTTGTTTGCTGCTTTGGCTGATATAGTGTCTGAGATGCCATTAGACTGGTGGACTGGTGGATCAAGTAGCATTGCAAGAACAGAGAGAAATGGGACTGAACTTGTAGATGCTGAAAATCTCAGGATTAGATGGAAAGAAAGAATAATTTTTTTCTTTTCCACATTTGTCTCTGAGGCAGTCCCAGACTCCATATATGTCCCAGAAGTGTAACACAATCATAGATGATAGAGGGATTTGGAATTTCTTGCCTATCCCCTACAGGAGTGGTGAAGGTCAGCTAGAGGTAATTGGGTTGAACACTCTGCTGAGTATTACCCCACAAGATGCTTTTCTCATTATGTTTGGGCAATAAATTATGTAGTTACAGGATTAATTGCCTCTGTGATATAAATATAAAGTGTCAAACAGGTTGAAGTAAATTTTCCTGATATGAAGCAGGGACAGGAGCCCATTAAGATTTCTAGGATTTTAATATTTCAGAGTGTTATTCCATTTTATTCTCTAGACTTAATTTTGAAAAGGAGTAGTTACTTAACTACTGTGGGTCCCAATTTACTCATCTATAAAATGAGGGATTAGGCTGGATGATCTCAGAAGTCATTTTCGGTTCTCAGTCCTATGGAACTCAATTTGGATAACAGTATCTTGTAGATTTCTATCTCATCTCTCTCTTACTACACCATTAGCTCCTTGGGGCCAGAAATTGTTGTCGTACACCTTTGTATTACCAGCATCTAACAAAATGCATTGCTTCCAGTGTGGAAACTTAATAACTGTTAGTTAAATTGAAATGAATCCAATTCCTGACACCTTGGATCTGACTAGTTCTACTCATGCCTAACTTAGAAAAAAAAGGTACACTGTTCCTGACTTCATTGTCCCATGAAATAAATAATTCTGCCCCAACTTCTTTTCCAAATATTCCTGATTTTATCCTGCAGATCAATGGAAATTCTTCTATGCTTTCTCTATTTCTTTATTGTTGCTTTTAGTTCCTCCCAATCTCCTGTATATGAATGTAATTTGAGAGACAAGATACTCCAACAGAAGATGGGGATAGCCCACATAAATTACTGCCCTAGCATTTCCAGAGTAACCAGAAAACCATATGGAATTCTTACTCAAGTCTAGCGATAGTTCTCTCAGGGATAATTAATAGTCAGGTTTCCCACCAGCATAGAGGTACTGAGGAATGAATACACACAAACGTACACCAATAAATGCCCTGTGACCCTCTGTAGGACACTTGGGTTTTTAAAGCCATTTATATGAAATTCCTCTTCACTGTTACAGACTCTTTCAGCTTGTCATGTAGAACAGCACTATTCAGGGAAACAACATACAACTAGAGAACGGAGGTTTAAAAACAGAACTAGGACGTTATTTTAGAAGTAAAAGGGACAACTTCTAGTCTGATGGCCTCGAGCTATAGGCAATAATAATAAAAACAATATAATTAATAATATAAGGACCGGACTGAACCTATGATTTGATCCGTGTAAGTTACTCCCAGGTGAAACTCCCCCTGGGAGTCAGGTCAGCACCTTTTCTACACCTTAGATTCTTAGTTGCATTGAGCACTGCATGACTTGCCCAGTATGTATCAGAAATTGGACTTGAATCCAAATATTATTGTAAATAAAAGCAATTAAAATATTATAAAATATTTGTAATAATGTCAAATGAGATAATATTTGTAAAAAGCGTATATCACATTACCTGGTACATAACTGTTGCTATATAAATACTTATTCCACCACTACCTCCTTCTCACCTGACTCCTAAACCAAATTCTTATGTACTATACTTTATTACATGCAATCTGCAAGAGCAGCAACATGACTATCATTTACAAAGGGCTTGATATACAGTATTTCATCTGACTGAAGGAAACTGAGATTCAGAGGGGTTGGAACTTGTTAGCTAAGAGTTAGTTAGTGGCACAGCAGGGACTCTTAGAAGCCAAGTGTTCTGACTCCTAGGCAAAGGGATTCCAATTTCTCAAAGCTGGTCACTGGTGTTAAGTGGGATGTCATTAAACACTGAGGCTTTAGTCAATGGTATTTTTAAATTTCACAAATCAGCTTATTAAGTGTGTCCAGTTAGAGGAAATAGACACACTTAAAAGCTGGTGAAAAGGGAGCTTTTCATTTCCTATGGAGTCTCCTTTTAAGAAAAAAAAAGTCAAGAAAAAGAAGGTAGAGAAAAATATGGGGCTCCCCTGACCTCATTTAAAAGGCTGTCTCCTTCTACTCCAAATAGGCAACCACAGTTTACTTTCTAAATGTCAAGTCTCAACTGTGTTTTTAATACATACATGATTTTTTAGGAAGGAACAAATTGGTAATTATCTTCCCTAATGAAATGTGCAATAATTCCAGTTAGATTTTAAATGGGGCACAACTCACATTTATAAGGCTCATTGAATAAATGCCTATTAGATGCAGTTTAATGACTTAATGTTTGATTCATGCTTTCTCTCACTTTCTATGATTCTTATTGTACATTCAGGATTAAAGTGGGAACCTCCTTTTCTTTCCTATCAGATATGTGATTCTAATATCAGAAGCCTTAACTTTGCAAGGGGACATCAGCCTGTCCTGTTAAGCAGGAAAATAACAACAACAAAACCCAGAAAATATTGCAAGCAATGCAGATCCGCCTGATTTGAGGGACTCTATCACTTAATGTTACCAGGATGGCAAAATGCATTATCCTAATATAATAGCAAACTGCAGGTATCCAGCAATAATAGGTAATTAACAAAGCCTCATTATCATTATCTTACCCCATATGAGTAGATCTGTCATTCCTTTGGCAAAAACACAATTTGTCTCCTACAAATTTAAAGGGAAAGCTTATAAAGACCACACCAAAAAAAAAAAAATCACGGTCTATAATGGAGAAACAACTTCCTTTGAACAGAGGTAAGAAGTTTCAGAGGAAAAAACATGGCTACTATTCCACAGCAAGAAATAATTCAACACTCTGCATTGCCTTGCACATAGTAGATCTTTAAAAATTATTTGTTCAGTAGTGAAATGTGTTCAGAATTTTGAGCCGTAGGACATGGATTCGAATTCTAGTTTTGGAATTTTTCTTACTGGGCAACTCTGGGCAAGTTCCTCAACCTCTCTCATCTTTGGCTTCCTTATCTGTAAATACAGGAATTGGGCTGTTATTGCTTGTCCTTCATTCTCAAAAGTAGACCATGAAATCAGGAAGGTGATGCCATGACTTGCAAATGAATTGGATTTAAGTGAGGGAGAGCTATGCAAAGTTACCAGCCTCACTCTGTCCTCCAGAGCCACCTGGGTCCAGCGGCCAGATATGGATCAGAACAACTGGCGATGGCCCCAGATGCAGTGGGACCTTTTAAAGTTAAGGTCTCAGTTTGACTGAGGCAATGCCCATTCAGTCATTAAGGCTAGGTAAAAAATGAGGCAAGGAATGGTCTCTTTGACTGAATAAAAAAAATAAGTGTGTGTGTGTGTGTGTGTGTATAAATTCTGGGAGGGCAAGACCCTCAGGGTTTCTGTTCAAAAGAGAAACAATTGCTATTTACTTCCTCTCTGAGGTATCAGGGCCCAAAAAATGACCAAGTGGTGCTTAAGCTGGAATCTATTGTTCCCCAGTCAATGAGAGTCAGAATGATTTTGGGTTAAGGCATAGTCATTAAGAAAGAAATCTAGCCCATAAACCCCAAGATAGCTTGTGAGATTTCAGTGAACAAAATTTACATTCCTTTGGGTAGAGAGCTGCCCAAAAAAGGAAAAGGAAAAGGAAAAGGAAAAGGGAAGGCAAGGCAAAATATGATTATTCAATGAAATAGAGGACTTTTCAAGCAGTCTTGATATATATGTGTGTATATATATATACATATATATGAATGTGTGTATGTATGTATAGGAGGTTATATGTGTATATAAATATATTTGTGAGTGTGTGTATATGTGTGTACATGTATACATAGACAGAGGGCACAGGATGAATTTAATAGGAAGGGATGACATCCAAAAAAATAAAATTAAGAGATGAGAGAGGAATATATTAGGAAAGAAGAAAGGGAGAGACAGGATAGGGTAAATTACCTCATATAAAAGAGGCAAGAGAAAACTGTTACAATGGAGGGGAAGAGCAGGAAGGTGAAAGGGAATGGGTCACCCTCACTCTCACTGGATTTGTCTTAAGGAGGGAATAACATACATAGTCAACTGGGTATCTTACCTTACAGGAAAGTAGGGAGAAGAGGATAAAAGTTTGGATGATAGAAGGGAGGGCAGACTGGGAGGAGAGGATAGTTAGAAGCAAACACTTTTGAAAAGGGAGAGGGTCAAAGCAGAAAATAGAATTAGTGGGAGGTGGGATAGGATGGAGAGAAATATAGTTAGTCTTTCACAATATAACTTCTGGGGCGGCTAGGTGGCGCAATGAATAGAGCACTGACCCTGGAGTCAAAGGACATAAGTTCAAATCCAGCCTCAGACACTTGACACAAAAACTAGCCGTGTGATTTTGGGCAAGTCACTTAACCCTAATTGCCCCCCCAAAAAAAACCCCAAAAAACAAAAAAATACAATATAACTTCTATGGAAATGTCTTGCGTAACTACATATGTACAACCTATACTGAATTGGTTGTCTTCCCAGTGGGGATGAGTGAGGAGGGCAGAAGGGAAAGAATCTGGAAATCATTCCAAAACAAGGAGAAGGGAAAAGGAATCATACAAATACCAGGATCCTACTTAAAAATAATAAAAATAACTCACATTTTTCTAGTTCTTTGAGGTTTACAAAGCGTTTTCTTCACTATATCCTAAGAAATAGGTCAGCAGCATTCATTAATCTTTTAGATCTCAGTCTCATGTATGAAAGGCCTAAAACTCATCCACAGCTTCACAAAAAAAAAACATTGACAAAGTTCAATAAAATCAAGATCTCTTAATATTTTGCTCTTCCTTCCACTAATCCCCAAGTTCCTGGAGGTGTTTTGGAGTGAAAAACTACTTTGATTGTGTTTGTGAGCCAGGAGAAGAAGATGATTCTCGAAACAATTGAAATGTGGTATTAAGATCTACAATTTCCTTTCATTTGAAGGATGATGCTTAACCTACTGAACAAGGGACTAGATATCTACTAAAATTCAGTTCAACTTCATTGCCTCTTCATACATGTACTAACAGCTAAAATTCCTATACATTCCTCACAAGAGGCGGGGCCAGAAAAATAAGGAATTAAAAAAAAATGGGGTAGAATGAATGTTGACAGCTCTCTTTTCACTTAGCCCAGTGGAAAGGTGCAAACTGTTTCTTTCGTTTAACACTTAATCTTCCCCAGGAAAGGCAAAATGCATTCTGATCAGAAAAACCTATGAAGAGAGCAATGTAGTAGTTTCCAAAAAATAAAAATAGAGAAGACACAATATTTGTGTGAAATGCTTTTCATTTTTCCCTGAAAATGGAGTAGAAAAATATGAAGCAAGAAATGTATGAGAGTAAACACATGCATAAGTATCATTTCAAAATATGGTGATATTTAAAAATTGGAAAAAGGATCATGATATTGTGCAAGAGAAATGCACGTAAGGGAAAGGCCCTTTGGTGAGATTTGAAATAAAGGCAATCCATCTAAATGTAATGGCAGAGAAAATTTTCAATAGAGTCCAAATCATATACCTTAAAGGGCATTTCTAATGAGAACTCAACCACATGAAGAAAGAGCAAGGGATAATGATCCATTGTTGGAAGTTTGTAAGCCAGGAACTTACAATTCTTTGTTTTGCATTATTTTGCTTTGATTTTCTTTCTTTCTTTTTTTAAAGGGAGATACTGTGTTTTAAAAACGATGGTAATTCAGATCAAGAACATGGTCTGTTCTTTTCCTTCATTCTCTGGTTAAAAGCTATGCTGATATTTTGATGAATTAGCCAGGTTTCTCTAATGTTTAAATTTATCCATAGGATTGCAGTCTGTGAAAATCTGTCAGTGACCTAGTGCATTTCTATCTCTGTTCCATTTTGGGGGCAACTGTGACTCTATCCATTATTTTTTCCATCTGTCTCTCTTAAAGGGACAGGTTAACTGAGATAAGAAATCTTGGCTTTTCCCTTCTGGACAGATTATCCTATGATTTCAATTATCCTTCCATATCAATATTCCATAGCATTGGCAGGAACAATTGAAAGCTAATTAAATTTACAAATACTACACCATAAAACCAAAAAGAATTTACACATATGCAAAATGGGAACAGTTGAAAATCTCCACAGTAGATAAATTACTCCCTGGGAGTAAGTTAGGCATTTTGTAAAGCATACGAAAACTTTTGGAAGACTGAGGTCCTAGTTAACAAAATTACTCTTGGAGGAGTCGAATCTTCTTCTAAGTAATTAGATCTTCCATCTACTTGCCTTCTTCATTGTTAATTGGTGAATCTCACCCTAAGAGGAAGACATTCTAGAACAGTCAGGCCAAAAAAAGGGTGGGAGAATGGGAGACATATATTCTCTTTCTCTTACTGACACTTTTACTTCTTCAATTCAAATTTTCAGAGTTAATAAGTGATGAGCAGAGTTTTTTAAATGTATGACCAAAATGGCTGGAGCATTCTCAGTCATATAGAATGGCAGAAAATGACTCTTCCAACTATTGCTTTAAAACAGTGACGCCTTTGCTCCATTTACATAAGGCTTCACAGTAGAAAATCATTTATCTTGTAAAGTGGTTTGTATCCCTTTGATTGAAACATATCTAAAATTCCTTTTTTGCGATGATTTCTGTTCAGATATTTTTCAGTCTGGGTTTTTATTTTATCTTTTACATTCCTTCTTAATGTTAAACTGTATAAATACATTGAGATACTTGAACAGAAGGCACCACGATATTATGATGTCCATGGAAGAATCAGGCTTTTCCCCAGATGTGGAGTGCTTTCCTACATCATTTCTACTACTGGAATTCCATTCAAATTTCAACTCAAGTGGTTAATGCTCTCGCTGGCCTGAAATTTGGACTTTGGGCAAAAGGAAGGTCATGTAACACATGAAAATCTTATCTGGTGACTCTTCACTAATACTGACTTTCTAAACTTAGAGACAGTGCTGTGCTATACACCTAAGGCATCTGAGGAATAAATAGAGTTGTATTGGAGACCTAGCTTGTATTTATATTTTCGAGATGATCAAAGAGAAGCACTCTTGCCTTCCTCATTGCCAACAGAGAGCTGCCTCTCTATTTACTAGCAAAATATTGACTTGTATTTCTTATCCAAACAACACAGAATTTCCCAAAGTTCATTTATCCCCCTTCTTTCACCAAAAAACAAATACAAAAATGGTTTAGAAGCAAGAAGTCATTTAGTCTGAGGCAAAGGGTAAACAGTGATAATATTAAAAATCAGCATAAGTTAAAATAAAACTCAAAAGCAGAGAGTATTTCTTTGCCTCCCATTTCCATTAGCTCATTTGTCTAAACTTTAAAAATTCTTACTCCTCTGAAAGGATGATCCATATAATAAGCCTCTGTCTCTGTGGCCCATTAAGAGGATAAAATGTTCTTTTCTCAATGCCTGTGGTGAAAACATATATGAGATAGTTTCAATTTATTTCCTGAGGTTTGGCAGTTTTTCACATTTACTTCGACAGAGAAATAAATCAAATCCGGGGCACTATCTACAAGAGAAAATTATTATTTGAATAAATATGTGTTAGTGCTGGCAACATGAAAATGGCCTTTCTGCTCTAACAATGTGGTTAGATATGATTCCCATTGATTTGGAGAATTCATTTAGACTTTATTATTTCTTGGGTTACTCCATTTGTTCTGTTTCCCTTGATGATTTTTCTAATAACAGATTGTAAAACTGAGTAGTTGATTTGGTCACTTTGTAACAAAAGAATATAAAGGACATTTTTAAATGATAAGGGAAAACATGTGCTATGTTCATGGACAGAAGATCATCCAGTAATCTGATGGGCATGAATTAGAGCAAAGATTTATACTGGGACGATTTTCAATAATTCTTAAAACTTTAAATAAAGAAACAGACATCCCTTATTGGGTGATTAATACACTAATGTGAGAAATAAATTAATATGTCAATGACACTGATATTTTCTTAAATATTTAAATACATTAGGATAAGCTCCAAATTTTCTAGAATTATATTGGTATAAAAATCCAGGGAAATTATGTTGTTGCCACACATCAGGTAAATTGCTGTTTTTTCTACCCTCATAGTAGCCTGGAACCTAGATCACAACAGTTGATTCTAGAGTTCATAGGACTACACAAGACAGGCATTACAATCCAAAAAGCTAGAGAACAAATTATTCTGATTCAATCTTCTGCTCAGTGTTCAAACAAATCAGCAATTGAGCTAGTACACATATACTCATGAATTTCACACAAAATTTTAAAAGAAAATGCATTTTCTTTTTCACTTAATGAATGGATTTATGTGGATTTAAGAAAGAAAAGTTACAGCCCAAAGTTTGTTAGAATGAAGAACATGAGACTTGACATCCCCAAACAACCCAATGGCAGACATGACTCCAGCAATCAAAGCAGAGAAGGGGAAATAGACTTTTCCCCTCAGCTATAACCACTTGCCATTGCAGGCAAGGGGAAAAGTCCACTGCTGCTATTGCTCTGCTCTGATTACCAGAGCCAGTGGTCTGCCAGTGGTTTGCCAGTGGTGGACATCTGGTTTCACTCAAACTATATCTGATGCCTTTCTCTCTGCCCATCTCTTGGTATTCCCCTCAAAACACACACACACACACACACACACACACACACACACTTTGAGATTTCATCCTCTCTTATCCCAAACAACATAGTCACCAATACAAACTTCTTTCCTCAGGGGTCCTCTCTCATTAGCCTCTGGAAACTTGTGGGAAGGGCAGTTTGCATTTTGTCCTATATTCAATAAAGCATTTGGGATACTCAAGGCACTTGAGTAGTGACACAGTCAGACTTAACTATACCCCATTTTACTTCTCAAATTGGGGGTGTTTTGCTATAAATTGAGTATGACAATATTTACACTAGGATATCTCAATGAAAAAGACCTCAAAAGGTCATCTAGTGCAATCCAGATGGACCATTGTATTTAATGTGAAATCTGCAGACTTATAGTGTTCTTTTCATTCATGCTGTAGTAGTAGTCATCAGATACATTCTTTTACTAGTTCTCCTTTCTTCAATTTACATTAGTTCATACAAGTTTTCCCACATTTTGCTGAATTTCTCCTTTTCATCTTTACTTACAATTCCATAATATTCCATTATATATTTTAGGTTATACTTTGTTTAAACATTCACCAACTTTATTTACAGTATTTTCCTATAAAACTAAGATATGTACATAGTCAGTTTTCTCCTTCTACTTTCCTTTTTAATTAAAAACTCACTTGATTGGATTTTCAAGACTCCAGATAAATATCTTCTTCTTAGCCTTTATTACATGTACTTTGTCTCTAACCAAGCACCCATGACCAAGCATTTTAAACGATAGTAAAGAAATCTTAATCCCATTCTTTAACATCTTTTTAGCAAGCTTTATACTTCTCAAAGCTGCCTCTATCCTTGAGTTCCCTTGCCTTCCATTAGCAACAGTTATGAAATGTTTACCTTTATCCTTAATATCTTCAATTTATTGCCTGGGACTTGATAAACTTTAGCAACACTTTCCAGATTACTTCTGACAGTAAATACTATTTGTTCTCATGTGGATAACAATAGTAAATAATGTTAATCAGTTTTGACAAATCTTGGGAAGTTATCTTGCTCATCATTTTATTGGGAAGACAGCCAACCTCTTTATTGTGAATTGTACATGTTATGTTGACAACTAACTACTTAGGCACCTTCAACATAGGCTCACCAACCATTACTCTCTCCTTTCTTTAATCAGGTGCCATGTCTCCTGAAGTTATCTGTGAATCTTCATTATAATTCCAAAAAAGGGCCTAGATCAATTAATTAATAAATATTGACCAATTACCTACTAAGTGCCAAGCATTGGGAATACAAAAAGGTGAAAGATAGATCTTCTCTAAATGGGAATATCCTCATATCTATTACCTATCTGCCAGTGGTAGACATCTGGCTTCACTCAAACTATATCCAAATGTTTTTTAGTCTTCTTCCCTTTATCTTCTAGGTTATATTTACCTACCTTCTAGATTCCACACTTCAAAACTGTGAGCCTCTAGCTTCACGATCCCCTTCTTCCTCCAAAGTTCTTTCCTCTACTTTGTCTTATGAGGGTCTTATCTTCTCCCCATTTCTTCAGTAACATTTCACTCTTCCTGATCACCTGCAAATAGGAAGAGGTATCCTTCCCTTTACTTTATCTTCTAGGACAGAGATCAGCCTATACTTTGAGCATGGATGATAGCAACTTAGCCACAATTGAAAGACAAACTCATATTCAGATCATTGAAAAATTTCCTTTATGTTCCTTAGTGGTTGGAAACCAGGATTCTCAGTTATTGGTTCTCTGCCATTCTTTTGGGTAGCTCTCAGAACCATATCTGCCTTCTTATCTAATATACATACACATGAAGTCCTTTTTAAAGATTGAATTAAACATGAGTTATTATTTGCAGTTTATCAGTTCTGCCACTGTCCAGAGTTTTTTTTTAATTTTTTAATAACATTATATTTTTTTCCCAATTACATGCAAAAACAATTGTTACATTTTTTAAAATTAAGTTCCAAGTTCTCTTCCTTTTTCCCCTCCCCAAAGTTAGCAAGCAATTTGATATAGATTATACATGTGCAATCATGCAAAACATATTTTCTTATTAGTCATTGTAATGCTAATGGAATCTGAAGATCCTCCATGCCCCTTCCTACTGGCACTTAGCACCTTACTTCAAGTTAACACCTTGGGAGTGGTTAACACCATAACAGGAAGGGGCAGAACATGGAGGAACTATACTGTACATAAGGAAGAGAACCAGCAGGACAGCCAGATTTTCTCTCAGTGACCACCTGGAGACTGCACCTTTTGCTGAGATCCTCCTTCTGTAACTTTTATGGAGAACTTCCAAGAATCAGTCTGAGGAGCTATCCTGAGTAAGAGAGGGATCCCTGCTTAAGGGAGCCTGTTCTGTTGTGAAGGCTTGGGAATGTGGATGTTCACTGCATTAACCATGTGTATCAATTTCATGACTACTGGAATGACTTTGGCTTTCTGGTTCTGGGACTAGATTTTCTGGTTTTTGAATAAAGGCTTTGGTTCTGCCCTCCATGTGGAGAGTTTGCTACATTTTGTGATTCACAACTATACCAGCATATTCATAACTACCATGGGTGTTGTGAATATTGCAATATTGATACAGTCATGTTGTAAAACACAGACAAAAAAACATGAAAAAAGTAAAAAAATACTATGCTTTAATCTACATTCAGACTGTATCAGTGAATAGAATTTTTCATCAAAAGTCCTTCAAAATTGTCATGGCTCATTGGATTGCTGAGAATACCTTAGTTATTCACAGTTGATTATTATATACTATTACTGTTAGTGTGAATGATCTCCTGGTTCTCTCATTTCACCTTGCTTCAGTTCATGTTAAGTCTTTCCAGGCTTTTCTTAGGATGCCTTGCTTGTCATTTTTTTATAGCACAATAGTATCCCATCACAATCATATACAATGTGTTGTCATGCCCCAATTAATAAGCATCCCCTCTGTTTCCAATTCTGTAAAACTACAAAAAGAGCTACTATAAATATCTTTGTACAAATGAGTGCTTTTTCTTTTTTAAAAATCTTTCTGGAATAGAGACCTAGTAGTAGTAGTATTGCTGGGTCAAAAAGCATGCATATGATTATAGCCCTTTGGGAATATTTCTACATTGCTCTGCAGTATGGTTGGGTTAGTTCACAACTTTACCAAGAGTACATTAGTGTCTCAATTTTCCCACATCCCCTCCAACATTTATCATTTTCCTTTTCTGTCATATCAACCAATCTGATAGATGTGGGGTGATACCTGAGAGCTATTTTAAATTTGCATATCTTTCATTTATAGTGATTTAGAACATTTTTCATATGACTATAGATAGATTTGATTTCTTCATCTGAAAACTGCCTATTCACATTCTTTGACCATTTATCAAATGTGGAATGACTTGTATGCTTATAAATTTTATTCAGTTCTCTATATATTTGAAAAATGAGGCCTTTACCAGAGAAATGTTAATTTTTTTCAAAGATTTCTGTTTTCTTTCTAATCTTGGCTGCACTGGTTTTGTTCATGCAAAACCTTTTTAATTAATATAATCAAAATTATCCATTTTACATCTCATAATACTTTGTAACTCTGATACGGTCAAAAATTCTTCCCTTATCCATAGGTCTGACAAGTAAACTATTCTATGCCCCTCTAATTGGGTAAACCTGCAATCTAAGCCTAAGGAAAATAACTGGCCTGATTTCCTTTGTGCAACTGCAATTAGTGGACTAGAGAAATGTACTTGACTTAACAGTCCTTGACTTTACTATATTTTCACTCACTTACACTGTCACCAAGCATATATACCCTAAGTCCTAAGAATGATAGTGATAGCAGAGATTACAATAATCACTATACTGGATAGTCTGAAGCACTAAATCAGATTACTTGCTCTAGCTACTCTAATGTTCTCTGACCTTGAAAAGCCAATTAATTTTGGTGCCTCAATTGTCCAATGGTAAAACAGGAGTTATAATAGTTACTTAAATATATTAAGAGGTTTAACTAAATTGAAAGAGATACCAAATTTTTTAAGTGCTTTGTTTTTCTCTAACCAAAGGTGGTAGCAGCAAAAGGAAGGTTTTGATTTACAATTCAATGTTATGTCAGTTATCCCATAGGGGAAATGTGGTCCTGAATTCTCATTTGCCCTCTGATCTAAATGTCAGTGGATACAAACACATGTAAGCCCTGATGACCCTATTAGGACTGAAGCTACATCAGGACAAATAAAACCTTCAAGATACTAATTTCATAAGTGTAATAATATATTTAAATTGATAGACTATGCCAATTCTTAGTCCACATTTCCCAATTCTGAACAGAAACTTCCTAGTTCTCAGAAGTAAGAAACTTGTTCTGTTCAAAAGCAGATAGGAAATGCTTTCATTTTTATAAATGACTTGTCTGTACAGTCTCCTATTATATATTAAATGGCTCTTCTGATTTGAAGAACTTACAGCCTGAACCTACAAGCTTGAAATATTGCCCAATATAAACAGTTATTTGACAGAATGAAAAAAAAAGCCATCCCCATCTTCTCTTTAATCTTTGTACTTCCCCTCCTTCCTCTCATCTTCCATTTACAACAGCAGAATGGCCTTTAGAATATCATCCTGAGCTATTCTCTAATGCTGCAGTTCTTCTAGGGCAATTTTGTACATTAAAAAAGGGGAGGAAATGGAAGTGTGCTTCCAAACTCATTTTTAATTTCCTATCAATACATTTGGATCAGCTTCATTTTCTCTCACAAGCTTTGGGAATGTTGACAATACCTAAGCACTGGGCTCCTGCCCTTAATTTCTTTACGAAACAGCAGTGACAAGATCTTCTTATCAGTTTTTTCCATTCCAAATGGCAAAGGAAAATCTAAATTAAGCTAATAAAAAGGGCTGCAGGTATGTGAAGAAATGGAGCAACAACTCATCTAAGAAAGTTTGACTTGGCAAATCTGTACAAAATTTGAGACAGGAAAGGCTTAGTGGTCTAATAAAATACCTGCTGTCAGGAACAATATGTTTATGTCCTTGAAAAATGCATTTTTGTGATGACACAGATAGTTTCTGCACTTCTGTAACTGTATCTACCCCTTCACTTAGCTTTGTCAAGGAATTTTTTATTCTCAAACACTCCTTAGATCAATACTAGCTCAATATTTTTGCATGATTAGTGCAGAATGGGTAATGGTGTTCCTTCTCTTTTTTTTTCCTGAGTGCTAATGCTGAAATAAAAGAAGGCCTGTTCTGTCTTCATTAGCACAGTCTAGTGTCTATAATGTTATATAGGTAATAATGGAAAAGTGCTGAATGTAGCTTTTGTATTTATAATGCTTTAAAGTCATCATTTACTACAGTATCCTAAATTAATCAAATCAAAATAATTTCTTCCATACCTTTTTTACTTAGGGAATCATTTACTTCACTTAACCTGAATACCATAAGACTCTTAGAGACCATCTGGTCTAATTGTCTCATTTGGTAGATAAGAAATCCGAGGCCCAGATTTCCTAAGATTAGTTACTAGTAGAGTCAAGACTGGAACATGTCTTTTCACTTCTAGGATCTAGGAGGAGAAAACTGAGGTTCCAAGAGGTTAAGTGACTGCCCAAAGTTACAGAGGTAATAAGAGGTAGAGACAGGATGTAAACACAGATCCTCTACCCGTAATTGCAGGGCTATATCCTCTCATAAAAACTGCCTTCTTATTCCACCAATTTGTCCTGTGATAATCTTCTCATTATTAAAATTATAGTTCATTATGTGCTCCGAAATGAAACAAAGAAAGGAGTTTATTAAGGAGCAAGAAGAACACAAGGAATCAACCACTTCCTATTAACATCATTTGCTTAATATAAGCCTGAGTTATCAAAAGAGGCCCTATTAACAAAAGGATCAATGGCTACATATCCAGGACAGTTTTTTTGTAGCCATATTTAGAGGCAAGAAAATTGGACTAGATGGCCCTTTCTGTAAGAAAACAAAAGATCAACTTCCTTCTTTTCCATCTTTGTATTTTCTCTCTTTTACCCCCCACATCCATATAAAGCAGTAGAATGGCCCTTAAAATATCTCTTTATGATACAATTATTTCCAAAATTAAGAACGTCATTTCTACAGATAGGAAGGTATCTTGGCTTAAAGAACAATGGCAAGTCAAGTCTTAGTTGATGCTCTACCACTAAAAAGTTGTTTGATCTTGAGTAAGTCATTTAGCTTTAGTTTTTTCAGTTATTAAATGAGATTTTTTTTCATCCTTTATTCTACACACAGTAGAATTTGCTTATATCATTCACTCAGTAAAATACTTCAGTGCCTAATGGAAGAGTCTCTATGTTACATACAATGGCTAAAGTTATGGAGTGAGAAAATTCTTGAATCACGAAGACCTGAGTTCAAATCCTGTCTCTGGTATTTACCATGTGACCATTTGGGAAATCACTTATCCTCTTTAGGCTTTCTTTCTCATCTGTAAAATTAGGGTAATAATAGCACTAATACTGCCCTTACAGGTCAGCAATAAGCTTGGGCAAGTCAATATATGTATGTAAAGTACAAACAATAGAATAGTATATCAAGTGGTTTCTGTTTATTATTATTATTTGTTGTTGTTTTATTTTTCCTATGCTGAGCGTTGACCTTAAACATAAAGGGAATTCCCTTCCAGACCTTCATCAGTCAAATATTTCAAACGCTGAAATCTTTATTGAACTTTGCAAATAAAGACTGTAGCAAAGAGCAATTCTTTCACCTCACTTTTTAAACTAGACTCCCCAGATACATGTGATCTCTGACCATAAGTATAGGTATTTTCTATGCTATCCAAATTACTTAAACATAAGCCTAACTACAGATACTCTGAAAGCAGCATATTTCATATTTTTGAATATCCAACTTGCCTTCTTATTCATATAATCATAATCATATAATAGACTGGAGAGAGAAAGTTACTGGCAGAATCTTCATGGAATAATTCTACTTTAAAGATTGCTTATAAATTGGAAATTTTGTTAACTGGAAAGCAACACAAAAGATTCTCTCATCGTTAGGTCCTCTTCTGATTACTGGGCATGCTGAGAGTTATTTCAAAATCCAGGTGAGAATTCATTTAAGGGGCAACATCTAGGCAAGCCAGCAGTAGGCATTGGGGAGAACTGTGTTGTCAGCAGGGGTTTCTGAAGCTCATGGCCCACAGTGAGAAGGAGACTGCAGACAATCCTTTACTGACACTAGGTGCCAGACTCTGTTAGACTTCTCATTTGTGCCTTTAGGTTACAGTCCCAAAGCAAGCAGGAGCACTAGAACACCAGAGCTTGTGGCCACAGGAGAACAAAATTCTTAGTCTCATTTCCAGGGTAGAAAAACATGCTTGTGGTTGCTCACAGACCAGAGCACAGGCCAGAAGAGTAGGAAATGCACCTCTCTTTAAATCACACCACGTTGGAAGAACTGAAAACTTACAGATCCCCAGAACTATCTATAAGAACTATCTGAAAATAGTTATACCAATAAAAAAATGAAGTTTGGGACAGTGCCCCCTTGATTCCAGGAGCAGAGTTCAGCTTTAAATTAAAGTTAAAAATTTAAAAATAGGCTAGAAAATGAGTAATGACAAAAAATGATCTAATCATAAAAAATTACTATGGTAACAGGAAAAACCAAAATACAGACTCAGAAGACAACAAAGTCAAAACTGCTGTATCCAAAGCCTCAAAGAAAAATGCTAATTGGTCACAGGCCCAAAAAGAGAATCCCCAGAAGAACTTTTAAAAAAAAGTCTTTAAAATTCAAATAAGAGAGGTAGCAGAAAGATGGGGAAAGAAATGAGAGTGATACAAAAAAAATCATGAAAAAAGAGTCAATAACCTGGAAAAAGAAAGGACAAAATTATTGAAGAAATAACACCTTAAAAAACAGAATAGGCCAAATGTTAAAAATGTCACAAAAATCCACTGAGGAGAAGAGAAACTAACCACATGGGAAAAGATATCCAAAATTCCACTAAAGAAAAGAATTCCTTAAAAAAATAGAATTAGTCAAATAGAAAAAGAGGTACAAATATTCACTGAAGAAAATACTCCCTTAAAAATTAGAATTGCCAAGTGGAAGTTAATGACTCCATGAGACATCAAGAAACAATAAAACAAAATCAAAAGAATGAAAAAGCAGAAGAAAATGTGAAATATTTTATTAAAGAAAGAACTGACCTAGAAAATAGAATAAGAGAGATAATTTAAGAATTATTGAACTAATGAAGTCATGATTTAAAAAAGGAACTTTTTGTCTTTCAGGGAATTATCAATGAAAATGGCTCTGATAGTATAGAACCAGAGGGTAAAATAGAAATTGAAAGAATTCACTGATCACATTCTGAAAAATATCCCAAAATGAAAGTTCCCAGGAACATTATTGCCAAATTTCAGAGCTGCCAGGTTAAGGAGAAAATCTTGCAAGAAGTCAAAAAGAAACTATTCAGATTACAAGGAGCCATAATCAGGATAAAACAAGATTAAGCAGGACCTTCATAAAGATTGGAGGACTTAAAAATATGATATTAAAGAGGGCAGAGTCAGATTACAACCAAGAATCACCTACCCAATAAAACTGAGTATATTCCTTCAGGGGGAAAAGTGAATATTCAGTGAAACAGAGAACTTCCATACGTTCCTAATGAAAAGACTAGAGATGAATAGAAATTTAGACTTTCAAACACAAGACCCAAGAGAAGCATAAAAAGATAAACAGGAAAGAGAAATCATACGGGATTCAATAAGGTTAAACTGTTTATAATGCTACATGGGAAGATAATACTAGTAACTTGTACGAACTTTCTCAATATTAAGGAAGTTAGAAGGAATATACATAGGCAGAGGACACAGATGTGAGTTGAATATGATGGGATGATAGCTAAAAAAATAAAATTAAGGAGTGAGAAAGAGGATTACATTGGGAGAAAGGGAAAGACAGAGGTAGAATGGGGTCAATTATCTCTCACAAAGAGGTACAAAAGAGTTTTTACAATTGTAAATTTAATGGGATTTAAGATCTTCCCACATATTACTAGGCCTCACATGAAGCCCATTAAAGGAAATTTGCTTATAGGAGACTTACTTGTAGGAAGGCTTTCACACTTTTTGCTAATTTCTAATTAGGTACTGAGTCACAAGGGTTGTGATACCTTCTGGCTTTGAGAAATGTATATATACTCTGAGTTGGTCTTTTGCTTTTGGGGCTCACTTATGAGAAAGATCTTGTGATTCCCTGGTCGAGATTCTGAGTGTCTATTATATTTAGAACTCTCCAAATGCTCAGATGTAAAGGCTTCGTTGATCCATGGATGTATGTAAAGAGTATAGTTGCAGACAGTCAGAGCACTGTCTGTTGGTCTTTATTTCTTTGCTTGTATTTTCTCTGAAGTTCAGGGTACTGACTTTTCTCCTGAACTAGTGCATGTAATTTTAAAAGGTTGTTGACCCTTAAACAGCTATCTTTTCTAGTAAAGCAGAGCTAAGAACCTGTGCTAATAGTCATCCTGGGTATGCCAGTGTGATTCCTGCTACAACAGTGGAGGGAAAGATGGGAAATGGGTGACATAAAATGCTTCAGCCTTACTCTCACAGAAGTTGGTTCAAAGAGAGAATAATATACACACTGAGCTGAGTGTGTTTTACCTTACCCAATTAGAAAGTAAGATGGGAAGGTGATAAGAGAGAGGGAATCTGATCTTCAAAAGGGAGGGCACGCTGGGAGAGATGGTCATTCTTGTTCTTGTTTGTTGATTCATTCTTGAAAAGGACTGTGACATCAGGAAGATGATGCCATGACTTGCAAATGAATTGGATTTAAGTGAGGGAGAGCTTTCTCCTGAGGAGCCATTTGGGTCCAATGGCAAGACATAAATCAGGATGACTGGAGATAGCCCTAGATTCAGTGGGAGACCTTCAGGGAAGGAGGTAGTCAGAAGAAAAACTCTTGAAGATGGACAAGGTAAAAGGAGAGAAAGTGTAAGAAAAATGGGTAGGGGGGACAGGATGGAGGGAGTATACATTTAATAGTCATAACTGTGAGGAAAAAATTGCAGTTTCTCTGATAGAGGCCTCATTTCTCAAATAAATTGAAAACAGGCAAATTAAGGCAAATTTGCAAGAATACACAAGTCATTCCACAATTGATAAGTAGTCAAAGGACGTAAATAGGAAGTTTTTAGAGGAAGTAATCAAAGCTATGTATAGGCATGTAAAAAAATGCTCTGAATCATTGTTGATTAGAGAAATGCAAATCAAAACAACTCTGAGGTACTACCCCACATCTATCAGATTGGCTAATATGACAGAAAAGGAAAATGACAAAGATTGGAGCGGATGTAGGAAAAATGAGACTAATGCACTGTCAGTGGAACTGTGAACTGATTCAACCATTCTGTAGAGCAATTCAGAACTAGGCCCACATGACTATAAAGCTACACATACCCTTTGACCCAGCAATATTGCTACTAAGTCTCTATGCCAAAGAGATAAAAAACAAAAAGTGAAAGAAGAAAAATGTACAAATGTACAAAAATATTTATAGCATCTCTTACTTGTGACAAAGAATTGGACTTTGAGGGGATGCCCATCAACTGGGGAATGATTGAACAAGTTGTTGCATATGATTGTGGTAGAATACTATTGTACTATAAGAAAATGACAAGCAGAGAGCCCTCATAAAAACCTAGAAAGATTTACATGAACTGATGCAAAGTGAAGTGAACAGAACCAGGAGAATTTTGTACACAGTAAAAGCAATATTGTATGACAATCAGCTGTGAGTGACTGAACTATTCTCAATAATACAATGTTCTAAGACAATTCCAGAGAACTTTGATGAAAAATGTTATCCTTCCCCAGAGAAAGAACTGATAAAGTCTGAATGCAGATCAAAGCATACTTTTTTTTTTAACTTTCTCTTCTTTTTTGTGTTCTCTTTGAGAACATGACTAATATGGAAATATGTTTTACATGATTGTACACATATAACCTATATCAAGTTGCTTGACTTCTCCATAATGGGGGAGGGGAGGGAAGGAGGAAGACAATTTGGAAAGCAAAATCTTGAAAAAAAAACAAATGTTCAAAATTGTCTTTATACACAATTGTAAAACATTAAAAATATATTAAATATAAAAAGGGGAACTCATTTAAGGAAACACATTAGAATAAAAGAAAAGTATGAAAAAAGGGAGTTGCTATGTTTCAGCATAGGTGATGATCCGCATAAAACCATTACCTTTTAGATTTTTGAGTGTCCATCTATTACAAATTCCTGATTTTACAATAAGGAAAGTGAAACTGCGGCCTATGAAGTAATTTTCATTGAATGTCAAAACTAGTCAGTGTTTTTCTGACTCCCAGACCAGGGTTTCTTTCCAAACCCCACACTGTAACAGATAGTATACCTAGGGTAAAAGACAAGGAATAAGACAGGAAAAAGTAACACTAACTTACCACATGATCTTTAAAAAATGTTTATCGATTTTCTTTTTAAAAGAATATTACTATCACTTCCACCACCACTACCACCATCTATGGTAAGGCCAACAGAACTTTGGCTACTACGATTATTCCCTAATGTCTGGTGTCTATCTATACCTCCATTTAAGGTAAGGCTGTTATTTAGTATTTTTAAAATTGCAAATGCTACCCTAGGGAATGAATTGACATTGCTTGCTCTAAATACATCAAAAGAAAACTATAACTCCTTAAGACAAAGATTCTGTTGTCCTTTTATGGTAAGAACATGCCTTAAGACCATTCTCCTTAGCATGAGTCAAGCTAGATAAAGACATGTCTTAGGAATCTTTGAACATGTGATAAGTACAAGAAAGTAACAAAACTCTATGAAAAGAAAAAGAAGAAATCATATCTGACATGGGAAGATCAGGGAAGAGTTCTTAGAGAAGGTTATATTGGAGCTCAGTCTTCAAATATAAGCAGTATTTCAATAGCTGGAGAAAGGGGATAGAGCAGGATGATGGAAGAATATGACAAGGTTTATAATATTGCATATTTATTTACTAGAATTGTTATTGACTCTTTGCTGCCCTCCAAGTTACCAAGGCTCTTTGTCCCACCTCACTGCATTTCCCCTCAACCTACCTCATAAATGTAGATTAAAGGAAAGAAGAACGAGAAGATGTAAACAGACCTAAACTAAGAAGTGACATCAGAGCTGATGGAGTTTTTAATGCTACACATTGAAAGTACTCCACGTACAGAAATCAATAAAGCTGTTGAAATGAAAGGTAACAATGAGATCAATACAGTATTCTCTCATTATAAAGATGTTTCATTTTATTGGTTAAATCTATATACAAGACAGGATGAAGTTAGGCTTATATATGCTACTGTCCATTTAGACTTACTTGATTTTAGAGTACTGAATAATTTCCCTTGTTCTGTCAATGGCTTATTCTTCACAAATCCTTTAATTAATATTTAGTAGATGTAGTTGATCAACAGGTTTTCCCAAATGTGAGACTAACTAAGCTGCTGGTGTATAAGCCTAGTACTTAGTTCTATATAGCACTACCCTTCAAAAAAAATATTTGTTTTGAACATGAAAGCAAAGCCAGATAGGAGTGTGAATTAAGATCTCAAAACCACTCTCTCAAAGGGATCCTTTCTCTCTTTTTTTTTTAAATCAAAACCATGAGGATAGAAGAGAAATGGAAAAATCAAAGTGTGTGAAAAAAGACTCCTTGAAGAATCCAATATTTCTCCCCTTTTATTGGTGTTGTCAGCATTTTATGCAGTTAATTGCACTACTGCTATTGCCTTTCCCCCCTCTTCCACCCCACATTGACTTTAAATAAACACATGGAAAACCTAGGAGTAGAAAATCTAATGATCTTGACCTAAGAAAAATATCACTAGAGTGAGGAAACTCCCTCCACCCTTTTCTGATAGGCAATATATCTGTAATTTAGAGTTTATGAGTGTTATCTCTCTTAGAGGAGTTAACTCCTGAAGGAGTTAAATTATTTGACTGTGACCACTCAGTTTGTGTCAGAAAGAAAAAGTTCAACCCAAGTCATCCTGACTCCAAGGCTAGCCCCGTAACCACAATGTCACTCCACCTGTAAAAAACTAACAAGAACAACAACAAAGGCTTTCCACAGGAAGGATTTCCTCCTATTCTTCAGTTTCATTTCCCTACTGTGGATTGAGCTTCAATATAAGAATTGGCCTCCCTGAGCATTTGATTAAATTTAAAATGACAAATTGTTAAATCGCTAGGTTATGGTTTGTGGGTTTGTTTTGTTTTTGTACATCATCCCAGAAACAATCTGTAAGAGAAATTGCTGTTATGTCAAGATTATGTGGTTGTAGAAAAAGTCGCCCACTTGGGGCATTGATCTATTTTCTAATAGTCTTGTTTTTAAAATAATATGCAATTGTACTCATTCATTGCCAAAGAGGCACTTTGCCACTACTATTCTTTGAGAACTTATGAAGGAAAAGATCCTACCTAAGAATGTTCATTCTCACTTTATTAAACAACTGCCAAATTAATCATCCTTATTCACAGTTCACATCTAGTCACTCCTTTAAGCCAAACTCTTTAATTGTCCTCATTGCCTAAGAAATACAACCCAAATACTTAGTCTAACTTTCTTGAATTTCTATAAATTATTGTTTCCTCACCTTTCTAGTCTGACCTCATATTCCTCCCTTATATGTATGCAAACCAAACTACTTATAATCCCTTATACATGTCCAAGTATCACCTTTATGCCTTTGGCTGCTCCATTCTCTATACCAAGAATGGTTTTTTCCACCCACCTCCTCTATTTTTTGAAATTGTATCAATAATCCAAGACTCAGCTTAAATTCCACCTCCTCTAAGAAGACATCTTTGCTTTCCCTAATAAAAATTGTCTTTCACCCTTCATACTTTGCATCTTCAGAGAATCAAGTATCAAAAGTTAGGGGCATCTTATAGATCAAACCACCTACTTTTTAGAGATGAAGAATTTGAAGCCCCCAAAGATAAAGTGATATCTTCAATGCTGTAAGTACATTCTATTTTAAAACATAGAATATTGATTTTTTTGGTAAATTTTCATAATTTTTTTTATTTGTCACACTAGTCATATATGTCATATAGTCCTCTCCCTGTACCCCCAACAACTGCTAGATTATAAACTACAGGAGTTATAAATGGAATCTAATGTTTCATATGCTAACAATGCAATTACATTGCACATAGTAGGTATTTCAAAATAATTACTTAATTAAATATGGAATTAATTACTTTGGGAACAATTACTTTTCAGACTTGCTCATGGAATGTGAATAAGGTATCTGTATAAGGTTCTGAATTGAATGACCTACACATTAGAAATTACTTGCAAATCAAAACAGCAGGGATTCCTTTGACGCATCCTAATCCACCAGTGTTTCCCACTCTAATATGAAAGCAGAGACATGAGATATGAAGTTATATTAAGAAGCAAAGGATAGTTCAATATTTCTCTCTATTAGATAATTAACAAAAATTAGAGGAGTCACATCATTCCAAACATTTCATTCCAAGTCTTCAATTATTTCTTCTTCTAGGTCTTTTATGACTATCTATACCATATTTGGGGTATTTAGAGAATGAGAGTTGCACACCAACATAACTAACAAGTGAAAAAGTCAGTGAATCCATCAATGATTTAAATCTGTCTGATGATCAATAACTGAGTTGATGGCCTTTTATAAATAATAGCTTACATTTATTTAGTTTACGAAGCACCTTCCTCATAAATACTCTATGAGATTAGTATTATTAGTATTAGTATTATCCCCTTTTTACAGGTAAGAAGTGCAACTCTAATCTATTAATTAAATGACTTGCTCAGAGACATGCAATTAGAACATGGAAAAGCCTGTCTTCAAGTATAGGCTCCCTGTTTTCAACTCCAGTGTTTTTCCCATCATGCCATGCCTTACTGAGTAAGGCTTACTCTATGGCTTCTCCCCTGCTAACCACTGTGACAGATCCTCCCTGTATGACACTGGCCAAGTCATTTAACTATCCCTGTCCCAGGCAAATCTCTAAATCTATAAACTACATAATTATTTTAGCTCTCTATTGGTAGGGGGGGTTTCCTAAACAGGATTCCCTTATATCATCAAAAGCATAGGTATGAATGTAGAGGGGGAAATACTAGTTATTTTGATATAACCTCAAAGATACAACCTCAAGAAGCCCATCAGTCCCTTTAAATGGAAAAAAGAAAGCAGCAAAAAGACTGTTCTCCTGAAATGTTATTGAAATGCAATGTCAAAGAGTATTCTGTTTGATCTCAAGGGGGTTATGCTTTAATGTGGCATATCTCTCACTGAATGCTGGTTTTCGATTTAGTACATACTACAAAATGGCACTGGCAGCCTACAAATCTTGTGCCAACAAATATAATCTTGTCATATCAGTGATTGCTTTCTTGGATTTAGCAAGAAAGAGATTTTTAAAGTTTTCAAGGTTTGCCAAACATTTTCTTCTCCCTCCTTCCTTCTTTTTACACCCAAAGAACTTGACTCTATTGTTAGATGGATACATTAAGGTAAACTAAAAATAAGATTCCAGGTCCTCTGATTTCATTAAACTCATCTTGTCTGTAACATCTTTGTTTAATTTATTAGAGTTTTTGGTCCTGTGTGCTTTACCATGATGTAGAGCTATCAAAATAAATTCAAGGATTTTATAGAGCACTTGGTAGGAGGTGAAGATTTTTATTCACCTACCTCAGCATTGGCATAAAGAATTAATGATGCGCAATTTGTTGGATGATTTACACTCTCATTAGTTTTTGGTGTTCATTTAATAATATGCCACAGCTGTGCCTATCCTCATAAACACTAGCCTGTCTTTCGAAGCCCTGTCAGGAATGGCACACCTGCTCAAGGGTGGGAGATCATAAAGTCTCATGGAATTGCAAAGGATGTGTTCCCACCTGAAGAAAGGAAGGAAAACAGACAGGAAGAAGCTCAAAAGAGAGAGGAAGACAGGAAGGATACACAAAGAAGAAAAAGGGAACAATTTAAGAAAGGATTTAAAGATACTGTCTATCTGAGCAATATGAGAATTTGTTTTTCCTACTGCGATTATGCACCACAGGTGTTTAATAGTTATTTTAAATATCCTGGGTTTTCCCTATTGTATTTTACTCAGTTTCAGGGCCCACTTCATTTCAGACACTTGCTCACAGCTCCTTAGATATACATGTTGGGATTATCATACCAGGTGTGACTATAATATGATGCAATTGGTTTTCAGATAAAGAAATGTAGCAAAATGTCCCAGCATGTCAAGTGGATTCCCTGTGGAAGATTTATAGAATACAAACTCAATAACTAATTCAAAATGTCCTAGGTGTAGCTGCCTAGGGTAGCTAGGTGGTACAGTGCATAGAGTGCCAGGCCTGGAGTCAGGAAGACCTGAATTCAAATCTAGTCTCAGAAAGTTCTAAGTTAAGTGACTCTGGGCAAGTTAATTAATCGTATTTCCCGCTGGAGAAGAAATTGCAAACCATTCTAATATCTTTGCCAAGAAATCCTTAATGGGATCACAACGAATTGTATATAACTGAAATGACTGAACAACAACAAATGAATAAGACTCTAATAAGAAAAGCGAGAATGGTTGTGCTGTAAGCTACTTCTTCAGAGAGTTTCTATATTGATGAGCTCAGAGATTCCTTGAAGCCCTGAAATGTGAAGGTACAGTAGTCTGAATACAACCAAATCAAGCTAGTTAACTTGGTAGGCTGTGTGCTTCCATAAATTAATTAACAACCATTTATTAGGTGCTTATGTGAAGCAGTGGGAACATAAAGGAAAAAAGTGAAATCCTTCCTGCTCTCAAAAAGCTTACAGTCTAGCCAAGGAGGAAAATACATATATGTGTGTATTCAGACATATACATCATATTCATACATGCATATATAGGGCATGTATACATATATACATTTGCATGCATGTATATTTACATATATATTTGAATACACACAGTATTCCAAAAGTCAGTGCAAATTATGCTACAAAAGCTTAATAAGCACTCAATAAACACTTGTTAAGCTATGAAAGCTTAAAATCACTCTAAGACTTATGAGACACCCGATATTAAGGCACAGAATAGACACAAGGTAACTTGAGGGTAAGGCTCTAGTGCCTGGGTGAATCAGGAAAGGTTTCAAATAAAAGTTAGTATTTGAGCTGAACCTGGAAGGGAACTGGGGCTTCTAAGAGATAGGCATGCACTCCAGGTAGAAGGAACAGCAAATGGAAAGGCATGGAAATGAGAAATGGAGTATATAGTGTGAGGAATATAAAAAAGGTCAATCTGATTGGACTTTTCTCACCTGGTTACACCACTCTAGGATTTCTAGGAAGTTCCTTAATGAGAAAATCTCATCACTCTGCAAGATCTCATCAGCCTTTGTACTCCAACTCATCACCAGTCCCTCTGATTGGAAGACCAATTCATGAATTTCAAAACCTCCATTTAAGGCCAGAGCTTATCACATCATTTCTCAATAAGTTGTACTACTTTGGGACTTCTCTGACTTGTCCATAAAGTCCCTGAGTTGGGCGCCTTCTCTGGCTGCTCCTCCCCTTTTTCAGCATCTTTTTGTGTATTGTCTTCTACCATAAGATTGTAAGTTCCTTGAGATCAAGGACTGTCTTTTTTTATATGTGTATTCCCAGTATTTATCACAGAGCCTACACATAGTAGAATAAATATTCAATGACTGACTGACCTTTAGACTATTTGAAAGGGAGTAATATATAACAAGACTGGAAAAGTAAGGTGTGACTAGTTTGTGAAAGGTATGAAATGCCAGGAGAGTTAATATATGATCTTTGAACTTAGAGAAAGCAACTAGAGTTTATTGAGTAGGGAAACAAGATGGTCAGACTTGAACTTGAAGAGAATCCGTTTGGCAGCACTATGGAGGATGGATTGAATTGGAAAAGGGAGAACAATTAGAACGTAATTGCAACAGTCCAGCCCAAAGGTAATGAGGCCTTTAACTGAGGTAGTGGTTTTGTCAGTGAAAAGAAGGGAACAGATTAAGATGTTGTAGATGTAGGATCAACAAGATTTAGCAACTTGTGGCATCTATGGATTGAAGGAAACAGAAAAGTAAAGGATTCCGTTGAGGTTGGAAACCTAAATAACTGGGAGAATGGTGGTATCCTTAACAGAAACAGAAATTTAGAAGAGGAGGAAGTTTTTTTTTGAGAGGGGGGAACAATGAATACTCTTTTGGACATGTAGAATTTGAGATGCTTACCAGACAAGCAATTCAAAATACCCTGTGGGCAGTTGGTGATGTGGAAGTAGAGTTCAAGACAGAGATTAGGACTGGATATAGAGATACGTGAGTCATCAAAACTGAAATGATAATTAAACCCTTGGAAGCTGATTAAATCCTGAAGAGCATATAAGAAAGAAGAGAGACTTGGTCAGAACTATAGAGCAAACCCACAGTTAAGGAATGTGATATGGATGATAATCTAGCAGAGAAAGCTGAGAAGGGGCCAATAGACAGGTAGGAAGAGAACCAAAAGAACTATGCAGCAAAAACCCAGAGAGGAGAGAGGCAAAAAAAAATTGTCCAGAGTATTAAATGATAGAAAAAGGCATGAGATTTTGCATTTAAGGGATCATTGTTATCTTTAAAGAGAAAAATTTCAGTTGAGTGATGAGCTGAGAAATGTGAGTAGTGAATGAGTGAGAGGGCAAGAAATAATAATAATAATCCTTTATCCATATTAAAACCCTTCAAATAGTTGAAGACATCTATCACAGCATCACCCCTCTACATTTTCTCTTCTCCAGGCCAACTATCCCATTTTCCTTTAAAAGGTCTTCCTTTGGCACAGTCTCAAATCCATACACAGTACCCCAAAAAAGGACAAACAACAAAAATTGTAGGAAAGGAAAGGAGAAAAGGATTTCATCGGAGAAGAAATTGTACACTATGGGTAAAAAGATACACTTCACTTCAGAGAAGTTGATAGAGCAACTGGCAAAGGTGACAGAAACAGGAGACTAAGTCCACAAAAATCAGTTTGAAAAATTATCCTAACCCATATAAAAATGAATGGCATTATTCAATGTGGGAAAATCTGATAGAATACAATATGAAAGAGCTCTGAATAAAATTTCATTAGTCAAATTAAACTTTGGCCCACTTAAAAAAAAAAAAGGTGAGTCACAAATCTAAATCTCCCAACTGGAAGGGACCACTGACATCACACCTAATCCAATGTCATGTCTGATGCCATGATCTTTTGAATATTTTCTGTAGGGATCCATGTGAGTCAAAAAGCACCTGTGGTGCTGAGGGTCACAGCTCAGTTTGTAAGCTCACAGGGAGGTTTCTGGAGAAATTACTCGCCTGAAGAGTGGCAGCTGAAACAGCTGGCTCGGCTCCTCCTCCACTGATCAGTCTCCTCCCCCAATGGTCAGTTCCCCTCCAGTGCACGTGAGAACCATGCTAGATCTAGGGCTGTAGGGTATTTAAGGAAGGATGCTACAATACAATAAAAGTCAACTGCTGTATGCCTCTCTCTTGACTCAATCCTTCCTGAGACTACCACTTAAGGCTGGCCCTTAGGCTACTAAGAAAAGAGACCGCTACAATTTTCATCAAATCTTTCTTCTCTAAGAATGAATTTTATGTGACAAAAGAAAGCTCACAAAACTCAATTAGAAAAAAAAAACTACTCTAAAACATCCAAAATAGGGCTATTATGAAGCAGAGTTCATTTTTCCCATTCTTTTTTATTCATGCCATTCACCTGAATTTAAAATTATCTTCCCATTTTCCATAGCAATTTTCCACATAAATGCATCAAGTACAGCTTAAAATTTAAAAGCCTCAACCTTTACATGTGGTTAATTACACATGCCAAAACAGCCTTGGATCAAGTCCATGATATTCTTAAGTAGAGACTAGGAAATTATTTGAATATTTTTAGGTGTACTCTTTCCAAAAAATTATATAACCATACCTTGATTATAACTTATAATTCAGAATATCACCAGTAATGATGTTTCAAGGCAGTTCAATCCAAAAATTTCTGATTTTAGTGTACATTGTGCCAAAAATACAAATGTGAACTTTCTTTGATTAATATCAGTTAATTCCTTTGCATTCATAAATGCTGAAATACAATGATTTGAAAGTTTAACTCTCTGACTGAGGTCTTAAAGCTAGGAGTCATTTAAGGTCATATAGTCCAACTCACAAGGAAAACAAAGACCCAGAAAAGATGAAATGATTTGCCTGAGATCACACAGGGAGCGCTTTCCAGATTTTGTCCTTTACAACTGCGGCTTACCTATGATTGAAAAATCTTTTACTTTTCTATTTTTTGACTTCAAATATTTACATCTGCAAACTTCTCAAAAGGCTAATGTGGCGATTGCACATGTTTGTCTTTAGTGAGCACAGTGGAATAGAAAATGAACTTGCTCTTAAGTCAAGAGTGCCTAATCATATCCCAGCTTTCTACTCAAGGTCTCGACTTCCTCATCTGTAAAATATGAGGGACAGACTAAACAGGGGCCCTTGCAACTCTTAAGTCGTGATCCTTTTCTGAACAGTCAAATAGCATTGTGCTAAAGATTAACACTTTTTCTGTTTTCCACACTGTTCTACCACTGATTCTTACCTTCCTTGAATAAGGCTATGATAGTATTTCTGGGCAGACACTACACCCTTGATGCTCATGTTTGTTTAGCTTGATGAGGAAGGATTCTGATCCCACACTGATGAAATTATCATCGTAAATGTAGGCTCCAGCTTCCCCAAGGATGGAGGAAGATCAACAGAAATTCTTACTGACATATGATAGATGTAGTCAATTTAACTCTTCCCACTTAAAGACTGAGGATAAATTGGATGATAACTGTAATCTCCTGATCAGCCCTTAAATAAGTAGGAAGTAGTCTTTGGAGGAAGAGATTTTAAAACTTATTGCAAGAAGGCTAGAAGAACATCAGAGTTGGATGAAGGTTTCTATCTAAAAATCAAGTTAACTCTGGTGGCTTTCAGGTAGACCAGGATTGTTAAAGAGACAGTATAGTAAAGTGAAGATTTATGAACCTGGAATCAAGAGAGAAATGGGTTTGATAATTTTCAACTAGTTAGAGCACCAAATGCAAATGTGCAAATCACTTAACTTTTTGAAATTTCAGTTTCTTCATCAGTAAAATAGGAATAATGATATTTATAGTATTTACTTCAGGACTCTTACTAGTGTTATGTGATGTAAAAATATATAAAGTGATTTACAAACCTTGAAATCCATCACAAATATCTTATTACCATTCTGACTTATGCCTACTGAGCTAGACATATAATCTACTCAAATGAAGCAAATCTCAACCTGGCATAATGTGCTCTGCTCTGCTAAAAAAAAAAAACAGTAATCACTGACCAGACAAGAGAACAACATCAACACTTCTCCTACTTTTACTCATAGCATCCATGGTCACAGCTGGGATGCCGTAGGAAAAAAAATTCTCCAACTAGGAATTGTGAGTGTTCTCCCCATGTTTCCTCTCCTTTCCCATGTTCATAGTCCATGGACTAGAAATATAGTTATAGACATATGCCCCACACCTTTGTTCCTTTTCCTGGATCAGTGGACAAATGAGGCCTACAAATCCCTTGAAAACACCTGAAGAATGGGGAGGAGTTTCAGGAGATGATTGCTGTAAAGGGTTCCTTGTGGGAGTACTTATTTTTTTCTTTCACTATATTCAAGTTCATTTAATTACAATCAATAAACTTTGTGACCACAATATATTGACTGTGACCAAAAGTCTACAGGGTCATTTGACAGAGGAAGGAGATTCCACACAGATACAAGATGGGGAACAAGCTAAAGATTTCCCATTTTGAATTTTTTTTTGAAAAAAAAATCTATTAGATATAACCTAGTCTATAGAGTGTTTTGTGGCACTACTATTGTGGCAATCAGAACTGTGTGCCAGAGACTTTTATGAAACCACATGTTTAGTGGCTTGAGCAGACTGCCTCCTGGTACATATTATTCTCATTTACCAGACAATTAATATATGGATATTCTGCCTTTCTGTAGGTTTAAAGAAGGGAACACACAAGTCAATTTGGTCTACTCATTCTACTTCAATGGCTCAATTGTCTTAAGTTGTGCACAAAACTCACATGCAGCCCAGAGGAATCACACTATTTAGATGGTGGTGAAGAGATGGGAAAATAATGTTTTCCATATAAAATAGATTCTATCTAAGATTAACAACAGAGGAAAATGTTATCAAATACATATACTAGCATTTCTCAAATATTTTGGCCTTGGAACCTCTTTACACTCTTAAAAATTATTGAGGAAGCCCTCAAAGAGCTTTGGTTTATGTGGTTTGTATCAATCAATATTTATTACATTAGAAATTAAAGTATCTTTCTATTATTATGAAAACAATTTTGACCTGAGATCTCTGAAATAGTCTTGAGGATCCTCTGGGGTCCCAGGACCACATTTTGAGAACTGCTGAATATATTGAGATAAAATAAATATGCAAAAGGCAACATACAATAATAGTCAGTAGAGAACTAGACCTTTGAGTCTGGAAGACATGGGTTCTGACACTTACTGACAACATGACCCTGGGCAAGTCACTTAACCTCAGCAGCACAGGCAACTCTCTAAGACTATAATGAAGATACTGATTGGCATTGGTAGAAGAAGTACCTCATCAGGAATTCATTATACAACCAAAATCATTGATCATCCTTCCCCCCCAAAAAAGTACATTTGAAAAGTGAAAGTACATGATTAATGTTCAATACTCAATAGAAACAAAGTTCAATTGCCTCTCTTTTACTACCCTGATAGCCTTTTGTTTTTTTTTCAGAAAACCCTTACCCATGCTTGTCATTAGATTTTCCAACATATCTTCCCCCTCTATCATTAATAGCTAGCATTCTCATTATTCTTCTCTATCCCCAATCATTAGAGAGAACTAGGTGATACAGTGGATAGAGCCCTGGAACTGGAGTCTGGAACTTGAGTTCAAATTCAGCTCCCAATACTTATGAGCTATATGACCTTGGACAAATCACTTAACTTCCACCTGCCTCAGTTTCCCCCCTGTAAAATGTGGATAATAATAGTACCTACTTCCCAGAGTCGTTGTGAAGATCAAATAATATATTTGTGAAGTACTTCACACAGTTCCTAGCACATAGCAAGCACTATGCAACTATTCATTATAACAATGATAACAATTAAAAGTATTCATTATTTTTATCCTGCATTTTATTAAAATTCAGGAATGTGTTCAATCAAAGGAACTGCTGTACCAGGAACCACTCTGAGTCCCACAGATGGGGTCTGTAGGCAAAGCGCCTCTTCAACAATGACGCAGATCAGCCATGATTCTTAGCATCGACTTTGGTAGCACTGTTATAGACTCACAATTTTGAGAAGTCAACAGATCCTGGTTTGGATTCTGATAAAACAACGCAAAACAGAACCAACACCCAAGGCATAGGAGCACAGCAAACTCACAGATGGGTTGGAGTGCTACCAAATGAAAAGCAGCAGGGTTTATACATCAAAGACTTCATTGGGTTATTTTTTTATCAGAAAAAAAATGAAATCAAGAGCTTCTAAATGCTGTGAAAGAGATCTCTGGCTGCACCTGATAAAAGAAAAGGGAAATAACTAGGACCCTTAGGGGGAGGTAAAAAGGAGGGCAAAACTTCCCATGAAAGAGAACAGAAAAAGGAAAAATGATGAGTTAAGACTTGTTATAGAGGACACCTCATATATTCGATCATTTGTTGTTTGACTTGTCCACAGACTCTTGCAATGAGAGTAGGAGACTCAGAAAGAGGACTTTAATATTATATTGCTTGTTCAGTGGGATAGGTTCAGGACCTGATTTATGATTTCTTTGATCTAAGGAACTCCTGGATGAGGAAACCCCTCTCCCAAGGAAGACTGGTACATTTTTATGCAGTTTAAGGGGTCTCCTAGGATATTGACAAGTTAAGTGACTTGTCCAGGGTCACACAGATGCATGTGTCAGGGGTAGGTTATAAACTCAAGTCTTCATTATAAACTCAAGTCTTCTTACCCCAAACTAGCTCTTTATCCACTAAATTATGTTGACTCTCTTATAAAATGACTTTCTGCAATATTTCTACATTTCTATTTCCATACCATTAGGAAAGAAATATCTTTAAGGTCATTTCTTGTTCATATTATTTGGTTTTTCATGTAAATTCAAAATAAAAAATCATGTGACAAGAAGGGATTTTTCCCCCTCTATTCTGATAAATTCCTTGGTGTCCTATGGACTTTGGTTTATAAAAACCGAAACAGAGTTGTTTTTTTTACACAAGCCCAAACTCCTGTGTTTGGAGAGGTAGCACTAATCCTACTGAGGATCAGAAAAAGAAAAATAATCATCTGAAAAATAGGACAGTTAGGAAGAAAAGCAGAAATGAAATCTAATAAATCCACACTAGGGGGGAGTTTTGTGAAGGAAAGATGCCAAAGACTGACATTAGAAGGTGGAGGATTTATCTTTGGATATTTTTTTTTAAAGCAGCATAGTGTCAAAATGATACCCTTGAGAGAAAGATAAGCTATATTCAAATTTCTATTTTATTGAGACACTAAGCACTTAAGTCACTGGCTAAGCAGAATCAATTGTCACAGCCAGAAAGAGGATCAAAGGCTTTCAATTCCTTGTCCAAAATTCTTTCCTAGTAGTCTACATTATCTCTAGAAGTAACAGTTTTTGATGAACTTGTTTGCTTATAAGCATAGTATCAAAATAATCTAGGTGCTGTAATATAAATATCTTCATGTAGTTGGTTAACTTGAGTGGTTATGCTATTTTCAGAAACTTAAATTACGCAGAGGAACTTATGCTAATGAGAACAAAATAACCTTTATTCCTTTTTTTGGCCAAACACTAAAATAACTCTGGCTAGCTCCCGCTCCAGTGACTGATTATTATTGAAGATTGCAATTCCCCATTTGTTTAAAAAAAAAAAGTCACTTAAGTTGTATATACTCTGCTTATTATTTACTTTTTACATTGATTCAACAAAACTTTATTAAACACCTACTATGTGCATGGCTCCATAATAGTGTTGAAATAGGTACAAAAGTGAAATCAGCCCTGCCCTCAAAGAGCTTTTATTTTACTTTTGGTGGATGGAAGAAATGAAACAGAAGAAGCATCATCTAATTTTCAGCCTCTCCTTACCTGTTGACTCCTTCCTTGTTTCTCACAAATATGCCCCTTCCTAACAAAGCAGAGGCCAGCCCATAGAGTATTGTGGAAATAAGCCTACCACTCAGACCTTTCTGGTGGACCATATGTGCCCTTGCTAAAAGCCATGGGTGACTAGTAACACCTTATCCACATAACTGGCAGCGATTTCAAAAATAACCACTAACTGAGCCAGGAAGACCTAACCATTCAGCAGGCTTTAAATAGAGGACAGAGACTTGAACACATTCTCTCTTTTCTTTTGGATTGATCCTATGGATTCTGCAAGTTTTCCCTTCAACTTCCAGCCAGTAAACGAGAGAAGGACTTTTTCTCTTCCCCCACTCCTTAATAACATTCATTTCCCATTACCTACATGAAGAATAAAGTCTAAATCCTGATCATAACATTAACAGTCCTATGAAAACTGATTCCAAAGTGCCTTTCCAAGCTTACCTCATATGACTCCCATTTGCTTGACTGCATTCCTGTCAAACTGACCTGTTCACTATTCCCCATTATCATCTAATCCACTTTCATTTCCATTCCTTTTCTTATACTTTCCTCATGCCTGGAATAAGCTTCCAATCCCCATCCCCTTTCTCTGACTGTTGAATTCCATCCTTTCCTTCAAGAACAATTAAAAATTTCATGAATTATCATCTCTCTGCTAAATAAAATTAATATTTTATTCTCTATATTCTTCATATTACTTTGACTAAACCTCTCCTTTGTATTTATTTTACTCTCTCTTGCATCATAGTTATTTTGTTCACCTAGAATTATGGGAATTTATCTAGACAAATTTATGCCTGAAAAAAATTATTTTACAGGTGTTCTTAACTTTTTTTTTTAAATCAGGACCCTTTTGGCTCTATATAATTGGGATGACTAAATGCACAGTGAATAGAGTGCCAGGCCTAACGTCAGGGAGCCCTGAATCCAATCCAGCCTCAGACATTAACTAGCTGTGTAACCCTGGGCAAATCATGTTTCTTCTCTTCAGTTTTCTCATCTGTAATAATAACAGTAGGGTTGTTATGAAAATCAAATGAAATGAGGGGCGGAGCCAAGATGGCAGCATAGAAGCAACAAGGTTCTGCAGCTCCCACATAGCTACCTCAAATACTCATAAAATATGACTGTAAATAAATTTTAGGGTTCCAAAACTCATACAGAAATACAGAAAAACACATCAGCCGCTGAAGGCAGCTCGGCAAGAAGTGCTCATGGCAGTATGCTGGGGGCAAAAACCAGGCCGGACTGAAACCTTGGCTTGGCCCAGGGGTGGCTAGAACAAACCACAGCTGGAGCCTTCAGGACAGCAGATCAGCGGCAGCTGTGGCAGTTTCCAGACCTATCAAGCCATAAGGAACAAGGACAAAGCGTAAGGTCAGTAGAACTCAGCTAAATCTGGGGGAGAAAAGTGGTCCTGGAAAACTGCCTCCAAGTCAAGTGATCCTCTGCAAGCAGTGACCCTGCAGCCACCTCCACATGGCTGCTTCAGAAGTTCCCAGCCTTCAGATTGCAGGGGGGCCAAGTGATCATTCAGAGGCTAAGTGCTCTTACTTTGAGGGGCCTGGATCCAGATGGTGGCCTTGGGTGGTTGTCCTGGGGTATGTTTTCAGTGAACCAAAGCTGTTGGGGGCTATAAAATATGGCAGCCTCCCAGTAGCACCAGCAGCTGTGAAAACCCCAGCAATTTGGGATAGAGCTTTCCCCTCTGGAAGCAGAGTTCCCCAGAGCTAAAAAATCAAGTAATTGACTAGCAACATGAGCAGGCAAAGGAAGCAAAGTAAGAACAGCAATTGAACTTTAGATTCCTTCTTTGAAGACATAAAGGATCAAAACATGAAACAGGAGGAAGAAAACACAGTCAGAACTCCCACACCAAAAGCTTCCAAGAAACATGAAGATTGCCTACAAGCCACAGAGCAGCTTAAGAAGGATTTGAAAACCAAATAAGAGAAGTGGAGGAAAAATTGGGAAGGGAAATGAGAATTATGCAAGAAAATCATGAAAAGAGAGTCAACAACCTGACTGAAGAAAATAACACCTTAAAAAACAGATTAACTCAAATGGCAAAAGAGGCCCAAAAGGCCAATGAGGAGAGGAACGCCTTAAAAAGTCAAATTTGCCAGATGGAAAAAGAATCTCAAAAGCTTTCTGAAGAAAATAATTCCTTCAGAATTAGAGTGGAGCAAATGGAAGCAAATGACTTTATGAGAAATCAAGATACTATTAAACAGATCCAAACAAATGAACAAATAGAAGGCAGTGTGAAATATCTCCTTGAAAAAACCACTCACCTGGAAAATAGATCCAGGAGAGACAATTTAAAAATTATTGGACTACCTGAAGCCATGGTCAAAAAAAGAAATTAGCATCCTTCAAGAAATTCTCAAGGAAAATTGCCCTGATGTTTTAGAATCAGAGGGCAAAATAGAACTTGAAAGAATTCACCAATCACCTCTT
>CM053593.1:74823865-74950168 GCA_028646575.1 Pseudocheirus occidentalis | reverse complement strand
GGTGGGGAATCAAGTATAAAATCCAATGACAATCATAAAGAATGCTAGCTTTTAATTGCATCATTGGAAAATACAAAATAATGGATATATTTGTCTGTATTTTGTAATAGTTTATATGGCTCTGCCAAACTGTCAAACCAAAAAGTCAGCTGATTTCAAAGCTGAAAAGTGGTTCATTTATTTACCCCCCAAGACCTACCATTCAAGGCAAGCGTGCATCACTCCTGACTGTAAACTTTTAACTTTACAAAATTCTCATCTGAGGAAAATTCAATATTGTAATTTTTTTTTCTCTTTTCCTGGTGCTACTGTCTTTGCTAATCTAAGCAGAGCCACATCCTTGCCTCAAGCAAATGGAAAAAGAAGCCAGCTAGCTGTCTCAAAGTTCACACCTGGAGCAAGCATTTAAGTATTCTACCCCATGTTTCCAAAACTGCTTGAAAGCTTTAGATCCATTGCTTCTCACTATGTCTGTTTTGCGGGAAAACATTAGCAACATTTGTTATCAATAGTAATTCCAAAGCCTGTGTGTCTGGAAAGCTCTTTAATAATGCATTGCTTCCTAATGATTTCACCAACAAGACAGGCATTGATGAATTTCAATTCTGGTCTAAAGCAGCATGGTCCGCAAGTCAGTATTGAACACTGCACTGTAGAATGGCCTTATTCATTAAGAGTCACAAGGAAGTCACTCATTAAGTGAAGAATAATAGCTTTGGCAGCAATTTTTAAGACAGGTTGGAAATTTCATTTCCAAAAGCAAACTTTCCCAGCAAAATGGTAGCTGGTTCACTTACATTATTGATTCCTCTTCAAGGTAACAATTCAAGGCATCAGTTCATTACCAAAGAAATTGTAAACTGTTGTTTTTAAACAGTGAATTATAATGATGTGATAGGCCAAAGTACTTACTTGGGCAAGATATCCTTGTGTCATAATAATTTGACATTATTTGTGCAATGAGGCAGAAGTATTTAAGAGATGGATAATAGGCTTTTATTATTGAAAAATAGAAAGGGAAGCCAGAAGCAGGAAATTCTCACATATGATTTCAGTCTGCAGCTAGTGTAATAAACAATGCTGAAAAAAGCCACTAGATTCTTCAAGGCTTTTCATACTTAGCAATAGCTATTCACTAATGGTAGGAATTTTTGCTTTTTTGAGGCGGGGGGCAATGCAGAAGGAAGAGAATGTTATCATGTAAGTGAAGATCTTCAATGTGATAAATATCACACAACCCCTCTCAATCACTGCACCTTCCTTTGGTGCAGGGGGGTTGGGGGTGTTGAGGTGGGGGCTTTTGGGGAGAAGTGTACTTCAAAGTAAGCAAGAGCAAAATTTGTATGCTTCAAATCACAGTTATGATATCTGTGTTATACTCACTTCAAGATTTTCCATCTTCCTCATCAAGGAAAAGGAGAATGGAAGCAGGAATTCTCTATTAACTTTAAATAGTGTAGACTTCTTTTCCCATGTGTTTATCCAAAGCAAACACATTTATAGATTCAATTATTGTCTGATATTTAGTTCCTTATTAGTAAGGAACTGTTAGGCTTGCTAGTCGTTTTGGTTATTTTATTCACTCTACCGATAAGTCTGTGGGATACCAACATCTCTCTCTCCCTTCCTCCATCTCTCTGTCCTGAGGGATGATGGAAAAGGGAAGAGCACAATAGAGTAAAACAAGAAGACAAATGGATAATCTTTTCAGCCCAAAGGAAAGGTTGGCAACTGAATAGACTGTAAATAATTTCACCTGTTCCATATTCCATGAAGTTCAATTTGAACTTACTAGGAATGAACCTGTGCGGCTATCTCCCCTGAAATTGTAATATATTTTGTAATTTAGATCACAATATCTTCGGGCAGAGATTAAATCTGAACTTAGGGATATATATCATTAAAGTTTGTTTTTAATCTTTTGTACTCCTTCTATACTTTGCATTATCACAGACAAGGAATCCAAACCCTGCCTATATAGCATCTGTGAAAGACCTTGAAGAAACTACAATAATGTGAAATTTTTGTGCACTAATAAAAATTGCAGTCCAAAAAGAGAGAAGAAAGAAATAGAGAGTTGGAAAGAAAAAGGATTTTTTTCTCCTTTAATCCTAAGGAGAAAAAATATATATTAAAAAATATAACTCAAAAGGGAACAAAAATCAGAAGGACAAAAGCTTTAATCTGTCTCCATAATTAACACAGCTATGCTTTAATTTGATTTCCATTCTAATGATGCCACTTAGACATGCCTTGCTTATTGACGATTAGCAAAAGTACATAATTACTGATCAGTTTCAAACCATTTCTGGTTTATCCATGTTTATTTTTACAAGATGATTTTTTAAATATATTTGAATTGCTAAGGGCATCAACAGATAAGTCCATGAGTGGAATGATACCTTGTACACTTCATACTTTTATTATGTTCTATTCTGTTTAATAGTTATTTTTATATAGGGCGTATCTGCCCCTTTCTCCACCCCTAACTACAATCTCCCTAAAGGCAGGAATGTGATTTCTTTTTTCTCCCACAGCTCATACCAGAGTGCTTTGCACATGGTCGTACGAAGAGCAGGCTTTAATAAATGGCTATTGATTTAAATTGTACTAGTCAAGGATTTTGTAGAGGGAATTCTTGCTTCAGGTATAGGTTAAACTAGATGACCTTTGAGGCTGCTTCGAACACTGAAATTCTATTTACTTAGATATTTACTGTAGAATAGCAAAAAGAAAGAATATAGAAAACAAAAGACCCTTCTGAAATCCCATTGGTTCTCCAAGTATGGTACAGGCACCACTGGGGATCCTCTATGACCCTTTCAGGAGGTCCATGAGGTCAAAATTATTTTCATCATTTTATTAACATTATAATTTCTAATATTGTAAACACACACACACATATAATCTATATAAACAAAAGTTCTTTGAAAGAAGATTCTCAATAATTGTTTAAAAATGTAAAGGTCCTAATCCCCAAAAGTTTGAGAACTTTTGCTCTAGGCTAATTAGGGTAGGTTAATGTCTTACTCAGGCTGGAACATATGGGCAAGCCATTGCTTTAGGTGAAAAAAAAAACTTATCATAGTCATCTATCCTGATGTGCTAGAAAACTGGGACCCAAGACAAAGAGGCATCTAGTACTCCCTGGACTCTGACATATCTGTTTACAGCAATTTTAATCATTATTTGTCCCATGAATCATTGAGAAATGCCGATTCCCAGTGAAATTCATTTAGTAAATTTCATTAGGAATTGTTGTTTAAGAATTCAAGAGCATGACTTGGGACTCTGAAAATTACACTTGGGCATAAAATTACCCCAATGATGAATGGTTTCAGAAATGCAGAAAACAAACAGTATGCCAAGATTACAGGTAGCACTCTGGCACTATTTCAGAAACCTCTCTGAAAATAAGCTTCCCCTGCCGTTACATGAGTAGAAAATCTCTAACAAAATTGGAATGGAGACAAAAGTAAGAGGTGGGGAGGTTGAGGTCTTTAGAAACAATATTATACACAACTAATGTAGTCCAAAATACATATGCACATCCTGAGAAATGACACAATATTCTATGAATGGAGAAGCAAATGCTACATCTTTAAGTTTGAGAGAGAATTCAAGCAAAAAGATCTGTGAGATGGGTGGTTCAGAGAGCACTGGTTTGGAGTCAAGGAGCTGAGTTTAGATCCTTGCTCTGTTCCTTACTACTTATGTGACTTTGGGTAAGTCCCTTAACTTCTCTGGGCCTCAGTTTGCTCATCTGTGAAATGGAAGGGTTGGCTGGACTCAATGACCTTTCTAGTCCCTTCTAGGTTTAAGTCTGTGATCCTATGATGTTTAAAGGGGATATTTGTCCAGGTACATGTTGGACCACATAGTCTCTGAGATTCTGGTTCTGTATTTATACCAAGATACACTATGATATAATTTTGTTACTTTTTATTTTTTCAAATTCCCATTATTAGATCAATAAATCACAGGAATGTCATGGAAGCAGTTTATCTTTATTTCAAGAAGTCACTGAACAACATTTCCCATCACGTGAATGGTGACAAGATGGAAATATAGGCTAGATAATAACACAGGTAGGTGGGTTTCTAGCTGATTAAGTCGTTTTGCCCATAAATCAATGTCAACATGGAAGAAAACCCTGAGTTACACATTCTCTTGAAACCTCTTCTATTCAACACTTTTACAAATGACTCAAAGGCATTTTCAGTCTTATCTGACTCTTTGTGATGCTATTTGGGGTTTTCTGGACAGTAATACAGAAATGGCTTGCTGCCTCCTTCACCAGCTCATTTTACAGATAAATCTGAGGCAAACAAGGTTAAGTGACTTGACCAGGGTCACACAGCTAGTAAGTGTCTGAGGCCAAATTTGAACTCAGGGGGATGTATCTTCCTGATTCCAGGCCCTACTTTCTATCCACCATGCCACCTAGCTGCCCATTTGAAGGAATACAACACAACAATTAATATTTATAGCAGCTCATTTTGTGGTAGCAAAGAATTAGAAACTGAGGGTATGCGCATCAATAGGGGAATGGCTAAATAAGTCTGTTATGCTATAAGAAATGACAAACAGGGTGGTTTCAGAAAAACCTGACCTATATGAACTAATGCAAACAATCAGGAGAACACTGTACAATAACAGCAATATTATAAAGATAACCAACTGTGAAAGACTTAGCTACGCTAATCAAGGCAGTGGTCCAAGACAAATTCAAAGAACCCATGAGGAAAACTGCTATCCACCTCCAGAGAGATAAATGATAAACTCCAAAGGATCCATTGAACATTGGATACATGTAAACATTGGATACATGCAAACATTGAAGGATACATTTCCCTCATATATACTTGAAGCATACATTTTTACTTTACTTTTATTGTTTTATTTTGTTCACATTTTCTTTTGCAACACAGATTTAGAAATACATTTTGCCTGACTTCACATTATGATCAATATCAAGTTGTTTGCCTCCTCAAGGAGGGTTAAAGGATATGAGGGAGGGAAGAATTTGGAAGTCAATTTTTAAAAAAATATATTGTTGAGAATTTGAGATGTAATTGGGGAAAATTTCATCAAGTAAACAAAAAAATTTTTAAAGAAACTCTGAATCCTAGAGGAGCAGAGAAATGTTATGGCAAACATCAAACCCTTAATGAGCAAGCCTACATTATTCCTCACAAGGAAGGATAAAATGCAAAATGAGCCAGTTCTCCTATGTGCAAATAGAGAATAATACTCTCCTCTCCTCATACATTCACTGCTCTGCATGAAATCATCACCACTACCCTTTTACTAAACCATTTTTTCATGGTTACTGTGATGAGAACACTATGTAGAAATATGAAATTAACCAATATACCCTCAACATAAAAGTCTGTTGCTTTCCAAGTATGCATCCAGCCTCTTGAAGGCATTCCTGAGTTCAAGGTCTGGCAATAGCTTTCTACCTGGAATTGTTTCAGGTACTGTCCAGGAGACAGATTGTATCTGCTGTTTGAAGACCAGCAGAGAGGATTATCACCAGTAGGGTGCCTGCTAGCTGATGAATTATTTGGCCAGACGGGACTAAGATAATAAATTATAACCACAAATTACTTCTGCATCTATAAACATGTTATTAATGTGATATAGTCTCCTTTGACTGTCACTTTTCCAATTCGTGATATAATAAGCCTACAATGGCAAAGCATTAGAATGTTTGGGTTTGAGTCCTAACTTTGCTGGTCACTAGATAAGTGGCCTTAATGAGTGAATCTAAGCCTCAGTTTTCATATTTGCAAAATGATCTTAACTATATTGATCCTACCTACTTCCCAGAGCTACTGTGTGAATTAAAAGAGTTGATATATCAAAAATGATCACTTTGTACATTTTATTTACAAATTCAAGTCTAACACAACCAAGAAATTACTGCTCACATCAGGGGTCCATATTACCAAAGAAGAGAATCAACATATGGAATTATTTCCTAGATGATTCAATTGAACAAACATTTTAAGCACCTAATTATAAGTTTAAAGGATATTTTGGCAGAAAAAAAGATTTTATAGTATTATAATAATACTTTCTTTTAAATAGCTCTGCGCTGAGTTTCCAAATGTTCAGAATTTTCACTTCAAAAAATATCTATTGGGTATCTAAAGTTTGATTAAACTTTTCTTCAAATTCGGATTTTTTTAAAAAAACTTACTGAACTCTTTCTATATTTCTCATTTAATTGACAATTTTCCCTCACATAAAAAATCAAACTATTTACCTCTGAATTTCTTGTTTCTTGGGCAACTGTCATTTTTCCATATTTGGAAATTGGGAGGAATACAAGAGAGTATGAGTGAAGGATCCTTCATTTTCTTCTCCCATATAGAGAGCTTATTTTTGGATGTTTTTCAGGAGAAGGAAGAGAAGCAGGAAAAGTAGGAGGAAGTAGAGGAGCAAGGGAAGGGAAAAGAGGGAGAGGAAGAGAAGGAGAAAGAAGAGGAGAAAGAGGAGGGGGCAGAGAAGAAGAGAGGAGGATGAGGACAAGGAGAGTTTGTCTTCGAGATCTCATCTTGGACATTTCTATTCAAATCCACATTTGGATCCACATTAAAATTTTATAATCCTATTTGTGTTATAATAGAATTTTTTCTAAATTAGCATTTGAGTATCCTCTCTTGGTCAGGAAAGGATTACAACATCTGCTATTATTAAAACATTGTTCCTGTTGAAAGAAGGAAGGGAAAGAAACAGAAATTGACCAAATAATACAAAAAGAAATTATCCAAGGCTGGTTTTATCATCAGATCCCAAAAGGCTAGGTTAGCAATCCTGGACTAAGGTGCATGGTGCAATGCACAGCACGCTTCTGACCTTAACCAGCGTGTAAAATGCAATTGATGATAGACGTGAAAGAAACCTTGAAATGCCTGCTCATAGTAGAGCAGACAATGGGAGAGTGCTGTGAATCCAAAAGTGGGATAGAGTTAGCCTTTTAAAGGTTAGACTTTGGTACCATGTTGGTTTGATCTTTTATCCTATCCTAAACAGTCCTGTCTTTACTTCAAAGTAATCCTTCTAGTCAAGTTCTTACAGCTGCTGATCCTTCTGCCATCCATGGTATATGCCAGTTGTTGGTGCCATTATGGAATGATCATATATCTTTCTATGTTGTAAGTATCACTTGGTAAGGGCTATAGTTTGCTCTCTTCTCCCTTCATATTCCTTTCCTTCACAGTCCCGCACAAATGCTCAGTTGGGACATATTGCCCCAGCACTAAATAACCAAACAAAATGTATTATCCTTAGAGAATGGGAGAAAAACTTTAACAGAATGGGCTAGGATCAAGGTCATGTCACAGAAACTGAATCACCAAAAAAAAGCAGAAACTGGCTATTTGCCCAAATAATAATACTGGGAAAGAAAAGGAATCTATTGCATTTTAATAATTTTGGACAGTAAAATATACTAGAATTTTTCCTTTTCTCCTTTATTAATGAATTGGGATAATAACACTGGGAAAGAAAAGGAATTTATTGCATTTTAATAATTTTGGACAGTAAAATATACTAGAATTTTTCCTTTTATCCTTTATTAATGAATTGGGATACACATAAAGTCTGCATATCTTGTGTGAATTGATTTAGAATAAACACAGCAGAAGAACAATATATACAATGTCTTCAACAAGGAAAATGGAAGAGCAATCTAATTATGCCAAATATAATATAATTACAATAAAAAAAATTCTTTCCCCTTAAAGAGAGAAAAAATGTATACCTCACTCCTTTTATCAGAAGTATAGGAAGCTATGGGTATGGAATATTACATACACTATCCAAAATGGTTCCTATATTAGTTGGCTTAGGACTTTTTCTCTTTGTTACAAAAGGAGGTTTACTGGGAAGAAAAAGGGATATAATTAGAAATGACTGATGTAAAAACATGAGGCATCAATAAAGTCTTTTTTTCTTTTAACAAATCTTATACTCAAGTTTAATCAGTCATCTTCCTTTTATGAAAACCACAATTTCTATTTAGATTGTATTATATGAAAATAGTTATAATGTGGAAACTATATAATGCATAGACACAAGTGAAGCCATTTTTCACATATGATCTCTCCTTTTAGACATATGGCTTTCATTATAAACAATGTAACTCTGGAGAATCACTCCCCAAAAATGCAAATGGGGCAGTTTCTCCCCTACTCCTCTTCCCTTTATAAGACATCCTTGATTATCCAGATATGAAAAAAATGTCATGCTGAGCTGCTCAAAACAACAGCAACAACAAAATGTTTTAAGTCAAGAGCTCAAAGTACATATATGTTCCCTCAGCTAAATATGATTTCTCTCCCCAGAATTTTCTTCAGCACTTTAAAATCTTAGCACTGCTATGATTTGTGTGTGTGTGTGTGTGTGTGTGTGTGTGAGACCCTGGGTAAATCCCTTAACCTCTCTCAGTTTTCTTAGTGCCTCAGTTTCCTCTCCTGTAAAATGAGTGAATTGGATGAGTGGCTTCTAAGGTCACCTTCTAGCTATAGATCTATGATTCTGTGATATCACATCTGTCCCTAACTACTTCTACCTCACATTATACTGATGTTCATGTCTTCAATGTACCTTCTCTGCATCTCAAGGATACCACACACTTCTTGAGGGCACATAGGAGTTGCTTCATTTTCCTAATTACTCTCCCAACCCTTTCCTGTGACACCTTGAATATAACAGAAGCCTAATAAATATTTGACTAAATTAATGTTTTTTAAATGATGATATTTACCTTCCATTTGCCTTCCATTACCACATTCCTAAAGAATCATGCTGGACTTTTTGTTGTTATTCTTTTCTCCCATGTATGAGGCAGGAAGTAGTCCATGTTTCTCTCTATTAATAATACAAGTCATTGTATTGATGTCATTGTGAAAAGATTACTAGACTAGAAGACTAAGTTCCAGACTTGGCTTCTGTCATTAATGAGCTGTCTGACCTTATATAAATCACAATGTTTTTGAACCTCAAGTTCCTTATCTGTTAAAAAGAAGAAGAAGAAGAATCTTAGCCTAGATGAGATTTATAGTTCCCTCTAATATCAGCACTGCACAGTTTTTTAATTGTTTTTATCCACTGATTGATGTAGTCATATTGGTGATCAAATTGTCTTTAAAGAATCTAAGGACTTCAAATGTCAGAAGAAGTGGCCAATATAGACATTATAAGCCCACAAACCAGACCATATATATGCCCCTGATTATGTTGCTAGTGTCAATGGAAAAAACTCAAAATTCATGCTGCCAACCCACTACTGATGATTAGCTCTTTCAGTCAGACAACAGAGGAATGAAGTGAGATCAGGTGCTCTTTAGCTAGCTGCGCTCCAGAGCCAATTTGGTGGCATACTCCAGACAATGCGTAGGAGCCAAGATGAACATATGCTCACAGAGGGGGAGTTTGGGAAACAACTTGGACATCAACATCTCCATGTTGGCACTGGCTCAGCTACTAACTCTTAAATAAATTTTTCAAAAATTTCAGTCGGGTGGTGGGGGGGGGGAAGACAGTCCCACAATGTCAGTGACTTTCACAAAATACATTTTCAAAGCACATTGCACCTAAATTCAGAACCCCTAAGAAGGGATCATATGTAGTTTTAATTTTTTTTAATCATTTGGCAGTTTCTCAAAATATGGCCTCTTATGTGAATATGTTTATACATTTGTTAAGAGATTTTCTTGTTTCATCCATGGGCAGTCGAAAGAACACCCAGTCATCATCAGTCAGATTGGCTGTAACTATTATCATAACCTTTCCTATATCTGATGACATCTTATTTTTGTTCCTAGTCCAGATGTCATGTATAATGGAGAATATTCTTTCATTACATGCATTAGTGTCTGAGAATGCCAACACAATTCACTGAACTGTTTGATATTTGAGAAAGGAACATCAATTCTGTAAATTATTCAAATTTTCTACTAGCTATCTATAAATCAGGGCATTCCTTGCTTTCTCATCATCCCTTGAACTTGACCATAAATTGAGTGGTCATAAAATTCATTATTAGAAGGTAGACTAAGAGTTAGACAGGCTTCTATTCAACCGAAAAAATGAAAAGCACAGGAGATAGTAGCAAAGGACTGTGTCAATATCGCTCTAAATAATGTTCACAATTGAATGAGATGATAATTGTAAAGTGCTTAAAAAAGTGCCTGGCACATAGTAAGCACTATATAAATATTAGTGGTGATGATGATGATGATGATGATGGTGATGATCTGATAATGACAATGCAGGGGCTTTGGACTAAATCTAAGGGAAAGATCATAGAGGAATAAAAATTTTGTTCCCAGACTCCAGAACAAGTGAACCTCTAATGTGCTGTATCATGTTAGCAGATCCAAGCTTCTAAGCCAAAACCATAAATCTGAAGTGCTTCCCAGAACCATAAATCTGAAGTGCTTCCCAGTCATTTAGGAGCAAAACAAGGATATGCTACACAAACGAGAAAATCTTCCACATCCCATCCCCTTATCTCTATCCCTAGAGATTCTTCCACTAGTTCAGATCTTCATCACCTCCTCACTGATCTCCCAACATTCATCTTCTCCTTTCTCTAGTTGGTCCTTCACATAGTTGCCAAAATGATATTCCTAAAGTCCAAACCTGACCATGTGACTCTCCCATCAAGACACTTATGTGACTTTCCATTGCCTCTATAGTAAGCACAAAGACCTCTGTTTGACAATTAAAGCCCTTCATCATCTTTGTTTACAGATATACACATCACTTTCCTTCACAGAACACATTTTAGCCAAACTGGCCTATTTGCCACAATTTCCATCTTTCCTCTCTCTGCTAGTTGCCCCCTTATCTGGAATGCACTGTCTTATTACCTCTGCCTCTTTGTATACCTAGGTCTTTTTGGAGCTCAATTTAAGTGCTAAAAGAGGCTTTTACTGATTCCTAAGCTATTAGTTCCCTCCCCACAATACTACTTTAAATACTGTATGGGAAGATGTGTGTATATGTGGTTTTCTTTCTATAGAAGATAAGATCCTTGAGGGCAAAGTATTTCAAGTATATCCAGGGACTAGCAGAATGCCTACAGCATAGTAAGAAGTCAATGAATGTTCACTGAATTAAACTGAATTGAAATTTAGTCTCATTTATTTTTGGCCTTTATGAACAGAAACCTATGCAAACAAGGATATATAAAATGTCTCATCAAGACTCACTCATGACTGTGGCCCCCATATTGTAATAATCAGAACTCACATTTATAGAGTGATTTAAGGTTTACAAAGTATTTTCCTCAATACAATCATTTGAGATAGGTAGTAAAAATACTATTTTTCTATTTTACAAATTAGGAAACAAGAATGTGGAGAGAGTAAGCAACTTGCTCATGGACGCTTGGCTAACTAGCTTTAAAACTGGGATTTAAATCAAGGTCTCCTGACTCCAAGTATAATACTCTTTATACTACAACATACAACTTCTCATGGTAAAAGTAAACCACAACGTTTATGGGCTAGAGTTTAGAAGGGCTAAGTATCACCAAAATGTTCTTGATTTCAGAGGCCTCCTACACATTCCAGCAGTTTCTACAAGTACTTTCTACAAATGATAGCCAAAAGCAACAAAATTCTTTCCCAAAGCAACATAAAGGACATGGAAAAAAAGACACAAGCAAAATAATTGAGAAGTATTGTGTCCATTTTCAAAAAAAAAAAGGGAATAAAACTGCGTGTAAAAAGGACAGGGTGCTTAACTTCAGTTACCAAGAAAATTCTTGAATGTATCATGAAAGAGGCAGTTAGTAAACATTTGGAAAAGGAGGAGTACAAAAAGCCTGCCTGGAACTATCAAGATGTCATGTAAGGGGGGCGGCTATGTGGCGCAGTGAATAGAGCACTGGCCCTGGAGTCAAGAGTACCTGAGTTCAAATCTGGCCTCAGACACTTAACACAAAAACACTAGCCGTGTGACCTTGGGCAAGTCACTTAACCCCAACTGCCCTCCGAAAAGCAAAAAGCAAAAAAAAAAAAAAAAAAAAAAAAAAAGATGTCATGATGTCATGTAAGGCATAACCAATAAGGGTAACCTTATTTCCACGAGAAGAATGTTGATCATTCACCTAGATTTTTAGTATAATGCCACTGAGAGTTGCCCCAGTACTTCTGCTCCATCCTCCCTTCTAGAATGGGTGGAGCTGAATCACAACCAGGCATTAGTATGGGGAAGTCAGCTGGCACAGTGGATAGGGTGCCTTGAATGGAGTAAGGAAGACTTGAGTCCAAATTCTACCTCCGACACTTACTAGATGTTTGACCTGGGCAAGTCGCTTAACTGCTGTTTGCCTCAGTGTCTTCATCTATAAAATGGGCATAATAACCTCCCACCTCCTAGGGCTGTTGTGAGGATCAAACAAGATAATAATAAAGCACTTAGTATAGTGACTGACACGTAACAATCACTTAGGTGAATGTTAGTTGCTATTAATATTACTATTATCAATTACCCAAATCAACCATCTCCAACCTGACTGCCATTTTCTTTTCCATATTAGAAGCAGGAAATTTAATTAACCACACCGTTACAACAATTTGTACAATTTTTAGACTAAGAGCAACATAATACTCCTCAAGTTCATATGGTCCATTTCTCTGTTGTTTCATGAAATATGTATCAGACAAAAAATTATTATTACTAGAAAGAGCTCCCAGTTAGGACAATTCCTTCCATTCAGACAGAGGTCTGGCTCTCCAATTTAAATTTTGGTGTGTCATCAGAGCTCATCTTCCAACTCATACACCCAACTTGATTTCTACTGTAACATATTGCTTTGATGCCATTATCCAATATAATTCTAGAACCCAGCACTTGGTTTCCACAGGCTCTTCTCTTAGGAACGTTTCTGAGTTGCCCCTAGAATGCAATGAACCATCATTTATTAAACAAATGAACAATGAACAAATAGGTTCAAATTTGTTTCCCTTTTTTCCAAAATTGTACCTCAACAGCAGAAAGTCAGTAAATTTTCTCTTATCACCAGCTTTTTCCCCACTTTTCCCAATTTTGTAATTCCCCCCTCCCTACTGTTCTATATTCTTGAGGAGGTGTTAAGATTCAGCAGGTAGTGAGATAATTTTAAAAATTACCTATTTTCTGAATGACTCTACCTTTTTTTAAAAAAAGAAAGAAAAAATTGAGAGGACCAAAGGAAAAGTGAGTCCATTTAATGTGAAAGAATGTAATACCTTTATCAGAATAATCTTATAGCTGAAAGAAGCCTTAGAAATTATCTAGTCCAATCTCATTTTACAGGTGAAGAAGCAGGCTGAGAGAAATCAAGTGACTTGTCTAAGGTCACACAACTGGAAAGTGAAAAAGGACTAGAAACTAGTTTTCTCTTGATTATAAAAACTCACACTTACATGAAACTTTAAAACCAAAAGAACTAGTACTTTTCTTAGAACCCTGTGAGGTGGATTGTATGAACAAGAGCATTTTTGTCTTCCTTTTATAAACAAATTAAGTGTCAGAAGTTTGATTATTTGGTCAATATTACACATTGTCAAGACTGGGAGGTAAAACCAGTTCCACGTAACTCCAAGTCAAGTAATCTTTTTCTGTACCATGCAGTCTCTCATTGTTATTATGACCAATAAAAAGTATATGAAGGCTGTGATGTTAATGTATTAACCTCTCTTAAAAGAATGAGAGAAGCTGGAATACTTATTCGTAAAATTGTTACTGTGCATATTTTACTCAAATTTCTCTACCTTGTCTGATGATTAAAATGAAAAAATAGACAAATTTCATCTTCATAAATTTTCAATTAATATTAATAAAAACTAAGGCAACCTATAGATTTTTGTAATAGGTTTAGAAGTGTAAATTAGTAGTATCTGCACTACTATTTGTTGTAAGTAACCTACTTTGCAAAAGCTGCTGAGATTTAGAAAATGTTTAACAATGTTATGTCTTACTTTTTCTATTTATTTATTTATTTATTTTAAGAGGGCTTTGATCTCCTGGATTGAAATTCCAAGTCCTGAGTAATTAAAAAGGGAATTTTCAATCCAATTACATTTTTTTTCTCTGCTGGATTGTGCAAGTTGCAACTGAGCTGAATGAGGGTAGTCTTACAAAATGATCCGCAGAAGTCGCAGAATGCTAATAAAAATGTCAGCATTAGTTTATTTTTCAGCAGTAAATAAAACCTCAATTATTCATACCATCTACGGCATATCTCTCGAAGGAGAACAACCCTCCACTCTCCAGCTCAGCAAGACAAAGAGGGAAAGTTCAGATAACATGATTGCAAGCCAAAACTTCAAGAGATGGCTTGGAAAAACAGTGCAGAAAAATGCTGAGCTCACGAAAGTTTAGAATGTTTCCACAAGATGCCAAGACAATCCATCTATTTGATATGCTCAGCCAGCCAATTTTCCTTTTTTTGTTACTCTAAATTCACTGGAGTTCTCATTGATGATGAATGAAGAAAATCATAAGCACCCTTGGGTAACTGTGAGGAACTCAAGAAACAACTAAACGGGAAAGAAGAAATATTTAGATCATCTCCAAAAAAGGAGGGGAAAAAAACTATAATTGGATAATGACAAATTTCGTGCCTTTTTGCTTCCAGGGCCTCATAAAATGAAAAGTACTCTTGGGATAGTAAGAGTCATTATTTTGCACTCAAAATTCCAACCAACATTAAATTCTATTTGATTGGCGTCTTTAACCTCTTATCGCATAAAGAGATGCATCACAATGTTCCTGTTCAGCAGTCTGAAGTTGCCTTCTCACCAACTTCATCTTGACAACAAAACTGATTTGACAAAATAAGTCATTGAAACATATAGAGATTTATAGACATCTTGATAGGGACCTTCAGTAGTCTGGATTGCTATACATAGGACTAGAAGCTGAGCCATACACATCTCTTAATGCAGCTATTCTTAAATTTAGTGACTGGTTTGGTTTATTGTTTACTCACTGAGAGCAAAGGGAAAACTGCTCAGATAAGGTTAAAGTGAGTAACAATTTCTAGGAAATCAGTCATCAGCAGTAGTTAATGATTTGTTGGATGGTTGTGTCAAGAGGCAAAGGCCAATGGGTACCATTAGTGCTCTAACAAACTACTCATTAACTATATTAACAACTACTTTAGCCATTGAGAACTATAATTAACAATGTATTAGTGAATAATAAACCACCAGCAGACATGGTTAAGTAACCATGAGGAGTTAAAATGCTTAGCTCTTTAGACTAAAAGAAAACTTCCATTGCATTCAAGTGCAAATATCTTCACTCATAACTTTCTTTTTCAGCTACTATCCCACCTTTTTCCTACTTCTAACAATTTCTTCAGCAAGTTATCTACTCCTTTGGTAGCTTCTTCTCATTCTTCTCAACCCCCTGCAACAAGGCATGTGATGACCCCATTCCAAACCAAATCTAATAGTTACTTGTGTGTTCTCAGCCTTTTTGACGTATTTTTTTTAGGAGACAATACTGACCACCTCCTTCGGAAAACTGTTTCCTCTTTTGGCTTCTATGAGAGCATGATATTGTGTTTCTCTTCCTATCATTCTTACTATTTTTCTTTTACGATCCTTACTAAATAATTTTCTTGTGCCCCATCCATCAACCATAGGCCAAGACTCTAGGCCCTTCTTTCCTTCCACATATTCCTCTTCAGGATGAATGAAGCAGTTAATGAATGAATGAATAAGTATCTATTTAAAACTATGCACAAAGCACTGTGCTAATTTCTGGGGACACAAAGAAAGATATGAGAAAATCCTTTGCTCTTAAGTCCATCATAATAAGAGGAGAAATCATATGTAAAAGATATATGTTGCCTATATAGGTTATGTATACCCACATCAGATGTCTAAACATATGGACAGGTGGCTCCAGAAGTGGCATTGGTAGCTATCTCTAGAACGGTGGTTCTCAACCTTCCTAATGCCACCTCATGTTGTGGTGACCCCTAACCATAAAATTATTTTCGTTGCTACTTCGTAACTGTAATTTTGCTACTGTTATGAATTGTAATGTAAATATCTGATATGCAGGATGTACTTTCATTGTTACAAATTGAACATAACCCACAGGTTGAGAACTGCTGCTCTAGAATCTTGCCCATCCTTTTCTAAGGGAGACTGTGAGATCTCTTTTGAGGGGAGAAGAAGAGTTACAATGTTGAGAACTCCTTCATCTGTTCTCTGAGAGAAGTACTGAACAAGAATTACATTTGTTTGTCCCTCTTAGGTGTTGGTATTCTAGAAGCACAACAGGTTTGATACAAGAAAGCTGTTCTCCTGTCTACTATTCCTTTAAAGGAGAGGAATTATTCTAAACTTGTACTTCCTGGCTAGGCCCCTCCCCCTAAAGATGCTGGTTAAATAAAAGACCATTGCAAATTATGAATGGGGAACAAATTTAAGTATATAGCAAACAAAAAGTAGAGAACTTATGCAGATTAGAATACACTAAAAATACAGAGTAAATTATCTCTCTCATTTGCTGCCTGATCTTCACTCATCATCCTCTCTCTGAATCTGGCTAGTACCCCAAAAATATATGAAGCTTCTTTTAAAGTCTTAATATAAGTACCTGCTTGAGGGCATAGGCAAAATGGCCCAGTTCTGATGACCAATTTTTGTATCTTTTCATAGTCACCTTCAAAAGTCCCCAAACTCCACAATGACATCTCACCTTCTTTCTTCATCCTGTGTTCTTCTCTGGCAAGTGAAATTGATGTCAGCAGGTCAGAATATGGGCAGAAGTGTAACACACATGATTTATGTATTTATATCTCTGGGCCTGACATATTCTTCTTTCCATTTTTTTGCCTCCAGTTACCTACAAGATATCTTCACTCAGATCACCCACTGTTCTGACACTTAGGGTGTCAAAACTTAAGTTCATCATCTTCCTCCATTCATAGATACCTTATCTTTTTCCACTATTCCAATTCCCCCCACTGTCAGGTTCCCAAACTGTCAGTCAACCAATCAATAAACATTTATCTAATATCTATTCTGTACTTGGCATGGAATAAAGCACAAAAGAAATAGAAAACCGTCTCAGAATCCCAGGATGCTGGGGGTGAGGGGGTAAGGTTATCTTGGAGATTAACTAATGCATCCTCTTCATTTTAGAGTTGAGAAAACTGGGAATTAGAAACAGTAGATAGCCTGCCAAAAATCACATAGTTAGTGATTACAAGAGTCATGATTGGAATCCAAGCTCTCAGTCTCCAAATCCAGAGCTCTTGTCCTGGCACCACACTGAATCTTCATCCTAATTTTAAGAGCATTATTTTGCACAAGAGCTATTATTCTATAAACATTTTCTTTACTTTTGTCCTGTGTGTATCCCCAAAACTATCCCCAGAATGTGGCCTACTGAGTATTCCCTAAACTCAGCCTTTCGTTTTCTAACTTTCTTTGGCCCCATATCTGGGATTTAGTCGCTTCTCTCATTTACTCACTTCCTTAAAGCTTCCAACTCCTTCACAACACATCATAGATACTGCTTCCTAAATAAAGTATATCCTGATTTCCCTGGTTCATTGTTAGTGTTCTCTCCACCCTCAGTAGTGAAATAAATCAGAAGACTAAGAGAGATCCTAAACATGTGGTGAAAGAAAATCCTGAATTGAGATTGTGAGGTAAAGCAATGTTAACAGAGCTAGAGAAGTCAGAAAGAAGAGCTGTTTGGAAGGGGGATTGATAGATTCTTTTTAAACACATTAAGTTTGAGAAACTGACAGGACAACCTAGTCAAAATATGAAATTAGAAAGAGGAACAGAAGGCAAGGTTAGAGATGTAGACTTGGGAAGCATCTGCAGACGCAGTGACAGTTGAAACAATGGCAGTTAGTGAGATCTCCAAGGAGAATACAGAAAGACAGCCAAGGGCAGAACTGTGGGGAATGCCCGTATTTAGGGAATAGAAGACAAAATAAGCCAATGAACGAGACAGAGTAAACACAGTCTGTAAAGGAGCAGAATCCAGTACGTAGTTGGAATAAGGAACTAATAAAAGCATCACCATTTTAGGAAGGAGGACGGAGTAGTGATGGTATCAAAGGATAAGGACTTAGAAAGGGTCAATATATTTTTATCAACTAGAAAATCATTATTGAGAGACATTGGAAGGCACTTTTTGTCACACAGTGGTTTAGGAAACATTGATTTGAAGTGGGTAGTAAAGCAATGAAGGAGACAAGAGTAGTTGATTCTTTTTTGAGAAATTTGTCGATAAGAGGTAGAAGAAATATAGGATATGTGCTTAAAAGAGCAGAAGGGTCAAAGGAATTATTTTTAGGATAGGAGATATTTGAATACATTTCTAGTCAAAGTAGGAGGAGGCAGTCAAGAGGAGAGTCTGAAGATACAGGAACAAAAGGTGATAATTGATGGATCAATGACCTAAAAAAGGTAAGAGAAAAATGGATCAAGAGCAAAGATGAGGAAGTTTACTTTAGAAATGAACAGAGCCACCCCTTTCTCTGAGATAGGAACAAAGGAAGAGAGGATTGGTTAAGATGCAGAGAAATTTTGAGTGGGGAAAAAAATAGGAAATTCCTAAAAACTCAGTCAGTACCAAAAATAGTTAAGTAGTAGGCAAGTTCAATCTGCTAAGAGTAAGTGAGGCAGGGATGGAAAAGGGCTTAATGAGTATGGAAAGGATTTGGAACAGCTGTTCAAGGAAACTCAACAGGGATTTAAGAAACGAATAAAAAATTGGCTGAGTAACACTAAAGGCCCAGTTGGGGTTAGACTGCATGAATCTGTGTGGAATCCAGTCAGAATGGTTTTGTGCCCTTCTCCAGCAACAGCTCGTCTGTAAGGAACAGCAAAAGACAACAGTGTTAGAGCAGAGCAGGGGAAGTTGAGTTTTCAAATGAGATCTGCACTCTAATGAAATCTCACAGTTTTTTTAGTGATTACTATGATTCAAGTTTATATAACAAGAGGGTTAGTTCAATCCCAAGCAAGAAAAAGTGTCACATTTTGCTCAGTACATCACAGTGAAGGAGGTAAAAGACAGAAGGGAAATCCTAAGAGGTTCTGATCCCAAGTTAATACTTCATATTGTATGTATTATACATAGAGAAGAATCCCAGAAACATTGACACAAGAGAATACAACCTACCTTCATTTGACCTTCTAAGACAGAAAGACTTTGAAATTCTTCTTGGTGTTAATTAAAACTGAATATGAGTGTACACAAGTAAATTAGTGTGTGTGTGTGTGTGTGTGTGTGTGTGTGAAAGAGAAGAAAAAGACAAAGGGACAAAGATACAGAAATACTTCGAATGTCACACACCAAGATAGTCCAAATGAAAACTACATAATTTGGGAAATTAAATGTGGAGGACATGTTTTATAATGCAATCTATGACAGAGAGAGAGAGACAGAGAGAGATAGAGACAGAGAGACAGAGACAGAGAGAGACAAAGAGACAGAGACAGAGAGAGAGATAAGGGAGGGAGGGAGGGAGGAAGAAAGAGAGAAGGCGAGAGGAAGGGAAAGAGGGGGAGAGGGAGAGAGACAGAGAGAGAGAGAGAGAGAGAGAGAGAGAGAGAGAGAGAGAGAGAGAGAGAGAGAGAGAGAGAGAGAGAGAGATTATTCGTGATGACTCTGAATAGCTTCTTTGGACGTTATGAGTGGATCAGTTTTAGACTTCAAAAAAAAATAGATACTTATTCCTCGGACTAACTGACCATGATTCTAGTGTCCTAGTGAGGACTTGAAAAGAAGAATTTAATCAACAAGCATTTAAGTGTCTACTTGTGCAGGGCATATAATTTTTTCTGTATAAGAACACTTACTAATCCTCTTGCTGAATTTGACAATGAAGCAGAGTGTGACTCTCAACCTATTTCTCTGCACTTGAGATACTTCATCACCAGGTCACAGAAACTCTAGTGACTATTCATATAAAGATGGAGTAACAACCAAGAACTTGAAAGTAAGATAAAATTTAAGGCTTATGAGAATTCAAAAGAGTTGCTTCAAAACTCATGCACCAAATTCAACATATTTTATTCTGAGAATCCCTCAGTGTCAGCAACCACAGGCCCATAAGATTTAAAGCTAAAAAGGACACTCAGGAGAGTGTCTATTCTATCCCTCACATTTGACTAATGAGGAAACTGCAGCCCACAAAGGTGTTGTGACTTACCCAAGGCTATAGAGCCAGTCTCTACTATCAGACATTATACCCAGGTCCTCTAAGTCTCAAAACCAGGAATGTGAAGAGAAATTAGTGCAGCAAAGGTTCGGGTGAGCCTGCACACTGAGTTCACTAAGACCAAATTTGTCCAAAGATACAGCCATTCATTGGGGTGGATGTTGTTTATAAGATATTTTACTAGGAACTTGGATAAAGAGGAGTGACAGTTTTTATATTAATCCCAGTATTGTGTTGAAGCAGTTTGGAGTCAAAGACATGGGGAGAGAGAAAGGAATGAGTCCTTCATGATTTGGGAAAAAATAGAGAGAAAGGGACATCAGGATATCCCTGCTGTCTGCTGCACATATGCCCCATACCTTTTGAAAGACTCCATGGCCAATCATGTCTTCAGAGGGAGTTTTTGTAACTCTGCACCTAAGGACAGCAGTAGCCTCTAATGGCAACTATCTAGGCCATATCTGAGGAAGCAATCTGAATGGGTATCTGGGACACAGAAATTCAACAAAGAAACTTTTCCACAGTGTAGAAAAGCCTCTATGCTTGACTTTGAATATTTGCACAAGCAACCCTGCTCTCCTTGCCTTCTCTCCCCACCTTCTAAGCCAGTCTGCTTTGTAAGCTAGACCTTCTTAGCAGTCTGGTGAAACCTATGGACCCCTCCTCAGAAAAATGTTTTAGATGCATAATAAAAAAGAGAATATCAAAGAAGAATAGCTATATTGAATTACAGTTATAAAATACTTTTTAAATAAGTTGACAAACCCATAGCTAAGGATCCTGAACTGAAAAGGACCCATATGCACAAAAATACTTACAGTAGTTCTTTTTATGGTGGCAAAGAAATATAAACTGAGGGCAATCTGTTGGAGAATGGCTGAAAAAGTTGTGGTAAATATGATTGTGATGGAATACCATTATGCTTTAAGGGGAAAAAAAAGATGATGGTTTCCAAAAAACCTGGGAAGACTTATACGAACTGACACAAAGTAAAGTGAGCAGAAAGAAGAGAACATTATACACAGTAACAGCAATAACATAATAATGATCAACTGTGAAAGACTTAGTTACTCTGATCAATATGATGACCCACAACAATTGCAAAAGACTCATGAAAAATGCTATACACCTCCAGAGAGAGCACTGGTAGACTGGGAGTGCAGATTGAAGCTGATTTTTTCTTTCTCTTCCTTGCTTTTTTTTTCATTTTTGCCAGGATGGCTAATATGGAAATGTTTTGCATGACTTCATATGTATAATGAGCATCATTCTTTCTTGCCTTTTCAGTGGGGATGGAGGGTATATACAGAGAGAGAGAGAGATTTTGGAACTGAAAATTAAAAATTGATACTTTAAAAAACAAGAATCATAATCTAAGATGCTCCCAAAGCCATAATAACTATTTGACAAGAGGCCCTATGGCCTGACATTCAGGCCTCAGTCAAGGTCTATTTATTCTTATTTTATAAACAATTGTAACACGGTTAGTTATTTAGCACCTAGGCCCACAAGAAATGAGCAGCAATAAATTAGACAGGGACATGGCATCAACTAGACCCAAAAAAGGGAGAATTAACAAAGGACAGCAAGAAAGGAGGTAGAAAAAGTATAATAAAGCCTACACAAAAAGACAGAATTTGTTTAATTGAAGAATTCAAGAAGCCCAATAGTCCAGGTCCAGTTGGTGTAAGAGCAAGTATTTCTACACATCTCCACAGATTCTAGGATGATAACAGCATAGTAAAAAAATAGTTTCCAAAATGATTAATAATTAAGATTAAAATTTAGTCTATTTAAGAACTAAATAGAGAAGCTTATATTTTAGAAAATTGTCATTCAAAATGATTTTAAATTTTAAAAAAATTGGTGCTTCAAAAAGTTAAACTTTTAGCTATCTAGGAAACATTATTCTCCAGAATGGCTCCATCCCTAAAGATTCCAGGGAGCTATGGGTTCACTATAATATCTATAAGAAGGCTTATTTATAATGTCTAGAGTACCCTTACCCTCCCTGTTGAATTGTTACCTATCTTTTAAAGCCTAATTCAATTCTTACCCTCTCCAGGAAGATTTCCCCTTTCCCTTCCCAACCTGCAACAGTTGATAATAACTTTCCCTTTTTCAGAGTTTGAAAAGGTTTTGTTCATACTTCTAATGCACTTTTTTCATACATTTTTTTTTTGTGTTTTAGCTATTTGCAAGTACATTGAATCCCCCTACTAGACTTTAATCTCCATGAGGGCAAAAACAGTATCTTATCTACACTCTGCATTGCACGGAATGCTTAGCACCATGCTCTGTCCAAGATAATAACTTATAAAATGAAACTTTAAATGAACTGAATTGAGTGGGATTATTTTTGCATACCACCATGTTGCTAAATGTTAGTAAGCCTTTTAAAGTTAAAATATAAAATGTTTAAGTTCAAAATATGTTTTAAAAATTCCATTAATTTTTTGCTTTTAAGATGTTAACCTCTAGATAGCATGAATAGGATCCTCACTCACACACACACTGAGCTGAGCATCCCAAGTATCAAATACGTGTTTTAAACCATAATCTATTTATAAAAGGCAATAATGGCTCTAAAGAATTTAGCAGAACTTCTCTGGAACACAAATGCCTTACAAATTGGCTTCTGTCTACAAATTAAGGTGAATTAACCAAAGGTACCAATCTCATCTTTGTGACTGTCTTCTTCATCATCGGACTTTAGTAAGATATACCTGGCAGAGAAAGTATATGTGTGGTTATCTATGTAATCCCCAATGCCATAGTTACAGAACCAAGAAAAGTACTCTATACAAAGTAAGAACTCAATAACTGTTTAATGAATCAATCAAAAAATCTATGAATTCCATAGCTATCAAAATCAATCTGGAATAATTCTACAACCATCCATTATTAGAAGCATGATTTAGCCAGGAATTCATTGGAATAGTTCATTCAGGCTCCAAATTGACCCAAATATAGAGGAATCCTCTTATTTTATCTTACATAGTAGTGGTGGGGTTTTTTTTAACAAATTATGTTTCTAAACATTGTAGTTGACATTGACAAGTTATTTATCTTTTTAAAAATCTTTTCAATAACTTTAGTGAATCAATCAAAAAATCTATGAATTCCATCTTAGCTATCAAAATCAATCTGGAATAATTCTACAACCATCCATTATTAGAAGCATGATTTAGCCAGGAATTCATTGGAGTAGTTCATTCAGGCTCCAAATTGACCCAAATATAGAGGAATCCTCTTATTTTATCTTACATAGTAGTGGTGGTTTTTTTTTTTAACAAATTATGTTTCTAAACATTGTAGTTTACATTGGCAAGTTATTTATCTTTTAAAAAAATCTTTTCTTCCACAGGTTATCTGGAAACACCTGAAGTCTTCCTAAATCCCTAAAATTCTTCCCTGGAAGGAAGTCAGAAAAGAAATCCATTTCCTGCCAAAGGGTAACATATGTAAGATAGAAAGTAATTTGCTGGCAAGTGTTAAAGTATGTAAGTAATTCTAGATTTCCTGAAATTCTCCTGGGCAGACAATCATATTTTTATCTTTGTTCACAGGAAGTCAAGATTTTACCAGATAGCTACAGCTGAACTGTTAAACTCACATTCGACATGTGAAAATGCCATTTAAAAAAAAAAACAAATTGGAAAAGCTACATTCTCTCCAAATAAGCTCTTGGCCTCACTGCCAGCATGTATCTGGTATTTTTGTTTTCTGTATCCCCTTTCTGTCTTTCATAATTAGCTTAATTAATTCACAAGTACACAACCACAAACTTTAGACAAATATAAACAAAAATGGATGGATTATAATATCAAATAGGCCAACTTTTTTGTCACTTAGAAACAAGAGATGATGCCAGACTACAGAGTAAATGCTCAGTGTTTTCAATTATTTTTTACTGCATAGATCAAATTCTACTTTAAGATTTGTAAGCAAATATTTATTTTATACAAGTTATGTTAACTGAAAAGCTTCCTCGATCCTCTTTTATGTGGAAGTGCTGCTATTGACTTTGCCATTACAGGTTTATTAGACCACTAAAAGTTAATGCCATGATGGTTTTGATTTTTCCAATGTTGAAACTGGCAAACAATGTGATTAATTGTGTGCAATTTGAAAGCCCATGGGATCTATTTTAGACATCTGAGACGATAAGGCTGCTGTAATACAGTGGAAAGACTAAGGGAATTGAATTCACAAGACCTGGATTCAAATCCTACTGTTCACATTTACTACTTATGTGTCCCTGATCATCTAATAAACTGTGATCGCTTAACCTCTCTGGACCTCAGTCATAAAATGAAAGGGGTAAATTTCATGGAATCTACAGTTCCTTTCATCTCTCCACCTAAGACCTTATGATCATAAAACGGGAGATGTTTGTCAACTACTAACCTAAAGAAATTGTTTCCACTTTCTATACCATATCCTACCACTAAAATCTGCATACCCCATGGAAATTGTCCATTTTAAAGGGGACAAGAAATTCATGATGAGAAAATTCCATTTCATATTTACAATGAGTATACCTCAAGGCTTTTTCCTAGGCCCTATATTCTTTTCACACTCAACTCAATGACCTCATGTGTTTAATTATTGTCCCTACGCTGTTATAAGTACCAGTATGACATCACCAACTTGCTACTAGACATTTCTGACTTGCTGTACTACACATATCCCAAACTCAACATGCCCCAAACTGAATTCTTATCGTTCACCAAAAATCAGCACTCTTCTGAAATTCCCTATTTTTGTTGCATGAACTACCATGCTCCTAGTCTTCCAGGTTTCTAACCTTTTTACTTTTGTCTCCTCATTTTAACCCACCCCAAATATCCACACATCTACCAAATCTTAATAATATCTTTCACATCTACCCCTTTTTCTAACCATCACACAGACTCCAATTACCCTAGTTCAAGACTTTATCGCATCTCATATAGACTACTGTAGCAGCTCCCAATTAGTTTCCCTGACTCAAGTTTATCTCCTCTCTTCCTTTCATAAAGTTGCCAAAGTGATTTTCTCCAAGTACAAATCTGATGTTACTCTCCTACTCAATAAATCCAGTGGCTCCCTGTGACTTCCAAGATCAAATATAAATGCCTCAGTTTGGCATTAAGAGCCCTTCATAACCTGATCCCAACCTACTTTTTCAGCCTTATTGTCTGTTAACTACCTTTATAAAAAAAAAATGGCACTCTAATTCCACCTCAGTACACTGACTATCCTCCAAATGCACTCCTTCCAGGCTTTCATTTCCCAGAATCCTTGGGTTTCTCCTGTACTCAGTTCAATTGCTATCTTCTCCATAAGGCTTTTGCGGTCCTTTCAGTAGCTACTATCTTAACCCTACATGTTGCAGGAGCTTTTTGCCTGTCTTTGCATTTCCAGCACATAGCACAGTGTCTTCCACAAAGTATATGTTTAATAAATGTTTAGTGATTGATTAACAGTCATAAAGAACTAACACTTCAGATGTCTTGTCTTATGTAACATCTGAAATTTGTAGCCTTCGAATATCCTATTCTAAAAGAAAAGTAGGAGGGGGACAGTTACTCAAAGAGCAAAATTGGGTTAATGGATAAGGGAAAGAAAAATTCCTCCTTAATAACTTCTCTTGCTCATCTCACTAGAAAAAAGAAAGCATACCTCCAAACCCACCTGATGACACAAAGGAGAATGAAAAAGCAGGGATGCCTCTAATAAATCTTGGTAATTCAACACCACCTCATAGAACAGCAAAATTTAAGAGATGAAAGGGACCTCAAAATCCATCCAGTCCAACGTATATGAGAAAGGAATCTTCACTATAACATAGCTGACACGTGGTCATACAGTCTGTGATTGAAGACCTCAAATAAGGAAGAATTCATCACCTCTTGAGACAGTCCATTCCATTTTTGGACAGCTCTAAGAGTTAGCAAGTTTTTCCTGACATCAAACATAAGTTGGCTTCATAGAACTTGTCATCTGTTCCCCACTTGATGAAAAAGCTAAAAGTGAAAAATGTGGGAGGTAGCATGTTCAACAACCCTGGCAGTGAATACAGAGGGGACAGCTCTGATTCCAAACAAAAAGGGGGCAATTCAGGATAAAGAGAAGCAATTATCAACAGAACCATCAGCAATTTTCTGGTTTCTTGTACTAAGTCAAACTGAGTCATCTACCTCTGCCTTATTTCTGAAAGAAAATGTACAGTCAGCCTGTTTTTTCTAAAGTTCAGCCCAGTTCCATGCACAAGTGTCAACGCTACAGCTAGAACACTCCATTAATTCAGCTCGTTTGTCTACTCAGACCAGAGCACACATATCAACTTTCGGCCTCAATTTCTAAGTTTAAATGTCTTGCTCCAAGAGGGTAGGTTAATAATGAGACCTAAGATTAAAGGAAATCTTCCACAGTTTCTACACCACTTTAATCTTTTTTCCCCTAAATTGAAGTGTTTGATTTTTCTTCTAATCCTCTCTTTCAAAAAATATCCTTACTTTTCTGCTTACTACCTATACTGTACTTACTAGCTATACTAGCTTGGACAAATCAGTGAAGATCTCTGGATCTCAGCTTCCTTTCCTTTCCCTCAGTTTCCTTTCTTCCATACAAATGAGGAAGTACAATTAGTTGTTTTCTGTGTTTCCTTGTAGCTCCAAATCTTATAATCCTAAGAAAATATTATCTTCATTGGCTCATCCATCTATTTATTCAATATATATTTAATGAACATCCATTATGTGAAAGGGGCTATGCTAGATGCTGTGGAAGAACAAGATGCAAAAGTCATCTCTTCTCATGTAAATCTTTTCTCAATCTTTATAATGTTCCATTGAAGTAAAACAATTCTTACACAGATCTTAATACAATTCTGTCCTGTTCCACAAACATTTAATACATGTCTACTGTGTGCACATCAACAAATCAACCCTTGAAAGATTTAACAATTTCAAGGATATGGAACGTATGGCCTAATGGAGACCACAAAGCATACATGAAGAACTACAATGCAAAATGATATATGAAATGATGAAAGCAAAAGAACACACCATATAAGAATCACATTGCTTACTATTTACAGCAAATTAACCATATTTGGACATAGCATCCCCACAAATGACTATCTGAGCTAGGAAATACAGGATCTAGATGGTCAATTGGGTGAATTGAATCCAAAATATAATGCTGCCCATATCAAAGATACTTCCAACACATTATCAATAAGACAACTGAGTCATAAAATCAATGGATTTCCATGACTCTAACCCATGCTACTGCTGGTCTCCTACATGATGAAGGGCATATGTATATGAGGAGAGAAGGGCAGTCTGCAAATATGAAACTCCCACTGGTACAGTACTTACCAGCTAGAGAGTGTTTTATACACATATCTTCATGTGAACCTCACAACAGACTTTAAACGGGGTAGGCAAGTATTATTACTGTCATCATCAGTATTGCCATTTTACAGATAAAGAAACTGAGGCTCGTAGAGATTTGGTGAGTTTCCCAGTATCACAGATCTAGTAAATGGAAGAGTCAGGATTTCAACCTAAAACACTAAGTCTACCATTCTCTCCATTATATCACACTGCCAAGGAACAAATTAAATCAAATTGAACATTGGAACCTAAGTCATGGGCTTTGTTAGAACCACATTTTAGTCTAATCTAATACTCTCTGCAGATTCCATGCCATGGGACCACTTTTATGGCTCCCACCTACTTATCTAGTCATTTCACGTTGCTTTTCTCCATGTATTCTCCATTCCAGCTAAATTGATATATTACCCCAATTGTCCCTCATACAAGAAATTTCATGCCCATACTTTCTGCCTTTGTGCCTGTGATCGTCTATGTCTGGAATTCATTCACCATCATGGAAAATCCCCAACTTCCTTCAAAAAGCATTTTAGCTCCTATATGAAGACTACCCTAATTCTCCTAGCTGTTTAAGCATTCTCTCTGCAAATTACTTTATATAACTTTGTATACATTTTGTATGCCCTTTTTTCATGCTCATATAACTTCTTCCCATTAGAAAGTCAGCTTCTTGTGGGCAGGAACTATTTTATCTTTTCCCTTTATGGAAAGTATTTAGCAGGTAAGAGTTTCTAATAAATGTTTATCTTATTGAATTATGTCAAGCTATTTTGGGGAAATTTTCTGAATTTAAATGCTTAAAGATTTTGAAGGGACTAAGATGGACCCTTTTGTTTGTCTGATTTATGTGTAAGTATTCTAATCAAGAAACCATCATCATAAAGAAAACAGAATGAGCTTAATTTACCTGTAGTATATTGCCCCAGTGATCATAAAATTTATAGTTTAAAATGATGCAACAATAGTTTAAGGATGCCACAGCATTTTGTTGCTCTGAAACAAGTATAGCATAATAAAAATGTTACTAATTCTAATATATCTCCAGTTAAAAGTTATTTTAAATGACCTACTAGAATAAAGCATGTATGTCATTTATGAAAAACAACAAATATGGTAAAAAACTATACAAAAGTAATTTATGCCATTCATGTAACAATAAAAATTTAGTTTATATTGTTTTCTGAAAATATTAGGTATCTGAGATTCTTTTCAAAAGTTTTCACTTGAAGAAAGGGAAGGGAGGAAAATATTTATATGACATTTTAAATCTGCTTTTGTATCTTTTTTTTTAACTTTCTTTGCCTAACTCTAGGATGCATTCCACTTCACAGAAGTGTTCAAAAGTACAAAAGGAAGATTTTAGTCAACTTCTTAAGATGTGTGTATACGTGGTTTCTAATTCAACACAAAGAAAATGATTATCAATCAGTGGGAAGCATATTAGTGGAGAGTTAATGAGTAACAGTAGGAGAAGCCCCAGAAACCTTCAGGGTTTCACCTAGAACTCTGAGGGAAACAATAATAAGCCATCCTATGCTTGTGCTAGCTAATATTGGGGAAGTATACTCAAAGTGCATGAGGTAGTGCTAATCTATAGAAGATTTTCTTTTTATTTTTTGCAAATATCCAATATCCATGACCTAAATCATGGCTTCATTAGCACCATATTTTAGTCTAATCTAATACTATCTATAGATTCTATGCCATGGAACCAGTTTTTTTTTTTGGCTCCCACCAACTTATCCAGTCATTTCATGTTACTCTTCTCCATGTATTTTCCATTTCAGTTAAATTGATCTATTACCCTGTCACTTGTACAGGACATTTCATGCCCATTCTCTATGCCTTTGTACCTGTGATCCTATTATCAATACTTAAAATCCTTCCTCAGACACTGACTAGCTGTATGACCATGTGTGAATTACTTCACTTTTCATCTTGTTTCCACATCTGTAAAATTGGTATAACATTCATATTTATGCAAGTTTCCATTATTATTCAGGTGAAGGGAACAAGCAGTTATTAAGCCCCTATTATGCCCTAGAAAACAGAGGTTCTCCACCAGTCAGCATCATACCATCCATATGCGGAAACATTAGTTAGGGCTAATAGAGAAATTTTGAATGCTGTTGACAAGTTCACTTACCTTGGCAGTATACTTCTCAGGGATGTATAAAGTTGATGAAGTTGATGATGAAGTTGACACACACGTTGCCAGATCTAACTCAGTGTTTGGGAAGCTCTGAAGAAAAACGTGGAAGAGAAGATGTAATAGGCTACCTACCAAACTGAAGATCTAAAGAGCCATTGGGCTGATCTCATCATTGTCTGTGAAACCTGGGCAGTATACTAGGGTCATGCCAGGAAACTGAATTGCTTCCATTTGAATTGTCTTAGGAATATCCTGAAGATCAGCTGGCAGGATAAGAAAGTGGACACTGAAGTCCTTTCTCAAGCTGAACTGCCAAATGTTCAAACTCTATTGCAGAGAGTAGAAATCAATGAACTGGCCATCTTGTTTGAATGTCAAATGTATGTTTCCCTATTTTATGAAGAATTCAAACATGAACCCCAGCGATTTGGGACAGAGCTTTCCCCTCTGGAAGCAGAGTTCCACAGAGCTAAAAAGTCAAGTAATTTACTGGCAACATGAGCAGGCAAAGGAAGCAAAGGAAGAGCAGCAATCCAACTTTAGATTCCTTTTGGAGGACACGGGGGAAAGTATCAAAGCATGGAACAGGAAGAAGACAACACAGTCAGAACTTCCGCACCAAAAGCTTCCAAGAAAAATGTAGACTGCCTACAAGCCATAGATCAGCTTAAGAAGGATCTTGAAAACTAAATAAGAGAAGTGGAGGAAAAATTGGGAAGAGAAATAAGAATCATGCAAGAAAATGTTAAAAAAAAAAGAGTCAACAACCTGACTGAAGAAAATAACACCTTAAAAAATAGATTAACTCAAATGGCAAAAGAGACCCAAAAAGCCAATGAGAAGAAAAATGCTTTAAAAGTTGAATTTACCAGATGGAAAAGGAATCTCAAAAGCTCACTGAGGAGAATAATTCCTTCAGAGTTAGAGTGGAGCAAATGGAAGCACTTGACTTTATGAGAAATCAAGATACTATTAAACAGATTCAAATAAATGAAAAAATAGAAGGCAATGTAAAATATCTCCTTGAAAAAAAAACTGATCTGGAAAATAGATCCAGGAGAGACAATTTAAAAATTATTTGACTACCTGAAAGCCATGATTTAAAAAAGCACTTAGAAAGCATCCTTCAAGAAATTCTCAAGGAAAGTTTCCCTGATATTTTAGAACCAAAGGGCAAAATAGAATTTGAAAGAATTCACCAATCACCTCTTCTAAAAGATCCCAAAAAGAAAACTTCTAGAAATGCTATAGCCAGGCTCTGGAGTCCCCAGATCAAGGAGAAAATATTATAAGCTCCCAAGAAGAAACAATTTGAATATTGTGGAAACACAATTAGGATAACACAGGACTTAGCAGCTTCTACATTAAGGGATTGAAGGTCCTGGAATATGATATTCTGGAGATCAAGGGAGCTAGGATAAAACCAAGAATCACACCCAGCAAAATTGAGTATAATGTTCCAGGGGAAAATATGGTCATTCAATGAGGTGGAGGACTTTCAAGCATTCTTGCTGAAAAAACCAGAACTGAACAGAAAATTTGACACTCAAATACAAGAAGCATGAGAAGGTAAACATGGGGAAGAAATAATAAAGAACTTATCAAAGTTGAACTACACGCCAACATGGAAAAATGATAATTGTAACTTATGAAACTTTTCAGTATGAGGATAGGTGATGGGAATATAAATGTATAAATACATATACATACACATATGTTTATATAGGAGCGTTTATATATATGTGTGTATGTGTGTGTGTGTGAATTCATATCTGAGTATGTGTATATGTCTACATAGAGGGCACAGGATCAAAGGATGATACTTTAAAAGGTGAAATTCTGAAGTGGGAGAGGATTAGAATGAGAGGAGACAGGGAGACACAGAATGGAGTTAATCATCTCATATAGAAGAGGCAAGGGATAACTGTTGCAATGAAAGGGAAGAATAGGAAGGCAAAAGGGAAAGGGTCAACCTTATTCTCATTGAATTTGACTTAGGGAAGGAATGACATAAAATCTAAACTGGGTATTTGCCACACAAGAGAGTAGGGGGTATAGGGATGAGAGGTGGGATGACGGAGGGGAGAGCAGGGTAGGGGGAAGGGTTGCTGGAAGAACACACTTCTGTAAAGGGGCAGACACAGGGTAGAGAACAGAACAAGGTGGGGCAGGACAGGAAGGAGAGACATATAATCAGTTTCTCACAATATGTCCATTGCGGAGATATTCTAAATAACTACACATGTACAGCCTATATTCAATTGCTTATCTTTCCAGTGGTGGTGGGTGATGAGGGAGGAAGGGAAAGAATCTAGAATTTAAAGTTCTATAATCAAATGTTTAAAATATATGTGATTATGATGATGGTGATGATGATGATGATGATGATGATGATGATGATGATTGACTACATGCAAATGGAAATTAAGATATACAGGCACTGGGGTAGGGAGATCCATCTTGCCCTACTGGAAAGTCAGAGGGGCGATGGGGGAGAGCACAGGAGAGAGCAGATTGGGGGAGAAGTTATACAGTGGGATAGGGCTGTTTTGGGGTGGTGAGTGGGGGAAAGATGGGGAGAAAATTTGTAACTCAAATATGTCATGGAAATGAATTATTGAAACAAGAAAATAAATAAATGAATTTTTTAAAAGGGGGAAAAAAAGAATTCACACAAGACAAATACTCACATGGAGGTCAGAAGAAACAATATAAGGACACTTTGATGGTCTCTCTGAAGAACTTTGGAATCAATTGGGAGACATGGGAGACACTGGCACAGGACCAGATTGGAACTTGGGTCTTTTGATCTTCAGCCAATCTTCTCTCCACTGTGTCACCTACACTGGCCCAGAAGGCAAAGATTTTACTTGCTTGTGTCTTTGATTGAGTCTTCAAAATTGTTTGATAATATAAATTTGATAATTTAAAAATGCATAGCAATGGTAATAAAGATGCCTAAAGTCTTCCATTTTTTTTTCCTCTAGTTCAGACTTTGAGAGTTGCTACTTGAATTATCAGGTTATATCCACAATTCTACAAAAACTCCAACAAAGTAAAGTAATGGAAAGAAAAAAAAGGATTGATTGCTAAGGAAATATTGCACTTAATATCTAATCATCGTAATTATAATACTGACTAGTGTGCCCATAACCAACCTGTAGATCTCAGAATTAGAATATTTCAGAATTCAGAAAATTAAGTATTAATTGCCCACAGTCATATAATTTACACAACTACAAATCACACTGACTTTTTACAGTCAAGTTATCAGTTCCAGGAAGCAGAAGAAAAGTCTCTCAGGCTGCATCGAGGTTATGGCAAACATTTATTTCATTGTTCAGGACCTACGAATTCAGTCCAAGACTCACAAGAGGTCTATTTACCAACACAGAACTGAAGTTTCAGGGAAACAGATCAGATTTCTAGTTTCATAGCTTTCATAGCCACAGTTTTTCAAATAAGGCAATGCCCACCCCACACCTTACCCCCAGGATCCCTATAGATTATTCACTGTTAAGATGCTTCTTTTCCTGGGCCTCAAATTTTTCTCTTATCTATAAAAGTCAGGGAAAGAAAGAGGATTTAGGACTTTCTCATCTATGAAGGGAGTAGGTGCCTAGGGGGCTAACTGAAGGGAGTTGAGTCATCTTTAAATCTGAACATACTCTCCATACCCAATGCCCAAATATTTTGAGGTCACCAATAAAACAAGGATGGAGAAATTCTAAAGTTAAAGGAACTGGCCCATAATTAAGGACCTTTCTACCTACCTTCCACTTGTACCCTCGATACCAATCTTTCTCTTGTGATTATCCCCTCTCATTCATTCATTTTTAATTTCTCCCTCTAAAGTGAATTCTCATCTGACAAATATGCTCAGGTACTTAACAACAATTTTTATCATTATTATTGTCATTATTACTATTATATTTGCTTTTAGGTTTACAAAGTGTTTTATTATTTGAGCCTCACAGGAAGACCTGGGTTCAAGTTCTGCTTCCAACACATATTGGATGTGTGATTCAGAGCAAGTCATTTAAACTCTTAGTACTTTATCTAGACAATTCTCTGATGTCAACTTGCACTGGTAGAAGGAGTCTTCTTACCTGGGAATATCCTTCATCAATAACATCACAGGACCTATTTCTTATATTTGTGTATGAGTAACTATATATGTTACATACACACACACGCACATATATGTATATATGTGTGTGTGTGTGTGTATATATATGTATGTACGTATATGTATATGAATACATTTTGGTGTCTCTTTCTGTCTTTTTAATAACACTTTTGTACTCCCAATGTGTTTTCCTTCACATTCCTAAATTGCTGAGAAATCCCACCTCAGCAAAAAATATAACTCTATTTATAGTAGCCATAATGGTCGAGAGGGAGTCATTATGGACCTTCAGCCTTGAAAAGCTAAACATAAAAGTTTAATTGACCCCAGCCCAAAGCCTCAAGTAAATATAGGAATCAACCATAAATCTATGTCCAGTCACTCCTAGCTTACCCAGGCTTACCATATTGCCTGAGGTGTGGTGAGAAATAGAGAAAGAATACATCTGGGATGAAGTTCTTTCTCTGTGTAAGGAGATCGATCACAAATTCACCCTCTCTTGCTACTGTCAACTCACGAGGTAAATTTGTGGGCACTGATGCTTATATGGCCACTGGTACTTGGTATGAGATTCAGTCTACAGGCCTGGACAAAGTTATATTTCTCAGCAAGAAAAGTATCTGCGGGAACCAGAAAAAATGATATTATTAGTTCTAGCTCTTCTTTCAAGACTCAGTTATCTGTACCTATATCCTTCAGTTAGTTTTGTGAGGATACAAACGTTTTGTTTGTGATCTATCATTTCATTCCTCTGGTATGTGAGCATTATAACCTACATTTCCTTCTAAACTGTGCTGAACAGACAGGAGAGACTGACTACCTCTCCAGCCTTTTAAGTTATCTAACTCCTAGAAATCAAAACCTTTGAATCTCCTCTTCTCTTTCTGTTCTTTCCATGTCTCCTTTACTTGCTCCTCATCTTCCCTAGCATGTTGAAAATGAATGGCCTCAAAGGTTCTTTCTTTGATTTTCTTTTCCTTCTACATAGTCTCTTAGTAATCTGATCTACTTCCATGGCACTAATTATCATCTCTCTGCAAATGACTTCAAAAGCTTTATTTCTACCCCTAAATTATCTATTTCTATTGATGACACCAACATTTTCCCAGTCACCCAGGCTTAAACCTCAGAATCATCTTTGACTTCTCATTATTCCTCATTCCCTATATCTAAACAGTTTTCAGGCCCTATCAATTCTAATACCTCTGACCCCTCATTTTTAGATTCTCACTGATACCGCTCTATTTAAGGCCTTAATTACCCTTCAATTTTACCATTTTAATACATTTCAATTCTTCCCAGAAAAGGCAACATGCGGAAGAACAGATTTTTTAAAGTAATTTTTATTTTCCCCATTTACATGTAAAGATAATTTTTAACATTCATTTTTTAAATGTTTGAGTTCCAAAATTTCTCTCCCCCTGAGACAGTAAGCAATTTTATATAGGTTATATACGTTCAATTATGCAAAACATATTACCATATTAGTCATGTTGTAAAAGAAGACACAGACTCAAAGGGAAAAAAACAAAAAAAAATACAGAAAGTGAAAAATAGCATGCTTCAATCTGCACTCAGACTCCATCAGTTCTTTCTCTGGAGACAGATAGCATTGTTCATTATGAATCCTTTGAATTGTCTGGTATCATCGTATTGCTGAGGATAGCTAAGTTGTTCACAATTGATCATCATACAGAATTGCTCTTACCGTGCACAATTAAAAACCAAGTTTTAATACTGCCTCAGACACTACCTGTGTGATCCTAAACTAGTCACTTAATCCCTCTCTGCCTCAGTTTCTTCATCGGTAAAAATGGAAATGATAATAACATCTACCTCCCTTGGATGTTGTAAGGATCAGAAGACATAAGATGAGTAAAATACAAAATGAGATAAAAAATATTTAAAGTACAAATCTTAAAGCACCATGGTTTCTCCTTGTTGTTGTTCCTATATCCATTCTACCACTTATCTAATATATCTTTCACACCAATACCCAAGTGAGCTTCCTAATGAACCACTTTGAACATGTGCTACTCTATTTGGAAATGTTCAGGGGTTTCCCATTGGCAACAAAATAAAGTAGAAAGCCCTGATCTTGACATCAATGCTCATTGCCATCAGGGCCCAATCTATCTCAACAGTCTTATTTAATGCTACACTACTTCATACAATCTGTGCTTTGGCAAATTAAACTATCTCCTTTGGCTGTTGTTCATCTTACCCTTTCCTGTCTCTATGTCTTTGCTCACACTATCCCTTATGCTTGAAATGAATTTAGCCCTCGAGCTATTGAAATCTCTCCTTTCCTTTAAGGCTCAAGTCTAGCATCCATGAACCTTTCTTGGACCCAATGTTGTTGTCCTGCAGGTGAAAATAGGTTTTCCCTTCTCACATTTCCTAAAGCTTTTTTTTACCCAGACCTTCCTCCTTTTACCCAGTACTTTCTACTTTCCTACTTTTCTTTCTACTTTCTTCTTTACATTTATTCTGCTTTCTTTTGAATCATGGTTATTTTAGGATATATCATTCCACCCCCTTTCAATTATAAATTTTCTTTAGAAAAGAACCTCTACCATATTTATTTTTGTATCCCCAGTGTTTGGCACTTATAAACATTTTTTTTTAATCGAAAAGACTAGAACTAAGGCAGAACTGTCCTTACGATCAAGATTTATCTGTAATGCAGTACACCTGGTTCAACAAATCGTTCAGCGCTCAGCCAGGCAAAAATCTAATATTAACTTTTGATCTTAAAGCAAAGGTTATGATCTATAAAATGTTAATTCAATGGGGCTATTCAATGTCGTTTATTCAATGTTATTCTTTATTTTAATAGAGATTGTAATCCCTTTGTGACTTAGAAAAGTCGCATGTGTTTCTATGATATAAATACATATAATGTATACAGATACGCACCTGTATTTATATATATGCAATGCACATATATTGTGGATACATATATACACATATATTTGTTTATATATGTATACATTGTATATACATGTAAAGAAGAGGAAGGGAAGGGAATAAACATTTATATAGTGCCTACTATGTGCTTGACATTATGCTAGGTGAAGGCAGGTGATATTATTATCCCCATTTTATACTTTAAGCCACTGAGGGAAATAATGGTTAAATGACTTGCTCAGGGTCACATGGCTCCTAAATGTCTGAGCACAGATTTGAACTCAGGTCTTCCTGACTACAGGTCCAGCACTCTATAGCTGCCTCAAATACATATGTGTTGGCATATCATATACATACACATACATATATACATGTATGTACCTTAATTCTCTCTAAAACTGATATTATATTGCAATGACATAGTCTATGAAAACTTTGTCATTTTCATACCTTTATGAGGTGACTGAATTCAGTTTTCAAGCTAATTAAAACCAGTTTATCAGAAATTATTTTCATTGATCAGAATATTTGATCAAAAAAGTTGGGAACTCAAAATCTTATGAAAGTGAATGCTGACAGGTTTCTTTACATGTAACTGGAAAAAATAAAATATTACTTAAAAAAGAAAATTTTTGAAAAGTTACTCCTTAGAGAAAGAGCCAAAAGAATCATAATATTCTTACCCTCTTTACCCCCTTACCATTACTTACCCCCATATTCATTTTTGCATTTTTCTATCAATCCTCCCTACATACATATAATCAATGACTGATTATTAGATAATACCTGAATGAAAACTTTCTTTTATAAGATTTATGGTATACCCTGAAAAAAATTACAAGCTAAAGAGAGTTATATATATATGTATTAATATTATATATTAATATTAATATATATATAAGCATATATATATAAGCATATAAGCATCAATATATAAGCATATAAAGCTACAAAGGCCCTTCTAATCCAACTCCCTTACAGTATCAATAAGGAAATCAAGGCCCAGGGGAAAATAAGGGATTCATGCAAGGCCACATCACCAAGGAGTGAAGCCCAACGCATCACATGATTTTGTCAAAACAGACAATGTCTAAGAGTCTTTGGGCTTCAGTTTCTTAACCAAAAAAAATTAAAGGATTGAACTTGAACTCTAAGTTTATTTCTAGGTCTAGCATTCCAGAATTGTATGATTTAAAGAATAAAATTAATTTTGATTCCAAAAAGAGCTATAGGATGATGTCAAGTTGATTTTAAGTTAAAAATCTATAGGTAATGGGGAACACATTTAATGCACAAAATTGACTGAATCCCAAAGAGGGCCATTTAATGAATTAATAAATAAAGGTACAGAGTATTCTATATTTTATCCATATAAACTGCAAACCTGTTATGTAGTACCCTTTGACTTGGTCATTTTATATTTTAAAAACAAATGATTAAACTTTATATGCTCAATTCAAGCTTTTGGCAAGGCAATAAACACATTCTTCCTATAATTCTAATATACATAACTAGAAACACATTTACACCAACAAATTCAGCCTTATGGATCCTGCAGTTGAACTAAATTAAATAGTTTCCAACATGAGAAAGCATTATCAGTCCTATGTCTTCTTTCTGCTCCATCTAGCCTTGCATTACAACAGACAAACGCCAAGAGAGTTTAATCAAAGAGCACTTATTAAACTGCAGGTTGGCACCTTTTGGGGGAAATGTATAAATAGCAACACATACTCGAGCTGCCAATCAAGAAGAATTATTTTAACTCTGTCTCACTCATATAACAAATGCAGTGCCAATTGAGTAAACTTGCATAATGAGAAAATTCCAGCCTTTAGAACAAAAAATCCCTCTTAAATCTGATGGAGTCAAAAAGTTAAAAGTAAGATGAAATAAAATATAACGAGAAATGTTCAAACATGGAAAGGTCCTCAATTTAATAATTCGCTGGATGTTTTCAAAGCATTAGTCAAAGTAATACACAACTGATTGCATATTTCACACTTATAAGAATGATGACACAAATTTATGTTCAGAAAATCACTTTTTTCTTTTTCTTGAGTTTAATAGAAAATACATGAATCTACTAGTCATTAGGCCTGGGTTCTAATTTAGTCTCTGACACTTATTAGTTGTGTGACTTGGGGGAACTGCTGCTCTGTCTCTTACAAAGGGTTGTTTTGAGACTCAGTTAGGTGGCAGAATACTAGATTCTGGAAGATATGAGTTCAGATCTATCTTCAGACATTTTCTAGTTTGAACCTGGGCAAATCAATTTACCTCTGGTTACTTCAGTTTATTCATTAAATGGGGATAATAACAGCACCTAGTTCCCAAGATTATTGTAAGGATAAAATGAGATGAATTTTTTAGAGTGCTTTCCAAACCTTAAAGTGTTATATAAAGTCAACTATCATTATTGTTATTGTTAAATAATGTAAGTGGAAGAAATCGGTAAACTACAAAAATTCTTCAATGTCCTCAAGTATTGTTCCAGAGATCCAGAAAAAGCTCCATATACCACAATTGGTATGTAAGATGATCAATTTAGAAATAAACCCTGATTAATAAAGGATAGGTTAGGACTAGATATGTAATTTCTTTGGTATAGAGAGGAAATACCCTCTACCTATGCAAGGTAACACTTCTCCAACTTATGGTCTTAGAAATGGGGTGAGAACTTGCAGCCTGCAGCCTCAAGGCCACATGTAGCTTTCTAGATCCTTTGATGCAGCCTTTTGACTGAGTCCAAGTTTTACAGAATAAATCCTGTTATTAAGGATTCCATGAAGTTCGGATTCAGTCAAAGGGCTTCACTTGAGGACCCAGAGGGCCACATGTGGCCATGAGGCTGCAGGTTACCCACCCCTGTCTTAGAAAGTTGCCTAGAATACTGAGAAATTAAGTGACTTGACAGCAGAACTTTGTTGAGTATTTTATCAAAATGACAAATGAAAGTTTATGTAAAAGAATCAACTTGAAGAAATTCAGAAAATAACATAAAGTTATTCCATTCACTGATTATTTGTTCCTAATTATTCTGTCCACATTGCATAGTGAATAGAGAGTCAGCATTGGAGTCAAGAAAATAGGTTTAAGTATCACCTCTGACCTACACCAACTACCTGAGCAAATTGCTTAATGCCTCAGCATTTCAGACAATTCTCTAAAGCCACAGTTCTCAAATTGTAGTCCAAGGTCCCCCGGAGACCCCCTATCCTCCAGTCAAAACTGTTTTCATTATAATACTAAGATGTTATCTTTTAAAATAGTTCTCTCATTTCAAACTGTATCTACATCAAGCAGAATTTTCTTTAGATATTTAAACCAAAAGATTATATTCCAAAAGACTGAATGCAAAAATAGACATGAGACTCTAATTGTCTTCTCTTAGGCCAAACATTAAAGAGATTTGCAAAAATATGTAAAATTATACCATTCTCCTCAGTAAATTTTGGGGTGGTTTGAAAAATAAAGTTCTTTTTCATAAAAAGTTTTCTGTTAATATATAATAGGTTTGTTATTTTAAATGAATTCAAAAGTATTTTCTCAGTTTGCCCATTTTAATTTCTAATATGATAAATACTGATAAACATAACCCACATAAAGCAAAACTCTGTAGGCTCCTTAAAAACTTTAAAGAGTAGAAAGTATCCCGAGACTAAAACATTTGAGAATCACTGCTCTAAGACAATAAACCACTGATAGTTCCTGATACAGATGAAATCTAGTTCCAGTCATATGCACATATATACACACGCATACATACATATATGCAAGCATGTGTATGTATACATATATGTATGTGTGTATGCATGTGTGTATATATATATATATATATATACACATATATTCACTTGGAAAAGGAAGAGGGGTATCCCTAATATCGGTAGAGAATTCTTACAGCAAATGAATTTCTCTTAATATAAGTAGATAAAAAAACATACAATGGAAAGGATAATATAAATGATTCATCCAATTTTGCTTCTAAATTAGCTGCAAGCATTCCAGGAAGAGATTTAAGAGCTGTTTCCATGAGCTCAATGAAGACATTTGTTCGATGTGTAAAATCAGTTCAAAGAAAGATAAATAAAATCTGAAAGTATAAAAAAACTGAGTCAGGATAAGAGGAAAGTAGAGAAAGTATTATAATGGATTATCTAAAGCCTTTCTTTTCATTCAAGCATTTTTCCTTCATTTTTGATCATCTCATCTTATTAAGGATATTACTGAAACAGAAAAATTCTCCCAAAGGGCAGCCACACTGATTAGAGCCCTAACGAGCTTGTGCACTAGAAAATGTTAGGTAGATACAACCCACTTAGCTGAGGAAGAAAAAAGTAAAGAAAAAATGGTGAGTGAATTCATAGAAAATAACAAATGGTATAGGAAAAGGTCATCTGGGCAAGTTGATTTATCCCGCTTAAGAGCAAAAGTTCCTACTCAATGAAATTTAATGACATCAAAATAAAACTCAAGAAAAATAAAAATATCCTACTTTTGCAATTAACCTTTGGGGTTTCTGCAGCAAACCAAAAAAAAAAGAAAGAAAGAAAGAAACAGATTAAGATCTAATAATGTCATTACATAGTGTTTTCAGTAGCTAGGTTCAGTTGCTCAACGGGCAAATCTTTCTTAAATTGCTTCATTGTTAAAGGAGCATGGAAATGGATGCGATTCCTCTGGTTCATTTGCAGTTTGGGGTTATTTTTATTTTTAATTTATGAAATAAAACAAGCATTTCCATAACATAGTAAAATTTTTAAAAGGTGATTGCACATGAAATTGAAAATCTGTTATGCATAACTTGCTATTCCTTTCAAATATACAACAAAATTGTGGTGTAAATTTCATCTTATTTCTTCCCTCCCTCACACCCCCTGCCCTAGAGATGACTATAGTTAATTGAGGTCTCTATAATAGTCATAAGAACTTATTTGCTCAAAGCCATTCTTAAACCAATGTTATTCTTAGTGTATATGATGTTTTATTGGTTCTGCTCATTTTGCTCTTCATTATTTCACAAGTCTTCTCATGTTATTTTATAAAATCATTGAGCTCATCATCTCTTATAGCACCAGCACAATCACGTACTACAACTTGTTCAGTAATTCCCCAATTTATGGGCATCTATATTAGCAAGCACCCTAGCACACCCAGAACAGCCTGCTAGGTTCTTTGAGCTGCTTTGCTAAAGGAAAGACAACGTTAAAAGGGGTCAACAATCTTACTTTAATTACAGATAAGTAGAAAATACAAGCAGAGAAATTAGCACAGAGATTCAACAGACAGGGCTCCTACTGTTTGAACAAAATAATACAACCACTTAAGTACACCACCTGACCAGGAAAGCACAAATCACTGAGTAGTTAGGAGTCTCTTAACAAATGACAACTCAGAGTGTCTTCCAGGGAATCAAAAGGTCCTTCTCATAAGCAAAACCCCAAAGTAAAATACCAACCTTCCAGTATATATAATTTTCAACTAATGGGATCAGAGCCAGAAGGCATCACAACCCTTATGACTCAGTGTTGAATTATCTTAGTACCAAAAGGTGTGAAAGTTTTCCTACAAGCAAGCCTCCCTGAAACAAGCTTCCCTTCAGGCAAGTTCCACCCACAATGGGTTTTATGTGACTCATGACGGATCACAGCTGGGCCCTAGCTCAAAGCAGTAAAACATCTGTGACTGAACACATGTGGTCACATAGGTCTATTAATGAATGGGAAAGATTTCCATATTCCATTAACATTACAGCATCCCTGTAATTTCCAAGTCTTTGCCACCACAAAAAGAGCTGCTATAAACATTTTAGAACATATAGAGTTTTTTTTTTCATTTTCCCAAATCATCTTTGGAAATAGTTCAAGTAGTGGCATTGCTGGGTCAAAGGTATAGGTAGTTTAAAAATCTCTTTGGGTATAATTCCAGATCACTCTCCCAAGTGGTCAGATTGGTTCACAATTCCACCAACAATGAATTAGTGTGCCAATTTTTCCACATCCTCTCCAACATAGAGGAAACAATGTATATATCTCTGGTTCGTTTGATAAAGCATACAACCAATCCACTTCCTATCTTCTACCTTCAATTTTTGGACAGGACTACCAAATATCATTTAATATTTATCCATCCTTACCCCTCAGATCACACCTTGGACATTAAAATGAAAGTCAACTAACTTTTATTATTCCTACCCTCCTCTCCTAGATCTCAAGAGGAACTTTCTATAATATCATAAATATGTATTTCACTTTTACCACAAACATAAAGAATAGGGAAAATAGCCTATACTCACTGAATCTCTTTTTTCCAAATTTCTCAGATATTAATGAGTCCATTAAACACTAAGTCCTTTGAAATCCTTTATAGAATGGTACAAAATAAATTCAGGTACTATTTGTTATTTTTCAATAGTTCAAGAAACGTTTTTGTGTGTATGTATTGCTTAAGTATGTATGTGTGTATGTATTGCTTAAGTAACAATCACCTCATTTCTGTGGTTAGAAAGCCTTCTACTGTATTCGTAGCTAAATTAAACTTGAAATAGGGGGCTGGCCAAAGAAAACCCAGTCCTTCTGAACATATGCAGCTTGCTTGGACTGATGCAGGCCCTCCATGGACTTCAGCATATGAATAAGTATTCTACACCTATTTCTGTTCAATTCATCGTGCACCTTTTTGACTGGTGCTGAGCCATAATTTCACATGCGTACAAAAAATTCCCATAAGACCATTTCAGTGACTTTCCTGCCTGGCTGCATTTGAGAGGAAGCAATAACTGTTGTAAGCCCACCGGTGAGAAGAGGGCCAGTGGCTTACTCTCCCCACTTAGGTTGACATGAAGGGAGGATTACATGGCCCTGGAGTTGCTTCTATCCCTGTTGTGTCAATACTTTCTCGCCTTAAGTAAAGAACTGTTAGATATGGACTAGACTAGACCACAACTTTGTGAAGTTTTAGAGATCAATAAAACACCAGAGGTTAAGAAACTGGAGTCCAGTAAGAGATTGCAGACAGCCAGGCCTGGTGAGGAACAAATCCCTGATCAACCTGCTTGTTCTAGCATTGCAGTGGCTCAATACTAATCAATCTAAGAATATTTATTAAGTGCCTACTATGTGCCAGACACTGTGCTAAATGCTGGAGATACAAATATGAAAAAAACAACGCACCACAATTCCTGCCATCAAGGATCTTATAATCAAATAGGGGAAGACAACATACAAAATGAAACTGAAAAGCAGGAGGGGAAGGACAGGGAAAGACAAGGAAATCAAAAGATACCTGCTGATAGGAAATGGAGAAGTCAGTCAGAGCCCTAAAGTAGTACAGACAGATAAGAAAGAGGGCAATGTCTGAGTTGAGCTCTCTCCTTGAAGTCCTTTCCTGGGAAGTTCAGAATTCATGGTCCTACTCTCCAATAAGAGAGATTGTGATGAGGTAGAGTACCAAGGATGATGAAATACACCATAATGATGAGATTATCCAAATAATGAGCTTACCTCTGAGGAATGGTAAAGAAATGAGTCAGAGAAGACTTAAAGTAGTACAGCCAGGATGGCATGGTTCAACACCAACACACTGGTTTCTGCAAACAAGAAAACAACTTCATCCATTAAGGATGCTACATTTGGAAGTGAATTTAGTGGAATGAATGATTTGTCACGACCACCTTAAGTTTGATCCCACGTTGCCCAGGACCAAAGAATTATAGGAAATAGTGGGCACCCAGTTCAGGGGGATGTTTTTACTCCTGTTCTTCCTATATCTTCTCATTAAATTTGTCTTTATAAAAGCTAATTGATATTAATTGATTTAATAATACCATTATAATAAGCACCAAGCCAATCAATGATGTAAGTGAGAAATTAGCTATTGAAGGAGATTGATTTTAAGAACATTGGAATATAGGCTTGAGGCAGAGAAAAATTCTAAGCCCTTATGGATACCCATAGAAGACTGAGGGGAAGATGTGACCTTGTTCTTGGAACCTAACTTCCCAATGAAGATAAAGGCTCAGAGTTCATATGGTCTACAGACAAGCTGTTGGTTGTTGTTGTTAGTTGTTTCAGTTGTATCTGACTCTGTGACTCTATTTGGGGTTTTCTTGGCAAAGATATGGTTTGCTATTTCTGTTGATTTTACAGGTGAGGAAATTGGAGTAAACAGGGTTAACCGACTTCACTTACACAGTTAGTAAGTGTTAATGGCCAAATTTAAACTCAGAAAGATGAGTCTTACTGACTCTAGGTCTAGAGCTCTGTCCACTGCACCATACCGGCACCAAGACTACACATGACAAGTATGAAAAAATCAGCTTTATTTGTAGTCTTCTAAAATGGTACAAGAGACTTCGCCTTAGAACAAGTTCTATCCTCTATATAGGCACAACTCCTAGGCTATCCTCTGAAAATAACCTATAACAATTTCTTCTTAATTCCCAATTTTTCTACACCAGAATCCATCAGAGAAAATAATTGAATATTTTTAAAACTTTTCTTATACCTAAAAAAAAAATCTTAAGAAGATGGTAGCAGGTTTTATCTTGTATCCCTGGGATTCCAAATGGAGGCAAAAAGCCACTCAGAACATGGGCAAAGTTATGATATAAGCTCATAGCCTAGGTCCATTTCAACAGCCATTTTCCAAACACCAGTTCTGCTGCCAAATTCTTCCCTCTTAGGAATTACAGTATAAATAGCAGATAAAAAATAAGTTCAGAAAAACAGGCTCTAAAGTGTTCGGGTTGTGATCACTTACATTTTAGTTCACTTTTTTTTCCACAGCCTGAAAAAGATGACTAAAACTCATATTTAGAACTTCCTGACTCAAAATTACTGGTGAGAAAGATCTAAAATGAAGATAACAGTCCTACCCTGCCTCAGGAAGGTAGAAGAGCAATTAATAAAGGGAACTGAGAAACACTCCATAAATCTGGTATACAGTAGTACTTTTGAAAAGCTGAATGATAACAGCTGCCAAAATCCTAATAAAGCCTAGTGAATTCATCTGTCAGGTGACATAATCATTCTTACTGTTAAAATGATACTAAGCGCTGCTTAGTCACAAGTGAAAAAACACGAGTTTAATGTTAGTTGTTGTTCTTCAAGAGTTGTCAGGGTTTGTTTACTCCCGTTCTGGAGCAAGAGACTAAGCAGCTATGAGACTTCAACATATTTCTTCGGCATTAACATTTTCTCACAAAAGCTCTTCAGCTTTGCCCCCTCTTTTGCCTTCTTGTCCAACTTTTACTGATCTGTGGGATCTGAAAGGTAATAACAGGTCTGGGATTTACTCATTTCCCTTTATCGCTTTAACTATCCAGGCTTGGCTGCTTCCTGCTACAATAAAATACAAGATAATTGCCAAAGTTTACACAAAGCATTTTTTCCCTTTTATTGAAATTGTAAACAGAGTAAATCGTGCTTTCCTTTCCACCACTAGGATTTCAATCTCTTTTCTGTTAACTATTATATAAGCAGAGGAGTATAAAGTCTCTCCATTACTTCATTCGGTATGACATTGTTTTGGTACTTTCCCCCAAGACCTTCTTCAAAGTAATGGAGGACTCTGGGTGTGGGATATGGCATGAAATGTCAGACTCATTTGATGCGCTGCTTAGTTTTGATGAACTGTTGGGACATGGGGGGTGGGAGGGGCAGAAATGGAGTTATTCTTTTAAAAAAAATCTCTTACAAGGGATGGCTCTCTGGGGAAGGAAGATGAAAGGATATATTTAGAAACAAAGGTGATGTAAAAACAAACTGTGTAAATAAAAACGTTAAACATTTGTTTGACTAAATCCACCAATGGGCATACTCATCTGCAGAATCAAGAATCAAATTAAAACTAACAAGTATCCCATCTGCCTTGGTACAGAGAGAATAAATGCTGTTGAAGAATGGAGTTCTGGTTAGTAGGAATTAGGTGGTATGGCGGATAAAGAACTGGGCCTGGAATTAGGAAGATTTGAGTTCAAGTCAGGCCTCAATTAATGCTAATACTTATTATTAAGACTATTCCATATGAAATTATGAGCAGGCAGACTTCAGAGAAACCTAGAAAGACTTACATGAACTGATACTGAGTGAAGTAAGAATTAGGAGAACACAGTAATAGCAACATTCTTTGATGATTAATTGTGTTAGACTTAGTTCTTTTTAGCAAAGCAAACATCTAAGAATACAATTCCAAAAGACTCATAATGGAAAATGCTATCCACATCCAGAAAAAGAACTATGGAGTTTGAATGCAGATTGATGCACACTATTTACTCTCTCTTTTCTTTTTTTTTTTTGTTTCTTCTTTCTCCTGGTTCCTCCCATTGGCTCTAATTCTTCTTTACGACATGATTAATGTGAAAATACGTTTACTATGAATGTATACATAGAGCCTATATCAGATTGCCCACTATCTTGGGGAGTGAAAAGGAAAAGGAAGGGAAGAAAATTTAGAACTTAAAATCTCACAAAATCAAGTGAATGTTGAAAACAAAAAATAATTAATAAAAAATACTTATTAAGTAATACAATTATGCTATAGTTGTGTGAACTTGGGCAAGTCACTTAGCCTCTTCTTCCTTGGTGTCTTCATCTATAAATTGGGAATAATAATACCAACCACTTCCTAGGACTATTGGGGGGAAAAAATGGGATAACAATTGTTCAGTGTTTTGTAAACCTTAGAGCACTACATAAACACTAACTATTAGTTTTCAAATAGAGTACCACATCATAAAGGTAATTAATGTAGGAAATGTAACTAATGTAGGAAATAAGGGCTAAGTACTTCTGTGAAAGAAACAGAAGGTATGGACTCTGGCCCCTGTTGCTGATATAACCTGAAGGGGTTGGCTCAGACAGGAAACGTACGTGTGTGTGTGTGTGTGTGTGTGTGTGTGTGTGTGTGTGTGTTTAAGAAGAGCTCCAGAGGAGAGACAGATAGAATCAAGAATTTTTACTCCTGGTGGAAGAAGCAGAATTGTTCCAGCATCTGGGAGCTGGGCTGCTACTGGACTAAGAACTGAGTTGGAGTTTTCTATGAGACCAGAATCTGGTGAAGGCCAAAGTGACTACTGCCACCTGGAAGGCTGAGATTTCTTCTGGGTCCTAGGGACAGCTGAACTGCTGGAGGACTGAAGAAGAATGACCAGGATAAGCCTCTGTTTGTTTGTGGCTTAGTTGATCCATGAGTTCCCAGCAACAGAAGTGGTGAAGCTTTTGAGAAGTGTTGGACCCTATGAACTTCAGTGTGTAACAAGAATGGCCTGGAGGACTGGACAAGAACCTGGGAGCTGTCTGCCTCTGAATCCAGGTGACTGTTTGATGGATTCAGGTAAGAGCTGACACCACGGAAGGGTGTCCAGGGAATCTGAGAGACCACCCTGAGTCAAGACGAAGAAAAGACCTCTTCTTGGATATTGAATGTGTGGTTAAATTGAAGTTTACTAGACACCAAGGGGTGGAGGGTTTGTGTAATTTTTTTAATGATTCTATTTAGTGATTAATGATACTTAGTAACTATGAATCTGGATAAGTGACTGATTAAGTTAACTTATGATTGCCCCATGAGTGGAAGACTGACTTGTATTGTGAAATGATTGAATGATTAAGTAAGGAGGTTTTCTCCCTTAGGGAAACCAGATGATTATTCTTTGGTCCTTTGTTCTAAAAACTATGGCCACTTTGGTGAAAACTATGTGGCCATTCTAATGTTAAGCTGTTGTGAACACTATATTGTGATTTTCTGTGATGTGATGTTGTGAATATTATACTGTGCCTTGATTTCCTGAGAAAGTTTACCTTGATTTGTTATGGAATGAACAAAGTGTTCACTATGCTGTGTAATCAGAACCTTAAAAGCTGTTCACAGTAGCATTCTTTTGGGAAGCTGCTCATGCATGGCATTACACACAGCTATTACTAATTGGATGAATGATCTGGCCCCAAGAAAACAAGTTTAAAAATTACTGTTCACCAGTTTTATCAATGACTTTTAAAGGTATTGATGTAACGTTTATCAAATTTATACACAGCACAAAATTAAGTGACAGAGCTAACATGTTGGATGCAGTTGAGGTCAAAAAAGATCTGAACAAGCTAAAAAGTTTAGTCAAATTTAAAAAAACATGATCTCCTAGGAGAACATTTATATTCTTATACTTGGACTTTTTTTTAATTACCTTCATAAGTATAAGATGTGAGAAATATGGCAATATAATAATTATCTGAAAGAGAATGGGTTTAACAAAAGATAAATTGAGTCTAAACAACAGAATTATATTAAAGCTAGCACAACTTTCAATCAAATCAAGCGAAACTCATTACTCAGGATGAGATATTTGGTTACCCTCTGTCCTCTGCCCTAGTCAGACCATATGTGGAGCATCACACTCAGTTCTGGGTACCATATTTTAAGTAGAACACATATAAACTAGAAAACATACAGAGATAACAATGTTGGTGAAAGTTCTCTAGATTACAACATGAGAGGACTGGTTGAAGGAACTGAACGTGTTTAAATTAGAAGAGATTTAGGTGGTACATGACTAAGGGCTTTGACTATTTAAAGAGTTGTAAGATAGAAGGATTAGACTTATTTTATTTGACCATATAGGACAAAAGAAAAACTTCCTAATCATTAAAACTAAGCAAAAGTGAAATGGAGCTATTTCAGCCGGTAAGAGGTTGCCTTTACTCAGAGGTCTGAGTAAAAGCTGAGTGATCACATATTAGTCAATAAGTCAGTCAGGAACTTACTAAGTGCTTACCTTGAACTAGGCATTGTGTTAAGTGCTAGGGACACAAAGAAGGAGGCAGGGAACCAGCCCCTTAATTCAAGAAGCTTACATTCCCCTAGAGATGATAACACATTGGAATGAAATATATACAAAGCAAACAAAAGTAATCTGAAAAGGGAAGGCATTAGCAGCTGGGTGGGGGAAGGAGGGAGCAATACAAAAGGACCTGCAGAAGGTTAGAAATGTTGGTCAGGCCTGGAGTAATGTAACTGGCCTCTAAAGGTCTTTCTACCTCTGAAATTATGTGAAGTGCCATCCTGTAAAAGGACAAACTATTCATGAACATGAGTCAGATTCCATCAATACAAGAAAAAAAAATTTTGTGTGTTATAGAAAATATCAGTGTAAATCTAAATTATATATAAACTTCCAAAACAATAAATTAGTAGAGGCTACTATACTGACATTTTGCTTATCTAAGGGTTTGTTTTTTCAACTGGTTATTTTTGTTGTTACCCAGGGGACAGAAAGAGTAAATACAAACAATTTACCACTTAGCCAGTCTCAGTCAACAGCTGTCATAAGCTAAAAAGCCCAGAATGTACATATGCCACTATTTATTTAACGGGTGACATTTGTGTGTGTTATGAGCTTCGTAGTTCACCAAAGCAGTGTTGATATACCAATAGAAACATGGTAGAAGAAACTTGAAGCATTTCGAATCTATCAAATCTCACCTCCCGTAGATCCAATATTTTCCCTTCAAATGAAGACCTTCCCCACATCTCACATTCAAAGAACTGCCACATTTTCTTAATTCTACCTCGACAAATCTCTCACCTGTTCCCTTCTCTCTGCTCACACAGCTACCATACTAGTTCAGTCCTCAGCACTCCCCATTTGGAATATTTTGCTAAAATCCTATCTTTGTTCCAAACATCCCAAGTGAGTAAGGAAAGAAGAATCATCATTCCTACCACCACCACCCCCATTTGTCATAGGAAAATATGGGACCACAATACTTAAATAATGTTCTTTAGTCAACAAATAGTAAAACTCAAGGAGACTCTTGGTCTCTTTATTATTATTATTGATCCAACAAGATCCAAATAACTTATATTAAAGAATGTTTCATAGAATCAAAGACATGGAAGCTACTTTAGGAGTTCAGTTTAATTCAGTAAAGCTTTTCTATACATATACTCACTAATTTGAACCTACAAACTACCTATTGATACAATACCAGGGACTTTATTAAGTACTGGGAATACAAAGGCAAAAGTTGCCTGCTTTCTGAAGGGGGATAACAATATGCAAAGGTGAATAAAAGCAAAATATATACAAATTAAATAATAAGTAATGAATAGGAGAAACAATCATTGGGGGAGGCAGTATTAGAAAAAGTCTCTTATATGGAATGGCATTTGAACTGGTCCTTAAAGTCTAGAAAGACAAGACAAAATGTTAACTAGACTAGGTCCCTCCATCAATCCCTTCTATAAGATAACTAAAAAGTAATCTGATGAAAGGACCTTACCCAATTCTTGGGAAAAGTTATGTTAATAGTTCAGTATTCCCATTCCTTATCATTTGCAATGATGGGGAAATTATGTAAGTTTACATATCAACTCTCAAGGCAGGAGCCTATTCCAATGTCAATAATTCAGCTCCATGAAAAATGTATGCAATACATAGCTAAGAATAAGAAAATAAGCATCTTTTGGTTCCAGGTGTGTCCAGGACCTTAGGACAAATGTTTAAGTTTTGTGCATTGCATTGTATTTAATTATATACTAGTCAAATTCTGCTCATAAAAGTTAGCCTAGGGAAAGGTTGTGAGGCAGTATGTACCAACAAAGTCACACTACCACCACCACCTTGACCACCCTTAGACCCCCCCAAAAAAAATAGCCCAGGCACCTGAATCCCAAAACCTTAGGAATAGTAATATCCCTCAAACCACTAGATCCGCCTCTAGTCCAGTCCTGACAGCTATTACTGAGGGGAATAATTACCAAGCAGAAGGGACCCATCATTCTTATCATTCCCAGCAAGAACTGCTGAATAAATGGTTCATCTAACCCCACCCTCTGACTGATTTCTGCTCCCAAGGCAGGTAATCCAAAATAGCTGAAGCAGTAGGGTATCCTGAGAGATAGAAAGTTGTATACGACAAACAGATTAAATCATCACCACCACCCTGACCACCAATTACCCTCAGATTTCAGTGAAGATCATTCAGGGCCCTAAACCCAAAAATCTCTGGAATAGCAATGCTTCTAGTCCAGTATCCACAGAGATCATCTTGGGAACCATTATAGAGATACAGCTAGGCAACTGCTCCTACAGGTGCTACATAGGCATAGCTACTAAGACCCAAAAAAGAAATTTCTTGCCATCAAAGGCCTTGGCACTATCAAATGGTTCTACATGATAAATTGATATGATTTTATTAGTGTACGTGACTTTAAAGAAAAGCCAGTGCCATCTGTTTTCCTCTTTTACCCAAGTCCCATCTGGATTCCAGCTTCCATCTGACTTGCAGCTGAAATTGTCCATATGTATTGTCTCCCCATTAGACTGTATGGTTCTCGAGAACAAGGAATCTTGGTTTTTCTTTTTGTATCCTCAGTACTTTTCATAGTTGTTGTTCGCCCTTCATTTTTGAAGAACAGTGACAACAATTTTAGAGTCAACGTACAGGTGTGTACAACCATGTCTAATCAGTCCAATACAAGTTCAAAGGGCACTGATATAGATCAAGCATAAGCAGTACATTAGAACGTTTAAAGCAGAAGTAGAACTGGATTTTCACAGCTCACAGTTTCTCTGTGATTCTAAAATTTTTTGATGCAGGCACCCCATGCTGGATGGTCCTATGGCAGCATTTCCCATGTCTCACAATCATTATTAAAGTCCTTCAGAGATACCTTGAGAGTGATCTTATGCTGTTACTTTTGACCACCATGTGAGCACTTAACTTTGTATGAGTTGTTTTTTTTCAAGCAAACTTATCTTTATTGTTACATCTCTCAAGCAATATTTTTTATTTTATTTCATTTTTTTTCCAACTATACTAAATTTTGTTTATTTGTAGTTTACGTTATTCGTTTCCACAAGATTTTGAGTTACAAATTTTCTCCATCTTTCCCCTACCCACCACCCCAAAATCCCACTGTATATCCCCTCCTCCAATGTCTCCTATATCTTCCCCCATCACCCCTCTGACTCTCCAGTAGGGCAAGATGGGTCTCCCTACCCCAGTGCCTGTATATCTTATTTCCCAGTTGCATATAAATAATAATAATAATTTTTTTTAACATTTGATTTAAAAACTTTAAATTCTAAATCTTTCCCTTCCTCCCTCATCACCCACCCCCACTGGAAAAACAAGCAATTCAATTCAGGCCTCCTCCACTTCTTTTGTTTTTCAAAATCCTTCTTAAGCTCCTCTACAGCATGTAACCAATTTTTATTTTTCTTGGAAGGTTTTGGCGAGGGAGTTCTCACTGTATTGTCTTCCTCCCATTCCATGCTTTAATCCTTTTTGTCCCCAAAAAAAGGAATCTAAAGTTGGATGGCTGTGTTTGCTTTGCTTCCTTTGCTTCCTCATGTTGCCAGTCAATTACTTGACTTTTTAACTCTTTGCCACAGTAGAACTCTGCTTCCAGAGGGGAGAGTTTTTTCCAAAATCGGTAGGGTTTTCACAGCTGCTGGACCTATTAGGAAGCCACCATCTCTACAGAGCCCACCAGCTTTGGCTCACTGGTCACGCACCTCAGGACCACCACCCAAGACCATGGTCCTGATCCAGGCAGCTTAAAGCAAGAGCACTTAGCCTCTGAATGGTTGCTTGGCTCCCTTATGATCTACAGGCTGAGAGCTCTAAAGCAGCTACATAGAGGTGGTTTCACAGCCACTGCTTCCACCAGTTCTAGCTCTGGGGGCAGAGTGCCGGACATGCTCCTCTGTTCTCCCCCCCCTCCCAATCCAGCTGAGTTCTACTGACCTTTCACTTTGTCTTTGGCATTTATGGGTTCATAATTCTGGAAACTGCAATAGCTGCTAGTGATCCACTCTCCTGAAAGCTCCAGCCAAGGCTTATTGGGGTCGCCCTGGGGCTAAAACCATGGGTTCAACAGGGGCTGTGCTTGGCTCCCAGGGAGCTCTGATGGACCCTTCCTGTCCACCTGCCAGGCTGCCTTCAGTGGGTGATTTGTTTCTCTGTCACTTTGTGGGTTCTGTAGCTCTAAAGTTTGTTTAGAGTCATATTTTATAGGCATTTGAGGTGGTTATGGGGGGAGTGACAGAGTTTTCCTGCTTCAACGCCACCATCTTCACTCCACCTGAATGAGTTTTTGTAATAGTAATGTAAATGGGAAGATATTTCCCACCCATTAATAGCCCATGTGACCTTTTTAAGTTACATGGAAGCCTGTCACATGGCTTTGAGTCACATGAAGCCTGTAGTAGGAGGAGCTTGCTGAATGGGTGGAGCAGAGCCCAGAGGAAGCTAGTCAGAGCAATTAGAGCTGAGGGAAAGAGAGGAAGCAGGCAGTGAGCTGTGAGCATTCATTTGTAGAAAGGCCCTAGCAGGGTGAAGGCTTAGAGATGGCAGTGCCCCCCCTGCAGTGTTATTCTGTATAGATTTCTTTGTTACTATGATGGATTTGTCTTTCTGGTGTTTGAATAAATGTTTTGGTTCTATCTTCCACATGGAGAGTCTGTTACATTTTGCAATTCAGAATTATGCCAGCATATTCATAGCTGCTGCAGGAGCTGTGACTATCATATTGGCACTACAATTTTCCATAAAATAGTCCTTTGGGTAAGTTTGTGTTTCACATTTAAACTAAGTGGTCAGCCCATTGGAGTTGGGCTTTTTGCAGTAGAGCTTGAACATTTGGCAGTTCCACTTTAAACAGGACCTCAGCATCTAGTACCTTATCTTGCAGGTGATCTTCAGGAACTTTCTGAGACAATTAAGTGGAAACAATTCCCTTTTCTGGCATGGTACTGGAAAACTGTCCAGTTTTTACAACCATACATCAATATAGTAAGCACAATGGCTCTGTAGACCTTCAGTTTGGTATGCAACCTGATACGTCTTCTCACCCCACCCCCCATTCTTTTCAAGTCTCCCAAACTCTGAGTTAGCTCTGGCAATATGTGCATCAACCTCATCATCTATGTGGACAGCTCTAGAGAGTATACTGACACCACACTATCCACACTGAAACCACTGGTCACAGTAAATGGAGAAATTTTGAATGCTGTGGATTTGTACATAGTAAGCTCTTAGTAAATATATATGCATCCATTCATTCTGAAGAAAACAGAAGTTTCATCTAAGCCTAAAAATCAGTTGTGAACAGGGTGGTGCCCCAAAGTCAGGAAGAACTCAAGGAACCATAGGATTAATCAAGATAATCAGAAAATATTTCTTAAGCACCTACTATTGCCAGACACAGTACTAGGTACTGAGGCTGGGGAAAACATGAACACAAAGATGGAATGATTCCTATTCACCAAGAACTGACATTCTAATAGAAAAGACAACATAGGAGTTATGTAAATATATTCAGCAGAAAAATTTAATGAATAACTACAAATACGTACAAAGTAGTGAAGTACAAGGCAGTTTGTGAGGGAGGACCTTAGCAATCAGGGAAACAAGGAAAGGTTTCATGCACAAAATGGTGATTGAGCTGCTTCTTAAGAGAAGAGAGAGACTATCAAACAGAGAGAAGGAAAGTATTTGATTAAGGGCCAAGTCAGGCAGGAAAAATCTTGACAGTGGAATTTGTTTCAGGTATGCCAATCAGAATAAAGGAACAGATCAAGAAAAAGAAATAGCTTCCAGAAAATGGAGTCTTGAGAACTAAAGAGAATGATGCATTAGTACAAGACCAAAACCCAAAAGGAGGAAATAGCTTTGGAGTGTTGCTGGGGAAGAGAATGTTGATTGGTATAGGTTTGAAAAGAAAATGAGATTTTCAGTCCATAACCAGTAGATCTGGTGAAGAATCCAAAAAATGGTTGAACTAGCTAGTTACAGGAAGTTCCTACACGGGCTTAAACCCCTCACTGAAATTTAGAGGATCAGACTCTAGAGAGTAGAAATGTGATATCCTGACCAGAAAAACCATAGCACAAGCTAGAACAGAAGTGAAAACCAAGGCCAAGATGAAAAGGAAGTTAGTCAGGAGGAAGTTTTTAAAAAGTAGTTTGAGTGTCCTATATTTAGTACTTGGAACTAGAACACAAAGACAAAAATCTTCTCAACTTATGAATTTCTTCCTCTTGTTCACCTATTACTGAACCTACCTCACATTTTGCATTTCTCCTAGATTGCCTTATGGGAAATCCCTGTTTAAAATACTTAAGATATAGTGCTATAGACAGCTTGGGAAAAGCAGTGAAAGAGGACATTAGAGTTAGAAGTCAGTTAGAGAGGAAGTCAGGAAAGGTACCAGCCCAACCACCTGGGGAGGATCATAGGATTTAGACCTGTAAGACAAATAACACAGCACAAAGGAGGGCTCCTAGCACAGGTTCACTCTTGATCTGGTCAGACAGGAAAGATGCTAAAAAGGAGTTAATAATCTTACTTTATTCTGATCTAGTTTTCTCAGAAGATGCTTGCTGATAACAGGAGCACAAACTCCTATAGCATTCCCTAATCACCCTTCTCCCAGGGGCCAGTGAGAAGGAGGGACAACTACCCTTATGCCTCGATGGAGTCAGTCAAGACAGGCACTACTAGCACATTCCCTAAATCCCCTCAAGCCTCAGTGGGGGCCACTTGATACAAACACAGATTTCCCCCAAGCCTGGATGGGGGCCGATCAAGGCATGCACAGCATTCGCGCATTCAACCCTGAGGTTCCCCATTCACTGACCACTGACCACCTGTTTTATAGGTGCAACAGGCAAAGAAGGCAAAAAAGCAAAAGTGTCCCAATTTACCTCACCCCATCCCTGTATCTCACTGCACAGTCACAGTGGATGTTTATACTATACAATGTATACTATGAGTATACTATACTATGTATAATAGTATACAATGTATACGATTTATCATTATATAATGCTATACAAGCATGGTGGAGATATTTTAAACCATAGTTATGGGAACTCAGAGAGTTCAATCTGGAAACAAGAGATTGTTATGGCTATGGATCCTGGGAAACTGAACTCTGAGAAATAATAACAAAAATTCACTTTACACACATCAAAGTTCACCTTACTTACAAGACCCTAAAGGAATTCTAGAACTTAACTAGTCTAAGCCACTCATTTTACTAGTTTACCAAATCAAAAAGATTAGCTTTTAAGATTACCTCAAAGAACCAAGCTATACCAACTGATACAGTGCATTCTTTTAATAAAGCAAAGAAAAAAGAGATGAAGTCAAAGAAAATTATTTCAAAATAAAGTTGTAATGTTTTTAATACATCAATTGATATGCCTGGTCCTTACAGTGTTAATCTCCTTGCCCAAGATAAGTAAAATGGCAACAGGAGCAGCAACAATAAAAATATACATTTATATAGCACTTTAAAGTTCACAAAGTGTTCGCCATGCATTATCTCGCTTGGTCCTCACAATAGCCTCGTGAACTTGTTGCTATTATTATTGGCCCCATTTTACAGATGAGGAAACCGAGCCTAGGAGAGGCTAAGTGGATTGCCCAAGGTCACCACACCTAGTATCAGAGACAGATTCATAACTTGGGTCTTTCTGACTCTGAGGCCAGCTCCTTATAAACACAAGGCCTGACAGATAGCAAATGCTATATAAATGTTAAATTATACCTTATACTGTTATTAACCTTATGTTTATATATGAAGAAACTGAGATTAAATGGTTTGCCCATGTTAAACAGCTAATAAGTGTCTAGGAGAGGATTTTGAATTCGGGTCTTCCTGACTCCGAGTCCTGTCTCCTATCTGTTCTTCCCAAAGACCTAACAAGAATAAGTAGTAAATAGCTTAGCTGACATTGTAATCTCTACCTCTTCTGACTCCAAATTCAGTTTCTTTCCACTATACCATGCTAGGTGGATGGTTGCCAGTATTTAAAGTGAGGTATTATCACAAGGTGACACATAATGAGAACTGATGAAGCACCCCTATCCATAAAGACCATAAATCTAGAGGCAAAAAGAACCTCAGAGGTCAACTAGTCCAAGCCTTCATTTTATAGTTGGGAACTACAGAGGTTAAAGGACTTACTCACTGGTGCAGTCAGATAGCAGGACCCATACTATATGGCTGTAGAAGTGATTATTCAACTTCTGCTTAAAAATATCCAGGGACAAGAAACTCAGCATCTAGCAAAGCAGCTCTTCCTATTTTCTAATCAGCTCCAACTGTTAGAAAGTACTTCTTTATCTTAAAACGAAATCCAACAGTGTGAAATTCCCACACATAACACATTGGTCTTACTTCTTTCCTCTGTAGCTAAATCATTGTTACAGTTGTTAAAGTAGACCGAACGCATAAATCAATTTGAATGTTTCAGCATTAAGAAAACTGGGTTTTGACCCATGCATGCAATATAGGTACAGTGACCTGTGTGTCCCAGATTTTCCAAGACAGTCCTGACTATAAGGAACAAAGGCATGCTTTTAATGAAGCTTGCAAAAAGAAATCCTTTGTCAAACTATGCATTCCAATTTTTAGTAGTTCGGAAAAGATGGGAAGCAAGTGTCAACTCTAATTCACCTGCTCCTCCTAGAACTTTAAGTCTTCCTTTACACTGCCTTTCCTCACTCCTTCCATGCCTTCTTCCACCCCCAAACAAACTATACTTTTCAGGAAGTCCTGGTACATGGCCCTTATTTATTATCTCATTAATAATTGTCTTAATGAAGGACTAGGTAATGTTTTGTTTTGAGTTCACTAGAGCAGCTAAGAACTGATGTTTACAAGGCTCATCTGTTACTATTGGACCTAAAATATAAGTCCACAACAATTTGGGGGTAGGGATCACAACCTTAAAAAGATATCATACACATATGTATGTTGTAATTCAAGACTTAAAGTGACATAAAATACATACACACCACCAACTTATAAAGTAGCCTCTCTCTAAAAACTATCATTTGGATTCTACTAATAGAGCCACAGTATAAGCACAAAAAGGGCAGAAAATCTCCAATAATGAGATATATGTTGAATGGCACTCTCTACTCCAATTGCCAAATTCAGTAAGAGGATTAACAAATTTTCTCTTTATCAAAAGCAAATCTGCTTACAGCTTTCACTAGGAAGCCAGAATGATGCTCACTTGGGCCAAAGAGTTAAAAGTAAGCAGCTCTTAGTGAAAAACACACACATCAGGAACAGCTACTTCTCTCATCTCCAAAGAAACGCTTGAGTTCAAAAGATGCAAGATTTTCCACTTTTAATTAGTTGCCATTTTGATGTCAACCTCCAGACAGCATGAAAAGGAGCAGCCTAGAGAAAAACAGATTTGACAAAATTCAATGTATTGGAAAAAACAAAATGCCACCGCCTTTACTTCTGAAATCCCCAGTGCTCGGTGTCTCATTTAGAATAGTGGGCAAAGAGAGATGAAAGAAAATTAGCAACATGCTCCTCAGTAAGGGCTTTCTCCATCTTTCCAGGTCCAGTGAGTTGGTCACCAGAGATTTAACTTGGAGAATAAGACCCACTATCCATGCTTGGAAAGCCTTCTAAACTCCCAAAGGGGTGCTTGGCAGGCTTGGAGATGTAATACAGTTCTAACAGCTGCTGATACTTATATTTGGAACATCAGTCATTTCACCTGGGATTGAGACAAGGTACCAGGGGCAAGGTGACACAGAGTTGGGGAAAGGCAAACAATGAGAGCCAATAAGAAACACATAAAATCTATTTGTTTGATAGAAGCATTCAGTTCCCAGGGTGAATTAAAGTTCTCTATAGTTTTTATAAACCTGGAAAACAGAAGAGAAGAAATGCATGCATGTTAGATCAGAAGTTGCCATCAAAAGAGACATATAGATAATTGTAAAGTAACTGGCCTATGAACTCCTCTTGGGAGGAGGAAAAGTATTTTGGCAGCCAGCTACTTAAATTGAAGGATGAACATTGCATTCAATTCAGTAACATTTATACGGTGTCTGTTATGTTCCAATACTGTACTAGATAGTGGAAATACAAAGATTAATAAAACAAAAGTCCTGCCCTCAAAGTTCTGCCCTTACAGTCTCTTAGAGGACTACCATATGTTTATTTATACAGATGAATAAGAGAAAAAATATTACACAGTAATTTCGAAATGGAGAAAGTCTGAGAATTAGAGGCAGGGGGATCAGGAAAGGCTTCCTGCAGGATATAACCCTTAAATTGGGCTTTTACATAAAGAATCTGTTACAAAAAGAAATTACTTTGAAACGCTTTCTGGGTTCTTAGATGAGCATCAGAAATCATAGGCAGTCCCAGCTAGAAACACAAAGTAGATAAAGTTTGTCTTTAACCTTGACCTTCCTTTTAGACAATTATCTGTCTTCCTAAAGGCCATTCAGAGTCCAATGTTCACATGTTGCAACCTCACCCCCAACTCAGGGCTACTACTACATTATCTCTGCCTCATCTTTCCTTTCCTGGCTGAGGTCCATGCTCTAACAGGGATAGGGAACCTGCAGCCTTGAGGCCACATGTGGCCTTCTAGGTCCTTGGTCCTAGGTCCTTGGCCTTTTGACCGAGTCCAAGTTTTACAGAACAAATCCTTTCATTAAGGGGATTTGTTCTGTGAAGTTTGGATTTAGTCAAAGGGCCGCACTTGAGGACTAGCGGGCCACAAGTGACCTAGAGGTCACAGGTTCCCCACCCCTGCTTCTATACCTTTCCCACTCTTTCATCTTCATAAAAATATGTTTAATCCAATCTCTCCCTTCTTCAGATGACAGGTATCAAAAACTAGTTAGGCATATTCATTAATATCTGCTAAAATATATATAGGTGCTTATGACATGGGTGAAAGGGGAAAGAAGTGTTAGTGGGAAGGGAATTATCAAATAAGAAGAGAAATGAAAAAAGATAGAAAATGGGACGTGAAAAGATTGGAGTACATCTCCTCTTAGATCCCTTTTATCTCTAAACCTATGATTTTATGAAATTACAACTTGTCCAATCAAATTGGATTTATACCAGTTTCTGTCTTACCAAAGAATGTTCCAATTTGTGCGGCCTGAAGTAGAGGAGCTCTAGAGTTAAATTCTCAAATGGCTGACACTTGTAGGCATGGAATCTTTGAGTTTCCATCAGCTGAGGCCATTATATGACCATCTGAGCTGGAAGTGGAAATCCCAGACAGATTCAATAGAACTGGGGATTGGTGGTGAGCTTTGATTATTTGTTGAATATTCAAAATATGCTCATTATTTAAAATTTGTTGCAATATGTGCCAGTGTGGTAGATTGAAAAGGACTTTGAGATTTGGGTTCTAAGTCTGACACAACTAGCTATTCAACTTGAGCATCCCCTAAACAACAACATCTCTGATTTCAGTTCCTCATCTGTGAAATGCAGACGGGTTTAGATATTCTCTAAGGGTCCTCCCAACTGTAAAATTCTGCAGTTCTGGGAAAATTAATTGTGTTGTTGTTCATTGTGTCTGACTTATTTGTAACCCCACTTGGGGTTTTCTTGGCAAAGATACTGGAGTGGTTTGCCATTTTCTTCTCCAGCTCATTTTGCAGATAATTAAACCAAGGCCAGCAGGGTTAAGTGCCTTGCCAGGGATTCACATAGCTAGTAAGTGTCTGAGACTGGATTTGAACTCAGGTCTTCCTGCCTCCAGGCCTGGTGCTCTATCCACTGCACCACCTGGCTGCCCCTTAATTACATTAATTGATCTTATAAACATATATTCAGTAACAAGTCATTCACAAAGTAGCAAAAGAGAATGAGGATTCCACATTAAGTTAATTTTCCACATAACTGGTTTTCCCCTTTAAGTACCACATTTTAAAGTATTTAAGGCAAAACCTTTCTAAAATCTATTATACCCTTTCCAGTCCCATCAAATAGATCATGCTTGTATATATTATCATTTTTCTCTATTACTCAGGATAATTATTATGAACATGAATTTTATGCTGTGGTGTAATCCAATGATACCCTCACAGGCCATTGAAGTCTACAGAGATATTTTGCTACAGGCTACTCTGCTTTTTTAATTCTTCTGTCTGTTTTTTATAGTCTGTCTGTCTCATTCCTATCATTCCTCTCAACTGATTCTGTCCTTATCTCTAGCTATCCCTTCTCCCATCCCTCATATGTCTCCCTACAAGTTTACTACTCCTGATCTCCTCAGGGCAGAGAAACCAAATCAGCGAATCTGTTAATACTGTGAACAAAAGGTCCTCCCAAATGTAAAATTTTGTGACGTATGTATATACACACACATACATACTCATGCATGTGTATGTATCCTTTGGAGATTATTTTGGTATATGACAGAAAAGTGTTTATCTAAACATAGTTGTAGCCTGACTACTTTCAATTTTTCTGTTTAATCTGAGTCCTTCCTACAGTAACTGAGGTCTTTGAATTTGCCAAACAAATATGCTATTATGTTTCCTCCCATATGTTGTCAGTCAACCAGTATTTATTAAGCGTCTACCATATTCCAGGGGCTATGCTTAGCAATGGTGATACAAAGAAAAGCCAAAAAAGGCTGCTCTCAAAGAGCTCACAGTCTACAGAGGGAGAAAACATGAAGCAACTATATGCAAACAAGCTATATATAGGATAAATTGGAGAATCATCAATAAAGGGAAGGCACTCATATGAAAGAACAAGAAAAGTTTCTCGTAGGCTGTTCAGTGGCCATTTTCATTGACTCCTTGCTTTGCAGATGTATTCTATGTGGCTGAGATTTCTAGGAGTCTGGCCTTCCAGTAAGTTGGGTACTCCTCCCAGATGGGTATATAGCATTCATCATTACAGATGCTATTTATATTACAAGGATTTTTTATTGGGTCATAGAATAACCTGAAGAATAGAAGCCATCATAGAAGCCAAGTTCAATTTCCAACCAAAATGTTCTGTCTCAAAGTAGGAGGAATATTGGTCTGAAATTCTGATGAGACTAGCCTTTCCTATTTTTTCAACATCAGGTGATCCAAAGTCACAGAATAGTTTTGGTTTTGTTTTTGTTTTTAATAGTAACCTATTCAATGATTCATTGAAACCAGGGAAATTACATCCAAACATCATTCAATTCGTCCTTCTTCTGCCAGTAAACAATTACTCTCTGGTAATATGTATTCTCTATTTTGCAGCCTCATTTAAAAAACCCTCAAGTAATAACCATTTTTGTTTCCATATTGCATTGGAAACACATCTAATTTACTTTCCACTATCATCTCCATTCCCCCTTTCCAACTTTTTCCTATCCATTGATTCACTCTTTGTGGGTTCCCCCTACATTTTTTTCCCCTCGGATGGAAGAGGTTTCAATTTTCTAAACTACATCTCATTTTATGACTTTGTGCCAATACTTCTGTAACTCAAAGTCCCTTTGTGGTATTTATCATTTCTCAGAGGCATCAGAAATCTGCCAGTAGGATCCTGCCTCAGGGAACCAGGTCATTAATAAAAATTTTCAATAAGATCAGACCCAAAACCCAAACCCACCACACCCCATTAAATGCTTTCTCACAACTAATTCCTTACCATTTATCACTATTCTTCCTTTGGTTCATAGCCTTTTAGCCAGTATTCAATGCAGTTGACAGTCTCCAAGTCAGCCTAATTTGAACTCCATTTTCTAGTATGTTCTTATACAAAAACCATTGGGTATCTTAGAGATCTTTTTTTAGTACCCTTCAATTTGTTTATGCTTTCTAAAATACAGAATAAAACCTTAATAATTGAGAATGAAGGGAGGGGTAGTCATGTCTAAATTAGTGAAATCCATAAGTTACAATGTTGACTGGGGCGGGAGTGAGGGAACTGAGAAGTGCAGAAAAACGTAGTGACAGAGAGAAACCAAGACAGAAAGACTGAGCTAAACAATCAGAGGATAAACAGTACTTGAATATTATAAGATTGCATTTTTTTTACCAGACATTAGTACTTGGACTTTTTCACCAATTTCACCATTCCATTCTGACCTTTCATTCCCAGTTAATAAGGTTTATTTCCAAATGGTCAAAAACCTAAAATGAACTTTTTTTTTATTAAGGAGCACACAAGGTACTTTTTTTTAGCATGAGGATCTCTTTCTCCTTCCATAAAAGTCACATACTATTAATATTTCCTGACTGAATAAAGTGTTGAATAAGAAAATACATGAAACACTACCATTAATATTATTTAAAATCAATTTGTATCTTATTAATTATAAGACAATCTACATACATTTTTAAATATTCACATATGTACTGGGGAGGAGGGATGAATCTCCCTACCCATATTTCCTTTGTCCCTCCTAACTAAAGGACAACCTTGTTTTCATCCTTACTTCAGGAGGGAACCAGAGTCCCTGCTCCATGCCAGCTATTGGGCCCACACTGCTCCTTCCCAATAACAGTCCCTCCTCCAGCTCCTCTCCCCACCCATTCTTGACAAATGGATCTAATCCTACCACTTGGACAAGTACAGCATTATCAATTATTATTCTAGTGAAACTGGGATCCATAAGAGGTCTTAGCTTATGCCCTGCCATTATATCCTTGAGAGTCACAAGTGAATTCTAAAGATACCCACATCTTTCTGTCTGCTCTGTTAACTGCATCCCTTAAATCAAGCCTTCCCATCCAACACTCTGTAGTTGAAGCCCAACCAAAACACATGTAGTCTCACCCCAATTAGAATGTGAACTCATTCAGGGCAGGGACTATTTCCTATTCTATTTATGTCCCCAACACTTAGCACAGTATTTGGCACACAGTTATGACTTAATAAATGCTTTTTCATTTACTTATTCAGTTTGTTTTAATGCAATAACCATGCAGTAGCCTCCCTAATACTAGAACTGTATAGCCTAAATAGAGGGAAACACCATAATAGTCTACTCTATAAGCTCTTTGAGGACAAGAAGTGAATTTTATTCTTCTTTTATTCTCTGCAGGTACTTTGCAAATGTAAGTTACTCTATTGTTGGATGAATACATGTACATATTTAAGTCAAAATTAAATTAATGGTCATATTAATGAAATGGATAAAACAGTAGAATTGGCAATGAGTATTGGAAAATAACATTTGATAAACATAAAATTGTTGTTAGGCCACCTTTTTAATTCCTTGATATATAATATCCATACACATTGCCTAAATTATCATAAATTCCTACTTTACAGGATAAAAATTAATATTTTTTGAAAATGTAGAATAAAACTGTCTTATCATCATGCATTACTATTCATAGACTTGGCCCACCTAACACTGTTAGTTGGTTCCAAAAAAACCATTATTAGGCCCAACAATATTATTGAGTGTGGTCCCTTTGGAAGAGTTAGAATGCAATAAATGTAAAACTATTATACTGGGGTTTCATGTGTTTAATGAAAGGGATTAATTGCATTGCATTAACAACTTTGCAAAATGATACTTATCGGGCAAAGGCTCTAAATCTGGGATCCATGGTCTAGTCAGCAGGCAGATTTCAGAGGACATTGGAACTTGGATGCAAATAAAATTAAATCTACATTTTCGGGGCGGCTAGGTGGTGCAGTGAATAGAGCACCGGCCCTGGAGTCAGGAGTACCTGAGTTCAAATCCGGCCTTAGACACTTAACACAAAAACTAGCCATGTGACCTTGGGCAAGTCACTTAACCCCAACTGCCCTCCAAAAAGCAAAAAAAAAATCTATATTTTCACTAATCTCCAACTGAAATTTATCACTTTGTCCAATTATGAATATAGGCAACAAACTACTGTGGTTTTAGTAGTATCTATGACTGTTATAAAGAGAAATCACAGATATTTTCATATCACATTACATTTATTGCAGATTTTGAAATATTATTTCCATTTAACAACTTTGAAATTACTGGAGTTATTAGATATGCAGTTAGATACATTATTATCTGACAAATTGGGTTTTTATAAAAAATATTTTGCCAAACTTAATGGTCTTTTCTCAGTTTTCACCTTTCTCAACAGCAATTTGACCCTCTTGTCTGTTTTTATTTTTAGTTTTTGTTTTTGTCTTTCTGGAGGGGGGAAGGTAGGGCAATTGGGGTTAAGTGACTTGCCCAAGGTTACACAGCTACTAAGTGTTAAGTGTCAGGATGGATTTGAACTCAGGTTCTCCTAATTCCAGGGCCAATGCTCTATTCACTATGCCACCTAGCTGCCCCTGTCTCAGTTTTTGTAACAGGGCTCTTTCTTAGTTCTTCTAACTGTCCAACAGTTCCTTCTCATTTTTATTTTCTGGATAGGAAATAGTTACAGAAGCTCTTTTGTGGCATTAAGGAACTGGAAAATAATGGGTTGCTTATCAATTAGAGTATGGCTGAACACATTTTAGTAATGTGTATGTAATGGAATACTATTATTCAGAAAGGGACAATTTCATAGAAACTTAGAAAACCAGGAAAATAATTTATACAACATCAACAACGTTGCAAAGACAATGTTGAAAGACTTAAGAACTCTGATTGATAAAATAATCAACCACAATTCCAGAGGACCAATGACTTTAATCCGCCACCTAACAGAGAAGTGAAGAACTCAAGACAAAGACAAGGCCAATTTGGAGATTTGTTTTCCTTGACTGCGCATATTTGTTACAAAGGTTTTGATTCTTTTTCTTTCTCATTGAGAGAGAGAGGGGCAGCTAGTAAAAAGAAAAATACCTATATATTTAAAAATAAAATTTAAAGAAAATAACATATTTGCCTAGAGACTAGATGAATTGATTAATTTCTGATAAGTTGCCAAGGTGTTTCTATCAGTGAAAGGGGCTTTCACATCAAGAAACACCTAGACTGATGAAATCACAGGTCTGAATTTATATAAAAATAATAAGAAGGAAACAAACCCTCCAGGCTCCTAATTTACACTTATGAGTTCAGTCACTACTCTGTGATGCTAGGCATAACCAGGACTCTTTGAGAGCAAGGACTAACTTTGGACTTTCTTTGTATCTCCACTGCTTAGCACAATGCTTAGAATATAGTAGGTCCTTAATAAACTGTTTATTGATTGACTAGTTCATGAGCCCCACTGGTATACTTCTCCTTAGTAATCAACTAGTAAATTTAATTAACTTTTAGAAAAGTCATTTACTACCATGATGTAGTAAACATAGTCTAATTCAAACCTGGAGCACTCTCCTACAATTAGACTTGGTACCTGAGGGAGAACAGATTCAAACTTATAGTATAACAGTAATGAAACACATATGTCAAAGGGCAGCTTAGTACTATGAGTCCTGGGAGTCCTTCTTCTCTTGGGTACGGCTCTCTATCTAATGAGTTTCTCAGGTAGGCTCCCAACGTATATTCCTTTCTTGAGACCAAAGGCAATATTCCCCACTACCACAAGGAGTCATGTTCCATAAGCCTAATGACATGGCCAATAGAGCTGGGGAGGGAGAGAAAATCCCCTTCTCTATTTACTGACCCTGGTTCAGGAACTGGTCTATGTCTTTTCATAACTGCCTCCATCTACTGAACCAGCATTACCAAAGTACATCCAACTATTTAAGGTCCCTAGAAGTATGTTTGACTTTTTTCCTTAGTTCATGATTATTCCCTTCTCAACTCAAAGAAGTTCACACCTCATAAAGGAAACACAGAACTTAAATGAATTTTGTTTACATATTAAAACCTTTCATGACTTCATCAAATGTGATCACATCAGCCGAACTGATTAGAGGAGAGGAAATCATATTCCCTCTCCCAATCAGTCAACAAGCAAATATTTATTAAGCATTTCCTATGTATCAGGCACCGCTAAGTGCTGAAAATATAAACACAAATAGCAAGTCAGTCCTTGTCTTCAAAGAGTTTGCATTCTAATGGGGAAAGGTAACACATGAAAGGCAGCTGACACAAAGGGATGGAGAGGAGGGACCAGCTTGGTGCTAGGAAGCCTATAGTACAGTCTGAAAATGAATGAGACATTGCCAGCCTGGGCACTCTTCTTAAATCAAAATTCTCAAGGTGGATGGGAAAAGGATGGAAGGGGGGATGCAGGAGGCAGCATCCCATCAGAGGGAGACTCTGTAGGAGCAATGGATATTTCCAATATAACAACATAAGTCATTCATCCAACAGCCTCTTTCTTTTATGACATTGCATTCAGGTCACTGTACTATTCACAATAGAAGATTGAGAGGGTGTCAGCCTGCTATAAGGGGGCCATCTTTTATGGACTACCTAGTGGAGAAAAACATTTGGTAATATTGTGCAGTACAAGGAATACAGACATTCTAATCTTGGCTCTATCATTTAGTATGTGACCTTAAATAATTCACTTAGACTCTAGGTTTCAGTTTGATGATCAGTAAGACAGAAAATACCACCTGCCCCACCTACCTCACAAAACTTCACAAAATTGCCATCCAGTGAGCTGAAATAGAGCTGATCTAGGCCAAACCCTACCTGAAGCATGACTCCCCTCTTATGCAGTGAATCAAATAAGGCAAGGTGCATTAAAAGAGTTTTGATGATTATAAAATAGATGCCAGTGCCAACCTGAAGGAGTATCTGACTAGAGACAAAGCAATTCTTACTAAGCATGAAACATAAAATGCAAAAGTCACTGAGGAACATTGATGAGATTTTTCTCCTGTGCCAGTCAAATTATTTCAGGGATCCCATTCAGAAGGGAAAGACAATTATCTTAACCCTCATCTCCCATGGAGTGTCCAATCACAATGGAATCCAGAGCAAAAGGGTAGTCTCCGTTCCAACCACATGTAGCTGGACAATGGATGGAATACTAGACTTGTAATCAGAAAAATCTACATTTGAATTCTACTTCTTATATTTACCAGCTTCAACCATGGGCAAGGAAGTTAACCTCTCTGAGTCATCGTTAAAGGGAATAATACCTCTGAGATAATCAATGGAAAACACATTGTAAACTTTAAAATGCTAGATAAATGACTTATTACTCATTTATCTTTTTTTTTTCTATACAGACCTTAGATAAGGTGCTTTAGGCTATTTCCCACATTAGCTGAAAGTACATAGAATGCTTCTTAGGTGGGGCAGGTATGTCTTGGAGAAAAGATTACGTTATTCCTACTATTACCTCAGTATTTATTGTCCAGACTGCCTATATCTGGGGCTTCTACAACCTCTCAACCCGAGGTACTTAATTTTTTATCACCTTGTTTTGACCCCAGGTTCACAACCTAGATGTCATACTCAAATCTTCACTGTCTCTCACCCCATCTACCAATCTTTTGCCAAGGCCTGTTGATTTTGACCTTCATAACATTTCTCAAATACCATCCCCTCCTCCTCTGATACTACTACCATGCTGCTGCAGGCCCATATCAATTCATGGCTAAACTATTGCAATCAACTACTGGTTGGTCTGCTGCCTCAAGTGTCCTCCCATTCTGATCTGTCCCCCAATCTAGCTGCTAAAATCATTTTTTGAGGGGGGGGGGAGGCAAAGCAATCAGAGTTAATTGCTCAGGATCACACAGCTAGTAAGTGTCAAGTGTCTGAGGGCAGATTTGAACTCAGGTCCTCCTGACTCCAGAGCTGGTGCTCTAACCACTGCACCACCTAACTGCCCCTTATAATCATTTTTCTAAATTGCACATCCAACTATGTCACCTCCCTACTCAATAAATTCCAGGGACTCCCTATCACCTCCAAAATCCTTGGTTAGACATTCAAAGCCCTTCCTAACCGAGCTACAACCCCCCCAACCACACATCTTTGCACCTGAATTCTTAACACTTATATGTCTATAAATACTCTTTGGCACAGTGACACTGGCTTCCTTGTTCCACAAACATATATCAGCTCCCGGCATTTCCTCTAGCTGTCCCCCAGGCCTGGAATGCTCTCCATCCCTATCTCTGCCTCTAGGTCTCAACTAAAATCCTGACTTCTAAAGGAAGCCTTTTCCAAAACCCTTTTAATTCTAGTGCCTTCCCTTCGTAAATTATTCCCTGTTTATCCTGTATATAGTTTATTTGTACATATTTGTTTGCTTGCTGCCTCCTCTAATAGGGGCTTCTTGAGGACAGGAACTGTCTTTTGACTTTTTTTTTGTATCTCTAGCATTTAGCACAGTGCCTCACCTTTGACCAACTTCTTTACCTTGTCCTAAAATATCCGTGACTTTTTGATCATTCCTCCTTTCAGTTCACTGTTTTTCTCTTGTAAACTTCATACTGTTTGCCTGATTCTAGACTCTGACACCTCAATGTTGTCTAGTAGTTTCCAGCTACTACCTAGTCTGACTCATTCTCATGCCTGGCTATTGTATTGTTCTCCCTGCATTGCCTCAGTTCACCTAGGCTCATCTACTTACCCTGTCATCACAACCTAGTGCCATCCCTACACCCCAATATAGGCATATGGACTTAATTGCATGCCACCAAACAATTGTGGTATTGACAATTTCTTTCCTAGAGCCCCAACTGCCACCAAAAAAAAAAAAAAAGCAGAGAATTCAGCTACAGAGAGAAGCATCCAGTTCACCTTTGCCAAATCCTTCTATGGATCTTAATCACCACCCATCCTGCCCCTCATTTTCATCTCTTCTTCTCCTCCTCTCTTACTTTTAATGACTAGCATAACTAACCTGGATATCTCACTTCTGAAATATAAAGTCAGGGCAGAATCAGGGAAGCAGGGGCAAATTCAGAGGCAGGAAGCAATGTCCAGAGAAGCTATTCATACTTGCAGAAAACAGGCAGGGAATCTCAGGTAAATACCTCTCTTATTTTGTGGCTATAGTCTTTATAGTATCAACATCTTTAATAAAATTTACTGAGAACCTACTATGTCTAGGCGTTGTGCTACATAAAAATGACCAGGTTGCAAATTTCTTACTTTTATCATCATAGGATTAGAGATTTAGAACTAGAAGGAATATTAGAGATCATGTAAGTCATATACTTTTGGGAAACTGAGTCCCAGCTAAAGAGTTGAAGTAACTTGTTAAACATCACACAAGTGGTAAAGTGACAGGTACAGAATTCTAACCCAGGTCCTCTGCCTTCAAAATGACCATACTATGGGGGTGGGGAGGTCTGGGAGATATTTTCTTCCATCCTATTAAAATATTTTTAATCCAGACTTAGGGTTCCTGGTATAGAAACTTTGTTCACAAATGTACAATTAGAACGCATTTTCAGTTCCCAAATCAAAGACTTGTCTGTCCTTTATACCACACTGTCTCTCAGGGTGCTTATTTTTCTTTAACTCAGTTTTTGAAAATGTAACAGTAGGGAGGGGAGGTAATCAATGGTGGGGGAAGTGGAGGGAAGGAAACAATTTGGAACAGAAAAAAAATTTTTAAGAATATTAAAAATATTTTTAAAAGAAAACAATTAAAGTATATATGTTTATATTGAAGGACATTGTGCTAGGTACTCAAAAATAAATGACGTGTGGTCTCTGCCTTTAAGGAATGCATGAACTGGTAAAATTTTGAAAAGGCAAATATAGAAATAAACACAATAAAACTTATATAATAAATACTATGCATTGTATTGAGAACTGCCTGTCTTTTCTTTGTTTCCTTGTTAGTTTTCTTTTGTTTTGTACTATGCACTTTTTACTTTGTTCCTTCTTCCTCCTTTCTCCCCACCCCACTCCCAAAACTACAATTAAGTAAAGATAGATTTATGTGTAGATATATAGATACACACACATACATAGGTGTATATATATATATATATAAAGAGAGAGAGAAAGAGACATATACTTTCTCTAATAAATTCTACTACTGATCTTTGCTTTTAATGTTTGTGCATATCTCTTATTTCCTATTCCTCCAGTTCCTCTACTTCTACCCACTATGTTGCCCTCCTATTACTTAACCTCCCCTGCCCTCCAAAGATCTCTCCCTTATCTTCCTGTTCCCATAAATCTAAACACCCTTCTATGCCCCGCTTTAACCTATTCTCTCACCCTTGCCTCTTAAGATCCCTCCTTTACCCTCTCTCCCAACTCCCTATGCCCTTAGCATTTTATTTTTTTCTGAATTTAGAAGACTTTTACACTCTTATAAATATATACATATATATATGTATATATATATATATTTATAAAATTCCTCTTAAACCCATTCCCAAGGAAAGTAAGTTTCCAGACCTAACAGCCCTCCTCCCCCATCTAATTCCTCTCTGTCAGTTCTTCCTTCTGCATCTCATTTGTATAAAATAAGTACTCTTTTTAGCTATTTTTGAATAGTTTTACTTTCTAAAGTCCTAGCATTCTCAGATCTACCCCAATTGTTCTTATGAACTACTCAATTATTAATAGCAATCTTAGACATAGGCTTTACATTTTATATACATAAAAGTAAACATTCTGTCCTTATGGAGTCCCTTATTACTCTTTGGTATGTACCTTATATTTCTTTTGGCACTTATATGTGAAATTTTCTATTAAGTTCAGGGTTTGTTTTTTTTTCTTTAAGAAAGAACAGAAAGCCTTACAGCTCATTAAATGTTCATTTTTTTTCCATTCAGGGTTATACTTAGTTTCACTGAGTATATTTTCAGTCAGAATTCCAGTTCTTTTGCTTTTTGATATATAGTATTCCAAGACCTGAGGTCTTTTAGTGTCACCACGGCTAGGTCCTGGGTAATTCTAATTGTGGCACCACAATATTTAAATTTTTTTTCCTTGTTGTTCATAATTTTTTATCCTTAAACTGGGGCGGGGGGGGGAGTGGTTCAGAATTTGACTATAATATTCTTATTGGTTTTTCTCATAGGATCTCTTTCAGGAGATGATCAGTGAATTTCTTTCCAGTTCTACTTTGCCCTCTTGTTCTAATGTTTCAGGACAATTTTCTTTAATTATATCTTGTATTATTGTATCAAGAATCTTTTTTTTTATCATAACTTTCAGGTAGTCTGATTTCTCTTATATTTTCTCTTCTTGATCTGTTCTCCAGATCAGCTGTTTTCCTTGTAAGATATTTTACATTCTCATCTATTTTTTCATTCTTTATATTTTGTGTTATTATTTCTCAGTCTCCTATAACTTCACTGACTTCTCCTCACCCAATTCTAATTTTCAAGGAGTCATTTCCTTCCTTAAGATTCTGGAACTCCTTTTCTAATTGGTTGGCTTTCTTTTCATAATCTTATTTTTCTTGGATTGTTCTCTTTTTTTCCCCTCAATTTCTCTCATTTGATTTTTAAAGCCTTTTTAAACTTCTATGAATTCTTTTTGAGCAGGTAACCATTGAACACTACTCTTTGGGGTAGAAGAGGGTTTCATTGCTTCTGTATCCTGCTCTGAAGATGAACCCCAGTCTTCTCTATTCCCATAGTAACTCTCTATGGTGGTGTAATTTCTCCTTTTGCTTTTACCCTCTAGTCTCTGTCCTCTGATCCCTCTTCAGTTTTCCATCTCCCCACCACCTACCTCCCCTCCCCCTGAAACTGGAACCAAGACCTCCAGCCTCCTGTAAGTGCCCACACCCAGGAGCATCCCCACCCCACTGCTTCTGTATGCACCAGTTGCGTACTGGTTCCTTCTCACCCGCATGGCATCTCTGCAGCACAACAGGGTCTGGTGTTCCTTGTCAGTAGAGGATCCTTTGATGCTGAACACCCCTCATTGTCCCTGGGTAAAAGTCCCTTCCAGGCAGCCTCCCAACCCAGCTAATCCCTGGGCTGCTTGTTGTTTAAGAAGATTTAGGACACAGTCTGGAGGTGTTTACTCTTCACAGGGACAAGATCTCATCCTGGGACTTTTCTTCACATCTTATCCCAGGAAGACCCTGTTTTGCCCCTACTCGTATTTACTTTTGCAGTTTGTGGGAATTTATTGCTGTATATTTTGAGTTGTGCTGTGCACACAACTTGTTTTCTCTTCTTATTTTGTGTTTAAGTTTCAATATTTAAGTTTATGTTTCTTATTCTTTTTTATTGTGTATTTAAGTTTGAGTGATTAAAAAAAGCTCAAAAAAACAAAATAAACAATTAAAAAAGGACCACAATAAGTGCATAAGAGTGGTACAAAGTACTCCAGGGGTAGTACTCCAGGGGTACAAAAGAGGGAGAGATTGCTTCTGTGTAGCAATGTCCAGGGAGACTACATGGGCTGGTTGACATGAGCTATTACCTTAAAATCTATATTCTATAGAAATATGGAGAAGAGTGTGATCAAAGGCCCAGAAGTAAATATGGGATCAATTTGGTAAACATCAAATAGTTCATTTTGACTAGAGTCCAGAAACATAAAATCATATATTTTGAGCTTGAAAAGCACTCAGAAAACATCTGGTCAAACTCCCTCCATATACAGATGAGGATGAAATAACTTGGCCAAAATTACACAAGTAGTAAGATTCAAACACAGGTCCTTTGATTTTGAATCTAATATTTCCAATTATATAAAACTGCCTCTTTTGATAAATACCAGGAAGTTCTATTAAAGCTGCTCCTCTCCTTACTGCTACTTGAAGGAAGGAAATGGCTTTTCTTAAATGTACAAAGAGAGCCCCTGGCAAAGCCAAGATGATGGAATAAAAGCAGAAACTTGCTTGAGCTCCCACTCGAACCACCTCCAATAACTGTAAAAAATTGCTCCAAACAAATTTTAGTTCTACAGAACCCACAAAGTGACAGAGAGAAACAAATCTCCCACTGAAGGCAGCCCAGCAGGTCAATAGGAAGAGTTTATCACACCAAGCTAGGAGCAGAGCACAGGCCAATCCAGACCCGTAGCACAGACTGGACAGAGAAGAATTCAGAGTACTGATTCACTGCCAGCTGTGACAGTTTCCAGACTTCTCAACCCATAAAGACCAAAGAGAAAGTAAAAGGTCAATAGGGAACTATTGGAAGTGGGTAAGAGAAGACCATGGTCCAGCCCCTGCCCATGGGACAGAGGTGGTGGCAGTGGCTACATCTGCTGCTGCATGGCTGTCTCCTGAGCTCCTAGCCTACAGATCATGAGGGGGACCAAGTGAATGTTTGGAGAGTAATTACTCTTGCTTTGACCTTCTTGGATCTGGGTCATTGTCTTGGATGGTATTTCTAGGGTAAGGAGCAGTAGCATGACAGAGCTTGTTGAGACTGTGGAGAGGTAGTCTTCTTCACAGCCTTGAGACAGGTGCCTAGGAAAAGCTCCAGAAATTTGGGACACAGCACTCTCCACTCTGGAAGCAGAGTTCTATCATAGCAAATAACTCAAAAATCCAGTAATTGGCTGGCAAGATGAGCAAACAGAAGAAGCATAACCAAACTATAAAATCATTTTTGGTGACAAAGACAATCAAACATAGAACCAGAAGAAGACAACAAAGTCAAAAGTCTTGTACCAAAAGCTCCAAGAAAAATATGAATTGGTCGCAGGCCATGGAGGAGCTCAACAAGGATTTTGAAAATCAAGAGAAGTGGAGGAAAAAATTGGGAAGAGAAATGAGAATGATACAAGAAAATTATGAAAAGAGAGTCAACAGCCTACTAAAGGAGACCCAAAAAAACATTGATGAAAGTAACACCTTAAAAACAGACCTGAATTCAAATGGCAAAAAAGACCCAAAAAGTCAATGAGGAGAAGAATGCCTTAACAAACCAAATTTGCCAGATGGAAAAGAAATTGCAAAAACTCACTGAAGAAAATAATTCCTTCAAAATTAGGTTGGAGAAAATGGAAGCTAATGACTTTATGAGAACTCAAGATACTATAAAATATACCCAAACATATAAAAAATAGGAGGCAATGTGAAATATCTCATTGGAGAAACCACTGACCTGGAAAATAGATCCAAGAGAGATAGAATTTAAAAATTATTGGACCACCTGATAGCCATGATCAAAAAAGAGCCTAGACATCATCCTTCAAGAAATTTTGAAGGAAAATTGCCCTAATATTCTAGAACCAGAGGGCAAAGTAGAAATTGAAAGAATTCACCAATACCCTCTTGAAAAAGATCCCAAAAAGAAAACTCCTAGGAAAATTGTAGTCAAATTACAGAGTTCCCAGGTCATGGAGAAAATATTATAAGCAGTCAGGAAGAAACAATTTGAGTTTTGTGGAAACACAATCAGGATAATGCAAGATCTAGCAGCTTCTACATTAAGGGATCAAAGGGCTGAGAATATGATATTCTGGAGGTCAAAGGAGCTAGGATTAAAACGAAGAATCACCTACCCAGTAAAACTGAACATAATACTTCAGGGTGAAATATGGACACTCAATGAAATAGAGAACTTTCAAGCATTCTTGATGAAAAGACCAGAACTGAACAGAAAATTTGACTTTCAAATACAAGAAGCAAGAGAAGCAGGAGAAGGTAAACAGGAAAAGAAATCATGAGGAACTTATTAAAGCTGAACTATTTACATTCCTACACAGAAAAAAACATCACTGTAACTCATGAGACTTTTCTGAGTATGAGGATAGTTGAAGGGAAAATATATACGTGTGTGTGTGTGTATGTGAGTATATACATATGCATATATACTATATATACTGTGTACCATACAATCAAAGTAACATTGCATATGCAGTATGTATAGGTGGGTATATGTGTGTATATATGTATATGTGTGTACATGTATACATAGACAGAGGGCACAGGATGAGTTGAATATGAAGGGATGTTATCTAAAAAATAAAATTAAGAAATGAGAGAGGAATGTATTGGGAGAAGGAGAAAGGAAGAGATAGAATAGGATAGATTATCTCATATAAAAGAGGTAAGAGAAAATGGAGGGGAAGAGAAGGAAGGTAAAAGGGAATGATTCAATCTTCCTCTCATTGGATTTGGCCTAAGGAGGGAATAACATACACACTCAAGTGGGTATCTTACCCTACAGGAAAATAGGGGGGAAGGGGATAAGAGGGAGGAGGATAGAAGGGAGGGCAAAATGGGGGAGAGGGTAATTAGAAGCAAACACTTATGAAAAGATACAGGGTCAAAGGAGAAAACAGAATAAGTGGGGGGCAGGATAGGATGGAGGGAAATATAATTAGTCTTTCACAATATAACTACCATGGAAATGTTTTATGTAACTACACATGTACAACTTATATTGAATTGCTTGTCTTCCCAGTGGGGGTGGTTGAGGAGGGTAGAAGGGAAAAAATCTGGAACTCAAAGTTTTAAAACCAAATGTTAAAAATTGTTTTTTACATGCAACCAGGAAATAAGATATACAGGCAATGGGGTATAGAAATCCATCTTGCCCTACAACAGCAGTTCTCAACCTGTAGGTCGCAACCTCTTTGGGGCTCAAACAAGCCTTTCACAGTGGTCACCGGGGTCGCCTAAGACCACCAGAAAACATATATTTCCTCTCCTCTATTTGTCTCCAGGAGGGTCCACCCACATACAGATACACCCACATATGAGTATTAAAGGGTCACAGCATTAGGAAGGTTGAGAACCACTGCCCTACAAGAAAGTTGAGGAGTGATAGGGAAGGATATAAGAGACAGCTGTTTGGGGGAAGGGGTATTCAATATGTCTTGTGTTGGGGAGTAGGGGAGAGACAGAGAGAAAAATTGTAACTCAAAATCTTGTGAAAATGAATGTCGAAAACTAATTATATGCTGAGAGAGAGAGAGAAAGAGAGACCCTTAAAATGTGGATGAAGTTGACTTCTTTTTAAACCACTCACTAAGAACATCCTAACCTACACTCCCTCCTTCCTCTCATTACACAGAGCCTGAAATCAAGCCATGGTTATTAATTTGGTAGAAGGTTCTGGTGCCTGTTTTTGCATAGCCATGTTAGATAACCTTTCTTAAAAGGACATGCATTAGATCCATGGAATATATCTCTTTCAAATCCATTACCCACAATTTTCTACTGCCCTCACGATCAGGTGTCTTCATTAAAAAGCCTGTCCCGTGGCTGCCTTGCTGAAGCCCCCCACAATCAGTAAGAGAGAAGGTAGACATGAATCAGCATTTAGTGTGTCCTTAAGCGTTCCTGAAATCTGTTTCCCAAAGCAAAGGCTGGTCCACTGACAGCTATACTTAGCCTTTATACAATCCCTATAGATAAGTACATTCCAACCTCATTATGGAGCTATCAGCCAGAGCCAAGCACTCAAAATGTACTATGCATGAGGCAAGTGGCATTTCTGTTCCCAAATAAGTAAAATATGCTCCATCATCAATAAGGCAGGCATTAGAATAAACAAATTGGCAACATTACCTCAATTGTACAGTACACAGTAAATATTGGGCCATGCATTCCACAGCTCCTAACAGCCAAGTGTATTGTCAATTTAGCAAAGGCATCTGCCTGCGTGATTTTACTGTCTAACTACCATTTCTTAAATTCTAACGGGGGGAGGGGGAAGGGAAAAGGGGGGAAGAAATGCCTCATCCACAATGCCTGTCTGAAGATGAATTGGTGATAAAGACCCTGTGTCTGAATATGAGCACAGCAGGTTTCAAAACACTCAGCCTTTGAGAAAAATGCCTGAATACATCTACTATCTCCATGTGTGTGTTTCTCCCCCCCTCCCATACTACACTATATCCTGTATCATAAGCAGTCTAAAGCACAACAACTCTTATCTGATAAGATGCATGCCTGTATGGCATTGTTAGAAGTGAGGTATGAAGGATGTGACAATCAACTGTCAAAATAAAGGGCCCTTGAGAAGCACATTTCAGTTTTTAAATGGCTTTCCCAAACAGGTCTCTCACTTCCTAGAATAGCCTTGCAAATAGCCATTCATCTGAAAATAACCATTTATATGATGCCAGGCAAGTAGAAAAGAATGCCGATTTCATTAGTTCCACTGACTCTATGCCCAGCAGAAGGAGAGTACAGTTGTATAAAAATAAATCTTAGGAGTTAGTAAGATGGTGAAACATGAAGGGTTTGCAGCACTGTGGTGATTTGGCTCCCCTGCAGTCATTAACATAGTTTGGGTAGTCAGTTCAGCACCACTGACATTAGAAAGTTGTCAAACAGAAGAAAGGCTGCAACTGAATATCTTTCCCTCATATGTCCTTAAAACTGGCATATGTATTTATACTTCCCAATGGAATATGGGTAGTCCTACCTGAGAGAAGGAAAACATATTGAATGGACTCAGGAGACCTCTTCTAGAGCTTTAGAGATTCCATAGAAGTAAAGAGAACAGAGTGACTAGAGCTTCAAGGTGGGAAAGTATGCTGTAGTTTGTAATTTCTGCACTTGATTTATTATTTACTAAGGGGCACCTTAATGGCCTACAAGGTTCATATGCCTTCAGATACCACTACACCCTGATCAAGTATACATTTACAACTCTAGTTAATTTCTCCAGTTTACAACAATGGAACAAGCATTTATTCAGTGCCTACTGTGTGCAATGGCTACAAAGACAAAACTGGGGAAAAAAACCACAACTACCTTTAAGATTACTTTCTCCTGGGGGACTACAACATGTAAACAGATAAATATACAAATGGTAATTTGAGGAAGATATAGAGAATACTAAAAGCTATGTGGATGAAGAAAAGTTCCCAGTAGAAGATGGAACACAAATTGGCCTTCAGAGGAAGCTAAGGATTCTCAGAAGTAGAAATGGGAAGGGAGAGTTTCCAGATATGAACTAGAGCTGAGGCAACACACAGAGGCAGGAGATGGAATGTTGAATTCAAGGGATAGGAAGTCAGTCAATTTGCCTAGAATAGAGTATGTGAAGGGGAATAACGTGAGATAAACCAAAGGAAGGCGAAACCAGAAGCAGTGACAAAGCCATACCATAAGGGCACCACTGCCCATCTGCTTCAGACATTACCATTACCATTTATACTTTCTTCTCTACCCTCACTACCCAAGCTCTCATTGTTTTTCCTTCTCTTTTCTGTGTCTCTGAGCTAATCTCTATAGGTATTCCTTTCAATAATATATGTCACAATCCCTCCACACCTTATCATCCCACAGAAGTCTCATTCAAGTGTAACAGGTATATGCACATGCCCAGAAATGTAAAGATGGAGGAACCCACATAGAAGACATGAGGGAAACAAGAGGACTCAGATAGACATGGATATTCTGTGTTGGTCTACCAAGTGGTTTGAAAAAACTTCTTTTCATTAGCTGTGTAATCAGAATTGCCTGCATCTTTAAATTGAGCTGAATCTCAGTCTCTCTGTCTATGTATCTCTGTCTCTCTCTACTTGTATCAAGTGGAGGATAGAATGAGTAACACCATGTGGTGAATAGAGAATCACCTCTTGAATACTTTCCCTACCCCTTAGGTCCAATGGCCTGGAGAAACAGACTTGGGATTTTGACCTCATTGAATTTGTCCTTTTCAGTTCTCTTTACAGCAATTGGAGTACCCGAACTGGGACCTTGAGCTATAGGGACATTGGAACTAGGATTCCAGGCCAGATGTTGCAACTAGACAAATAGAGAAGCAATGTTTCTAGGAAGAAACTTGGTGGGATGTACTCAGATATGGTATGACTAATTCTCTCTAGGAACTGAGTTAAATTGTGAGTCTCTTCTCTCAACCCTCCTCAAAGACCAAGGTAGAATAGGGGGTAGTATGGCCCCAGGTTAGGGGGAGGGAGAAATACTCGTATGTTTGCTCTTATTGAAGTAAATATTTGAAGTAAACGTTCCTTTGTAAAAGTTAATCTGACTGTGAAATAGTTAGATGGAACAACTATGCTTGAACCCTCTAAAAATGTAGATGAACATAATTAATTAATGGAGACTAGCCAATAGCAGAGACAAGAGACCCTCCCCAAAACTTTTAGGGTACATGGAAATCTGGGGATGGTCTTGATGTGGTTAGGGTTGCTCAAGACCCCAAAATACCAACACGCCGGGTCCTGACAAATCAATTCGACTCAAGTCTTCTCTCAGCCAAGGAAAAGCAAAGTTTATTGAAAGTTCTCCTGTATTGGACACAGAGCAGGTCCATGCTAGAAAATTCTAAGGTACTCTCACACACACACAGAAGGCAAGATAAGATCTTATATATAGAAAGGTTGTGGGAAGAATCTAGGAGTGGTCTGGAGGAGGAATTTGGGGTCTTCTGGAGGAGTCAATTTGGTCAATGAGTGATTAAGGGTGGGAAGTTGCTGAAGGCTCCTAGAGACAACAGACAATGATGGGCAAGGCCAGTTCAATATTAGATTGATATTTTGATAGGCTCAAGGGTGGGAAGTAGATGGACAATGGAGGCCTAGGCTAGTAACAGAGGTCTGGGCCCAGCCAGAATGAAAAGCTTATGGCCTCTGTAAATGCCTCATCAAGTGGGAAGACTCAGAGTTCAAGGAGGTTCCCAGAGCCTGCACCTCATCAGTTTCAAATGTAATACACCTGGCCTTGAAAGGTGGTGCAGAGAATCAAACTTATCTGAGTCCTTTTATAAATCCTCTGCAGAGGATTCCCCAAAGAACAGGAAGCCTTCCTCTGGTTCTTTAACTATATCTCAGATACAAATCTGGCACCTGAACTACACAGGGATCACTTCTCATTCCACTTATGTGTCTCCTTCTCCTTTTCCCACCATAATCATCTCAACTCCAATATCTTATAGGAAAGTTTGCATTGGTAATATCTTGTGCCTGCTTACCCTCACCTTGCATTTTTCCACTGCTTTTGAAGTCAATTGAAAATTTAATTCCTCTAAGATTCAACAACCATTTTTAAAATGCCTATTCTACATCGGCACTGTGCTGGGTGCGCAAACTAAAATGACAAAACCTACAACAATCACTCTCTTTAAGGACCTTGTATTCTACTGGTATCCATGGTTTTCCAGAATTCACCTTAATATAGCATCACCAGAAGAATATAGGTGATATAAAGATGGTCTTTTATAATAAGCAGCTTAATACCATTGAAGGGACTAAAGGTTTTCCAAAGGCAATCCAGTCCAGTCTCTTTTGATATGGCCATGTATAGCAATGATTATTATTGATAATGATAATAATAATAATATCTATTGCTTACAAAGCACTTTAAAGTTGGAAAACCACTTTTAATCCCACAATAATCTTGTGATATAGTTGCTTTTGTTATCTCCATTTTACAGATGAGGAAACTGAGTCTGAGAGAGGGTAAGTGACTTGCCCAGGGTCATATAGCTAAGTAAGTGTCTAAGGCAGGATTTATTGAGGACCTCCACACCCCTAAAGTATTTCCTTCAGCAGCCTAAAATTTGATCATTAAAGATTGGTTTCTCTAAGGTAAAGGCTGTTTAGTCATTAATTCTCAACCAGTAAAATTCAAATGTTCCAGAGGAAGGGAATACTTTAAGCCTTAATAATCAAATAGTCATTATCATCTAATACCTTAGCAAGAATTAAGGCCCCAAAGAATTTTGTTGTTTTTTGGTCATTTCAGTCATGTCTGACTCTCTGTGACCTCATTTGTGGTTTTCTTGGCAGAGATACTGGAATCAGTTGCCCTTTCTTTCTACAGCTCATTTTACAGATGAAGAAAATGAGACCAAGAGGGTTAAGTGACTTGCCCAGGGTCACACAGCTAGTAAGAAGCTGAGGCTCTTTTTGAACTCAGGTCATCCTGACTCCAGGCCAGCTCTCCATCTACTGTGCCTCCCACTATCTGTCCAACTGAATATTTAAGTCCAAAAAAATTCAAGGCAGAAATATGAGGTAGGTGAGGGATGGATACAGAGCAGTCCATGCGAAGACTGTGGAGATCAAGCAGATTGTAAGTTCTAGTAATGTAACATGTCAGACAAACTAATGCAATCATAGGTTGCATTAATAAAAAAAATAGTAACTAGAGGCAGTTACGTGGTACAGTGGATAGAGTGCTGGCCTTTGAGTTGGGAAGATCTGAATTCAAATACAGCCTCAGACATTAGCTAAGTGATCCTGCAAGCCACATGTTGTTTTAGAAATCCACAAATTAACATCATCTATGTTATATTACAATATATATATTATATCTTTATATCTATCTATCTATATTTTATTTATTTTGTTTTTAAATTTCCCAATTACATTTTAATCTGGTGGATTTGCAGCCTATGAACCTCAAGTTTAACACTTCTAGATTAGAAAACCTCTGGACTCACTTCAAGCTCTAGGTTTATGCTTATAATTATTATTTTTAAAAGACAGATTTTAAAATGCTAGCAAACTCAGTTTAATCAATTATCTTTCCTTCTGGTGAAATGTCACATAAGGTTTTAATAAACTGGTAAAGACAAAAAATGTAATAAGAACCAGATTCTATTTCATAATATCATCAAAGTGTGGTCTGACACCCTGGAGTCTTTGTTCCCTTCTTTCTCCCTTCCCTTTTACCAATCAGTACCACTTATTACAGAATTGTGCAGTGGTCTGCACCAATAAACAGCAACTGACAAATGCAATTGAATTATTAAAATTCTTCTCTTCCCTTTATTGCATTATGATCTCTAACAACTGGTTTTGTAGATGACATTTAAATGAGGTTGAAAAGAATCTTAAGAATCATAACCTCTGAATCACATCTTGAGGATATGAGTTAAGTAGTGAGGTCCAAGACAAAAAAATAAAAGCACCATTATATCTCTCCCATGTACATCCAGATACTTCATTTTAAATTTTTCATTTTATTATCATTTTTATTATTATTTTATTTTATTACTACTTGTTTTATTTGATTCTATTTTATTACTATTAAACATTAACTATTAAACATAACTAATAAATTAAAAAATTTATTATTATTAAACTATCAAACATTCTAACTATATAGTTATCTTATGTAGAAATGAAATAAGAACATAGTCTCCATCTGGTGTCATCTATAATTGTAGATTGATACAAAAAATGACAGAAAGGCATTATGAGTATAAAGGAAAAGAAACAATTGAGTCCTTCTGCCCAAGAGCTTTTAGAGCCATTGACCTTTAATTATGGTTTATACAAGGAAGCCATTTATTTGAAGGGTAGTATGAGATTTTGACTAAATGTGACATTTACATCACAGCTAGGAAGTTAAGGTTTTGATGCATATCCTATAAAGCTGGTTTGTTTCCTCCCACTACTTTACCCTCTAGTCACTTCCTTTATATGGTATTACAAATATAGCAGCTAAAGCATTGATTATGAAACGCATATGCAGCAAGTATCCAATGTATATTGTTAACAATAAGAGAAAAAGTTAAGTGTAATGGGGGAACTTGCCAACGATGTCCCAGTGCTGGGAGCATACTTGGATTTGGCTTCCTGGTCAGTTATATAGCATACATCCAGATACTCTCTCTCTGGTTCTAATCCATCAAATGGAACTTTGTAATCTTGTCTCTAGATGTGTATGACTGAGAAGGTGGTACTATGTGGTAATGGAAAAATCTAACTGGCTCAGGAACCAGAAGAACCATTGACTCAAAAGTTGTTAGGTCAGAATTTAGTGAGCATACAAAAGGGGCAACTTTATGACTTCTCAGTGTCTTTCCCTTCCTGGTAGTAAGTGAGGCAAGTACTGCTGTGAGCCTCCCAATGGGAAATTGTTCTGTTCTATCTCCCACCTGGATAACATGTGTCCATGAGCATGTTCTTTCATGCTTATTCTTCCATGACATTAGGCTAACAAGTAACCTGAGGTACAATCTTCCAGGAAGCAATTTAATAAGTTCAAGAGATCCTAAAAATCTGTCCAGAGGTCCCACCAACGGACAGAGTCAGTAACTGTGGCCACCGGAGTGGGAATCACTGAGAATAAAGAAAACACCTGCAGGTAGTTGTGGAAAGACAGCAATTGGAGAATAAGGGAGGCTTCAGGGATTGTGACCCCTTATGACAGAAAGAAGTGCTGGGTATGAACTTTGTAAAAATTCTGATCCTTGAAATCCAGAAGCAAATAACACCTAAAAGGAACTTCATGAAGATTTAATGAAAGAAGGAAAGGACTTCTAATTCTAGAAATCAAGAGTTACTTTTTGGTCACATATGTTCTCTACACATGTGACTTACCACTATACATTGAGCCCACTCTCTCAAGGAACCTTGTGTACATAAGGAGAGATTATAGTATCAGGTTCAAGGAGGAATATTTATAACTATTGTTCTTTCTATACCTTTACAAGAAACCCCTTAAAAAATACTAGAAATACTTCTAAAGGAGCCCACATAATCTAAAACAGCTCTAAATTATTAGAAAAGTTTGTGGTTGGTTTTGTTTTCCCTTGACACCAAACCTAAATTTGCTTCTTTTCAACTTCTACCCATTGCTCCTCATTTAGTCCTCTCAGTCTAAGAAGAATAAATCTTATCCCTGAGATGCTAACCCCTTAAAATATTTTAAAATAACTATTACATCCACCACAATGTAACTCAGTTGATTTTGACTGACAATGGGGAGGACAGCATTAGGGACTGAAGAGCAAAAGGACTGGAAACCTCAATACCTCAAGCCCCAAGGAGAATGATAGACATTGCCTTCTGGGGACCCACCCTATCACTGTGAATGTTAGCTGGGTAAATGATTCCAGAAGGAGTTATAAAAAATGAAATATTGTACCTTTCCACCCTTACCTACTCTTTTACATAGCTAAATATATTTATATATGATAAAACAAAAAAAATTTTTTTTCAACATAAAGACTATGGAAAAATTCCATAAAGAACAAGAAAAAACTTTTAAAGAACACATTGTAGTCCTTAGAACCATAGATTTGGAGCTAGAAAAGACATCTGACATCAGCTAGTCATACCCCCTAATTTTACAGAGAAGGAATTTGGGGTTGGGAGAGTTTAAGTGACTTGCACAAGGTCATACAGATATTAAGTGGTAGTCCTAGTATTCAAACCAAGGTCCTCAGATTCCACATTCATCACTCTTTCTACTGAACCAAATAACTTCATAAATTAACTCTGAGCAAATGTCATTACTAACTACTTGGTTGATTAATTCCATTCTATTCAAATCCATCATCTCTTGACATCATGAGAGCAGTGAAGACCAGGTGCTCAAAGTGTTTATCATTATTTCTTATAAATAGCAAGGCGTTTTTTCAGGAGTTTCAAAATCACACAAAGCTGGAAGGAACCTTAATGTCCACTCAGTCTAACTCATAACTGAAAAATTACAACACATTTAACATGTCATCTGCCAGAGTTTCCTTAAAGACTTCCATTGAGGGAGACCCACTACTTCCAAGGGAACCCATGTGCTTTCAGAGAGCAATAAATTGTTAACTAGCTACCCCCCCCACTCGCCACACACACACACACACACACACACACACACACACACATCAAGCCCAAATTTGTTCTCTTAAAGCTTCTATTCATTGTTCCTCATTTGATCCTAACACTCTAAATGGACTAAACATAATCTCTCTATGGGTGCTAGATCTTAAAATACTTAAGGACAACTCCAATGTTGCTATTAATAAGTCAGATTTATATCAATTCTTTTAGGTTTCTTGACCTTTCACATTGGTTGGTTGTCTTTTTACCTTAGTATTCAGTTAATTCAAGGTATCTTGAGATAATTACATTATTTTGACTCTCCTCAGCTGAAATTCAATTATGAAGCAAAGCAAATTTTAATGCTTAAATTAAACAAACTTTTATTAAGTCACTATACCAAGCTGTTAACAACATTTTGGATAAAAGGGTCATTCAGCCTATTCTCTATACTTTGCAAATTTGTGTCACTTCTAAATGCAATAAGCATGCCCTTGAAGCTCTCATTCAAGTCAATGAACTGTGTAATCATCCAGTCCACATTTCTCCATCTTGTTCATAAAGATAGCAAGCAAGGTTCACTCATGTCCTTTGAAGATCACCCCTTCCCCTTCTAAAGTTTTACAAACTATGGTGTTGTAAGAAAGATTTCTGGACCTGAAGTCAGAGAATGTGCATTTGAATCACATCTCTGTAATTACCTGTATGTCATCCCACCCATTCTAAGTAGCAATCCTATATCTTCTTTGATCTGCTTTTCCCAATATAACAAAAGTCCTTTCTCTTCTGCCCACTTTTCCTTTTCAATAAGCTCATTCTGTCCTTATACCCTTGACAATATTTTTACAATAAAGCCCAATGATTTTGTATTTCTCTTTTGTTGCCTGCCCTTGATTTTACCTTATGAACATATGTATTAAAAAATATAAGTTGAATCACTATGCATCGTCACTGGTCTTAGAATCACAGAATTTGAGAGCTAGAAGGAGCCACGGTAGCTATTTAGACCATCTCATATGAATGGATTCTGCACTACAACATACCCTACAAATCTAGCCTCTACTTAAAAAACTAAAAAAGGGAGAAAAGAAAAGAGAGAAGAGAAGAAGAGAAGAAGAAAAGAGTAGGACAGGAGGAGAGGAAGAGAGGAGGAGAGGAGGAGAGGAAGAGAGGAGGGGAGGAGGAGAGGAGGAAGAGGAGGGAGAGGAGGGAGAGGAGGGAGAGGGGAAGGGAGAGGAGAGAGGGGGAGAGGAGGGGGAGGGAGAGGGAGAGAAAAACTCCAAGATTGGGGAACCCACCAACTCCCAAGTTATTCTATTACAGTTTTGAAGAGCTCAGATAATTAAGAGGTTTTCCCTGAAATCAAATCTAATTTAATTCTGCAAGTTCCATCTGTTGTTCCTAGTTCTGCTCCCTGGGTCCAAGTAAAACAAATTTAACCCCTTTTCTGCATAACAGATGCAGAAAACAGCCATTATATTCCAAACCATCTTCTCCCCTCCAGATTAAACATCTCCTGTTCCTTTAAGTGATCTTCACAAAGGAATTAACACTTTGTACCATACTGGTTCCCTTCTCTGGAAATTCTCCAGTTTGTCGTTGTTCTTAAACCATGGTACTTAGAACTCATCATGATACTCGAGATGAGATCTGAGGACAGAACACAGAACAAGTAATGGCATATGAATTCCATATGGCACATAATTCCATTCCTGGAAGCTAAGTGTCTCTTAACGCGGCCCAAGATTGTATTATTTTTTGGCTGCCACATGACCCTGTTGGATCATATTGAACTCACAGTCTACTAAAATAAGATGTTGAAGAGCCTTGTCACTACTATACTTTTCCTCTTAGCCAGTCTTGAGATCTCTTTCACAAATGATTCATCTCTATCTTTTCTGTCCAAATGGTCTGATGACTAAATCACTTTTGAGTTTCTCCCCATTGACTTTTGCCAAAATGCTCTCCTTGATTCTTTCCTAGTTCCTATATTTTCTCACATAAGCATATCTTCTTGATATACAATATTACTTCACCCTGTCTTTTATCTATCTTGTTTGTTGTGGGGAGAAAAGTATGCTTATTCATAATATGTTCTAAACACTGACTTCATATGACCAGCTCTAAGTGATATCTAGGAGGTCAAAATTTCCTCCTTGTCCTAGTACTTCTAGTTCCTCTTGCTTGTTGCCTAAATTTGGGGTATTTCCATATAGATATTTAAGGTCAAGAATTTTACTAATGACACTTCTCTTGGATTTTACCTCCTGTGAAGTTTCAGGAGTTAGACTATGATATCTACTTTTATATACAGATATGTGCAGTCTTCTCCTTCCTCCATCCTTTTAAAAATAGTTTTGATTAGATTTGCAAGGCATCCACCAAATACATTCTTTTTTCTATTTTTAGTAATTTTGTTAAATATTTCCCAATTACATGTAAAAAAAATTCTAGTATTCTTTTTTTTAATTTGAGCTCCAAATTCTCTCTCATGCCCTTTTCCCCTGCTTGAAGAAGCAAACAAAAAGATTGTTCAGGGCAGAATTCTGTGCTTCTGAATCTATGTTTAGAGAGCATGATCTGGATGAGAATCTAGCAGGGGAGACTGAGAAGTAGTGGTCAGAGGAGAGGGTCATCAACAGAGTCAAAGGCTACAGAAAATTCAAGGAGAATGAGGATTGAGTCACATAAGGGTTCATTGGCAACTTTGGAAAGAGCAGTTTCAGTGGAATAATGACAGTGCAGTGGATATGTTGAACTTGAATTCAGGAAACCTTACATTTAAATCCCATTTCAGACATTTATTAGTTCTGTGAACTGTTGCAACATCACAGCTTCTCTCAGCTTCAGTTGCTCACCTGAAAAAAAAAAGGGATAGTTACAGCTCCTGGGGCTCCTGTGAGGATAGTATGAGATAACATGTAAAGTATGTTTTAAAACTTAAAATGCTGTATAAATTTTAACTATTGCTGTTGTTGTTATAATTATTATTATTTTAAACTGTGGTCCAGAAGTCCAAATCTGATTCCAATACCCCATTCTTAGCCAGATGTACATGTTCCAAATCAATTTTTCCTCTTCTATATCCATTACCTACAACAGACAATGGTGGTAAAAAGATGTTCCTATGGTCTTGAGTTTCTTATCCAAGACTTCATAATCTTTCATAATACGTTTTAGATTCCTTCTCTCCATATCATTTGTGCCCAGGTGAATCGTCAGAAGTCAGGCAAAAAACATTTATTAAATGCATGCCCTCAAAAACCTCACGATCTAATGGAGGAGACAAGCAAAAAAAAAAACTTTACAAACTATCTACAAGATAAATAGGAAATCATTTACAGAGGGAAGGCACTAGAATTAAGAGGGGTTAGGAAAGGCTTCCTATAAAAGATCGAATTATAGTGGGGACTTAAAGGAAACCAGAGAAACCAGTAGGTGGAGAGAAGAAGAGCATTCCAGACATAAGGGATAGACAGAGAATATGCCCGGAACAAAAGGAGCCTAGTGTCATTGAATTAAACAGTATGTGAGAAGGTGCAAGATATAAAAAAACTGGAAAGGTGGAAGGAGGTGGGGCAGAGATTATGAAAGGGCTTTGAAGGCCAAACAGAGGATTTTGTATTTTATCCTGAATGTGATAAAGAACCACTGGAGTACATTGAGTAGGGGACACACACACAGTCAGACATGGGCTTCAGACACCAAAGCCACCAGCAGGTTATTGCATAACCCAGGCATAAGTTGATTAGGGCCTATACCAGAGCAGTGGCAATGTCAGAAAAGAGAAGGGGCATATTTAATAGATGTTGTTTAGGTGAAATTAATATGGGGAGGGGAGAACTAAGAAGTTGAGGTTGACCCCTAGATTATAAGCCTGAAGAACTGGAAAGATGGTATGGCCCTTCACAGTAATAGCAAAAGTGCAGTGGTGAAGTTCAAGGGGAAATAACGAACTCCATTTTGGACATGTCTGGTTTAAAATGTCTTCTGAATATCTAATTTGTGATGTCTGAAATGCCATTGGAGGTGCAGATTAGAGATTAGCAGAGGGAGGTTAGGATAAGTAGATTTGAGAATCATCAGCATCAAGAAGTTAATTAAATCCATGGGAGCTTCTTAGATCACCAGGTGAAAATAGCATTAAAGGGAAAAGAAAAGAGGGTTCAGGGCAGAATTCTGTGGTTCTGAATCTATGTTTAGAAGGCATGATCTAGATAAGAATCTAGCAGAGGAGACTGAGAAGTAGTGGTCAGATAGAAAGCAGGAGAACTAGTTGAGAGTGATGTCCCAAAAACCTAGAGAGAATATCAAAGAGGAGAGTGTCATCAATAGAGTCGAAGGCTACAGAAAGTTCAAGGAGAATGAGGATTGAGTCACATAAGAAATTACTGGCAACTTTGGAAAGAGCAGTTTCTGTGGAATGATGACATCAAAAGCCAGATTATAAGGGGTTAAGAAGAAAGTGAATGGAGAAAAAGTGAAAGCACTTATTATTGATAGCTTTATCAAAGAGTTTAAGCACAAAGGACAGAAGAGATATACAACCAAAGTCAGTGGGAATGAAAGGATCACGTAAGGCTTTTTGAGGATGAGAGAAACTTGGGCAGGTTTATAGGCAGTAAGCTCAGCTCTGTAACCGATCATACTGATTTTTCAATTTATGATGTTGAGCTCTTTTAACCAATCATAAGTTTTTCCCTGCCTTCAAAATTTTGTTCTTTGTTCTATACTCCCTAACAACTATAAAAAGGATAGCTATTTCCCACCTCCAGATCTTAGCTTTGCTGAGGGAGCTGAAATCCTCCTTGTTGGTAAATTCATACTTTACTAATAAATTGATCATCCTAAGAACATTGTTCCTCAGTTTACCTTAATTTGACCATAATGAGACCAAAGTCCCACCTCAACCACTGAGCCAAGAGCTATGAGTCAAGGTGTAGGCAGTAATAGAATGGATGGCCAGGGAAACTGTATTATTAGGTGGAACTAGATTTCAGTAACAGCTAGAAGATGGAAGAAGTAGGATAAGAAAAGATTTAAGATGAAAAGAAGTTTGTTTCCCCAGAGGGTACAGTAAAAGGTAACTTTGGAGTGAGAGGGTTTAGGACAGGTTTGGAGAACCTTCAGCCTTGAGGCCACATTGGCCTTTTAGGTCCTTGAGTGTGGCTATTTGACTGAGTCCAAGTTTTACAGCACAAATCTTTTTATTAAGGGGATTTGTTCTGTGAAGTTTGGATTCAGACGAAGGGTCACACTTGAAGACCTAGAGAGTCACATGTGGCCTTGAGGCCTTAGGTTCCCCATCCATCATTTAAGAGGATGGGAATAAGGATTTGGAAGATGACCTACAGGATTGATAGTCATTGGAATGTGTAGGTTATTATAGAGTATGTGAGAATGTTCAATCCTGAGTGGAAGGTACACTTCCTTTCCCCATGGAGGCTGGAGATAGGTCTGGAGACAATGCAGAATGAGAAGCAAGGCACACAGTCAGATGGTTAACCATTTTCCCTCCAAAGAGCAGCTGATGTAAAGACTGGGGATTAGATAGGAAATGGTGCAGCAGGAGATAGAAATTGAACCTGCATAGCAGGAAAAGGAAGTCCCACTCCCCATTTACTTTTGCCTTTCTTCAAGGGGCATACGCAGCAGGAGATGAAAGGCCTGAGATCAAAGGGAAGATTTTTCTTCTTTGAACCAGGGTTTCTCCACATCATGATTGGGAGATCAGGCCAGTAGCAGGAGATGGAAATTGCCTCGTGCTAGTACAGTTGGAAGTAGGACCAACCAGACTCTTTGCCTCCTTCCCTCAAGAATATGGGCAACGGGAAATAGAAGGCAGGTGGTCAAAGGAAGTTCTGGCTCCTCTTCTCATCTGAGATTGAAAATCAGGGGACACAGTAGGAAGTCATGTAGGAGTAAGTCACTTTAGGGCAGATAGAAGTCATTCAGCAATCCCTTTGCTATCTTCCCTAAGGGTCATGCACAGAAGACGGAAGATATGTAGTCAGCAAAAGGTCTGGCTCTTCTCAGATGAAGTTAGAGATCAGGGGACATGGCAGTAAATTGAGTAGTAGAAGTAGGTAGATTTCATCCATTTTGTTAAGTTTTGGAAGGTTCTTTGTTATGTCTGTGTAGTACCAATGCAATATTTACAGTGCCCACAATCATAACAAAGACCGTAACTACACATATGGCATGACCTTTGATCTCAAAATATACCAAACTCCAGATAGAGGATAGAACTGAAACATTTATTTAGACACCAGAAAACCCAATCCCAAAATCAGTAAGCCCATTCCATCCTAGTACCAAAGATATTAAGAAGCCATAATAACGCTTAGAGCCACAGCTCCTTCCCACAAACCAATACAAGATCAATATTTACTCACAAACCTATCTATCTCCTTGTCTGAGCATCCTCTCTCTTCCACCATCTCTCTGGCTCTGACTCCCACCTTCCTGTGGGCTCTGATTCCCTTCAGCAATACTCCTCCCACCACAGGCTGCATGTGATTACATTCAGACTATGAGGGGGCAGAGTTTACTTTCAAAACAGGAGAGGTCTTCAAACTTCCCCCTAGATCTATTAAGGGTCAGGAAAGATATTTAAACTCCCATTCTCATTACAGTTTTGGATAACTGTCCCAAAAAGAGCAGTGTTCTGTACTACAGCTACCTCAGTACTTTGTCTCAATTCCTAGGGTCTTTTCACACTGGTACAACCCTCTATAACCTGGTCCCCTTCTGTCACTGATGAGTTCTTCCCTGGGCCTTTTTCAGGACAGACCCAGTCTGGTCATGGTTCATTCTTCTCCCATTTGAACTCTGACACTCTAGACTTTGGCACCACACTTCAGCTACCTTTTCTCCCTGGGAATTCCCTCAGTACCTGAGGGGGTCTTCTCATACCACATCATCCTTCTGCCATGCCAGCCCTCATCTCCCACTGGTGAATTCCGTCTGTGGCCTGCATTGTAGGAACAGGCCCAGGTCGTCCATGCTTCATTCTTCTGATTCTCCAGTTTTGCCCCAATGCTCCATCTGGGTACATTCTTTCTCCCCTCCCCCTTTTCAGGCTCCTTTTGAGCATTGTCTTACCCTATTAAACTGTAGGCTCCTCAAGGACAGGAGTCGTCCTTCTTTTTGCTTGTATTTTGTATCCCCTGCTCTTAGCACAGTACCTAGTTAAAATAAGTGCTTAATAAATTCCTGTTGCCTTGCCTTTATCTTCTACTCTCATTCTGCCATTATTCCTCTAAAACTTACTGGATAAACTGAATAATTTCTCACCTGATAGCTTCTGTGGTTCTAATATAACACTCTTTGGAGGAAAAGCAGCTGCTTCCTCCTCATAGCATCAAACTCCCTTTTCTTCATTAGACAATTTGTCTTTTCCTCTTCAATGGAATTAGCTCTTTTTATATCTTAAGCTTTTCATTATTAAAAGCTTCTTGTCCATCCATTTTCTTTATGTAAACTTGGTTCATAGGATTCAAAGTACCCATTCTCTGAATATTTGCAAACCATTTTCTCAAAATATAAATATCAAACTATTCCCAACTTTCTTCTCTCAAAGATTCTTGTCATTTCCATTTCTGCAGTCAGCTTCTTTTCTCTAATGAAAATCAGATGCAGAATATCATTTCCCCTTATTGGTTTTTCTAACTTGTAAAGAAAGAAAATTTTAATGAGAGACAGAGAGACAGAGAGAGAGAGAGAGAGAGAGAGAGAGAGAGAGAGAGAGAGATCGATCCAGTGGTTTCTAGATAAGTGAAAATATCTTTCACTATATTTTCACGTCTTCTTTTCAGGCTCATGATCTATTGTTGGAATATTGGCTTTTGAACTGAAAAATATTTAGAGATCATCTAGTCCAACCCATTCATTTTTACAGATAAGGAAATTGATCCCCAAAGAAGTTACATGTCTTTTCAAAGTCAGACAGGAAATAAGTAGAAGAGATAAGATTTAAATCTAGGTTACCTAACTCCAAATCAAGTGATCTTTCTACTACTCAGTCATAACAGAGGTTATTCTTTGGGTAGCCACCAAAGGGTTACAATCCCATATCAACAGGCCACCCAAAGTAGCAAACTCAAATGAAATAGAATAGGAATGCATGTAGCACAACCTTTAAATACTTGAAAGTTACACATAAGTTAAAATAAGCAAAGATTGTTATAAGGCGTTGAGGAAAAAGTCACTTGAGAAATTTTTCAATGCGTTCTATTACTAAGTGAATATAAAATTGTCCTTCTCCCCTGAGTGTCCTCCCTCTCTCCCTCCCATTTTGCCTCTTTTCCCTCTCATTCTTTCTCAGCTCTTCCGTCTGCTCTAGGGAAGAAGATGGTGGGGAGGAAAGAGGAGGAAAATTATCACTTCAGTCTGTATTTTTCCCCCACGTTAAGTCTTAACACTGCCACATGCTTCAGTTTAAGCAAAATTATCGTGCTCCACATGAGACAACATCAAAACAACAAATAGTATCAAAAGGCCCTACAGAGAGAGGGGATTAAGCCATTATCCGTAATGCAACCACACTAATTAGCACAGACCCTTAGGCCCAACACATGGAAGAAATCCCAATCAGGCCTAAAATCAGACAATTTCCCAATAAGGATAATTTTAAAAAACAAAAGGGAATTACTGATGCAAAACTCCAGTGTTGTCGTTGTTTAGATTTCAATGTTGCAAATCATAGTGAGATGTTCTTTTGTGACATGTTCCTAAGAAAATGGAAGCAGTCTTTGGCATAGGCAAGTATATCTTTGGTTAATTTTTAGAGTAAATGTGACTTGAAAAACTTGGATAATCCTTATGTGTAATGGCAAGCCAGTAAAATATCTCAAGACTGTCCAAAGGAGATGTTAGCTGAAGGAAAGAGACAAATATGACCAGGATGTTGAGCAGAATCTTATTTTCTAGACTTTAGATGATTATTCTGGGACAGATGTATGTGTATATGTATACATATATCCCAAATCTATGTGTAAGTGTATATAAATGTATACATGTAAGTACACACACACACATATTATTCAAATAGCTATAGCACGGACTTTAGAGTGAGTTAAGGGGAGAGGTCTAAGTAGATGAGACAGAAGCTCCTGTGGAAAGGCAATAAGGCAGAGATTTGGGATTATGACGATGAGGATGAAATACCATGCATGAAAGATGTGACACCTTAGACAACAATCTATAGGGGATGATGGTTGAGGGGCCAGTTGTATACTCATTACTGGGAGAAAGTTACAGTGTAGAAATTCCCTCCACTGGTATAGACTGGTAATTCTGATTCAAATTACAACTTCGGAGAGTTGCTTAGACACTGAAAGGTTAAGCAATTTGTCTATGATGACAGTGTCAGACGCAGAACTAGAACCCAGATTTACCCAGTCCAAATCCAGTACTCTGTCCACTATTTCATGCTGACCCTTCATATAGGGCCTACTCCCCATAGGAGTCAAAGGTGGCAATAAATATTGTAATGCTAGATCGGAAATCCATTATAACGATGGCACTCACAACAAAAATAAGGGACATGTTGAGGGAAGTGACATACAATTACTTCAATCTTTGCAAAATATCTTTAGTTATTAGCAAGACATATCTCTATCTACCAGTTACACTAGTAAGACGTATCTCTGTCTACCAGTTATATCAAAATGGTTAGCTGGAAATTGGAATAGGCAAAATAGGGAGCTTCCAAGTTAATGCAAAGGGGAAGTTAAGATATTTTTATATGACTTTTAATAATTGCCCATTTTAAGTTTTTCATGGCATGTAGTTCTCTATCTTGTGATTTTTAAAAATCACATTGATGTAATCAATACTCAAGGCTTTCCAAGGACGGCAGTATCTAAAGGGCATAATTTTCCAGCATGGTAATATAGTTTGAAAACTTGCTTAGGTTATGTAATATCTCATCCTACTCCTGCTGAAAACAGACAGGCCTCCCTAGTATTCTTACTCATTACTCACCTCCACACACCATAGTGTCTAGCCATACTGGCTGACCTACTTGCCTTTCTTTACACATGATGGTCCACCTCCTGTCCTTTGGCCTTGATGCTGAGTGTCTCATGCCAGGGATACTTTCTCTTCTCAACTCCACCTCTTGAAATCCCTGGTCTTCTAGACTCAGTTCAAATATCACCTTTTGTAGGCTTTTCCTGGTCTCTTCAGGGGCCGTTGCCACTTTTTCTAAAGTTACTTTTTAATCTGCTTTTGACTGTGTTGTATATACCTGGGGGTTTTCCCCTCCATTAGAATGTAAGCTCATCAAGGATATGGACTGTTATACTTTGTTATCCTCTGCCATAGTGAACACCTCATAAACTCTTGTTTTTCATAGAATGAAGGAGCTTGAACCTAAATAGAAATAGCTAGGTGCCAATTACTTACCTAGTAGTGAACTATACCAATAGAACACAATTCCTTGACAGCACAAACTGTTTCATTTTTTACTTTATATCGTCAGTTCCTAGCACAATGTCTGGCAAATACAATATGTTTAAGAAAATACTAATTGAGTGAAGAAATTCTCTTAGTACTCAGTAACTGATAAATCATATTATAATTTCTATACATGTCTTACCAACTCTGTTGGATTGTAGGTAGGCATTAAGGTAGGGATTGGGTTTTATTTACTTTTATATCTTTGTCATAGTAATGCCTAGGAGTTAAAATGTTGGTCTCTGAGACCATAAGACCTAGATTCATTTCTGCTGCTAATATACACAGGTTGTGTGAACCTGGGCAAGTCGCTTAACTTTTCAGCATTATAGACAACTCTAGAATAAATTCTGTGAAAAAAAAATAAAAGGAGCTATCCTATATTGGCAGAGGAAGCTTTCTCCTCTGTGATTCCCATTTATCAATGCAGGTTTACTACTTATCTAGCCTTACTCTATTTTCTCCATGTACTTAGAGGGGTATTTTGATCATATCCAAATATGGGAAGGATCTGTGATTTCTTCAGTATGGAGAATTCCTGGCCTCCCCTTTGACTTAGATCTTAAATGTTAAATTCCCAGCCCAAGTGTGTCTAAACCATATTAAAATGTAATTGAGAAATGCTTAACAAAATAAACAAAAATACAACACTAACATAAATAATGTCAATTTGTGATTTTCTAAGTCAATATGTGACTGGTAGGGATTTGTTTCTTTCTGAGTTTGACATCATTGTCTTAGATGATATATCCCATGGAGTGACATAGGGGAATATAGAAATTGAATAATTTATCCTGAATCAGTCAACTTGTGACAGAGGCAAGCCCAGGTACTCTAAGGTTGGACACAATACACCGCACCATGATTCCTCTTTCTTGAATACGGTAGATGTTTAACAAATGTTTTAATAATGAAAACATTGCAGAAGGAGCTGTAAAGTGAATCCTTGAAAAAAAAGCAGAGGATCAATATAGAAAAATAACTTTTTGGCAATAAAGAGGTTTGGGGGAACCGTAAAAAAAGTTGTTTCTTCGTTAGATTTGCACACAGGGAAATATTAGAAATAGCATCTCTGCAGAAGACAAAGATTAATAGAAAAATAAAAAATTACTATAATAGCCCTGTTACAGGAAATTTTTTAATCCTCTTGCTAGATAAAATCAGTCACTGGTAACGAAGGAAACTGGAACTTGGGGAACAAAAAACAGAAAGGGGGGAAGGGAAGTTGAAGGGGAAAGCCCATAACAGCCTAGCTGGAGAGCCAAGCATAATGCTTAGTGCCTCCCCTTAGTAAAACTACATCGCAATCATCTAAGACCCACTGTTACTGCCTCTACCCAGTAGGCCAAATTCATTATCATGATAAAGGACTACTGATCCGATTCATGCCTTTATATTATGAATACTTTAAGAAAAGAAATGGAAGATGCTGAATGTGGCAAGCATAGAATAACATAAAAGTGAAATTGATTGTATTTGAACAGGTAAGAAATTGTTCATTACTGATGTGGAAATTATTCCTAAATTAGCTGTGTCTGTATACCATCAAGCCACCAATTTGTAAGAACAAAGATCAAAATGAATGCAAAGCTAAGAGAAAGGACAAAAATGAGAAATATGTGAGATGTAATTGTACCAACTCCACTCTGATCTATTTTGAACAGTTATTGATCATGAAAATGGAAAACTGATGGAGAAAAAGATGTTGATTAAGATAATTATGTATAAGATGTTCAGCTGATACAAATCAACTGTCATAATGGCACCAAAGGAACCTAAAAATCAGCAGTCAGAAAATACTTGATCTATTTGCCAGAAAAAGAGATATGTCATCCAAAGTCAAAGTGGTCTAAATTATATATTTCTCTATAAAGTATTGTGGACAAGGATACTTGAAGATTATGGACAATATCATATCAGAAGATAAGAATTTATGGAAGGAGAAACTGGTTTAGAGAAAGCTTGGAAAGAGATCCAACTAAGGAAAGTCATCCCCAGGGCATTTAAGGATGGACCAATAAGGAGAACAACAGAAAAAAGACAGAGGATCTCTGAAGATTTAGATAAGAGACCAAGAAAGTATGAGAGAGCTGAAGAAAGCATGCAAAAGAGAAGAAGAACAAAAGATTAACCAACCATCATCAAGGAGTATGAACTACAGATTATAACATCACAGCCCTACATATCCCCCTAGACTAGAGAAAGTGGGAATGACATTGAAGAAAGCAAAGACTGGAATAGTAGCTAGATTAGGTCAAGAATATACAGGGGAGGTTCACACTGGAGGCAACACGATTTTTCATGCTTGCAAAGATTGATTCTCAACACATCTGGAAAAAGAAAATATTTCAAAGATGTGGGGATGGTGGAGAATCTTGGACCTTGTCATTACCAAAAAAAAGACAATCAAGATAATGATGTAAACATAGTTTGAAGGCAGCTTTAAGGAGAGAATATTAAAAGGAAATAAGATGTCATAAGCGATCTACTAACATAGATCATATCTTTATCATCACACAATTTAAAGATTAGAGAATACAAGACCCACAATGTTTACTGTTTATTAGCTACAAAAAAGCAGTTAAGTCGGCGGAGCAAAATTCTACCTTAAGGACTCCTTTCTGCGAAGAGTTACTCATTGACAGGTTAAAATTCTAAAATTCCTTGATAACCATAACAAGACAGAAAGTGTTGTTAGACAGTCCTCTTATTGTTACTATAAAACAAGGAAGGACTGTAATACTAAATTCAAATTAAGAAGGGATTACCAATAAGTTCTGTATGATACCATGCTTATTGCATCAAGTCCTGAAATATTCCACAGCCTCTGGAGTGACATCCATAATCACTCAAGAATTTGGTCTATTCATATAAGAAAAAAACAAGTGGATGAAAAATGAGAAGTTATGAATATAAGGATTTCATCAGGGAAAATCATTATTGAAAAATGAGTATATCAAATGTGCAGGGCCAGTGATAACTGATGGACAGCTTACATGCTCTATTAGCATCCTTGATCTTTCAGAAGAAGAAGGCCCTAGCACATTGGGTTAATCACCTGAGAAAAATTAATGATAGGACATGAACAAGAGTCACACAGGACGTACAGAAATAGATGGGTTGCTATCTCCATCGTTGAAGAGAATACCCATATCACTGAGATCACAGACTGACTGGATTATTGGAGTATAACCATCAGGTCCCCTACAATTGTTCTTATTCCAAAGGTACTAGTGAATAACAATGAAACTTTTGCTTCATAATCCCCATATAGAGAAAATTGCTACCACCATAAAATATCCCAATAGAAATGGGGCAGGGGATAGGAGAAGAATTTCACACACTCTTTTTGATAACATAAGATCTAAAAATACACAAAATTCTTCTTCTGTTTTATATTTTGCTTTTATATAGCCCATTAAGCCTGTCTTAAATCTCATAAAAGTTGGAGAGAGCTAATTTATGCAAGAGAGAATAGTAATAGAACAGGATTGAAAATGGGATTTGGTGGGAAATATGTTTCGGTGATTATGAGTTTATTTTAATAGTCAATTTGTGTGTATATACATATGTATGTATATGTAAACATACCTAAATGTCCAATGGGAAATGAACCAATAGTGAAGGCATAATACAGTCAGCATCTGGTGTGGTATTTTCAAATATCAAAATGAACTCCTAGTTAAGATGTTTTTACAATTGAAGAAAAAACATTGCTTCTTAAGAAATATTTTATAGGGGGGGATAGGTGGCCCAGTGAATAGAGCACCGGCCCTGGAGTCAGGAGAACCAGAGTTCAAATCCAACCTCAGACACTTGACACACTACCCATGTGACTTTGGGCAAGTCACTTAACCCCAATTGCCCTCCAAAAAGCAAAAAGCCAAAAAAAGAAAAGAAAAGAAAAGAAAATATTTTATGGTATGGGGAAAAAAATTAGGGTTAGGGTTTTATGTCATAGAGGCCAAGTTTCTAACAATCACAGGCCTTAGAAACAGTTACTGATACTGCTAACTAAAGGATGAACCACTTGATGTATTGGCAGCACTCATCCAGGACAAAGTTATTAAACAGGTGCAACCTGGTTTTGGTAACTTTATCTCTTATTTTCCTATAAAATCATTTCTCTCTTCCCTTGCTCCACATGCACACTTTACATTACAGATGGTTGGGTGGGGGCAGGGATGTTGAAAAAAGGATGGGTTCTAGAATCTGAGGACACCTGAGTTTGCATCTACGTTCTGAAACTTACTAAATGAGGGATCCAGGAGAGGTCACTTAACCTCTCGAATTTCAGATTCTTCATCTATAAAAAAAGGACAAAATTCTTTTAACTACAGGACTGTTAAGAAGAAAGGTATCTGGAAAGGACTATAGAAAAACATGTTTTTAATATCCTTGCTCACTAACCATTATTCAGTAATTAGTCATTCATCCTGCAATCAATGTTGAAAGTATACTGAAAAGGGCATGGTGGCAGGTGGTTAGGGGGAAGGTGGGTAAGAGGAACTAAATTGGTTTGTGTGTCATTTCAGGTACAGAAATAAGAAACTCAAATGTCTTCCTCACAACCCCTGATCTTTAGGTCAATTTAATAAAAGTCAGGAGCACTTTCAAGTCCTCCTCAAAGCAAGAAAGTTCTCCTCCCAATTCTCCAGACAGAAATTTTAATCTGTAATTTCTCCCAGTATGCTCTTCTCACTCACCACTCCCTTCTAGCCTCTTCTTTTTCATCTACTCCTCAATAGCATAAAAATCTAACCATATTTTTTTAAAATAATGTGTGATAGAGGAATCAAGGATGGAAAGGTCTGAGAATCATTTGGGGAGAATGTTAACTGTCTAAATCTTTCAAAACCATGATTGTGGCTGAAAAATCCAAAGCACATTTGACTTGGATCCAACCGTACCTCTACCCACAATCTCAGTTCTTTTCTAACCAGGACTGCTACTACTACCTGATATCTGCTGGTACTGAGGGAAGGGAGTTGTTTTCAGAATCATAAGGAGACAGATAATTCAGAATCATAGGAAGATATATAAGAGTCTAGAATTAGTGTACTGCAAAGATTTTTTTAATAGGAGAAGACTAATCACAACTAAAAAAAAAAAATCCGTACCTCCATTACAAGTAGGAACTAATCTTTCTCCAAACCATGCATCTGCCTTTCAAGCCTGTACTACTAAGAAATTCAATAATAAGAAAAATAAGGGAAAGAAAACAAGACACTGTCAGAGACTGTTTTAATGGAACATAGGCTTGACAACCCTACCACCTGCTTGATTCCATTAAGCTAAAGTAGGCAGTAAATAGGAAAGAGAAGAGGAGAGGAAAACAGTTCTAATGAAATATTTAAGGGCATCAGGAAGAACAGCAGTATCGAGCTTTTAGGTTACCAAGAGAAAGATTCTTCCTAACATGTCAGTCATTCAACAAGATGGTTTTATGAATAGACCTTCCTTCCAATTATGGAGACAAATAAATTAGAAAGGTAGATCACCTATCCTGGTTAAGGGAATATAAATTTCAAAAGGGTATGAGGGAATGTAAAATGATTAATGTATAATGATTATGGACAAATGACTTTAAAGCTATCCAATTTAAAGAAGGGAAAAAACAAAGCATTATATTCTTTACCATTGTCACATTTTTTGTATCACATATATATGATTACAAATTAATTCTGAAAGGCATTTGGTACGATATCCCCAAATCTAGAAACCATCTCAGGGCAATTTGCTAATGGAGCAGTCTTGGGATACAAAGGAAACACTAAATATTCTTTGATACAATGGAACAGAGATGACAATATAGTTAATGCCTCAACAATTCATTGTTGTGGATAGAGCAGCTGGAATTATCCTTGATGCAGAAGATGAATTGATCTGCTGGACTGGAATTTGCCATCTTTTAAATGCACATTTTTCTCCTGTACGCCAAAATAATGACAGTCCCAAAGAGGCATGCAGATTGCCTAATCTATCAGTGCTTTTCCTCGTTTGTCTTTTATGGCTCTATATTTGATTGCTTCTGAAATAACAGTAAACAGAATTGAAAGGGCTTTTTTTTATTCCCCAGGTGAGTTTCATTTGTGGTAAATGAGCAAATGCAATTTTCCCTATTATACTAACCATGGAAAGAAATTCCCCTCTCCCCTCCAAAGTCCTACCATCTCTTTAGGTGCATTAAATGTAGGGGAAAGAGGTCTAGTTGTACATGCCAATCTACAGATTGGAAACATAAAAGAATATGAAGGATTAAATAAAGCTAAGCAAAGAAGATTGTTATCTATATATCCCTAGAGAATGACTGGACATTTCATACAAGCATTAAAGCAGCATTATAATCTAAATCTGATGACAATCTTCTACATGCAAAAAGGGGGGAGAAGTTGAATTACATATAAATCCAGTATAGCAATTCTCCACTAACTTAAAACTTTTGAAAAACTCATATTTCACTTCACTATTTCAATATGTTTGATTTGTAATCTTGCTCTTACAAGTACTTCCATTATGGCAGGGACTCTTACTCTCCCTTCTCTCACCCACAAACCCAAACAACCACCTTTTCAACCCTGGAAAACTGTTCTTTTTTCAAAGTCTTTACTCCATATCACTTGACTGTGGAGAAGGAGAATTCTTAACAGTTGTACAAGGATATCAGCCTTATTGTTCAGCATGAATCCCCCTTGAATCCCTTCTGTTGCTGATTTTTTTTGTAGTTTCTTTTAGAGCACTTGGAAGAAGAAAATAGAAAAAAAAATGGATTCAACTTTCAAAATCTAAACTCCAGCTTTTCTTCCCCACTGCCACATATCTTGCTTTCTTCTAGGCATCTCTTTTTTTTTTTTTTTGCTTTTTTTTTTTGGAGGGCAATTGGAGTTAAGTGACTTGCCCAAGGTTGCACGGCTAGGTTTGTGTGTGTGTGTGTGTGTGTGTGTGTGTGTGTGTGTGTGTGTGTGTGTGTGTGTGTGTGTTAAGTGTCTGACGCCAGATTTGAACTCAGGTCCTCCTGACTCCAGGGCCAGTGCTCTATTCACTGTGCCACCTACCCTCCCCTAGGCATCTCTTTTATACAATGAAACATGCTTAATGAAAACCAGTGTTTTGAGTCTTTCATTTAACCCAAAGCAAAGAAACAATGGCTTGCCCATTGATAATAAAAGCTCACATATGCAAAGGGGACTGCTGAGAGTGACTCAAAAGCAAGATTGTTCTCTAGGTAGCTTAGTGCACATCCTCAATTCAATATGCATTTATTAAGCACTTATTTTTTACTAAGCCTGTTGTTACTATCATACAAAGACAAAAGCAAAATAGTTTCTTCTCTCAATAAGCTTCACTTCAAGAAAGGCAATATGGAACTAAGACAATCTTTAAGGCTGAAGATAGATTTGAGTCACAAGTCAAGAGTAAACATTTATTAAGCAATTTACCATTTTCCAGGAGTCATGCAAAGCTCTAGGAGACAAATAGAATCAAAAAGGACTTTCCTCAAGGAGCTTACATTGTAATGGGAAAAGATGAAACATAAAAGGGCGCTGAAAAAGTGGGGATGGGAGAAGTAGCACATAGAGATGTAGTAGAGAAGTCCATAGAGTCAGAGGAGGAGCTAGAAGCTGAGCAAAGGAACATGGATGACCTATTCACTTCCTCACAATGAAGGTCCTGGAAATAACTCACATTAATAAGAGGAAGGGGAAGAGGGGTCACTAGGTGGAAGGATCACCCAGGTGAGAGGGCTATAAGAACATGGTGGAGGTCTGGACTACACTTAAGGAGAAAAGAGAAGGAAAATACCCAGGATTTCTTAAAGAGACACACAGAATCAAGGTTGAGAGAAAGGATCAGAAAATGTAAAAGCTTAGCAGCAGCAGTAGCAAAATTGGAGAGACAGTGTCCCCAGGCCCTCCCAGGACTTAAGGTCAGCTTGAAAGAATTGATTTGACAGGGTCAATAGACGAAAGAAGAAACTGAACTCTACCTTCCAAAGGAATACCCACAGAACCTCTCACATATATACCCTTCTCTGAATCCTCATGGCCACTATATCATAAACTTTTATCATTTTTCCTATGGACTATAGCAATACTTACTTAGCAGTCAAGTTTTTTCCCCAGTCTCTCTCTATCCAATCCATTCTCCACACACCTACCAAATATCTCTAAGACAAAAGTTCCAATCAACAACTTTTAATCCCCTCTAGGATAAAACACACATTTCTTAGTTTCATGACTTCTATAGTTTTCCTCCCAACTACACATACAAAGTTACTTAACATAAGTCCCCTTAGTACCTTTCAGTTGCAATACATGCCAACCAAACTAATTCCATTGAACTGTTAACTCCTTGAGAGCAAAGACTTTTACCTTTCTCTATATTTCTAAATCCCGGGGCTTAGCACAATTCCTGCCATATATTAGACACTTAATAAATATTTGTTGACTGACGCATGCATCAAAATGGGTATGGGCCAAACTGAAGAGTGTGAAGTGATTAGACAGGAGCTAGGCAGGTTCTGTCATAGCAGTTCCCTTTCATGCATCAGGATTTATATAGTGAAGGTAAAGCAATTATCTCTTAGATTCCCATGAGAGAATGTTGAATATCCTTGTTCATTTACCTCCATCTGTATGTTTTAATGTCCTTGTTCTTTTGCATGCATATATGTCCAGGTCGCTGCTCAGTTATCATGTCCTAAACTCCTGCAAGTCAGGAAAAGATAGTGAGTCAATCTTATGACACAATATAGCCTTCACTTGGGGAGCTGGCTTGGGAGAAAACCTGGACCAGACTCTTCCCATGTATGAACCAAGTCAGAACTGGCCCTAGACAGTTAACTGACCTACTCTTCAGCTAATCTTGAAGGGGAACATTTCACCACTATAACCTTGAATAAGCTACAGCCCAAGAATTCACTCCCTCCTTACCTCCTTCTCTTAGAGTCTTTATTTTCCTTTGTAACCTAGATATGATACAGTCCCATTCCTTGCTCTTTACAGTGGTTCATTCACTCCAACTTTCTTCTCTTAGAAAGAGAGAAAGCTAACACAGGCTCAGAACCAGAGAGCAGAGTATTTTTCTACAATGGGAATTTTATTACTCACCCATGAGATTTTCAAACTGGTGAGGGGAAGGAGGCTGGCACTTTCCCCCATCCCTGTGTGGTGACAACAGCAGTGGTATATCAGCAGTTACCCTCCTAAACCCTATTCTTCCAAGAAGACTGGAGAGAAGACAACTAAAAGATCAGGAAGCAAGGCATAAGCCTGTTTTTTAATCATAGATGCTTGTAGGTGGCTTAAGTGCTGATATGTTATGAGGAAAGTGGAGAAACTGGTGATCTTTATCCTGTTTCTAAGCATCTGATATTATGTCTCATAATCACTAGTGTTAACTAGTTTTCCTTGCATAACTTTGCTCTTTGCCGAGGGCTCAGGACAACCCTGGAAACCACACAAGAAAGAGTAATCTATGCTCTTGTAGGACAGAGATCCTCAATCCTCCAGGCCACTGCCAGAGAGTTTTCTCTCACTGTATGAGTAATCCTAAATCATTCATATATTACATAACCACTCTTCCAAGGGCAAAATTACTATGAACATGGGCATTTCCACTAGCTTTGTCGGACTTCATATCCAACCTGTTGTGATACTGACTTTCTTACATCAAAACCCCCAGGTACATTCTATTATAAATGCATACAAGCCCAGTCATCTACTGATTAAACAGGCTTCTGTTTTATCCAATCATCTTCAAGTCTTCTCTTGCTGTAGCAAAGCAGTTGAAAAATTTGTCTTTCCTTTCTGTTTTTCTCTCTCTAACCAAGAAAGACACAGAAAGCAACCAAATACTTCTGAGAGGTTTCACCTCTCTCAAAGTATAGATGGTGCCACAGTACACTAGCTCAAATTTCAGGAGTAGAATTCTCTTCCAATAACCTTTACAACTACTGCAACTTTTCTGCAACTATTAACATCAGCGTAACTTTTCTTCAGCCATACTGAGAAGAGATGTCTTGTTCAGTCAGCAGGCTTCCAGCACAGCAACTGAAGCCTTTCTGTCAGCTGACATTTCAGATGTCTTTTTCACATTGTTCCCAATGACTTTTAAACTCAATTTCTTCACAGCTGGCTTTTTGCTACTCAGTACTTCAAATCAGAGTCATGTAATAGTGACTCATTTCTCTTATGAAGTAAAATTCACAAAATTTACCTTGCTGTCCATTATAAAACCAAAAATTTTTACTTAATCTTCCCATAGTTGCTAAATAATTATTTAATTTACCATCAGTAATAATTTTCCTAAGGTTAAATGTAGCCACTTATAAATGATCTGAAAGACCACAATGCATAGCAGCTCCAATCATTTCTCTGCTTTCAATGGTGAGTTTGTCCTCTTACCACATTTCATCTGGGGGCAGTTCTCCTAATGGTCTATATTTTCTTCACATTTTAGTCAAGTAGCTATGTTTCCTCACACTTAAATTTTATGTTTCTCTTATGCAAGGGTTCTTTTTCTGCCCCTTTAAGCAACCAAACTGTTTATATACAAAAGGGTCAGTGCCTTACATCCTCAAGGCTTAGCAGAAGTGGTATATCCTAATAGAAGGCTTTACTCATCTCCTCCCACCCATATTTATTATTGTTTCCTCCTTCTTCAAAGTTATCTTATATTTATTCACCTGTGAAATGTTGTAACCTTCAGGTAGAAAGTAAGCCCCTGGAAACCAGGAACTGTTTTTCCTTCACTTTTGGTAAATCCTACACACGTTGTTTTGCATACAATAGGGGCTTAATACTGATTGAATTGACTTGAGAAGTAGCAACTAGACCATTTATAGAAACTTTGCAGATAACCTCAAAAGGGCAAAGAGAGGGCAGGAAGCCCTGATAAAAACAAAAGGTGAAGCTGTGAAATCAAAACTCACTTAAGGATTTATGCCCTATTTTTACTATAAAGTATAAAGAGGTTCTTCTGCCAATATATTACTGTCCCTTCCTAGAACTTTAAAGAATGAGATTAGCTTTGTCTTCAGTTCCAAAAGGAAAGAATTATAGAGAAAATTTTCTCTTCTGATTTGGGTTGAACTGTCCAACATTAAAGCTACATGTGTGTATACATACACTTAAATTTTAGGGATTATACACACATATATGTCATATATGTTTCTGATACACACGTATCACTTAATAAAAACTAAAATATTCTCAAAGCTTTTCTACTTGAAGCTTCTATTTCCACCATCTACGCTAAGCCAACTCTTGACCAAGCCAATATCAGATAACACCTACATAAGACATCATCTTACTCCTTTGTCTAAGTTAAAAGGCATGACTAGAGTTACACAAGCAGAAGGTCAACAGGTACACTTATTTTCATATAATAATTAGGCCATTTATTATTAAGAAAGAATAAAACTTAACCAAGGGATGCAATCTCTTCTCTTTCAATGTCCCTCTAATAAAAATCAACCTAAATTCAAAAAAATTAAATGAAATTTAAGTTTTAATGAAGGTATAATTGGGAATATAATGATAAGTTCAAATAAACAAGAAAAATTATCACAAATGCAATTTAAGCATTTTGTAATACTAGAAATAAAGGCATTGTATGTCTCTATGTTTAATCAATTAACCACAATTAAATACATACATATGTATGTACGTACATATGTATGTATGTATGTATGTATGTATGTATGTATAGACTGAAAGTTAAATGTCTCCTGGCCAAAACTAGGCTTGCATTCCTTTATGTCCCCACTAAGGAAAAAATGTTGGGTGCCATAACTTTACCACAATAGCTATTACTTTCGTTTCTTTAGCTAGGCTTATTTACTTCCTACAGGAAGTTTCTGAGCTATCAAATTATCTATGTAGGAAGATTATGAAAGGAAAAATTAATTGCCGTTGGTCAAGTGATTTTCTAATGTACTTATACCACATGGTAACTCTGAAGAACCTTTCCATAGATGCTGTCGATTTGCTTCAGCCATCTGTGCTCTTTTCATGCTAGGCTGATCAACTCCCCTTCTCATGACACTGTGTGGAATGAGTGAAAACTTCTCAATTTGGGGTTGTTAACCTTCCCTTCCTTCCTCCCCTTCCATGGCTGCTGTCAATCACTTTTAACTTCCTTTGTCTGTTTTCCTGTCTTGGTGGGACCCTCCTCCCCCCCTCTTCTCTTGCTGTCCCAGTTGGGAAGAACTTGATGAGGTATGCCTCTCCACCAATAAGAGACGAAACTGTTGAGAAAGGGGGCTTGACTAAGTTAAGTTATAAATTCTGGTTCTACCCTTTGAAACACTCCCTGTCCTCCATGTTCAGGTATGGGGCAGACTGCCCTCTTCTCCCGGAACAGAAGAATAAACTCCTATTCTTATCCTAAGATATCTCTGTGTTTACTTTTTTTTTTAATAAATTAAGGGTGAAGGGTATTTTTCAACGCAAACAACACCATCCAACAAATCAAGGTAGAGGCTAATAAAATGTAGATTGCATGAATATAGTGTTATAGATATATATTTACACACTTATACAAAAATGTGTGTGTAGATAGATACATAGATAGAAAGACAAACAGACAGATATAATCTCAGAACAACCTAGTGAAGAAGGTATTATTATCACCATTTTATAGAATGGAAACTGAGGCTCAGATATGTTAAGCAGTCTAAGACTGCAAAAAACTAGTAATGTGTGAAGTAGGATTGGAACCCAGGTCTTTTTCTACTTCATCTACTATGTCAGCCTGTTGTGACTTCCCATCCAACATTTTGGCATAAAATTTGGAACATATGTTAAGAACAAATCAATTCTGTTCCATTGATGCCATAAATATCCCAAATGACTTATTGGTAGATTGACTTTTACTGTAGCAAAGCATTCACTTTTGCATGAGAAACCACAGCAAAGGAAAATCATCCCCAAACGTCTTTTTCTTGAAAAAAAAAAAAGTTTGCCAAAATGATGTTAATAGCTAGCATTAAAATAGCACTTTAAGGTTTACAAAGTGCTTTACAAATATTATCTCCTTTTATCCATTCATTTAATAAACATTTATTAAGTGTTTAGTATATGCCAGGCTCTGTGCTAAGCCTAGAAATATGAAAAAAGGCAAAAGACCATCCCTGCATTCCCTCTAATGAGGGAGACAAAATTCAAACAAATATTTATGAAGAAAGCTATATACATATAGAATAAATAGGAAATAATTAAAGGAGAGAAGTACATTTTACAGACAAAGAAATTCAGGCAGACGGGTTAAATATCTTGCCTAGAGTCACAGTTGAGTGTCTAAAGCCAAATTTGAACTTGGATCTTCCTGACTCCAGGTCTAATGCTCTATCCACTGTACCATGGAGCTTCGCTTCTATCAGATAAGAATAGATTTGAGAATGGGAAAAGTTCCTGGGCCTAATATAATGTATACAAAGATTTATTAATGTGCCTGCATTAATCTAACTAACACTGACATAACTCTGTAGAACATAAGGGTAAAAAGCAAAAAGTAATGGATAAGTCATGTCGATATCATCACGTGACATAGATGAACAAAAGGCTTCAAAAATGAAGTGTGACAATTATCAGTGTCCTTTAATTTCAGGCCCCAACAAAATACTGGCAAGGTGCTCTCATTTAGGTAGCTGGATAGCATCCCAAAGTCACTTGCAATGTTTTATGTCTGGCTATTTATTGTTTTAGTGTCATTTCAGATGTTATCATTGCTTCACATATATATTATGAGAGGAAAAAAATTTCCAAGAATAGACATCTTTCAGAAAGTCCCTACCTTTGTGGATTCTGTTACACATCAAGGCTTCCAGTGCATTTTGAGAAAATTCTCATGCTGGGATAGGATGAACAGCACTCTGACAGTTATATGAGGACTTGAATGGATATCTACAGTCTACATGATAAATGACTTACAACTTGAAATGGTGTCAACCAGAGGGCACATTACTGACACATTGCTATGGACTCTTTCTGTGAAGCATTCTTGGGTGAAATGCCTCAAAGTTGTTCGTGTGGAAATAACAGACTTTCTTCTGGCTGAAACTGAATTTTTTGAATGAATGAATAAACGAAAAATAATTTAGCTAGCATAAACAATGGGCCAGGCAATGTGATTAACAATGTGGATATAATTACAAAAACAAAAACAGCCTCTACCTTCAAGAATCTTATATTCTAATAAGGGGACACTGCAAACATTGGGCAGTAGAGACTAAAAGGGGGTATTTTAGAGTGTAAATTTCAAAGTAAGTAGTAAGTAGAGCCATAAGGGAATAGACTGGCAGGCCCTTTCTAGGCAATGATAGAGTTAATTGAATTAGGATTTAAGAACTGCAGAGTGGATCTGGGAGTCTGGGAGGAGTGGTGTACCTGCAATGGCAAAGTGACTGTTCAGGGAAAATTAGCTCCTCTGGTATGAGGGCTTGCCAAACCCTTTTCAAGGTTGCTCATCCACCTTTGTTGTCCATTGATAATCATTAAATATTATCTTTTTTACCTAAGTCTGAATTAATCAAATAGACTGCTTTGACTTACTTTAAAATGCCTTTTTCTGTATCAGCTACTCCAGAGACCAGATAAGGCTTAAAGTGGGATTTCCCCTTATCTTGGGACATACTCCTTGTGGGAGAAGCCAAAAAGACCCATCATCTTCTTTGTTCTCTGAGTAAACTCAGAAAATATCTCCTCTCCTAGACAGGCTAAGTTGAGAGCATTCTTTCTTCTAAGAATAAGACTCTGAACCTAAGACACTATCTTGAGTAATGGGACCTTTTCTTATTTAAATATTTTGTGGGGCATGTATTATGTTATGGCATGTTAATGATAAAGAAAATGCAAATGTTCTAGGTTGACACCTTGTCAATTCCTTATAATCATAAATTTTACCCTGAATTGGGATAGTTCTAAAATGTATTTAAGTCTTCTGATTTCTCTGTTCATCAGTTAGGACTTATCCTTCCTAACTTCTTGCACAAGTCTCTAGACATAAGGGAATAAATTCTGTGTTTGTCACTATTTGTTTGTCTCCTTTAACCAAACTTTTATAAGGTTGACAATCTTTATCCAATTCACCTGTGGCTACAAGAAAGACAAACTATGAAAAGATGAAAAGAGAGTGAAATGTAGTATAGCCAAACCCACACCCTAGAAATAATGGGCAACTGAGGCAACCACCAATCAGTAATCAAGCCAGAAGGGTCTAAGGAAGAAGTCTCTAGGAGTGAAAAATTGAAGTCCTGGTTCTTTGAGCAATAAAGTAGTTGGGAAGAAGCTGGTTGGGACATGAAGTGAGACACAGATGGAGACATTCCTAGACAAAGCAGATAACTTTGGTTTACCAACAAAGGTGACCCAAGCTAAGTCAGACAGTTCTTTCCTGATCTATGACCTCACTAAGAGAACCATAGGCAAACCAGAGAAATACACTTTGCAGTTTTCTCAGCTAAAAAATGATGGGTTTGAAAAACATAATCTTTAAGGTCCCCTCCAAGTCTGAATCCTATGAGACTCTAACTCTGCCAAAAGCAAAACATGAGAACAGTTTATTCTCCATTGTCCACAACAAATATGTTATCTCTGATCGGCTGTCTTTTGCCATCCTTCAGGATGACCCATGTTCCATCTTCAACCATGGACTGTTTGGGACTACAAGTTAATTAGCCTCACAAAAACTGTGGCTAAGAAAAAAAGCTTCCAGGAGCTAAAGAAGAATGTGAACAAAGGGTTTTTATACAATGTTTTCCAAAAACCAAGAAGATTATTTTATTATCATCTATTCTTTTATATATTTATACTACTTTCCTCTGTTAGGGTGGATAAATAGGAGTTAATAGCATAAAATTCTGTCATACTGCCTCCTGTCTCTGATGTAACTGAAAGCCAACAAAACTAGAGAAGTATGTAAATAACACTGTGGCAATCAGCATTATGTGCCTGAATTCGGGAGAAGAAAACAGAAATGAGAAAAATAATTAAATCAAAAAAGACAAGTAGAAACAAAGATCACTGATCTACGCAGAGGAAGTAAATGGGAGGGGACAAGAGCTGTAAGCATGGGCTTATTGGTAAGTTAAACAGAGAGAAAAGGCAGTCAGTCAACAAGCATTTATGTAGCATCTTCTATGTGTCAAGAAACTGTCATAGCACTCAGGTGTACACACACACACACACACACACGAATCAAAAAACTTTTAAAGGTTAGCTGGGAAGACAACATACAAAAAATATGTATAAACAAGATGTTTATAGGAAAAGTTGGAGATAAACAATAGAGGAAGACACTAGCATTAGGGGAGGAGTAAAGTAAACTTCAAAAAGATTAAACAGTCAGAGTATTAAGAGGAGATGAAGAGAAACAATAGAAGGCTAGATAGAAAGGTCATGATGGAAGGGAGAGAAGAATGTAAGGAGAAAAAAAAACATAAAATGAATAAAAAAGGGAAATGGATATAGGAAAGAAAGAACTGGTCAACCATTAAAAAAGGAAATGAATACAGGGAAGAACTAGTAAACCACTGCACTATAAAGGACGGTGAAGAAGTTAAATAAAGTCATTCAAACCTTAGTCCCTCAAGTGGATCAGCCAAAAAGCATTTATTGAGCACTTGTACGTCAATAGGCACCACTCAGGGGCAGCCAGCTAGGTGGTGCAGTAGATAGAGTGCTGGCCCTGGAGTCAGGAGGACCTGAGTTTAAACTTGACCTCAGATATTTACTAGCTGTGTGACCCTGAGCTTAACCCTTAGTTCTCTCATCTGTAAAATGAGTTGGAGAAGAATATGGCAAATCATTCCAATACCTTTGCCAAGGAAATTCCAAATGGGGTCATGAAGAGTCAGACACAACTAATCAAATAAATAACAAAAAGGCACCACTCAAGAAGCAATGTTGGGGGGGGGGGGTGAAGAAAAAAAAAAGCAATGATGAAGTAAACCAAGAAGCTTGGTAATGATTTACAAAATAATACACTTTGCTCCCCCAGCAGACTCCCTGGCCAATACCAACATATGTGTTTTTTCAGTAAGAACAAATCAAAATCATCCGTTATGTAAAAGGTCTTCCAAAGTCCTTCGGACACAGATGACCCTGGGATCAAGTCTATTTTAAAACAGGAGATAAATTAAAAGGCTTCTGATAACTGAGACTATTACAATTAAATCAGTTAGCTTTGCAAATGGTTACACAGACATTGTCATTTTTAAAATGAACTCAGATCAAATACTTATTAGGACATATTTCCTTAATGTGTGACACAGATAAAGACTTAGCATTCATCAATTTTTTTTTAAATCTGTAACAGCTACAAATTGAATGTTGGATGTCTTTTGGACAGCACAAATTATATGTCTCATAGTTGTCTTAATTCCTCATGTCCAAAGCCAAATTCATGATCTTTCCCCTAAATCCTCCCTCTTCCTAACGTCCCTATTACTCTCAAGGATATCAACATCCTCCTATTCATCCAGATTTGAAATCTCAGTGTTATCTTTGACTTCTCAGGCTTTATCACTGTCCATATCTACTTTATTGCTGAGTCTTGTCATTTCTACAATAATCTATTATCCTCCATCCACACCTTTCCTTTGACACTGACATCACAGGCCCTCATTATACCACACCTGGATTATCACAAAAGCCTGCCAGTTGGTCTATGTGGATCAAGTCTTTCTCCACTATGCAGTCTATCCTCCACTCAGCTGCCATATTTATCTTCCTAAAAGGCAGATCAGACCCCTTTATTCAATAAACTCCAATGACTATTACCTCTCAATCAAATAAAAAATCTTCTGTATGGATTTGAAAGCCCTTCATACGCTGAGCCCCTTCTACCTTCCTAGTTCCTTACATCTTACCCTCCCCCTCTACATATTCTATGATATGTTGATGCTGATCTTCTTGCTCTTCCTTGAATAAGACACCCCATCTCCTGAATCCAGGCATTTTCATTGACTGGTTTACAGTCTCCATCTCCCTCCTCACCTCTGCCCCCTGGCTTCCTTCAAATCTTAGATAAAAGTCTTACAGAAGCAAAAAGCTCTTCTTAACCTTCCTAAAATTTTAGTGCCTTTCCTCTAAGATCATCTCCAATTTATTTTGTGTATATCTTGTTTTTACCTAGTTATTCACATGTTATGTCCCCCATTGGACTGTGAGCTCCTTGAGAGTAGAGACTGTTTTTTTTTTTCATTTGTTTCCTGAGCCCTAGGTTAGGTGCCAGGCACAAGATAAGTGCTTAACTATTTGTTGACTACTATGTGAAATCCTAAAGAATTAACAAATTCATAAAGATTCTATGTACCCACAAATTGTGAAAGATAATGACTTGATGGTTGAGAGCCTTTTCTTAATTTTTTATGAAGTGAACTCTTTTCTTGGAATTCCCTTCGGTGGCAAGTCATTTCCTTAGAATCTAAGGAATCTGAGTCCCTTTAATACAGTTCCTCGTGTTGTGGTGACTCCCAACCATAAAATTATTTTCGTTGCTACTTCATAGCTGTAATTTTGCTACTGTTGTGAATTGTAATGTAAATATCTGATATGCAGGAGGTATTTTCATTGTTGCAAATTGAACATAACACACAGATTGAGAACTTTGCCTTAGATGATAAATCTGTTGGGTTTGTTGGGTTTTTTTTTTTAATCAAGTTAGATTCATGGGGCAGTGGGAAAGACACTCAACTTGGAGCTAGAGACCTAGGTCTGAATCCTTGCTCTGCTACTACTACTTATATAACTTTTGGTAAATCATTTAGCCTTTGTGCACTTCAATTTCCTCTTCTGTAAAAAGAAAAAGTTGTATATGATGATTTGTAAGGTCCCTTTGACGTCTAAATCTGAAAAATAAATTTTAATTTTAAAAATAAAATTTAATATCATTTATGGATTTTTAATTTTAATTTTAAAAATAAAATTTAATATCATTTATGGATTTTTCTAAATAGTGTGTTTAGAAGACCATGGGACTGATTTTCCTGTGTCTCCAACTATGTTCAAAAACAAATCCAGAAGATATGTTCTAAGATATTTGGAATGATAGTGTCACTGGCATAAGCATATAGCCTCTTAGTAAAATGTTCATTTGTTTTAATAAATTCTGACATCTGTTTCCAAATCTATCTTTTTGCAATCACACTTCCTATGTATCTTTAAAGTTTGTTATTCCATTGCTTCAGTTGTGTTTGACTCTTTGTGACCCCCATTTAAGGTTGCTGTTTTTTGTTGGGTGGGGGCAGCAAAGATACCAGAGTGGTTTGTCATTTTCTTCTCCAGGTCATTTTACAGATAAGGAAACTGAGGCAAACATGGTTAAGTGACTTACACAGGGTCACATAGCTAGTAAACTCCAGACTTAAACTCAGGAAAATGCCTAGTACTCTATCCACTGTGCCATCTAGCTGCCCTTAAACTAGTCTGTGAATAAATGTGAAATGTGTTTAATTTAACATAGTTGTGGAAATTCAAACGCATTATCCTTTACTCATAGGCACTAATGACTTCTATCAATAGATCACCTTTTATTTCAAACAAATGATGAGTTCAATCAGATGAAGACAGACACTTTCCAAAAGAACCATTATGATAGCCACACCAGAGAAACATAAGAAGCTTTCAAATGAAAATGAGCTTTCTAAGAAGCTCAGTTCAAACTTTTATTAGTGGTTGATGAAGGTACTGGAAAAAACCTTATCTATAAAACATCACTCAGCTAATGAATTTCAAAAATAGATAGCCATATATACATATATATGTACATATATATATACACTCATACATAGGTGTTGAGGCAAATTCATCAGTGTTCCATATAGAGGGTCTTTTTAATTTAATGTATGTTGAGATAACATGAATTTAACCAAATTTAAAATGGCAGCATGAGAAATAGTTATTATATTCAAGTTTAGAATGCTGTTATATTTTTTTATCCAACATAAAAAGTTACTTATAAGAACATACCTAACTGGAATAAAGATCTGGAAGGAAAAAATACCTAGAGTGTAGTGTGACAGCACTATTAAGGACAGAGAAATCAAGGTGAAATCCATTGTCTTCCATAAGAAGATATCACACTATGACATTTCAGCTAAAAGTAATTACAACTTTAAGACAACTTCCTTTAACTTGCTTGAAAATTTGTTGGAAATCCTAATTTGAAGTTTCTTGATATGTCTGCTTGCCATTCTGGTGCAGGCCCTCACCACTTTACATAAGCAATATTGAAATAATCTTCTCATTTATCTCCTAGCCTCAAATCTCTCACCACTCCAATCTATCCTTCTTCACTCATATGTCAAAGTATTTTTCCCAAAGTACATGCTGATCTTGCTATATCCCTATTCAAACACCAATGACTCCCTATTACTTCTAGGAACAAATATGAAACCCTCTGCGGGCATTTAAAGCCATTAACAACCTAATCCCTTCCTACCTTTCTGGTCTTCTTACAATAACTCCCTTCTGTATACTACACTGAGCTTCTTGCTGGTCATCACAAATGATAATCCATCTCCTGATTCCATGCCTTTTCACCAACTGTCTCTCATTCCTGAAATGTTCTTCATTCTTACTTCAGCCTCATTACTTCCCTTATTTCCTGCAAGACTAGCTCAAAGCACACCTTCTACAGCAATCCTTTCTCTACTCTCTCACCACACGCCCAATGCTGCTAGTGTCTGTGCTGAGATCAGCTTAAATTTATTTTGGATATTTGATGTGTTGTTTCCCCTGTTAGAATGTGAGGTGGCTAAGGGATTTCACAGTGACTCCTTTTCTTTGTGCCCTTAGCCCTTAGCACTTATAAGTTCCTGGCAAATAAAAGTACTTAATAAATGCTTGTTGTCTGACTAACCTCCAGGCAATCATGGACTTAGCATTAGTAAATCAAGTATGAACAGATGTTATAGATTTCTCAGACTACTGACCCCATTGACTAATGACAATGGTGACCACTTAGAATGAAGCTAGAGGTTTAATTTTCCCAGCACCCTGTGATATCCAATGTTTGACACTTTATTATGTAAATGAGCAGAACCTGCACTTAATCTTTGGGTTGCTGAAGGGGGTGAATGAGTTTCAGAGTGAATATGGCAATTAAAAAAATAAACAATTCATATTTTGGACCTAAAGATTTAGCTGCTTAAGACTACAATTGTGTCCCTATTGAGTCTCAAGCATGAGACTGCTAAATTCAATTATGACATTTAGTGGTGAATCTTGTTTGTTACTATTATTCCCATTACTTTTTTCATTTATATTCAGATCATAATAAAATTGTAGTTCAAATATCTCAAAAAAACAAAACAAGTGATCACCCTTGATAGTGGAATCATTTTTTTAATTGACATCCTTAGAGCTACCAGCTAATTGCTCTTCACAGCGACACAAATGTTTGTTCTTTAATCTTGATATATTTGGTCCTTAGCCACAACATATATAGCTTCCAAAGTAATTTCCTTAAATAAAGATGTGGCCATGTGATTCAACTACTCAGCCAACTCTGGTGGTCTCCTACTAACTCTAAGATAAAATATAAACTCCTCCATTTAGTTCATAAAGCTCTATGCAACCTGGCCACAGCCTTTCTTTCCAAACTCATTGGACGTTACTCTTCCTTTTACACTCTGTAATATAGCCTCATTGGCCTTCTTTCTACTCTTCAAATAATACTCTCCACTTCTCTTTTCTTTGCCTTGGCATTGGCTATTCCACATTCCTGGAACATGCACTGTCCTTAGCTCCACCTCAGAATTCTTCACTTCCTTTAAGATGCAGCTCAGATATTATCTTCTGCATGAAACCTTTCTGGATCTCTTCCCCCAAATGCTAGTGCCCTCTTTCCCAGACATCTCCATAAGATTAGAAGTTCTTTGAGGGCAGGGATTGTTTTTGCCTCTTTTCGTATCCCCAGTACTTAGCACAATGCCTGGCACATAGTAGGCACTTGAGAAATGCCTGTTTGATTGATTATGCCTGGCTCATGACAATGTCAGAGAAAAGAAAATGGCCTATGGGGTATTAGGAAGATAAAACCAATAGGCATTGGCAACAGGTTGGATTTGGGAAGTAAAAAAGAGGAAAGAGTTAAGTATGACACCAAGGTTTCAAGCCTGGGTGACTATGAGGATGGTGGTAACCTTAACAGTAATAGTAAAGTTGTAAAAAGGGGAGGAATTAGAGAGAAAGAGAATGAGTTCAGCTTGGGACATGTTTAGTTTAAGGTGTATTTGGGACAGTTAGTTCACTATGTCTAATAGGTGATGAGACTGGAGCTCAGAAGAGAGATTACTAATTGACTAAAAGGCAAAAATAACAAATTTTTCAAAATAAGGTACATGGTAGGAGAATGGTTCCTATAATGGCATCCAAATAATGCCAATAAAGTCAAGATTGTCCCTGTTCCATGAATTAAACAGAAAATCTATAAGCAGAAAAATGTTACCTATGCTGAATTGGATAGTAGGAAGGAGCCATGACATGAACTAAGAAAACATTTTCAAGATGCTGCCAAAATAAAATTACAGTTCAATAGCCTTGACCCAAGGCACTTGAAAACTATCAATGGCAATAAATTTAATTGGGTGCTTAACAGCAAATGATGGAGCGTAGCTATTTATACTTAATGCCAAACAAAGCAACATACCCTGAAACCCAGCAGATCAACCTCACATTACTGCCAATTCCACCACAAATGCTCAACCTGCTCTTAGAAGTCAGAAACCCCAGAATTTCCCCTAAAATGATAATTAGCTGTTAGATGTTGTTCCACATCAGCTCACAACAATTTCCATTGGAGAATATCTGATTGTTTCTGGGTATTGGCATTTGAATTTTTGGTAGGAGTTTAGAGATTTGGTTCATGGAATCTCAAAACCACAACAACCACCACCACCACTCCATTCCCCCACCCCCAAAAAGCTAATAATCCCTGATGGCTGACAATAAACTGGTTACATTCACATTCCAGACTCTCTTAACCACAACAATTATACATGGAGTCCCAGAAGACAAGAAGCCCTTGTCAATAAGGCAGACAGTTCTCCATTCATTTTCTAATACTTCATTACAAAGGAAAGAAGAGTCTAATTTCACCTGTATTCCGATCCAATGTGCTTTTTCCTTTAATGCCTCTAAGCACCTTTCTAGTATATTCTACACCAGCTTTAACCCACCATTTGGCAGAAACACAACAAAATTAGACTGGTCACAGAATATGTGACCTACAGTCAGGAAGACATGGTTTAAATGCTTCCTCTGATATTAACTAACTATATGACCATGATTAAGTCACCTAATCTCTCTGAAGCTCTGAAGCTCAGACAAATCAGATTTATCTAGTAAATTGTAGAACATTCATGTTCTATGGGGTTTTTCAGCCATGGCAAATTCTTTGTTACCCCATTTAGGTTATTCTTGACAAAGATACTAGAGTGGTTTACCATTTCCTTCTCTAATTCATTTTACAGATGAGAAAACTGAGGCAAATAGTGTTAGGTGATTTGCCAGGGCTGCATAGCTAGTATAAGGCCAGAACTGAACTCAGGAAGATGAGTCTTCCTGACTCCAGGTCCAGCACTCTATCCACTGTGCTACCTAGCCTGAAGTTTCCTTTTTTTTTTAATTGACTTGTTTATTTACTTTTAGTTTACTAGATTCAGTTCCAGAATCACTTGAGTTTCAGATTTTCTCCCCTTCCTTCCCTGAAGTTTCTTTCTAAATAAACATTAGTCTACTCTGGAAAGCAATTTCTAAAAATGGTAAGAAAGTGACCAAAATGTCCCTACTCTTTGACCCAAAGATTACATGCTTATTCATGTCATGGTGTCCCAGAAGTTTTAGTTCACTTTAAAATGGTAATAATACTTTTGGAATAACCCATATTTTAAAAAAAGACCAAATACAAAGGCACCTAAATAGAATTGTTTATAAAATGCTAGTCTTGGAATCAGAGAAATCTAAGTTCAAATCTTATCTCAATCATTTGCTAGCTGTGTGAGCCTGGAAGAAGACAATCTCTCGCTGACCTCGGTTTTCTCATCGGTGAAATATAGATAACAGCACCTACCTCACATGGTAGTTATGAGGATTAAATGAAATAATATATGTCAAGTTCTTTTCAAACCTTAAGGTGTAATATAAATATTAGTTATCATTAGTACTATATACACCAACATATGTGTGTGTGTGTGTAATAGTGTTTGTTGTAGGAGGAAAGACCTATAAACAAAGAGATTCTCTGTTTACTCAAAAAAAACGGTAAAACAAGTTGTGGTACTTGAAAGTAACTGAAAATTATTATGTCATCAAAATTTAATAGCATGAAGAATAAAGGGACGTGTTGCCCAATAATCATTTTTAAGTACCTACTATCTGTCAGGCATTGTGCCAACACTGGAGATACAAAACGAGGCAAAAGACAGTTCTTGCTTGCAAAGAGCTTACAGTCCAATAAGGTTGCCTGGAAAAACATGTCAGGTGATGAGAAGTGAAGAAAACAGAAATAAAATGGGAAAAAAATAAGATGTTGTGTATTTATAATGACAAGTTTGACCCTGAGGAAGAGATATGAAAATGCACCTCTTTTTATTTTATTTTTTTTGGCAACCATTTTGCAAATTATTGGACTTGAACACATTGATTACTTTCGCTAAACAGCTTTTTCTCCTCTTTCATGTTCTTTGTTTATAAGGGTGGGAAAGAGAAGGTAATAAAGGTATGCAAAGGCTATGATTAAAATTATTTTATAATTAAAGTTAATTTTTAAAATAATCTCTGGTTAGCCAAAATGATAAAATAACATTGGAGACTCACCTAGAAGTCTCTCCTAACTTTGCCTCCAGACAACTTTAAAATAAAGCCTTAAAACAAAATCTGGAGTGGCAGACCATGAAAAAGGTGAAGTGAAACACTTTTCTGGCCCAAGACAATTTACAAGGGCAGCAAAAAGGGTCTCTCTCACCAGGGTGGTGGTTGAATCTGAAGTGCAATGAAGCATAGGCCATGAACCATCAAGCCAGCAGCAGACCTTGGGGGTAGATTCATCAGCTTCTATAGCTGCAGGAGCTCTCAGCCCACAGAGAGTAAGAGGGCTGGGTCACAGGTCAAAAAAAAAAAGGTTATAAGGAACACTTTGCTGGCACTAGGTACAGGACTCTCTTACGTTGTCTATGCATAATTCAGTTCCGGGTTAAGAAAAAGCTTTAGTAAATCAGCTTGCAGGGCCCAAGGAAGCAGGAACCCTGGTCACAGTTCCAGAATGGAAAAAAAGTGCTTGTGGTCACTCACAGAGCAGAAAATAGACTGGGAGAACAATGACCGCACATCTCCTTAGAGCATACCACCTCAGAAGGACTGAAAATTTACAAACAACCAGAACTAGTTCTAGAAACAGGAGCAAGAAAAATCTGAAACTTGGCAGAGTGCACCTTTATCCCTGGAGCAGGTCCCAACTTTAACATAAAGTTAAAAGTTAGAAAACAGGCTGGAAAAATGAGCAAACAACAACAAAAAATATATAGGCTGACCACAGAAAGTTACTATGGTAACAGAGAAGATCAAGACACAAACCCCAAAAGAAGACAACAAAATTCAAGCAACTATATGCAAAGCCTCAAAGGAAAAAAAAAATTGGAATTAGTCACAAGCCCAAAAAGAATTTCTGAAAGAATTCAAAAGAGATTTTTAAAATCAAATGAGAGGTAGAGGGGGAAACTGGGAAAAGAAATGAGAGTGATGCAAGACAATCATGAGAAGAGTCAATAGCTTCACAAAAATTCACTGAAGAGAGCTCCTTTAAAAAAATGGAATTTGTCAAATGGGAAAAGAAGAACAAAAATTCCCTGAAGAACTCCCAAAAAAGTAGAATTGAACAAATGGAAAGGGAGATTCAAAAACTTACTGAGGAGAATTATTCCTTAAGAAAATAAGACAAAATCAAAAGAAGAAAATGCAAAATATTTCAATGGAAAACCAACTGACCTGAAAAATAGATCAAGTAGACATTATTTAAGAATTATACAGTTACCTGAAAGCCATGATCAAAAAAAGAACCTAGAAATCATGTTTTTTGAAATTATCAAGAAAAACTGTCCTGATATTCTACGACCAGACAGTAAATAGAAATGGAAAGAATTCATCAATGACCACCTGAAAAACATCCTAAAATGAAAGCTCCCAGGAATATTTTAACCAAATTCCAAAACTCCCAGGTCAAGGGGAAAATAATGCAAGCAGTCAAAGGGAAAAAATTCAAATATCATAGAGCCAAAGTCAGGATAACACAAGATTTAGCAGCTTCTATATTAAAGGATCAGAGGGCTTGGAATGTGATGCCCAGCAAAACTGAGTAGAATCCCTCAGAGAGAAAAATAAATGGATAGTCAATGAAATAGAGGACTTTCAAGAACATCCTGATGAAAAGACTAGAGCTGAATAGAAAACTTGACTTTCAAATACAAAGTGCAAGAGTGGCAAAAAATAAAAAGAACTAAACAGGAAAGATAAATCATAAGGGATTCAAAAAATGTATGGGGAAATTATACTTATAGCTCCTAAGAACTTTATCATTATTAGGGAAACTAGAAGTAATATTGTAATGCAATGCACCAGCAGATTCCCTAAAGAACACTACTGTGAACAGCTTTTAAGGTTTGGATTACACAGTAATAGTGAACACTGTTTATTCCATTACAAATCAAGGCAAACATTCACAATATAATATTCACAACATTACATCTTATCACAGAAAATCACAATATCTTGTTCATAACAGCTTAACATTAGAATGGCCACCTGGTTTTCACTACAGTGGCCACAATATTTAGAACAAAGCATTCAATCAATTCACAATACAATAATGAGTCTTCCATTCATGGGGCAATCATTAACTTAATCATTCAATCAATTCATAATACAATAATCAAACTTTGACTTATGGGGCAAACATTAACTTAATCAGTCACTAATCTAGATTCTGAATTACTATCATTAATCACTAGTACAGTTGTTAGAAAACCACACAAACTGTCCAACCTTTGGTGTCCAGCAAACCTCAGTTTCATCCAAGGGGAGGCCTTTTCTTCATCTTGACTCTGGGTGTTCTGATTCCCTGCATCCCCTTGCATTGTCCCAGCTCCCTCCTGAATCCAACAAACAGTCACCTGGATTCAGAAACAGACAGCTGCCAGGTTCTCATCCAGTTTTCAGAGGTAGACAGCTCCCAGGTCCTTTTCCAGTCCTCAAGATAATCCCCGACACACACTGAAGTTCACGGGGTCCAGTACATCTCAAATCCTTCCCCACTTCTCTTGCCTGGAACTCAAGGATCAGCCAGGCCATGAACAAAGTCTTGTCCTGGCCATGCTTCTTCAGTTTTCCAGCAGTTCAGCTGGCCCTAAGACCCAGAAGGAATATTGGCCTTCACCAGATTCCGGTCGTAGGAAAACTCCATCTCAGTCAGCTTCCAGATGCTGGGAGAGAAACTCTCTCTCTTTCTCTCTCTCTCTCTCTCTCTCTCTCTATCTCTCTCTCTCTCTCTCTCTCTCTCTCTCTCTCTCTCAAACTCCAACCTGCTTCTTCAGCCCAGCAGCCCAGCTCCCAAATGCAGAGAGAATCCTGCTTCCTCCAACATGAAAATTCCAATTCTGTCTCTCTTTCTCTGGAATTTTGCTTATATACATACACTGAGCTCCTGTCTCAGCCAATACCCTTCTTCCACGTCAAGAGGGGAGTTCAAATCTTCTCAACAGGGAACAGGGCTCACACCTTCCATACTTAGCCCTAAGTTACTAAGTGCTAAGTATCTGTTAAACTGATTGCTGTTACAAATATACATAGAGGGTATGAGTTGACTATGATTCAATGATTTTTTTAAAAAAAGAAAATTAAAGGGTAAGAAAGAGGGATGAACTGGGAGAAGGGAGGAGGGAGAGGTAGAATGGAGGTAATTATCTCACATAAAAGAAACGTGAAAGGAAGAGCTTTTACAGTGCAAGGGAAAGGAATAGGGATGGTGGCAAAGCCTCAAATGTATTGTCATTAGAATGGATTCAAAGAGGGATTAACATATGCACTCAGTTGGGCATAAAAATTTATCGTGCCTACAAAGAAATAAGGGGAAAGGAATATGAGAGAAAGGGGAATGGGGAGTGGTGGGATTCATAGAGGGTATGGTTCACTGAAGGAGGCAGCAAGTGGACAGAAGCAAAATTTTTTTGAGAAATGACAGGGTTAAAGAAGGAAGAGACTAGGATAAACAGGTGGAAAACTAGAACAGTGGGAAATATATAATTAGTAATCCTAACTGTGGATGTGATGAATTCACCCATAAAATGGAAGCAAATATAACAGTGGATTAAAAATCAGAATCCAACAAAATGTTGTTTTCAAGAAACACACTTGAAGAAGAGAGACATACAGAGTAAAGATAAAAGACTGGAACAGAATCTATTAGGCTTCAGCTGAAGTAAAAAATTAAAAAAAAAAGCAGGGGTTGGAATCATGATCTCAGATGAAGACAAAACCAAAAACGAATCCAATTAAAAGAGATAAGTAGAGAAATTACATTTTACTAAAAGGTACGATAGACAATGAAGTACTATCAGTTCTAAACATACATGTACCAAGTGTGTCCAAATTCTCAAAGGAGAAATAAAGCAAGTTACAGGAAGAAATAAACAGTAAAACTATAATAATGGGGAACTTGAACTTTTGCCTCTCCAAACTAGATAAATTTAAACAGAAAGTAAACAAAAAATCAGTAAAGGAGATAACTAGAAATCTAGAAAAGTTAGATAAGGACCTCTGGAGAAAATTAAATGGAAACAGAAAGGAATATGCCTTTCTCAGTGATATATGGAACCCATACAAAAATTGATCATGTAGGGGCGGCTAGGTGGCGCAGTGAGTAGAGCACCGGCCCTGGAGTCAGGAGTACCTGAGTTCAAATCCGGCCTCAGACACTTAACACAAAAAAAAAAAAAACAAAACTAGCCGTGTGACCTTGGGCAAGTCACTTAACCCCAACTGCCCTCCAAAAAAAAAAAAAGCAAAAAAAAAAATTGATCATGTATTAAAAACCTCATAACCAAATGCAGAAAAGTAAAAATATTAAATTCATCCTTTTCAGATCATAATGCAATAAAAATTATGTTCACTAAAAGGCCATGGAAACAGATTAAAAATTAATTGGAGGGAGCGGAGCAAAGATGGCGAGGTAGAAGCAGCAAGGTCCCGCAGCTCCCACACCGTCACCCTAAACACACATAAAATATGAGCCCAGACAAAGTCTAGGAAACTCTAGGACTCTCAGACTCACAAAAATGCAGAAAACACATCTCTCGCTGAAGGCAGCTCGGCAGCAGGGGCTCATTGCAGTGGCCGGGAGGGGAGGCTGGCCCAGTCTGAAGCCAAAACCACAGCCAGGCCCGGGGTGGTGGGAAGGAGACTGGAGAGGGGCAGCTTGCACCAGAGCAGAGACCAGCCCAGCCCAAAACCACAGCCCAGCCGTGGCCAGGCCAGGCTCCAGGGCAGCCAGGAAGAGCTGAGCCTCCCAAGCCTCAGTTTGAGTCTATGTCAGAGAAGATCTAAAGCACCTACCTGAGGGGATCTTAAAATTGTCAGAGACTGTTAGTGAAATTGAAACTTTGAAAATTAATTTGGGGGAAGAAAATTAGTTCGGCCAATCTGCCCCCAGGGCAAGGAAGCAGTGGGGGGAAAGGAAACTGCTGGAACCGGTGGTGGCACCCACCAGGCTGCTTCAGAGGCCCTGGCCTGTGGACTCCACAGGGGGGCTGAATCCCTAAATCAGCGCCAAGTTCTCTTGCGTTGAGCAGCCTGGATCCAGATCATGGCCGTGGGTAGTGGTCCTGGGGTGCACTTTCTGCAAGCCAAAGGTGGGGGGACTTGCAACACCCCCCTAATAGCTCCGGCAGCTGGGAAAACCCCAGCGATTTGGAACAGAGCTTTCCCCGCGGGAAGCAGAGTTTCACAGAGCTAAAAAAAAAAAACCAACCAATTAATTGACTGGCCA